>JBAIZL010000001.1:246728620-247053620 GCA_036971475.1 Prosapia bicincta
TTATTTAATAATTATAACAAATCAAGAAAAAATAATCATCTTTATTATAATATATATATATATATATATATATATATATATATATATATATATATAATGTATGTATAATAATTTTTTATTTACCTACTTTATGCATTTTTAATAATTTGTAAAATATATATAATTCAAGGTTGTAATCCAGTTTATCACTGTAGGATTGTAGCACAATCACTTGTAGGATTATATATGAAATGAAAATTTATATTGAAAGTTAAAGAAAATTGCCTGGTGTTTAATTGACTTAACCTTATTTCATACTCAGATGTAATATTCTTGCAATATGTAACTGAATATTTAGCCATAGACTTGACCAAATATAAATGGGGGGGGGGAGACGTAACCTAATGCGAGTGTTACAGAGGAGCGCAGAGCCCTGAGAATTCCAAATTTTAAGTATATCTGAAGAGTATTGACTTATCGGTAATAACCTATAGTGGATAAATTAATTTTATTATGATTGAGTTAATGTTTTGATCATGTTTAGTTTATTCATGTTCCAACAGTCACTCAAGTGAATAATTAATTTAAATTCTTAATATACTCATCTTCACCTCTTATTTACTACTATTTAAGTGCAAAGAGTACTATTTAAGATTTGAAAATGGTGTCATTCCGAAACGCGCCAAAAAGAATAATAATGTAGTGTTAAGAGAGGCAGAAAAGTGTACTCAAACATATAATTAACTCTTTATTGATACAAAGTCATAATTCAATATTATTGAACTAGAAACGTACATTTCAATAATATAGTCTAATACAAAATCAACTGTCAGGTGTTAAATAAGAATCTTAATTGCTATTAATTCTCGAGTCGACTTTCGAAAGCTGTGGTCCTTTCATTTTGGAGAGTTAAACTCCCAAAACATCAAGTAACGGTTTTGTTTAACCACATTTAATGTGTAAGCAAGAAGACAGTGTTGCTATAATTTTTATAAATTATAAATTCAGTTAATTAAATTCATTAGGAAATTTAATTGGTCTTACAGTTTTACTGTTAGCTATAAAGAGTTTTATTTCACCTAGTTTCAGAGTTAGTACAGAATATATTTATTGTATACTTTACCCAATGTTTAAAGTAAACATAACCTTATTTATTTATAACGTTATATACTTATAACTTTATAACGTTATAACTTTATAACTTTATATCCTTATAACTTTATAACCTTACAGCTTTATAACTTTATAATTTTATATCCGTATAACTTTATAACCTTACAACTTTATAACCTTATAACTTTATAAACTTATAATTTTATAACCTTATAACTTTATAATTTTATATCCTTATGACTTTATAACCTTACAACTTTATAACCTTATAACTTTATAAACTTATAATTTTATAACCTTATAACTTTATATCCTTAAAACTTTATATCCTTATAACTTTATAACCTTACAATTTTATAACCTTATACCTTTATAACCTTATAATTTTATATCCTTATAACTTTATAACCTTATAACTTTATAACCTTATAATTTTATACCCTACAACTTTATAACCTTATAAGTTTATATCCTTATAACTTTATAACCTTACAACTTTAAAACCTTATAACTTTAAATAATTATATCCTTATAACTATAACCTTATAACTTTAAATAATTATATCCTTAAAACTATAACCTTACAACTTTATAACCTTATAACTTTATAATTTGATATCCTTATAACTTTATAATCTTACAACTTTATATCCTTATAACTTTATAACCTTACAACTTTATAACCTTTTAACTTTATAACCTTATAGCTTTAAAACCTTATAACCTTACAACGTTCCATATTTGTTTACAATTTTATTTTACAACTCATCTTCTTTATATATTTTGCACTTAAATTTAATCAAATATAAGTACATCCGAATGATATAGGCCCCTATATGGAAGTCCATTTGAAAAATGACTATTTACTCTTAAGAATTTAAATTGAGAAATTCTATTGACAAGTGACAATTCATCTCAATTGTCCCGACAAACTGTCAAGTGAGATGAAACCCTTCATACAATTCGTTCACGTCAATAGAAGTCTGAAATAGCGTGTGAAGTGTGACGTCACAGTTTTACAACTTCACACCCGTTACTCTTCAAAAAGAACCCGAAAACGTTACGTTTAGCTAATTAAAGACTTCAAAATTCTATATAAAGTGTACGTTCTCAGGTTTCTATATTTATGAGTTTATTCGTGGTTTATGAGTTAGAAGCCCACCGGAGCCCCTTATTTCTCCACCGCTTCCCTCTTTTGTATCAAGTTTGTTATCGTGTTACAGGTAAAACAAATTACAACCAATTTTTCAATATTAAAAAAGTGATAGATTTAAATGTAGACGTTGGTATTTGGTAGAATTTTTAAATAACTCAAGTGTTTTGAAAACATTTTTCAAGCCCAATGCTGACTCCTCTTCAGGCGCTAAATTTGTTTTATTATTAAACTTTCAACAGAGCTTGATTATAAATAAACACCCCGTTAAAAACTTATATTATTCACAATTTTAAAAATCACTAACATTGTATAAATTTAAACGAATCAAAAAACCAAATTATAACCGAATAGCTTAATGTAAAAACAATAACTTGAGTTGCTATCACAACTCTTTGCAAGCACTTCACAAATACACACTATGGCTCGTTACGTTTGCTATAACACATATGCCAGAACGGAAAATCATATTGGACCTACCACAGTATAACACAATCAAACATACCACAATATATCACAATCAATCATACCCCACAATATAACAAAATCAAACATATACCACAATATATCACAAACAATCATACCCCACAATATAACAAAATCAAACACATACACCAATTCGAAATCATATACTACAATAAAACACAATCAAACATACACTACAAAACACAATCAAACACATACCATAATACAAAATAATATACCACAATGTAACACAATCAAACATATACGACAATACACAATATCATACCACAATATAACACAGTCAAACATATACCACAATGTAACACAATCAAACATACACCACAATATAACATAATCAAACACATACCACAATACAAAATTATTTACCACAATATAAAATCATATACCACAATATAACACAATCAAACATACACCACAAATAACACAATCAAACACGTACCACAATACAAAATCATATACCGCAACCTAACACACATTCAGACATATAGCCTACCACAATACAAAGTAATATACCACAATCAAAGATATAATATACTGCAAAGTCATATAACAAATTGAAACGTATATTCCTACCCTATTTAAATATATATAGCACACTATAAACTTAAATTTTATCTACAATAAACCTTGTTCCAATTAAATGCACGTTCGTTATTTAGATAAAGTATTTAAATTAAACCGATACACTCTTACTTTTACTACAAAACATATAACACAACTAAACATATACCACAGTCAAACATGTACCACAATCAAACATATACCACAATCAAACATATACCACGTACAAACTTTAAACTCTATGTACAATAACCTTATTATAAATGGAATATATTTCAAACTTGTCAATATGCTAATAGAGTGTTACCCGTCTTCTACTTATTTATTTGATTGATGCCAAATATAAATATAAATATATAAGCATTATAAATTTTATAATTATTATAACTAATGCTTTTAGACTAAAAGTGAGTGAAAAAAATAAAACAAACAAACAAACTTTACTAACGTTATTGAACCTTGCTTCACAAACGGACAATGCGAAAGGAAAGCGAAGAGAAACTAAAACACAATGTAATCGACGAAAAAAAAGAAAGCGTATAAATAGTAACAATAAAAATAATAGTCAAACAGCATACGTTGAAAGGAAAATGGAAAATTGCAAGGAAATTCGCTTCTATTTTGCCACTTGATATTGTTATTCTAACATGTTATGCATATTTATATCACTGTAATTGTAATTATAAAATAAAAATAAACTCAAATTAAAATTTACTTTGTTGATTTTAGTAGGAATTGACTTGAATATTTTTTATAACACTTGTTTTTATTTTCATTACATCTAGTAGGGTAGTCGACTCCTTTTAGTCTAGCTGACATAATATTTACCCCAAGTGGAACAATTTGATAAACTTCATTTTTAAGAATGTCACATTTTGTAATTTATTGCAATTTGAATAGACTGTGTAATTACAATGAAAACATATAAATCTTGTTTAATTTAATTTCCAAACTAATATATTTATATTTATAATTATCAGGGAAACTCTGTTTTAAAAAAGTCTAAATTATTATCTTTAAAAAATTTGAAATATTTTTCAATTCCTTATATGAAATCACACGCTCCCTATATGTATGTATATATATAATTTTCAATATTTAATAAAATACTTTTTATTCAAGTTCAAATAAGTTTTTTAAAACATGAAGTGAAGGGTACTTGATGTTAATATATTTTTTCAAATATAAATTCATTAATAAAATTTAATTAAATCATTTTAGTTTTATATGGGAGAAAACCTTTCACAAAAGGGGCAAAGTATGCAATATAGTTATTTCATCCAATTTGGTTTAGAATAAGTAATAGCATATGATTTCATAAAACAGCTGATTTTATTTTATAGGTTATTTGGTAGAGCAGCTGTTAACGCATCGGTTACGTTACTTTATTTTTTGAAATTGTAATTATTTAATGAAAATTACCCCAAAAGAAATTTTTCTTTCTTGACTAAGTAGGAATAGACTTTAAACATTTTTTGTTTATATTACTTTTCCAATTGGTTATGAGTCTATTGTATACTAAAATGTATACTGAAATGTATACTAAAATGTAAAGTGTGACTGCTTTATATGTTTTCAGCAAAAATAAGGATTAAACATTTATTCGTTGACTTTTTTACTTGAGTTTGTGTATATATACGATATATAATAATAATATTGTGTATTTAATATAATATATATAATTTGTAAAAGATATATATATATATATATATATATATATATTACAAATTTTCAATCATTAATAAAATACCTTGTTATTGATCCAATAAAGTTCAAACACATTTTTTTAAAAGATAGTGGATGACAATGGATGTTAATACAGTTTTTTCAAATATTTATTCATTAATTAAAATTTAAAAAAGCTGATGTCTTAGTCGGATTCGAACTGAGTAACTACATGTATGAAATCCAGGACTTTGGTATTGAGCCAAACTTTTCATTGCTGGACATCCATTACTTAAAGATGTATATGAAGTTATATAAGAAAGGATCAATGTAATAATGAAGCAATACAAGAAAGGGATAGAGAGAAATATTATAGAAAACCATCAGCTTCAGAATTATTAACGAAAAAAGCGAATAAATAGTAACAAGCAAAAATAACAGTCCACAACCAAATACTGTATGGAGTGGAAAATAAAAAAATTACAAGGAAATTAGCTTTCTATTTTGCCACATAATATTGTGATTCTGTCATATAAATGTAGGCCTATATACGTATTTGTATTATTTGTATTTATAGAATAAAAAGCAACTTAAATAAGGTAAGTCTTTGTTGACCTCGTTAGCAAATGAATTAAATTTTTTTTTTTATTACTTGTTTAATTCGGTGGATGAAGCTCTTGTTAAATGCTTATATTAACGTAACCTTTAGCACGGCACTAGTCATTTGTATGAGAGAGAGTTTTGCGTACAAAGAGATGGGATTGAAGTACTTTCGTCCCATTCCTAAAGTGTGGTTTTGCTACAGTGTTACTCTTTTGCGTAGGCTGTTAAATAATCCCTTCGATGGAAGAAACGTTCATTTAAAGGGGCGACTGTTTGCAACTGGTAAGATTTCTTTCCAGTTTCCAGTTTCTTTCCAAACAAAGATCCAGAAAATAGTAATGAAGACGTTTGTTCCCAAGTATGTTATCTATAGTTTGATTTAAAACAGAATAGGATACTGCGTAGGTGAAATCGACCAGAGGGAGTGGGGATTACAGCCGTCTGAGCTAATAGGAAATTCACACCTTTCTGTGTGGGTGAGCCTTGTTGCCAATTCGACGTTAAACTTCCGTTCGTCGCTCAGTCTCAATGTAGCTGTGGTGGAGTGAGTCACTAGTAGTGTAGCTTGCTTCGTTCTGCAATTTCACTCGCTGGCAGTGGCGGGTTGACGGTCAATGCCTTCAATCTGACAACATCGCATCTCTACCCTGTCACAGACCCATTCCTATTCTACTTTAAATCAAAGTATAGGTATACAGATGATGTAGGCCTGAAATGGATGTAGCTTTTTTGCAAAGAAGCTAAATATAAGGAAGACTCTTTTAGCTAGTAACGTTCTTCTAGATTCCCCAATCTGTGCGCGGGTTAGTTAAATTCGTACCTGTCAACTTGTCAATGCAATTTACCTAGCAGATTAGTTTGGAGGTATCGAACGGACGGATTATCGAAATTGCTTCCGGCTGATGACTTTGTTTCCTGAAGCGGTCGCCGAGTAGATTAGATGTTAATTACTAGCGGTGCAGCGATTTGTCCAGGGGCAACCGCAAGCCCTGTTCGCCGCAACGGGCAGCGCCACATTACGTGCTGCATATAGCCTAATGGTACGCCGTACTGGGAATGCTGTAATGATATTGTGTGCTCAACAGGTATATACGTGTCCTCCAGGGGTACACAAATTTTTTTAAATTCAAATTAGATATCACCCAAAACTAAGGCGTTGATAAACTTTTGGATCAGTGTTGTTAAATTCACACAAAGGACTACCCTTAATGTAAATGACTCTTACTTGGAATCACCACAACTTATTTTAGTAAAAGATAATTTTAAACTTCAACTCTTCTTTGAGCTTAGCTTGTGAGGTTATGTTAATACGAATAAAAGACGTACACAAAACTCACAACCTAATCATTTATTAACTCATACGCGTTTCAATGACAGAGTCATCATCATCAGTGAGTGTTGTTATCATTCAGTTAGTTTGTAATAGGAACACTTACTGATGATGGTGACTTTGTTATTGAATGGAGTCTGAATTAATAAATGATTAATTTATGAGTTTTGTGTGCGTTTTTTATTTGTTTGAGAATTTTAAAGTTTAAGATATTTGAGACAACAACAGTAAAAAGCGAAACAGAACTCGACTAACGTCTAGATTTATCAAAGCTTGAACAAGGTATGATCTTCGTTGAAAAAAAAAGAAACAAATTTATCCCTGTCATTAATTTTACAGATGCCAAATGTTAGCTACCGTTATTGTAAAACTAATATTAAAGACAAAATTAAACAGTCGTTAGTTAGGGATATTAATAACAATTTTTGTGTTTAATAATTTTTGTGGGTTTTTTCTTGTAGCATAAACTCAAAGGGTATAGTGTGGACCACGTAATTGTGCACTTAGCCATGAGAGATCGCACGAGATTTATCGTGTACTACTTTTGAAAACATGTTACATAATACGGGTAAGAACGTTCTATATATAGACAGCCTCTGCATCCGATTAGTTTACACATATTTAAAGATTGTTTGTTTCATACTGAAGATAATTTATCATCAAATTTATCTGACATCGACCTTCTCATGCAAGTCAGTGTTTTGACAGTCATTATCATGTATGTAGGAAAATATTTATACTGACCCTCTATCTCCCCTCTCGCCTACTGCGATCTCTCAAGGCCAAGTACACGGCTACGTGATCCACACTATATCAGCGTAGCAAAGTTCATTGGCTTGTGGGTTTTGATTTATGAAAATTTCATTTGTGTTTTCCGGACTCATCTCCTGGTTCATATATCTAAATGAATCTATCATCCTTCACTTATAACTAAACAAAATGTGTTTTGAAAGGATGCAAAGAACCCAGGTCTTGTAATACTCCTAGTTAGATTCAACTATCTTTGAGGATTTTCAAGGACATATTTTAAAAACCCCATAAGTTATAGAAACATCCTAACTGTGGGAAAAGAGCTAGAACCAGACATTAATGAACGATACTAAAAGAAAAAAACCAAACCTATCCCTTCCATTAATTTTACAGAGTCAAATGAAACTTTCGTTATTGTAAAACTGTTATTAAAGATAGAAACTGTCTTAGTTAGAACATTAATTACAATGTTTTTGTGTCATATAATGTATTTAGGGTTTTCTTGTAGCTTAAACATAGCTACGTAGCTACATAGCTTTGTAGTTTCTCAAAGCAGAAACTTTGATTTGTGATTTTGATTTATGAAAATTTCACTTATGAGTCCCCGACCCCACTCCTGGTTCGTAGTCCTAAGTGAATATATAATCCTTCGTGTATAATTAACTAAAATGTGTTTTGAAAGAATTCAAATAATGTCAGGTCTTGTAAAATTACTAATTGGATTTAGTTAAACCTAACTTTGCAAAAGACGAGTTTTAATATTTTTTTAAAACAATAAACTATAGAAACAATCTCACTATGAAAGACGGTTTACATTAAATCTTGAACCCGGCTTTAATGATTAATAAAACGAATAATATGAACAAAACATTTAAAGTCAATTTCTACTTAGGTCAACAAAGAAAACTTTTATTCTAGTTATTATTTACTATTAACATAATTTTTCTTATATATTTATAATATAATGTTATTATGATTTTATATTTTTCCTGGTGAAAAATCAAATATTGTTATCATCCTCATTACAACTTAACCCAAACCACAGTATTTTCAGTGCTGAGTTTCATAAACATAAATTATTATTGTCATTGAAAAAAGTTGTACCAACTTAAAAACAAAAAAAATAGTGATTAACTCCTCCTATAATATGTGCTGTCAGAATGAAAATTGTGACTAGATACTAAACTAGACAAGCTATAGTTTACTTTAAAAAAATTATAAGTCAATTTCTATTTGGGTCAACAAAAAAAAATTTATAAGTTATTTTTTATTAAATAATTACATTTTATATAAACAAGTATATACATTTAAAAAAAAGTTAATTCCTACCGAAATCAAGAAAGAAAAGTTTTATCATTCTTAGCTTATTTCCGGGTTGTTTATTTATTTTATCGTTTCATTCATTTTTAACCTTACAGCACTATTTATGATATTTTATGGTAACCATGGCAGCAGTATAAGGCTGTATGATGGAGGTTTCGACGACAACCAGATGGGGGAAAACAATTCATACACGTGTTTGAGAAATTCATTTCTTGGTATTGGAAAGTTGGCGTAATGCCAAAGAATTGGAACATGAAGATTAATCCGGACATAATTCGAATCCGGATAGACCACTACATTTTTATAATTTAATAATTGAATAAATATTTGAAAAAACCTTATTAACATCAATTATCATTCACTGTATTTTTAAAAAATATATTTAAACTTGAGTGGATGAATAAAAACGTTTATTTCTTACGATTGAAAATTTATACAAAATATATATTAGGATAGTGTGAACTAATAGAAAGAATTTAATACTAACATAACCTATGCGTTAAAACCGTTTTTCTACAACATAATCTATAACATAAAATCAGGTGGTTTATTAATTCATATGTTATCACTTATTTTAAGCCAAATAGGACGAAATAACTACATTGCATATCTTGCCCCTTTCTTGAAAAGTTTTTCTTCCATATAAAACTAAAATAATTCATTATAAAGTTTAATTCATGCATCAATATTAAAAAAAAAAATTATTAACACCAACTGTCATCCACTGCAAGTTTTAAAAATGTATTTGAACTTGATTTGATGAATAAAAAGTTATTAACGATTGAAAATTGTAACAAGATACGGGAATATATAAGAAGAGTGTGAATTAATAGACAAAATTGAAACAAAACAAATTTTTTCCCCTGCCATTAATTTCTGAAACTCATTTTTAATTTTTGTTGTTGTTGAATTGTTATTAAGAACTAAAATTAAACAGTAGTAATTGAAACATTTATTTGTCTTTTTTTCATAGTTGGGCTTTTCCTTTTTTGGGCATCCTTTAATTTAAGAAGTAACTATGTTCTAAATTACACCTCTTTATGACTCTTGGACATTCCTAGTTCCTTGTCCTAAGTGAAAATATACTACGTATACAACTACGTGTAAGTAGGGTATCCCTTGATTAAAAATGGAAGCCATTGTTAAAAAAAAACTAAAAACAAATAAACCCCAAATTTTCGGATTCTTTACTAGCATCGCTGACGGAAAAGAGAGTGCCTATAGTTTACTCCCTTGTAAGAAGAAAGGTAAGAAACGTTATAGGGAATCAGGAAGGTAGGAAAAGGGCTAGGGATCAGGAATGGTCTCCTCGTACTGGGGATAAGGAAAATTTGGCATCATACGTGAAGTAAGCATTGACGAAGAAACAATTTGCAGTTCCCGATTGGAACGTAAATAGTAATTAATATTTATATCTGAGAGACAAGTTAATATAGAGAAGAAGGAGAACGATTTGGGAAAGAACAAGAAGAAGGTGAGAGAGAAAGACAAATATATAGAGTGGCTTTTGCTTTATAAAAAATCTTCTCTAACTTTTCGAAATTCTTTTTAATCCCACCTATAAAACGAGCCATCAACCGCTAACGAGCAGTTCCAACGGATCCTCTCCCCGTAACCGTTCCGCAACTTTAATAGAAGGTTCAATTTAATTCCGGCAATTAGATGACGTGTGGGCCGATGAAGACATCAACTACGAAACCAGTCCGTCGACCTTAACCCAATGCCTAAACCGTAACCGTCGAATTAAAAAGCTTAAAATAAAACAGTAGCCTACCTTGTCTGTGATAGGCTACTTGAGCGATCGACTAATTTTGCATCCAAGCCAGTAGTACAAGTCACCGCTAACGGTGTTGTTACGTTGTTTCATTCAAAGCTACAACTTACAGTTCTTTCTGTGTACTGTGTTAAAATTACAATGTCAGGAGAATTAGAACACAACAAATATATAAATTAAAATTTCTTAAATATGGGAACAATACTAAATAAAACAAAAACATTTAGGACAATCTTATATTTCACTTTAATATTACAAATATTTCACATTTATATAATTCCTTCTATTAGTTCACACTCTACCTATATATATTTATCGCAGACTATATAAACGTAGTCCTCAGGGAGTCAATATACTGAGGAGTACTCAATACTAATATACTCAATACTCATACTAATATACTTAGTCCTCAGGAGTACTCAAAACTAATAAAATTAGTGCTGGTGTCAAAAAATCAAAAACATTAAATAAATCAATAATTTTCACAGTAAGCTAAAATATTATAAAATCCGTGTTATTTATAAAACTTGTTATACATTACGATATATAGCTACAAGAAGGATTAATAAAAATAAAATGAAGATGTCTAAAATAAGGTAAATTTTTGGTAAGTGAAGTGGTTCAATTTCAGTAAATTTGTATTTCACCGCCACTCTGAGCAACGAGGCCGTGTTTCACTTCTCGTATGAGCGTTTACCTCGTGAATCAGTAATTTTTTTTAGAAACTCCAAATAGATACTAACCGGATACTTTATAGTGTATTGTAATGCAGTTCTTGGTGCATTTTGTATAAGAAAACATTGATTTTTTTTAAGATCGCAGGTGTTGAAAAATATTAAATGACTCTTTTTGGAAAATTTTAATTTTGTTTGTGCTAGTACCAAGTTTTATTATTTTGTCAGTATTACTTCTGAGGTGTTTCTGGATTATCAGGGATTTACATTATCAATAACGTATGGAAAACGGATATGTCTTACGAATCGGTAAAAGTAGGTATATATAGGCAGCTAATACGTTGACGCTAATGTATCACTGAAGATGACTAATTAGTCACTAAAACGAGTTTGTGCTAAGACATTTTAAAAAATTGTGTGCATTTTACTTTCCAGTACTGGTAATACAATAAAGTTCTGGTCGAATTTATTTATTTCACTTCACAGTTTCTGAGTGATCGTGTTTTAATTCTTGATTTTACTCCGTGTGTATAAGGAGCACATACAAAACACTATGAGATTACTTGAAGCGTAAGTAATTAAAAGTAATGAAAATGCCGGGGTTATCCGGCATCTAGTCCGACGGGGCCTTTTTATCTGCAAGCCTTCATCTTCTCACCGCGTGACCCGAAGCCTTTTTTCCTTCTATTTCTTTGGTCGTGATTTTCTTTGCTTGTTATATCTGATACTAGATACCACGAACAGTTGGATAGAGTACAACATTGTTTTTGTGTCTGGGAGAACGCGACTGTTCTAAGACAGATTTAATTAAAACGAAGCGATGTGACTTTGCCTGTAGGATACCACGCTCTTATTTGCTATTTCTTTAGTACAGTAAATTCGTATTGAGTACTCTCATTTTGATTAAATTAAGTAAAACCAAGCACGAATCAAAGAAGAACACTTACGATAATTTTGACTGTAGATTTGTTTTGCCTCTTGCACTGCCTAAAAAAAACGCTCAAAAAATCGTTGGCAGTGGATTTTATTTCTCCTTTGCACTGTAGAATGATCCCTCGAAATAATATCAGCGGTAGATTTTTTTTTACATTGCACTCAAGATGATTGGATTTTGTTTCTCCCTTGCACTGTCCAAAAAAGAACCATCGAGATAATGGCAGCGGTGGATTTTGTTTTTGCATTGCACTGACTAAATAAGAACCCTCAAGATGATTCTGGTAGTGGATTTTGTTTCTCCCTTGCACTGTCCAGAGAAGAACCATCGAGATAATGGCAGCGGTAGATTTTATTTGTGCATAGCACTAACTAAAAATGAACCCTGAAGATAATGCTAGGGGTGGATTTTACTTGCCTCATGGACTGTCCAAAAAAGGATAAATCCTGCATGCGAATGTAGAAAGGGTCAGGATACTGCGTGACACGTGATCTTTGAGCGCGAGATGTGGGAAACGCAGAGGGAGTACTTGCGAATGGGCTTGAAGGAGGAGGGATGTGGATAGGGGATAGCAGATATGGTAAGCGAGGTAAGAGGGGATATGTTTGGTTTGATGTTTTCATTTAGGAGGTGGTGAGAGTGACGTGGGAGCGAGCAATCAGTACGGCGTGAGAGTGCGGCTTTGCTAAGATGAAAAATGGATAGGTAGTAGTACCTATGGAATGATGATGCAGTGCAGTCGCATAGGCAGTCGAAGGGTCGGATAAGGCCTGGCTGACTGAAAAGGTGCGAGCACCTGGAGGTCAGCTAAAGCCCTAAAAGTTGAATACCTTCAGGATGGTGCTCTAATTCAAATCTACGAGCATTCTGGCTTCAGGGAGTGGCCAATGATAACCCAAAAGTGGTACTTCGGTATCGCTAGATAGGCCCCACCACGATGGTCTGGTGCTCACGAGCTTGAGGAAATGTTTCTTGAGGTTAGTAGTTTTATTATGTTAATGGTGGACTCTCTTCTTCCATTCGTTCCTGTAATCATCTCTTTAAAGCCTCTAGGTGTGGAGTAAGTCGAGAGACAGGAATCCACATCTAATCATGCATTAAACTACCATCTCGTCATTTACCTATCTATCATCTGTCTATCTATCCTCTTTCAGACTCTTCAGCTTCCAGGCTTCCCAAAAAAGAACCTTCGAGGTAATAGTTGCGGTGGATTTTATTTGTCCATTGCACTGTTCAAACAAGAACCCTCGAGATAATACTATCAGTAGATTTGGTTTGTTCCATGTTCCGCTAGAGGTTATGGTGGGGTGTGGATTTTATTTGTCCATTGCACTATTCAAACAAGAACCTTGGAGATAATACTATCAGTGGATTTTGTTTGTTTCATGTACCGCTAAAGGTAATGGTGGGTGTGGTTTTTGTTTGTTTCATGTACCGCTAGAGGTAATGGTGGGGTGTGGATTTTGTTTGTTCCATATACCACTAGAAGTAATGGTGGATGTGGATTTTGTTTGTTTCATGTACCGCTAGACGTAATGGTGGGTGTGGATTTTGTTTGTTTCATGTACCGCTAAAGGTAATGGTGGGTGTCGATTTTGTTTGTTCCATGTACCGCTAGAGGTAATGGTGGGGTGTGGATTTTGTTTGTTTCATATACCGCTGGAGGTAATGGTGGGTGTGGATTTTGTTTGTTCCATATACCGCTAGAGGTAATGGTGGATGTGGATTTTGTTTGTTTCATGTACCGCTAGACGTAATGGTGGGTGTGGATTTTGTTTGTTTCATGTACCGCTAGAGGTAATGGTGGGGTGTGGATTTTGTTTGTTTCATGTACCGCTAGAGGTAATGGTGGGGTGTGGATTTTATTTGTCCATTGGACTGTTCAAAGAAGAACCCTCGAGATAATACTATCAGTGGATTTTGTTTGTTCCATGTACCGCTAGAGGTAATGGTGGGTGTGGATTCGATTGTTTACCTTACCACTCTTACAGTTAAGGTCATAACCTATTTTAATGTTCGCCGTAAGCAATCTATATGTTAGTGGAGATGCCTTTTGATTGTTTAAGAAAATTACAGTGTAAGCAACTTTGGCGACTTTTATTTTCTTTAAAATGTTTATGGATCGTTATGAAATCCAATATGGCCACTCTTCACTTTGTTCGTATCTATATATTACTGAATTAAGAGGCCCTGCGCATTTGATGGGATCTCCCCCTAAATTACATAAAAGCGTGTATATTTCCCTACCCTAATCCTGTCACAATTAAAAAATCATCATCTATCCTCCCTAGCGATATAAGTCATACATAGAGGCAGCTTTACAGCCATAAAATTAACGGTTTTTATCACCGCATCTACAAGTAGATATACATCTTACACAGAGGCAGCTTTACAGCCATAAAATTAATGGTTTTTATCACCGCATCTACAAGTAGATATAAGTCTTACATAGAGGCAGCTTTACAGCCATAAAATTAACGGTTTTTATCACCGCATCTACAAGTAGATATAAGTCATACATAGAGGCAGCTTTACAGCCATAAAATTAACGGTTTTTATTACCGCATCTACAAATAGATATAAGTCATACATAGAGGCAGCTTTACAGCCATAAAATTAACGGTTTTTATCACCGCATCTACAAGTAGATATAAGTCTTACATAGAGGCAGCTTTACAGCCATAAAATTAACGGTTTTTATAAACGCATCTACAAGTAGATATAAGTCTTACATAGAGGCAGCTTTACAGCCATAAAATTAACGGTTTTTATCACCGCATCTACAAGTAGATATAAGTCTTACATAGAGGCAGCTTTACAGCCATAAAATTAACGGTTTTTATAAACGCATCTACAAGTAGATATAAGTCTTACATAGAGGCAGCTTTACAGCCATAAAATTAACGGTTTTTATCACCGCATCTACAAGTAGATATAAGTCTTACATAGAGGCAGCTTTACAGCCATAAAATTAACGGTTTTTATCACCGCATCTAGAAGTAGATATAAGTCTTACATAGAGGCAGCTTTACAGCCATAAAATTAACGGTTTTTATCACCGCATCTACAAGTAGATATAAGTCATACATAGAAGCAGCTTTACAGCCATAAAATTAACGGTTTTTATCACCGCATCTACAAGTAGATATAAGTCTTACATAGAGGCAGCTTTACAGCCATAAAATTAACGGTTTTTATCACCGCATCTACAAGTAGATATAAGTCATACATAGAGGCAGCTTTACAGCCATAAAATTAACGGTTTTTATCACCGCATCTACAAGTAGATATAAGTCATACATAGAGGCAGCTTTACAGCCATAAAATTAACGGTTTTTATCACCGCATCTACAAGTAGATATAAGTCTTATATAGAGGCAGCTTTACAGCCATAAAATTAACGGTTTTTATCACCGCATCTACAAGTAGATATAAGTCATACATAGAGGCAGCTTTACAGCCATAAAATTAACGGTTTTTATCACCGCATCTACAAGTAGATATAAGTCATACATAGAGGCAGCTTTACAGCCATAAAATTAACGGTTTTTATCACCGCATCTACAAGTAGATATAAGTCATACATAGAGGCAGCTTTGCAGCCATAAAATTAACGGTTTTTATCACCGCATCTACAAGTAGATATAAGTCTTACATAGAGGCAGCTTTACAGCCATAAAATTAACGGTTTTTATCACCGCATCTACAAGTAGATATAAGTCATACATAGAGGCAGCTTTACAGCCATAAAATTAACGGTTTTTATCACCGCATCTACAAGTAGATATAAGTCATACATAGAGGCAGCTTTACAGCCATAAGATTAACGGTTTTTATCACCGCATCTACAAGTAGATATAAGTCTTACATAGAGGCAGCTTTACAGCCATAAAATTAACGGTTTTTATCACCGCATCTACAAGTAGATATAAGTCATACATAGAAGCAGCTTTACAGCCATAAAATTAACGGTTTTTATCACCGCATCTACAAGTAGATATAAGTCTTACATAGAGGCAGCTTTACAGCCATAAAATTAACGGTTTTTATCACCGCATCTACAAGTAGATATAAGTCATACATAGAGGCAGCTTTACAGCCATAAAATTAACGGTTTTTATCACCGCATCTACAAGTAGATATAAGTCTTATATAGAGGCAGCTTTACAGCCATAAAATTAACGGTTTTTATCACCGCATCTACAAGTAGATATAAGTCATACATAGAGGCAGCTTTACAGCCATAAAATTAACGGTTTTTATCACCGCATCTACAAGTAGATATAAGTCATACATAGAGGCAGCTTTACAGCCATAAAATTAACGGTTTTTATCACCGCATCTACAAGTAGATATAAGTCATACATAGAGGCAGCTTTGCAGCCATAAAATTAACGGTTTTTATCACCGCATCTACAAGTAGATATAAGTCATACATAGAGGCAGCTTTACAGCCATAAAATTAACGGTTTTTATCACCGCATCTACAAGTAGATATAAGTCATACATAGAGGCAGCTTTGCAGCCATAAAATTAACGGTTTTTATCACAGCATCTACAAGTAGATATAAGTCTTACATAGAGGCAGCTTTACAGCCATAAAATTAACGGTTTTTATCACCGCATCTACAAGTAGGTATAAGTCATACATAGAGGCAGCTTTACAGCCATAAAATTAACGGTTTTTATCACCGCATCTACAAGTAGATATAAGTCATACATAGAGGCAGCTTTACAGCCATAAAATTAACGGTTTTTATCACCGCATCTACAAGTAGATTTAAGTCATACATAGAGGCAGCTTTACAGCCATAAAATTAACGGTTTTTATCACCGCATCTACAAGTAGATATAAGTCTTACATAGAGGCAGCTTTACAGCCATAAAATTAACGGTTTTTATCACCGCATCTACAAGTAGATGTATATTTCAGTCACCGCTTTGCCGTTCCTTATTGACCATCCTCCGATTGTCCCCTTGAAATTAAACTCCCGATTTTCCGTCTTCAATTTCCAATTTCGTCTGTCTTACGTTAATGCCTTTTCTAGGTTTCTTGTAGTCATTGCTTCGTCGATGCCATCATGCCAACTTCTTCGTGGCTGTCCTCTCTTTCTTTTTTCAGGATGATTCCACTCTAGTACCATTCGTAGCCAAAAGTCCTCTGTCATCCGCTTTAGATGTCCAAACCATTCTAAATGCCTTTTCACTATCTCTTTCTTTATATTTTTATCCACTTCCATTTCGTTAGGAATGTTTTTATTGTCTCGATTTACCGCAGCTTCGTTGTAAATAGTCCATTTCCGTCGTCATTAATTTGTTATTATTAGCATTCTAATTATACGGCTCTTAATAGTCCATTCGCTATTCTGGTTAAGAATACGTCAGATATGTGACTCTTCCACTTGGTGCCATGTCCCTTCCTTATAAGTTTATATCATTCATATACAGTAATAGTCATCTAGGTCGATGACTTGCTACACATTTGTCCATATTCACTATTTAGTCGTCGGCCAGTTTTGCTTCATAGCTTTACTCAGATTGGGCCAATGTTCTTGCGGTATTTTTTTCCGATATCTTCCTGTGTTTTAGTGATCTGTACGCACTCTATTCAGAAGCCTATCGTCCTATATTGCAACCAAATGTTCAATCTTTGCCAAGTTAATGGTATGTAATCTTCTGTGCTATGGAGCCGCGTCTAATTTCTTACACAATGTTTTAAATATCAGAACAAATATTTGAAAGATAGAATATAACTGAAATAAGGTTTAAGTTAAAGACTTGAGAGAGACTGGCTACTAGTCTACATTCCTGCGCGCGTGCGCGTGTATAAGAAAGCAATATATTAGTCTAGACTGGGAGTGTGCTATCGCGCAATCTAATGAAATGAAATCAAGGGCATTACTAAATTTAGTCGAATGGCATTCATAACGTAAAACAGAAAAAGATGGCGTCTTCGACACGGCCGATTTGGAGGCCACGTAGACGGCAAGTCAGAATATCTTTTTATATACTTCTATAAAACTGAAATGCGCTCTGTAAAAAATGGATTTATAGAAGCAAAATCCCTCCATACCACAAACTACCGGTAGAAAAATAGAAAAACCGGTAGTAATATATAAAGCTTTACTAATATAAAGCTGCAGCGGCGCACCCAAGGGAAGAGCCAAGGGGCCCGGGCATGATTACAAATGAAAATTAATAAATAAATTAATAATGACAAGAAAAATATTATATCTTTAACTGCAATTTAGGTTTAGGGTAATACGAACGACAATAGAAGATAATATTTAGCCTACTTGTAAATTGAATTCTCTGAGTCAGTATTTCCGAGTAGAGCTCATCACCCAAATTCGATTTCTTTAAACAACATAATAGTTACCATTGTTTAAACAAATGTAAACACAAGAAACCGAGTGAATATGGCATTGCCATGTTGCATCTATGTTTAAAATTTGAAGTCTAGGTCATCGGGAGGTTAGTTTAAACTCAATTGCAAAATTCCACCCGGACAGACAGACAGATATGACGGAAACCGAACTAATACAAAAAAGTGGTATATATATATATATATATATATATATATATACATATAGCCCTATCTATTCACAATCCTTCAAATACGATAATAGTCATGTTGGTATATCGCCTTAAAACCTCAAAATAATTCTTGTCATATTTCTTACATGTAATTAGTTACGGTTATTGGCACATAGCTTTTTTTCCTCTTGCGGTTTTATGTTACATATATTTTTAATAGATTAAAGCAAAAGAAATTCAACTGAAATTGCCAAAAGAATATTATCGTTTAAAAGAAGATAAAACAGATAACGAGGTCTGTTATTTTTATGTTACCACTTTTTTGTATTAGTTCGGTTTCCGTCATATCTGCCTGTCTGTCCGGGTGGAATTTTGCAATCGAGTTTAAACTAACCTCCCGATGACCTAGACTTCAAATTTTAAACATAGATGCAACATGGCAATGCCATATTCACTCGGTTTCTTGTGTTTACATTTGTTTAAACAATAGTAACTATTATGTTGTTTAAAGAAATCGAATTTGGGTGATGAGCTCTACTCGGAAATACTGACTCAGAGAATTCAATTTACAAGTAGGCTAAATATTATCTTCTATTGTCGTTCGTATTACCCTAAACCTAAATTGCAGTTAAAGATATAATATTTTTCTTGTCATTATTAATTTATTTATTAATTTTCATTTGTACTCATGCCCGGGCCCCCTTGGCTCCTCCCTTGGGTGCGCGGCTGCAGCTTTATATTTAATATAATATGCATGTTTGACTACCTGAACACATTCCGGTTCAAAATAGTTCGGATAATCGACTCTTTACTGTAACTAAACAGTGAGAGTTTAAAAGATTGTTACCTATACTCACTGATGATGACATCTTTGAAGTTTAAATGCGTTTGACGAATAAACTAGAGCTCGTTTTTAGTTAATTATGAATTTAGCTCATAAGCAAAACTCAAAACATTGGTCGCTCAATGTTTAGCCACCTGTGTTAAGCTCGTGTTTTCACTCGTTACGTTCTCACAAGCAGCACGCTTTGACTCAGCGCCTGCTTTAGGTTCGTTAAAACGCGCGCAGATATGTCGCAGGTAAATCGTAAGACCAGGACTTTCCCACGGTGCCGCAGCACTGAATCGATAAATAACACCTCGGTCGAGCTACTTGTTGGTGCAAGTTTTTATGCACTACGTACATAATGTTGTCAAACGGCCTTGCACAAGTCACCGTGTCTGGGGATTAATTTATGAAGTACGGCCTACTGCGCTAGAAACAGTTCTGCGGTAATATTTTAGCGTAATAAATTTTGAATTTTTATTGTTTCCCGTCGCAATATATCTGGCCTGCCTCGCCGCATCACTGGCCCAGTGCGACGAACACTTTGGCCAGTTCTTGCGCAGTAAATCCTAATATTAGAAATAGAAGTCCGCATTTTGCACAAAATTAGTTAACAAATAAATTCTTTTCTTCCAAGCTCAATTTTAGCTAAGCACCTCTATCAAAATTAATTAAAATTGTATCTATTAAGACTAAATCAAAGATTAAAATTATTGTCCCCTATTTCCAGTACCAGGAGAACATTATGCCTTTTTCTTAACCCTAAGCTAATAATTAATCTACCCCTACTTATAGTTCTTCTTATATTTAGTAGTAACTGGTAGACATACCTCTGTGACCCCTAAAGAGAGAGTGTCTACTTTAGGACCCTATAAAGTAGTGACATGATCAGTTATACCATCCATGACCCTTACTTAATCCCAAGTACTAGTAGCTAATTTTGCCATTTCTTTATGCTTTAGAGTGTAGTGAATTCGAATTCGGAATATTTTTTTCTATAAAATCAGGAGAAAAACCTTCAAAACGACATTTTAATCCGAACATATTAAAAGGAGTTTTTGATTATTGTACACTCTGATATCTTCATGTTTTTAGTCACAGTTATCTGTTTTCCTAACAGTCACATTAACTTGAGTTAACACGTTTCGTAAAACCTACACCAACCTATGAAAGTCATGTCCTACCAGGTCTAAAGTCCACCTTTGGACTCCTTGTAGGGAAAATGGTATGGAAGGATTAGGGTACGACAAACGAAAAAGACTATTGTTCTGGGAATAGGTGAGCCTACCAGCTCCCTTGTGACAAACTACAAATAATATGGCCAGCGAACTAGAAATATGTATAAGTATACGACACAATTATAAAACGTAGATTCCAACATCAGATTAACAGAACTTTCTACAAACTGGAAGAAGTTTTTACAAATTTCAGATTGTTATAAATTCTCCAAACAACAGTAATGTAACAATGCTAGTAATGGTAGAAAACTGTGACATTAAACATATTAGTATACAACCTGGCAGAAACTTAGAATGTTATCATAATTACGGTGTACTCTATAAAAATGTATCTTTATTCAAATATTAATTGTTCTTCTAAAATGATTCTTAAATACAATATTGATATTTAACAAACAGAAAAGTGTGAACATTTGTTTCCAACGAAGAAGTAATGTGTGAGTTGCTTACGAAGAGGGTTAAGACGGTTAAGAGAAGAAAGCTGGACGAGTTCCAGTGAATATAAGTGGTTTCAGATGATAATTCAAGACAAGAGTTACAATAGCAGGGAACACGGTAGTTGAAGAATCTCTTGGCGTTACACCTTCCCTTGGTAGTTAGGACTGCCATCCGCTCAACTATGAAAATCTACATCTAAAATTTGTCTTTGTTCAGATTGAGTAGAATCAACCTTTATCCTATTCCATGTATCTAATTATTGATGAATGTTTGTAAGTTTTATGGTCACCATGATGCAACGACTTGGTTTTTCTCTTTTACTTCCAGTTACCATAATTTCTTTAAGCGATGCTTTTGGTGACTTGAAGAGCAATCAGCTGACAACGGAATGCAATCAATATAATACAGAAAATAAATAAATAAACGGCTTTTAGTTTAAACATTTTACTCCTTTCCGGAAGACGACAGTGTGGTGAAAGAATGGCTTTTGTGCCATGTTGTTACGTGAAGGGAGTTATTTAAAGACTGTACCCAAACAAATGATGTTATGTGTCACCTATCCTTAAAATATTGTCGTACGTATTCTACTCGTACAATGTGTCACAACCCCTCACTCACCGCCGGCGAAACAATGGGGGAAGACGTGCGGAGACTGCCTCCTATACACAGTACTCTAGCAGACGTTCCCCGAATACTGATATGATAATGAGAAACGAAGCTCCGCTGGACAGCTTGTCTCTAATCCGTCTGCATTCTGTCTGCGTCCGGCTTTAGTCCAGTCCGTCGCCACGACGCGCGCTTCTTCACACCGACGAATCAAGCTTTACGTTGCTTGTGACCCGAAAGTAACGTCTAACGGGAGATTTGGGAGAATCATGCGACTTGATTAGCTGGAAGGAA
This sequence comes from Prosapia bicincta, assembly GCA_036971475.1. Lineage (NCBI taxonomy): Eukaryota > Metazoa > Arthropoda > Insecta > Hemiptera > Cercopidae > Prosapia > Prosapia bicincta. The sequence goes on from JBAIZL010000001.1 coordinate 246,750,905, forward strand.
TGTGGGTTATGGTTTGTAAAGGCTTGTCCACACTATTGGACAAATTTAAGCGATTGTTTATAGACATGTCTAAGGAATGTCTCTAGTCAATGTATCTATATATTTTAGAGATTTTGCTGCGAGTACACATTTGTTGGTTAGTTGCTGAACATGGCTGACCTTGTTAGAATCGCTGCTACAGCTGTTATAATTTCTAATAATGAAAAAAACCAAAAGAGAGCGTTGGTGGTGGCCCTCTTTTACAGAGGGACCTCGTTTAGGTTGCAATTTACTTTCAACACTGACATTTTAAGATGCCATGGGTTCCGAAAATTTACCGTTTGACTCTAAATGATTTTGAAGAATTACTACAGCTTTGAAGTAATAATGTGGAGAAAAGACGAAGCATATTTAGAGAAACCATTTAACCCCTCCCCACGGATATTTCATATATTTTTGCCCAGTTCTTCGAACTCCTTTCTTTTTTTATTGCGATTTTTATAATCGGACGTTCGATAACTTTCCATAAAACATTAAGAGAGTGAAAGTCTCTAAAACAAAAAACCTCTTTTGCAGAGGGACCTCGTTTAGGTTGCAATTTACTTTCAACACTGAAATTGGAAGCTGAAATGGGGCTCCGCAAATTTACCGTTTGACTCTAAATGATTTTGAAAAATTACTACAGCTTCTAAGGAGAAATATTGAGAAAAGACGTAGCATATTTAGAGAAACCATTCAACCCCTCCCCACGGATATTTCATATATTTTCGCCAGTTCTTCGATCTCCTTTCTTTTTTTATTGCGACTTTTATAATCGGAATTTCTAACTTTTAATAAAACATTAAGAGAGTGAAAATCTTCAGCGAAAAACAAAACGTTTTACGTAGGCCACATATTTAAATAATAAAAAACAAAAGGAAATAAGCCCTGATGTTTTGAGACAATCTAATCCCAAAGTCCTTCGATGGGAAATGCTGCTTTGGTATTGCTAAAAGTTAGAAAGAAAATCATATTTTAAAATTTTTACTATACTAAGTAATTTACGATTATGTACACTGAGTTTATTATAGTGCAATATCGCTACCTCGAAGCTCGATAAGCAGAGTTTCTCGATAGCTCGAATTTATCCAGTTCATTTGAATCTCTAACAACACACTGTTAGTTTTACCTATAGGACCTGTTTTGAAGTAATGCCCCTGATAAACCGGAGTTTTTTACTGCCATGAACTCGTCAAGATTTTGTTTACCTGGTTTTGAATCTGTAGAACCCGTTCAGCCCTCGTGGTAGCCAACCTTTTGGCGAGCTGCCTCCGACTATCATGCGCATGCGAATTATTCCTACCGCTCGTGAAGGATTCAGGAAGATTGCCCGTGTACCAAGCTATTGGAGCTCTTTCCATAGAAAGACAGTAAGAGCGGGATGAAAAAACTTGTCAGGAAAGAAACTCTGATAGGAAAAATCCCGCGATAGACGCGCAGGAACCCTGGGGACTAGGTTGACCTTATTCTATAGGATAAAGAGAAATATTACCTTGCAAATACCTTGTTAGTGAGGTAAAATTGCGGACCTTTATTTTACTAGTAAAACTCGAATATAAAGATGAGTGCCCCTGAAGCCAAAGTAGTGTAAGGGTATTCCTGGAAGTCCTCGTATGGTTGGAACACCTAGGATTGACTAGTTTCTATTTAACTAGATGAATCCTTCGAAGGTACGTGAAGAGCAGGGAATTTTCAATTAGCTCATGACTAATAGAATACTTAAAATTAACAATGCTCTTGGACGAATTACCAACCTGCTTCTGCCAAATAAATAAACAGGTACACGGAAGTTTGCGTTTCCATCCTACACATGCAATAATGGTTTTATTGTGCTCTTGGGCTAAAAATACAAATTGAATGTTACTTGTAGCGATGGCCTAGCTCCGATTCTTCTAAATAGATTCTGCCGGTGTCTAGCAGTTGTTGACTTCTCATTGTTTAAATTTCTGTTATACATAAATTATAATGAGTTTGTTTTAGGAGTGTGCGAAGCTTCTGATGATGTCAGTATATTAAATTGATGGAAAGCTTCGAGCGTTTTATTTCAATTCCGTCTAGTAGTTCACACTCTCCTCTTATAATTATATAAATAATATATATTGTTTAAATTTTCAATCGTTAATAAAATAAATTTTATTTCATAGTTAAAAATGTTTTTAAAACTTGTATTAGATGAGGTTTGATGTTAATACAGTTTTTTTTCAAATATGAATTCAGTAATGAAATCCAATTACAGTAATTAATTTTAGTTTTTTATGAGAGAAAAACTTTACACAAAAGGGGCAAGGTATGCAATACTGTTATTTCGTACAAATTGGCTTAAAATAAATGATAACACATGATTTCATAAAACTGCTGATTTTATGTTTTATGTTTTGTGGTAGAACAGCTGTTTTAACGCGAGGTTGTGTAACTTTATTTATATTAATTCTAAATATGTATTAAAAAGTAACTTAAATAAAAAATTCCTTTGTTGACCAGAGGAGAATTCGTTTTTAATGTGTTTTTATTTATTTAACTTGTTTATAAATCATCTTGCCATTGAAATGTTTTTACTTCAGTTTAAATGTTTGTATATATATGTTATGTAGGTAGATATTTCTTACCTGTGCAATGCATTTTAGAAAGTATGATTGAGAATACAAATTTAATTGTTCTTGTGTACTTATAAAATATGAAAAATATAACAATTAACTTTTGCGTTTAGTAGCAAAGTACTTGTACATCGGTGTGCTACATAACCCTCTCGCATTGCCTATCGCAACAAATCAAGTTGTTTATACACGTTGGCCTTTCTATTTGGAGAAACTTTCCCTTAGTTCATAGAAAGTTCTGTTGACGAAGAATCTCCGAAACGCGTCAACTAGAACAGACATGGTAATTGTAGGAAGGTAGAAACTTATGACATTTAACAGATTTATGTAAAAGCTAACGTAGAGAGGTATCAAATATAACAATGCTAACTATATGCTACGAACAAACATTGCTATTTTAAAAAGTGGAGAAAAAAGCCGTTTATTTTCAGATACATGGAGTATTATATATCCGCGTTTAAACCAAAGGTAACTAGAAATATGGAGCCTTAGTACGCAATAGTTTATTGCTACGAAAATGTTTTCATGCGAGGCAAGCTGTATAAATAGCCTGCTGACGTCATTGCTTTGTATAGGTAATCACAAAACGAGCGTCATGGACGTTCTATTCAATAGATTTCCACTGTGTAAATACAAGGTTATTAATGTGTATTATTACAAAACACTCAAAACTGTATTATTTCATTTATTATACACATTATAAAAAAATACATGTTTGAAAAAACCCGGATATTTGAGACGACACTACCTGACCTTAGTGGCGTCTCCCCTAGCGCCGAGGGAAAATTAGCCTCCTCAGCGTTGAAGCCATAAATTACCAAAGGATCTGCTCAGTAATGCAGAAATGACGAGGGTTAATATCTTCTCTTTTAAAATGCCTGGCTCAAAAATGGTACCAAGCAACATGTGGTTTACTGTGTTTTATTGTTTACTTTCGCTGTTTGTAATACGTTTTAGATTATGTTTTATTAAGTTACACTAAGAGTAACCCACATGTTTGGTTGTCATTACCCTGGTCCTGGTATATACGAGTATCTTACTTGGTTGACGGTAACCGAGTAAGTTTGCAGGTGAAATTCGAACCGAGTAAGTCGTTTATTTCAACCACTTTTTAAAAAAATCATTTATCGAGACGTTTTTTCAGTGTGGGTGATTCTAACTCATATTAAACCATACTTGTATATTAGGCCGCATCCCCCAATGTTTGAGATATACTTTCGCGGATTTTACATGCGAATATTTTGAGACCATAAAGCAGACGTCTAGGATATTTTGAGACCATAAAGCAGACGTCTGGGATATTTTGAGACCATAAAGCAGACGTCTGGGATATTTTGAGACCATAAAGCAGACGTCTCGGATATTTTGAGACCATAAAGCAGACGTCTGGGATATTTTGAGACCATAAAGCAGATGTCTCGGATATTTTGAAACTCGTTATAAGGTTCCAATTTCCTTGCCGATAATTTGAGACTGCGTTTTTGCCGGTTTCGTGCCCGAGTTATTCTGAGACGACACTGCCTGACCATAGTGGGTTCTCCCCAGCGCCGAGGGAAAATTAGCCTTCTCAGCGTTGAAGCCATAAATTACCAAAGGGTCTGCTCAGTAATGCAGAAATGACGAGGGTTAATATCTTCTCTTTTAAAATGCCTGGCTCAAAAATGGTGCCAAGCAACATATGGTTTACTGTGTTTTATTGTTTACTTTGGCAGTTTGTGATAGGTTTTAAATTATGTTTTATTAAGTTATACCAAAGTAAACTTCAGTTCGTTTGGTATCATTTTTCTTGTAATTATGAGTAAAATCTACATTTATTAACCATTTTAAGTTAAAATAAGTGGGGTTATGGAGCGGAAATATGGCCGGACCTGGGACCATTCTAGTACCTCTGCAACTAAGGATTTCTATTGCGTACAATCTGTACAACTTAGGGGTGTAATGACTTATGGAATATGTTCAACAAATTCAAACGCCATTCCTACCTCCTCGCCTACCCCTCTAACATTATAATAACTGGACATCCACTATGCTCAGTTGGGCACACGCCATTGCCACGGTTCGTTGTTTTTGTGAATTCCTATTCGGCTGTCAAAACTGTCAGATTATGCCAGGTAGCCCGCTCGGCGCTGAGGAGACGGAATCGCTGATCATTGTTCCATTCTTATGGCTTATATTCCGTCTACCCTTCCTTGACCTTGTTCAAGGGTTTGTAGAAAGTGTTCACCTCTTTGAGACACCCACAGAGTAGATCTACTAGCGATAGATGTCTCTATCCAAATCCTATTTAGATTTTATAATAATATCATGCACTCATACAAGAGAAAAGAATACACTCATACTAGAGAATAGAATACACTCACACGAAAGAATAGGATACACTCATACAAGAGAATAGAATACACTCATATGAGAGAATAGAATACACTCATACGAGAGAATAGAATATACTCATACAAGAGAATATAATACACTCATACGATAGAATAGAATACACTTATACAAGAAAAAAGAATACACTCATACGAGGCAATAGAATACACTCATACAAGAGAATAGAATACACTCACACGAAAGAATAGAATACACTCATATAAGAGAAAAGAATACACTCATACGAGAGAATATAATACACTCATACAAGAGAATAAAATACACTCACACGAAAGAATAGAATACACTCATACAAGAGAATAGAATACACTCATATGAGAGAATAGAATACACTCATACGAGAGAATAGAATATACTAATACAAGAGAATGTAATACACTCATACGATAGAATAGAATACACTTATACAAGAAAAAAGAATACACTCATACGAGACAATAGAATATACTCATACAAGAGAATAGAATGCACTGATACGAGAGAATAGAATACACTCATACGAGAAAATAGAATACACATATACGAGACAATAGAATGCACTCATACGATAGAATAGAATACACTCATACGATAGAATAGAATATACTCATGCGAGAGAATATAATATACTCATACGAGAGAATAGAATACACTCATACGAGAGAATAGAATATACTCATACGATAGAATAGAATACACTCATACCAGAGAATAGAATATACTCATACAAGAGAATAGAATACACTCATACGATAGAATAGAATATACTCATGCGAGAGAATAGAATACACTCATACGAGAGAATACAATACACTCATGCGAGAGAATAGAATACACTCATATGAGACAATAGAATGCACTCATACGATAGAATAGAATACACTTATACAAGAAAAAAGAATACACTTATACGAGGCAATAGAATACACTCATACAAGAGAATAGAATACACTCACACGATAGAATAGAATACACTCATAAAAGAGAATAGAATACACTCATATCAGAGAATAGAATACAATCATACGAGAGAATAGAATATACTCATACAAGAGAATATAATACACTCATACGATAGAATAGAATACACTTATACAAGAAAAAAGAATACACTCATACGAGACAATAGAATATACTCATACAAGAGAATTGAATGCACTGATACGAGAGAATAGAATACACTCATATGTGAAAATAGAATACACATATACGAGACAATAGAATACACTCATACAAGAGAATAGAATGCACTCACACGAAAGAATAGAATACACTTATACAAGAGAAAGGAATAAACTCATACGAGAGAATAGAATACACTCATACAAGAGAATAGAATACACTCACACGAAAGAATAGAATACACTCATACAAGAGAATAGAATACACTCATACGATAGAATAGAATACACTTATACAAGAAAAAAGAATACACTCATACGAGAGAATAGAATACACTCATACAAGAGAATAGAATGCACTCATACGAGAGAATATAATACACTCATACGAGAAAATAGAATACACATATATGAGACAATAGAATGCACTCATACGATAGAATAGAATACACTCATACGATAGAATAGAATATACTCATGCGAGAGAATATAATATACTCATACGAGAGAATAGAATACACTCATACGAGAGAATAGAATATACTCATACGATAGAATAGAATATACTCATGCGAGAGAATAGAATACACTCATACGATAGAATCATGGGCGCCCATACACACGGGCAGGGAGGGGCCGTGGCCCCCCCTAGCTCCCAGAAAAATAAAAATAAAAATGATTAAGACTTTCGTACAAATATTTCTTTTTTTTATTTTCAGCTGATGTGGAAGAACTATATTTTAATTATAATAAATGTTCACAGTATTAACAATATAAATAGTATATCTATGCGATTCTGCTATATTAACACCTCGACTAAACGAAGTAGGTTTTAAAGTTAGAAACTATCGAATATCCATATTAAGTGATTATGTCAATGTGGACCAGTTGATGGTTGCGTCAATTAAAGGAAAACAGCTAAACAGGACAGGACTAATATCCTGGACGCTGACACAGCGAGCCGGCTATCGCAATTATAAGGAAAACGTGACAGGTAGGACAACCTAGGCCCTTCCAACTGACGCTGCATTTCTTCTCTGTTGCATGTCATCTGCGTTCGACATTGTAGTACTGAAGTACTGTATTGGGTGCAAGTAGGAAGCAGGGAGATTATATATTGACTATAGTGTACGGTACCGTGTTACGATTTACAAAATTGATAAATTACAGGCGCGTATCCAGCGACTTGCTTTGGGGGGGGGGGGCGATCGATGCATTGATGCATTATATATATATATATATATATAATATATGTGTGTGTGTGTGTGTGTGTGCGCGCGCGCGCGCGCGCGCTTGCGTGTACGTAAAAACATAGAACAGAAAAAGTTCTTTCTACGCTTGCGTTAGAAATCGGTAACGTGATAAAGATTCGTAGCAAATTAGACTTTTTAATAAATAATTATTCCAGTTTCGATAACACTTATGGCTAGAGAATAAGCTATTATTATAAAAATGGTTTATTAATTAATAAAAGTAGTTATTCTTCCAACACGAACAGTTCCGGAGTCAACTACGAATATTACGCTTGCAAAATTACGTATTGAAAATCATCGAGACCAAGCTTCACTAGCGCTATCTGTTGTTAAAACGTTTAGACGTTTACGAGGGTATGCCGAGAGAACGCGTCACATTTTGAAATTAAAATTTTATTTTTTATTTACAATAAAAGACGAATTAATTTAAGTAAAAGTCTAATTTAATAGAAAGTCTAATTTAATAGAAAGTCCTAATTTAATAATATATTGTCGATTTTTAACCCAAAGTTCTTGAGGGTTGGGGGGCGATCGCCCCATCGCACCCCCCCCCCCTGGATACGCGCCTGAATTATTAGCTTAATTGGTAAGTGAAAACATTTCCAAATAACGAAACATAACAAACGTCAAGAATCAATTTCAAAAGAATTCCTATGTATAATAATACGATACATAGATATTACATATTAGGTATATTTATTTTCTGTTAAGTTAAACAAAACGTACCATTTTGTCCACATATTAATTTTAATAGTTTATTATATGTTATAGCCTATGTTACATTACCTTTAATTGAATTGTAGAAATTGACGTTTTAATTTGATTTATCTTTAATATTAGTCCAGTAAACGAAGCTTAAAATGGAAAAAACTTCGCAAATTTTTCGGAAAAGACCGATTTGCATAAAAATTTGGGATTAAGTTCAACTTACCCTCTACTTCAAAATCTATATATTGCCGACGGGCGCTTTTTATTTTTTAAGCGTGAAAACTACCCCTTATTGTCAAAATCTATAAAAAAGCGTAAAAAGAGTGAAATTTGGTTCAGATGAATTAAAAATAATGATTGTCTGATACTCTAATTGTAATTGTTAAATATTTCGACCCTCTAAAAATTCATTTTCAAGGGTGAAAACTACCCCTAATTGATCAAATTAGTAGGAAAAGCCTAAGGAGGATAAAATTTGAATCTGCTTACTTAAGTAGGCCTATACATTTATTGATTTATTTCCCAGGGGTAACTGAATTGCAGGTGAAATCTTTCGCTAGTCGTAACTCACTAACGAAGCATTTTTTCTCATTTTTAGCGTTATATGAGCAGTTCCTCCTGAAACACGCAAACACCCTGAACCTAATGAGATATTTCAATAAAATCAGATATTCGACTGTCATGCCTCGGTTAAAATAAAAATAAAAAAAACGCCACTTACAAAACTGAAATAATAGCCTATATTTAAAAAACTTCCAACCTCAAAATAATTTGTCGGTTACTATCCTATCCTATAATAAATGAAATGACGCAAGAAAAATTTTATTATATTTTTTAGTATTTTAAGGAATAAAGATTCACTCATTCTATAAAAAAATAAATTAATCGATACAAAAAAGCCTGTAAAAATTAGAAGTTTCGAATTTTCTAAAGTGCCTTAAAACTCACCATTTTCACCATAATTTTTCAAAATTTCCCCGGACCCTCCTTCTCATGGAGGGAATCCTATTCCCCCAGGTATCAGATTTGGCCCCCCCCTATAAAATTATACATGGGCGCCCATGGATAGAATAGAATACACTTATACAAGAAAAAAGAATACACACATACGAGAGAATAGATTACACTCATACGAGATAATAGAATGCGCTCATACGATAGAATAGAATACACTCATACCATACAAGAGAATAGAATACACTCACACAAGAGTATAGAATACACTCATACGAGAGAATAGAATACACTCATAAGAAGGAATAGAATACACTCATACCAGAGAATAGAATATACTCATGCGAGAGAATAGAATACACTCATACGAGAGAATACAATACACTCATGTGAGAGAATAGAATATACTAATACGAGAGAATAGAATACACTTATGCGAGAGAAAAGAATACACTCATACCAGAGAATAGAATACACTCATATGAGACAATAGAATGCACTCATACGAAAGAATAGAATACACTCATACGAGAGAATAGAACACACTCATACGAGAGAATAGAATATACTCATACGAGAGAATAGAATACACTCACACAAGAGTATAGAATACACTCATACGAGAGAATAGAATACACTCATAAGAAGGAATAGAATACACTCATATGAGAGAAAATAATACACTCATACGAGAGAATAGAATATACTCATACGAGGGAATATAATACACTCATTCGAATCATAAACAAACCTATTTATAACCACGCTAATGACAGAAAGTAATCAATAGATATTTTTAATAAATAAATTATATCACAATTTCTTCTACTGTACGTACAATTTAATGACATTGTTCTATAGATAAAAAATAATAGCAGAAATGGAAGTTTTAAACAGTGTTAATTTTATTGGTAAATTACTCTTTGTGGGGGAAAACTAAATTTATGTAATTATTTTGTGAACTATATCCGTGAAACTATATGCGCGAAACTACATTCGTGAAACTATATTTGTAAAACTATAGTCTTGATAATATATTTTTATAGTATATTTTTGAACTATATTTTGTGAAATTAGGTTTGCGAAACTGAATTGTATACTATATTTCTGAAATTATATTTGTAAAACTTTATTCGTGAAACTATTTTTGTGAACTTTATTCGTGAAACACTTTTTGTGATCTATATTTGTGAAACTATATTTTTGTGAACTTTATTCGTGAAACACTTTTTGTGAACTATATTTGTGAAACCATATTTTTGTGAACTATATTCGTGAAACAATTTTCGTTAACTATATTTGTGAACTATAGTTTATGAAACTATGTTTGTGAATTTATTTGTGAACCGTATTTGTAAAACTATATTCCTGAAATTATTTGTGTGAACTAAATTCCGAAACAATATCTGTACACTATATTTGTGAAATTATATTTTTAAACCTGTTATTTAAAAATTGTTTTTTGTAAGCGTTGTCAAGAAATGTTGTAAAGAATATATACAAGTTATATGAGACTACTGAAAAGAATCAAGGAGGCTTTTTTGTTGTTTTCAATCGGAAAGCCCAATCTGTCATTGGCTACAACTTGGAGCTAAAGAAATGCCTAAACGGGAACCCCTAACCCCTCCAATACGCTAAGTGAGTCACGTCCTCCAATAAAGGTGGATTGAAACCCACAAAAAGAACGGATGCTACACTAGACTCTTCGTGCACTTGGAACAACGGAGTTCTGTTTTTGTCTTTACGATTTTTGAACAATAACTTTGCTTCGAACCTGCCACTTTTTTTACTTTCTGTGTGTTTTTCTTATGTAGGCCTACAAGTTTGCTCTTACTTTTGTATTATTTGTTTTGGATATTCATAAAAGCATTCATTGCTAGGAATATTATAGTAATACACGACAGGCAGTGTCAACTTCTATTTTTTCAATTCCTTCTATTAGCTCACACTCTTGTTATATAGAGCACATCTTGTACAAATTTTCAATAGTTGATAGAATACGTTTTATACATATTTAAACCTGTAGTGGATGACAATTGATGTTAACACAGTTTTCTCAAAATATTATTCATTAATTAAGATTTTAAAAAAGCTGATGTCTTGGTCGAATTCGAACCGAATGACTACATGTTTGAAATACAGGCATTTTGGTACTGAGCCAAATTTCCCATTGTCATAAATCATTACTTAAAAATGTGTATGAAATTATAAGAGAAAGGTACCTTGCAGTAATGGAGCATTACAAAAGGTGGATAGAATGAGAAGTTATAGAACATCATCAGTCCATAAATTAGAAACGAAAAAAGAGAAAGGAAATAAATAGGAACAAACAAAAATAATAGTCCAACACCCTATACTGTATAGAGAGGGAAATGGAATATTGCAAGAAAATTAGCTTTCTATTTTGGCACTTAGTATTGTGATTCTGTTATAGGCCTAAGTATATCCATATTTATATTAACTGTAATTACAAAATAAAAAGTAACTAAAATAATTATTTTTAGAAATTGACTTACATTTTTTTTATTACTGCTTGTTTTGTTTACAAATATGTTATGTAAAAATATATTTTAAACAAGAAGAACATTATTCTAATTGTTGCAACTACGAATCGAAAATTAAAATTATACAAAGACTAATTCAATCTACAAAAACTCTAAACTGTATAAATGAAAGGTTTCTTTCAAAAAAGAGCTCTATTATATATTTTATTAAAATATGATGCATAACGACATTGAATCCGGATCGAGTTGGTCGGTTTATAAGACAATAATACGTAAGTGTCCTAAGGCTAACACTTAATTCTCAGCAAAAAGTTAGCTCGTGTTAGGAACGTTGTTTCTTGTAACCAAACCTATCCTGACTTGATACTTTGTCCTTATTCGCAATAAAATTATGTAAAGAAAACATGGTAACAAAGCGTACAAAAAACAACTTACATAACTTACTTCGTCAAAACCTTACTTACTTACTTACTACTTACTAGCCAACGCCCACCCTTGGCTGTCCAGCCATTTGGCAGCGCGCTGACCAGTATAATCGAGAGAACCTTGTGGCCTCTGTCTCATCTGTGGGACTGTGGTCCAGCGACGAGCAAGTGCGAAGGTGTTCAGCTGTCATGGTGCCGCTTCCACATAGGGTGCATTCGGGTGATGGTACAGCATGTATCTTGTGGAGGTGCGCAGCCAGATAGTCATGTCCGGTCGTCAAGCGGAAGAGAGCCACACTCTCGTGTCGTGGCAGTCGACCGTCAATGGGACCGTCCGTTATTAGGGTAGCCCAGCTTTTGTTTCGGGATGCTTCGGTTCTAGCAGATACAGTGCTTCTCTGTAATACGCTGTTTATCCGGGCTTTCATTGTAGTGAGGGTAATGGATTGGCACGGCTGTGGTAGTGCCGCTCCTTGCTTGGCCAGTTGGTCTGCTTTTTCATTGCCTTGAATGTTTACGTGGCTTGGGATCCACTGCAGGTGAATTTGCCATCCCCTATCCTGCAAAGTCTCTAGCTTTTGGCGACAGTCCATGGTTCTGTTACAGTCTGTCACTCTATTACTAGATACACCGAGAATTGCTGCCATTGAGTCAATTAAAAAGACTGCCTAGGCGGGTGGTTCTATTTTCTCGAGTTCTGTGGCAGCCGCTAAGATAGCTGCCACTTCACCATCATAGTTGCATTGGTTACTTCCAACAGCGACAGATCCCTCAAATAAGGTACAATGAAACCCTGCTCCCTTTGTGGCAAGGATGAGCCGTCTGTATAAACATGTAACCATTCGTCTGGTGGGTAGTCGCTGTTGATGGTTGCTATCGCAGCTGTCCTCAGCTGCTCTGGATGGTAATTTATTTTTGCTTCAGTGATTCCGGGTAGAGTCATCTTAACCGCAGGTAGGCGATGGAAAACTCGGTATGGGTTTGTCGATGGGGCTATATTCCCTGGTTCTATATTGTATTTTTTATATAGTTCTTTATAGACAACAAGGGGGGTTTTTTGTGTTTTGAGCCTACTTGTAGCTTCCCTGTAGTTTCCCCATCTACTGTGGTATATTTTTCTACATCGTTCCCAAAAACAGAGACTGAGTTTGTCTCGTCTAACATGGATAGGCTCTATCTGCAGTTGTGCTTCCATGGCAGCTATTGGGGTTGATTTAGGGGCGCCCGTTATTACCCGCAGTGCGCAATGCTGAACTTTATCTAGTTTTCAAGAAGTTACGCCTGCCGTGGTGATGGTTGCTTCCGAACCGTACTCCAGGATAGGCCTCACGTAGGTTCTGTATGTGGTGGCCAGAACATCTTGGCTCGCTCCCCATGAAGTTGCCGTGAGACGCTTCAAAATCCTAGCTCTTTTTGTGTCTCTGTTGGCGCACTCTTCTATATGTGCCCGCCATGTCATTTTGCTGTCTATTGTCATTCCTAGATACTCTGAGATGCCACTCTCACAAAGCTCGCTTCCCTCGCAGTGCAACTTTATCTCCACGCGTTTTGTGGATAATGTGAGTAGTTGGTACAGCGTCGTACTCTTATTTATTTGCATTGCATTTGCTTCGGTCCACAACATCAACTTAGTGATAGCTTGGTTGGCTGCTTCTTCCAGCGATTTCATATTGGACCCAGTGACTCAAAATATTAGGTCGTCTGCATACAACAATGCTTCCACTCCCGGGATAGTCTTGACTGCCTTTATGACGTCATTTATCATAAGGTTGAAAAGATTACAGCTCAGAACCGCTCCCTGTGGTAGGCCCTGTTTTTGTAAACGGTACCTGGATGTTACTCCGTCATAACGGACCCGAAATTGTCGTTGTGATAGAAAGGATTTGATCCATTTGAAGAGGTGGCCAGTAATTCCACTCTTCACAACTTTGTGCGTTAGCAGTTCTCTCCAGACCACATCATATGCGTTTTTCAGGTCTATCAGCACTGCTAATGTGGACATTTTCCGCTGAAAACCGTCCTTGACACATTGCGTGAAATATACCACTTGGTCCATTGTGCTTCTCTTAGATCTGAAGCCTGCTTGGGCGTCATCGATGGTGTTATGCAAATCGAAGAACTCATTTAGACGTCCCGTGACCAGTCGCTCAGTTATTTTGCTGCAGGTGCTCGTAAGGGCGATTGGGCGGTAGCTCGCTGTATCATTGGAAGGTTTGCCTTTCTTCTGTATGGGGATGATTTCTCCCTTCCTCCACTGATGTGGGACGTGGCTCGTCCAGGATAGGTTTATGATGTCCAAAAGGACTTGTTTTGCTGTTTTACCTATGTTTAGGAGCAGTTCCGGGAGGATTTCGTCAGTCCCAGCAGCCCTCCTCGATTTGGTGAGGGAGAAGGCTCTGTCCAATTCCGCTAAGGAAAATTTCTCGTAGCAGATCCGTTGGTCTCTCTTAGTAAGGCATGATATTAGCGGTCCTTTTGAGAGTTCTTTGTATGCACTTCTAGGTTTGTTTACTCTGCTGATCTTTGCTTGCACAGAAGGTTGGCAATATCCTTGGCGCCCGTGTATTCCTTGTTTCCTTGTTGGAAGGGTTCTTGTCCTTTCGGGATGGCGTCGTTGTTTAGACGTGAGATAAAGCGGTGAGCTTTTAGCCCGTACTTTCTGTAATCCAAGGTGGTAAGGAAGTTGCGAAAACTATTCCTTTTTGCCTCCTTGACCTCTCTATGGAGGCGAGCTTGCGATTTCCTCAGATCGATGCAGTCTGATAGGTGTTTCGATTGCTCTGCTTTTCTTCTTGCATTGTTTCTGGCTGTCCTTAAAGCAGTAAGTTTCTTGTTGCAGAAAGCTTTGTATGTTTTAACCTGCCCTCTAGGTATTGATAAGGATGCACATTTAAGTATCGCTTTATTCATGCTGGCCACCGCTGTTTCCAGTGATTTCCAGTTTATATCCTTCAGTAATGCCTCGTCAGTTAGGTTGCGGTATTGAAGCCAGTTTGCTTTCTTAAAATTCCACCTAGGGAGCCTAGGCATAACCTTGCCATTCTTATCCATAGCTGTTCGGATGACCTATGGCCGCAGCCCGCAGCATCATCGAGTAGCTTTACCTTAGTTTTTTGGGCTATATGTGGGTCTACGAGGACTAGGTCTGGTCGGCTGTTACTACCAGAAAAAGCAAGGAAGGTAGGTGGCGTCTCTACAACATCCAGTAAGTTATCATCAATTAAATCTTCCACTTTTTCTTCGGCACGATTTGTTACACCGTAGCCCCATCTTGTGGAGGCGCTGTTGAAATCTCCGACAATGATACTGTTTGGTTGCAATGTTGTCTCTATCAAAAGTGTGGGTAGGACGTTACCAGGTGGGTTGTACAAATTCACAATGCTATACTGCTCGAAGTTTTTCCCCACTCTAATCAGGACTATTTCAGATTTGTTAACTTCCTGCATCTCATGCAGCACCTCATATTTTGCTCGTAGGTTTGATTTTATTCCTACTATGATTCCAGATGAGACCTGTCGAGATCGCTTTAATGTGTAGTTTACATAGTTTGCAGTGTTGTAGCATTCCATGTGTTCTGTCGCTGCTCCGGCTTCTACTATAAAGTAAATATCCACGTCGTGCTTAACAACGCTTTGTTTGTATTCTAAAAATTTAATACTGTTGAGACCTCCAGCATTCCAGTATAAGATGCGAAGGCTCGTGTCGAGGTCCTGAGAAGGACCGTTTGCCGTTGCTGATGGCATTTGTGTAAGGTTCTCTTTTTATAGTCAGCGCACTTTAGGCGAACCTTGTGTTGATCGTTCAGTCTAGAGCAGGGGGCACCGCGTGCAGGCGATCAACATCACCCCCCAAAACCCGATCATCAAAACCCGATTTGATGTGACGTGAAAATGAAGGCCAACTCCGTCACGTCAGCAATAGTTTAGTTTACCTTTGGAAATTTGCATTTTCTTGTTTTTATAACCAAACCTAACCTCTCCGGATAATTTATTACTGTTTCAATAGGTCCATAATTAAGTAAAAAAAACTAACAATGCAAATAACATTAAAAAGTTACTAACTTCAATAGCCTACTTCTTTAGTTTACGTTAAGAAACGTTTTTGTAACCAAACCTATCTTAATCCCATACAATTTTAAAATAATTAATTAGTAATGTGGTAATGGCAATGAGGAATTGCTTGGTAAAGGTGTGACTTTGTAAAGTAAGGTTATATTTATAAGGCAATCATTATTGTGAACTTAACGAATAAAAAAAGGTTTGCGAAATTTAAAACCACTTTTTTCTTGTTTCGAATGTATTTTTAAATATCAAATGTAAATAAGAAAAAATGGGTTTGTCAATCTAACAATCTTATTATTATTTTTATATTAAATAACATACTCTTATAAAAACTATTTATATCTATTGATATTACTGTAACTTATTTATTCCTAAAAAATCATATTTAATTCAATTTTTAACCACTTCAGTGTTAATATAAGATTTTATGTCTAATTTAAATTACAATAAGACTTTTTTGTGCTATTACTCCGTTGATCTATGTCCGAGTTTCTTGACCTATTACTCCTCTTGACTATTTTTAACCTATTACTCCGTTTATCTGTGTTTGATCTATTACTCTACTTATATATGTTTGACCTTTTGAAATATTTCTCCGCTTATCTTCTTTTGACCTTTTTGATTTATTACTCAGCTTATCTATGTTTAACCTTTTACTCTATTTATTTATGTTTTCAACTTTTTGCCCTATTACTCCGTTTATTTGTGTTTGACTTTTTTGGCCTACTACTACCTTTATCTATGTTTGACCTTTTCCTCCTGTCACCTACGTTTGATCTTTTCAACTTATTACTCAGCTGATTTATTTTGAATTTTTTGACCTATTACTTCGTTAATCTGTTTGATCTTTTTGACCTATCATTCCGCTTATCTATGTTTGACCTTTTTACTTA
This sequence comes from Prosapia bicincta, assembly GCA_036971475.1. Lineage (NCBI taxonomy): Eukaryota > Metazoa > Arthropoda > Insecta > Hemiptera > Cercopidae > Prosapia > Prosapia bicincta. The sequence continues at coordinate 246,767,806 of JBAIZL010000001.1, forward strand.
TTACTTTGCTTATCTAGGTTTGATTTTTTTGACCTATTATTCCGCTCATATATGTTTGACCCTTTTGACCTATTACTTTGATTATCTATGTTTGACCTTTTTGACCCATTATTCCTCTTATCTATGTTTGACCTTTGTGACCTATTACTTTGCTTATCTATGTTTGATCTTTTTGACCTATTATTCCGCTCATCTATGTTTGACCCTTTTCAACTATTACTTTGTTTATATATGTTTTACCTTTTTGACCTATTATTTTGCTTATCTATGTTTGACTCTTTTGACCTATTACTTTGTTTGTCTATGTTTGACCTTTTTAACCTATTTCTCCTCTTATCTATGTTTGACCCTTTTGACCTATTACTTTGTTTATCTATGTTTGATATTTTTGACCTATTATTCCGCTTATTTATGTTTTCCTTTTTGACCTATTACTCCGCTTATCTATGTTTGACCTTTTCGACCTATTACTCCGTTTATCTTTGTTTAACTTTTTGACCTATTACGTCGCCTATTTATGTGTGGTCCTTAGTAATAAAGCTGTACTTTTTAGACGGGGGTAGGTCTTATCTTGCTGGAAATCTGTAGACAATGGAGTAATAATAATAATGTAATTCAACTGTTCCAAAACTCCTTTTAAAAATTGCACTTACTCTGTTTTAATACTTTTAAATTATTTCTTACACTAAGAATTCACTTTAATATTTTCAATCCTAATGTGAAAATACAGTACATTGATTTGCACTTCCCCTAGCAATAGACATTCCTTAGGGCTTTTACACTGTTGGTGACGTCATCGAACTTTCTAGAAACTTTACCACCGTGAAAAGATTTCTACTACGTTTTAGCTTGACTTTAAGTGGTTTCGCACATCTGGTTCTAACTCGTTCGCTGGGTTCAACATTACCTTTGGTGTGTCGTACATTTATGTCTGGACATATTCCCGATATTAATTATGTATCGAAACAGGGACCTTAAACTTAATAGTTAGACACACTATTAAATATACCAATAGCTACTTTTGATTTAAATTAGTTAAATTTTTCTTTCAGATTAGATTATTTGTGTTGTTCTTTCTTTCAGCGAATTTAATTTTTTATAACTTTGGATTATAATAAATATTTTATTTTAGATCTTTCACATTTCCCCATACTTAATGAATAAAACATCAATTTTCCAGTTATTCACAAAGGCTTCTTTCCATATAGGCACAGATTTATCAAACTCGTCGAAGTATTTAATCCGTCAACCGTCGACATTTAATAATTTCTATTAATTTACTACGTTGAATATTGAAATACAGAATAACTAAAATTATAATTTAATCAAATACATTTTTTCACTTGTTAAACGTTTTTTAAAAATTATCTCAGTAATTGGAGGCGATGAAATGTTTATAAGTCGTGTTAAAATTGTTTGATCGGATTGTCGCTAGGGGCGCCAACTCTGTTAGTAGTTGTCTCCTGACGTCACCAATACGACCGGAAGGGAGCTCTAAATTCCTTCCTATGTATGGATAGCTGACGAAGGGCTGTTGTGAATTTCAGGGAGATAGTTTATTATCAGAATTTTAAAACTTTAAAACAATTTTATGCCCCTCATGGGCTAAAATAAACCAAACGTTGATAAAATAAGCGAAGTCAATTTATTCTCAATATAAATCATGAATAATTAAAGTTTAATTTAAGTAAATATAAAAGGTAGTATTTATTTAGTAAATAGGGATACAAGCTATAGTCTTCTAATGGATATTAGCATTAGCTAGTCTATTTAAGCTGTTCGACAGTTTTATCCCTCAAATATGCGGCCAACGACAAAAAAAGTTAGGAACTTTGACGTCTCTCACGGATATGTTATAGGCCTTCTCATATTTTCAGACAGCTCAACTTGTTGTAAAAGAAATCTATCTCGATATTATAATACCAATGCGCCAAAATAAACAGTACTGAAGCAGTTGTAACATTTTATTTGATTTATTTACATAGTTTTACAAAAAGATACAAGTAAAAAGAAGATTAATCTGCTAGACTCGGGTATAAACATGTTCTATATGACCTCCGTTCAATTTGAGGCAACACTCGTACCGTTCTTGAGGGTTTTGCATCATTTTGGTGAAAAGTAGTTGTATCTTGTTTGTTATACACGCAGCTATATTTTCCTGTAGTTGGACGATGGTAGTTGGTGGATCACGGAAAATCTTCTCCTTCATCATTTCCCAGACACTGGTCTGATCGGAGAAGTGGGATGGGTAAAGAAAGTTTGAGCAACAAACTTTGGGAGATGAGGCGGTTGCCAAATGTTTCTTCAAGGAAAGCGATGTTGTCTAAGGCAGTGTAGCTGTTTTCGCCATCTTGCTGGAACCATTGTGAAAGAAAAGGCAGGTTTCGGGCACAACAGAATCTCCTGAGGTCTTTTATAAAACGACCATGAATGTTATTATATCGGTCCCGATTTACAGTGAGACGATTTCCATTATTGTCTTCAACAAAGTATGGAGAAATTATGCCTCTCTCTGACACAGCGCACCAAATGGTTACACGCCTATGCCGTGACTTCTGTACAACCCTGCCAGAGTGTTCAACCCCAAGAAAACGAGTTGTTTGCTTGTTTTTGAAACCACTAAGTGCACATGACATTCATCCGAAAATCATACGTCACTCAGAACTCAGGATTTCCTTAGCACATTGCTAACACCGAAGTGCAGTACTGAACTCTGGCTGTTTTGTTACCTTAGGTCCTAAGGTTTATACAGCTCACAGGTGGCACAGTTTGCATCTTGTAAAGAAAACCACCAATGTTTCTGATCATTCTTCTCGCCGACTTATTGCTTGGAATCAGTTTTAAAGATGTTTGGTTTAGGCTTTTTTTCGGTGATTGTAACACTTGCTGTCACTCTCTTCCGTGGTTTTCTTTGTACAGACACTAGTTGGGCAACCTGAAAAGCCCTTCCGCTGTGTTTAAACACTACTTGATATTCGAAATGTTTCAACAACACCAATAGTCACAATGTTACAAAGCGGATTTTTGTGAAATTGTTCCTGAAAACGTAATGCAGTGTGTGACAAACTTGGCCCGCCCGCACGTCCAAATCCAAATGGGCGAAAATAATGCTCTACGATAAAAGAATGCTCTGCAGTAGTTAGCACCACGCCAACAAAAACTAACCTCTAATGAAATACGTGAACAAGAATACGCTGCGACAATCACAGCTGATAGAGAAGGCAACTGCTGATTCAGTATCAGTGTTGTTTATTTTGGTGCATACAGTTATTGAAATTCCTTATGAAGGTTTGAAATTTATATGAAAATAGTTACAAAACTGGCTAATTTAAAATATTTTTCAGTCGATGAAAGATAAAGAAATTTTATAATCCTTTTGGGAGAGGGGTGACCCTATGAACCTGCTCGCTTCGCCCCTGTGTTACAGAAATCGGTTTTGACCATCCCTTTCAGTTTGAGAGGATAGGGCTCTACGCATTTTATTATTGCGTTGCTAAAAAACAATCTGGTAAATGTAGTGTCGATTGGTTCACACGCAGTTAGGTCGATTTAGGGGAATAAACCCCACACACCTACCTGAGTTTCGTTCTTTGTAGCCAGTACAAAGAAGGGTCTACGGTTCATCCCTCTGGCCTCTTTAAACCCCTTTAAACTGAGCGTTTACGTGTTTCAATCTTATATCTGTCTTTTTGAAAATTATTATTAAACATTGTGATAAATATCTGTTGTGATAACTGTACCATTGCGATAACTGTATTAAAAAGCAGGTTACAGCTCGTAAAATTTGACATTTTTTAAATGTTTAGTAGCGCAGCCAGAATTCTGAAGGTGTTGAAATTTCGGGGGAACTTTTAGGGCAAGCTACGTCGTACCCCCAAGGCAAAAGTTTGAAATAAATACCATAGTTTTGTTTGAAAATGTAAACAATGAAATAAATGCTTTTTTAAATTAAAAAACATTATGGGCCTATAAATATAAAGATTATTTAATGAGTATTAAATTTAAAAATGTTTATTAAGACATCAGGTTAAATGTTGGAAAGAAATAACAAGACCTTAAGCTCTTTTGTTCCCAAAAATATAGAAACAAAAAAATAATTTTAGTTCACTGTTAGTTAAAAGAGTTAATAAATCTTTTTGAAAATTCGTTAAGAACGTTTTCCTAAGTTCTAACCATTTTTCTATATATATATAAGCCACATCTAGTCCATTTAGGCGCCGTGCAGAAGTTTATTTCCAAATATGAGCCGAAAACGAAGCCAAGCATATTCGCAGTTTTGTATGGACATAACATGACGTTACTTTAAACATATCATGTTACAATGTTACATGAAACATATCTTGAAATTCTAATAATTGAATCTCTTTATGAGAATTTTAAGTTAATATAAATTTGTTACAACACTGACCAAATCAAAAATATTTTTTTGACTAAAAGAGATATTTAAAAGAAGTGAAATCTTTCTAGAAGGGGCTTTAACCTCCAACATTTCCTTCTGCGGCCCTGAAAAATGCATTTAGAGAAGTGGTTAAATTGGTGGGGAACTTATTACTATTCTGAAGGTCCCAGGATTTGATCCCAGTAGCGCCTGTGTGCTTTCTAGCCTTCAGGCTGACTCAGCCAATTAAAAACGAAATACTCACCACATTCCTTTCGTTAAATACAGCAGGGACCAAGCAAGGCAGCTTTACTCTCCTGAACCTCCTGAATTGTATAAGTGGAGTCGTTATTACGGTTATATAGAGAAGCGTCCAAAGTATCTGAGATACCACTCCATGACTACTTACGCCACGGGAGAGTAACCTGCCGAAACTGTTAGTTAAATTCGAGGATTTTCGCTAACCACAAGGTTCTAATAGTCGGGGAAAGGCCAGGGGGTTGGCCAATCTATTGCGGTCTCTGTTTAGAAGCCATTTGCTAAGAAATATTTAAACATGATTGTTACGCCTTCATTTCTGTGGCAAGAGCGTAAACGCAACCCGGCAACACACAATTCAACGTTTTAACCCTGTCCCTGGCCTGTAGATAGTTCAACATCGGCAAATAATTATTGATGATCGTCGTGCCACAACAGCTGGAAGACGATTTTCTATATTTCATTATTTTGAACGCTTTTAATTGGTTACAGTTTTTTTTATGACACTTTTTACGTACTTTATGAATCTAGGTTAAACTCCACAAAATGTTTATCTTGGATTTGTAATTTCATATTTTAAAAAATAGTAATAAAATCTAGTAGTTTTTGTTATTTTTCATACTTTTAAAAAAAATACAAAATATAAAAAAATTATTTTTATACAAGGAAAATATATTTTATGTGAAATAAGTAATTGTTTTCATTTATAATGTATTTTTAATAATTTGCTTGTAACTTTAAAGAATACAACCCTATTTTATTTATTTATTTTTTAAAATCGTTTAAAGAAATTTCTTAACAGATTTTACCGTGCACACACACACACACACACACACACATACGTGCCTATATAAATGAATGCTTGTATATGTATGTATGCACCTCATGCATGACTAAATCGCTGATCCGAACGCCATGAAACTTTGGAAAATTATTGAGTACATTCCTGGGAAGGTTTCTGAGATAGTAAGTCTCAGGGGCGTAGCCAGAAGGGGCACGTTACACCTATTAATTTCAGCAGAAAAATATGAACATATAAAACGGGATTAGGGGTCTACCAAAACTGCTTCAAAACGACATAACAATTTTTTCAACATGTAATTTTTAAGTGCCAAAGTAGTATAAAATATGACTTTCTATCTTATTTTAAGATATTTCATTGAATTATTTCCGAATTCTGGTTGCTAGGCAACACTCAACAATCTAAAATTATTTTCCAACACGTTTCAAACAATATACAAAACATATTGTATACCGTAATGCATTTTAATAATTAACATTCAATCAAGAACTTTCATTGTCACACTTTTCTCGATCGACTACTAGATCTATAAGTTCTGCTATTATTATGTTAATAAAGTAGTAAATTAAGTTTAGCTAACGTTAACACGTCATTCATTTACTTTTAGGTGATACGAATTTACTTTTAGGATCAGCTAGTCTAGTGTGTGTGTGTGTGTGTGTGTGTGTATGTGTGTGTGTGTGTGTGTGTGTGTGAGTGTGTGTGTGTGTGTGTGTGTGTGTGTGTGTGTGTGTGTGTATGTGTGTGTGTGTGTGTGTGTGAGTGTGTGTCTGTGTGTGTATATGTGTGTGTGAGTGTGTGTGTGTGTGTGTGTGTGTGTGTGTGTGTGTGTGTGTGTGTGTGTGAGTGTGTGTGAGTGTGTGTGTGAGTGTGTGTCTGTGTGTGTGTGTGTGTATATGTGTGTGTGAGTGTGTGTGTGTGTGTGTGTGTGTGTGTGTGTCTGTGTGTGTGTGTGTGTGTGTGTCTGTTTGTGTGTGTGTGTGTGTGTGTGTGTGTGTGTGTGTGTCTGTCTCTGTGTGTGTGTGTGTGTGTGTGTGTGTGTGTGTGTGTGTGTGTGTGTGTGTGTGTGTGTGTGTGTGTGTGTGTGTGTGAGTGTGTGTGTGTGTGTGTGTGTGTGTGTGTGTGTGTGTGTGTGTGTGTGTGTGTGTGTGTGTGTGTGTGTTTCCAATTTTGAAATTGTCCAACATGTATCGCCGCCTATTTACAATAATATTAGGTACATTAAGAGGAATACAGTTATATAAATTATATCGTTGTATTATGCATAGACTTCAGGAACAAATCATTTTGCTCATTTTACATAAAAACTGAAAACGTTTTTCCATTTAAAGTAATAACTTTAAGAACTGAAAAAAAAATTCCAGATACAGTATCAAAGCATAAATTTCTATCTCTCCACACACATATAAAAGATAAATATATATAAAATATAAATATATAATATAGGCCGATGGAGTTATTTTGTTTATATGTACCTGATTTTTAATTATTATAAACTATATTAATGCACACGTAACTGTAAATTGAATTAAAAAATATGATAAAGGCCGTGGAAATAAATAATAAAAACTTTTATCCGTTTTACGAAATTCCCGCCTTCCAGACCAATAGAAACAGTGTACGTGTAACACACAGACTCGCCCGAGAGACGTAAACACAAAACCCAGTCCGATGGAAACAAGCTGTAATAACACAGAAACAAGTGTTCACCACGTCACACAATGTAGTGACGGCTTTGACAAACAGCTGTGCTCTTGTTTCCAAGTAAAGTTTCACTAAACCAGTAACAAGTAGGCAATAAATATAAAATTGACTTCTTAAAAGTTATTGTTAATCTTTTTGTACTCGAAAGCAGCGTCTTAGAATCATTCAATATTACGCTTGCCAGGTGTATCGTCAAGCCATTTAGAAATGTGTCGGATCCGTGATCGGTTCTGTGCGCTGAGACGTCTTGAAGACAGGATCTTACCACGCGTTAAAGAAGAGTTGTTCCTGTCGCTATATTTTCTCTGTTACTACATCTACATAAGTAAAAATGAATGTTTGACTTTATGTCTCTTATGCCTTGGTAAACCGATCGACATCAAACTTTGGGAAGTTATTGAATACACTCCTGGGGAGGTTCTGGCATATTTGTAGCTCCATTGGATAGTCCTACGTAGACCTTAGTTCGTATTTTCCAAACAAGTAATATTAAAAAAAAAAAAAAATAATAAGTAAATTCCGACTGAGGTTTACAAAAAAATTTAGTTTATTTACCCTAGAGCACTATTTATGGTATTGTGTGGTAACCATGGTAAGGTTGTACAATGGAAGTTCCGACGACAACTAAACAAGGGAAAAAAATTCATATGCATCTTTGAAAAATATATTTCTAGGTATGGAAGGTTGGCACTGTGCCAAAGCGCGATAGACTTCCAACACAAAGTTTTAAGTTCGAATACTGCTGGACCCCACAAATTTATCATTTAATTATTGAATTAATATTTGAAAAAACTGTATTAACATCAATTGTCATCTACTAAAAGTTAAAAAAAATGTATTTGAACTTGATTGGACGAATGAAAACGTATTTTATTCAGGATTGAAATTTTGTACAAGATATATATATATATATATATATATATATAAGAAGAGTGTGTGTTAATAGAAGGAATTTAAATGTTAACGTTAAAAAGGTGACCGCCTACTTTTCTGACCGAGCATTCAGTCACTTATGCCGGCCGCACTCTGGATAAGGCACGGGGCGGCGAGGCGAGACGTTTTTGCCTTGCCTTGCCCGATGGCTAGTAGCAGCATACGGCACGGCAAGGAATCCCCAATTCCAGTATGCTTTTGGTTATAAAAGATATTTAAATACAAATTTACAATATGACACAAATTATTTTCATATCATTAAAATTTTTAGGACATTTTTAATTTTAATACTAAGTAACGCAACCTAACCTATAACTTTTCACCCGGTCCGAACTCCCAAAATAGTCATACAATAGACAAAACATACAGAAAAATAAACCTCGTTGTGAATCAAGGTGACTGTTTTTGTTTTGATTACTATATCGATTTATTATGTACTATCGGCACACCAAGGTACACATATATAATAAAAAATCAGCTATGTATACACCCTACAGCCAGGAATGTGTTTATATATAATCGTATTAGGTATACATAAATGTAGGCTGTTATAGTTTAAGTAAACAGATAGCTTTTATGGATATATTCTATAATTGTAAATAGGTTTAGATAAAAAGGTCTATGGAGAAACACTAATAACGAGGTCTATCACATAACATGAATAAATATATGCTATAAAACGAACCTAACTATCTATTCAACAGAGTGTTTTAGCAATATAAGATCGGTATAAACATATAATATTGGATAAGGCCAACGATATAAGGATCCGTTATGGAAAAGGGCAGGTATATGAAATAATATATACAATAAGGGTATTCAGCATGATGATTTATTAAACTAACATATAATAATAATTTTACAGTGCATAGATATAAATTGTTCTCAATATTACATATATAATTTAAATGTGTCGATGATCCGAGATCTGCAATGTGGGCAGCGAGTACATCTTGAGAGACAGGTTAAGCAAAAGACATGTCCGCATGGCGTGGCAACAGCGTTGCGAGGGTTCTCACAACATATATTGCATAAGCCAAACTCCGCCGGTCGTGGCTTATTCTGAAGGCAAAAAAAAGTCAAATAGTAACAACTGTATATGCATATACAAATCCTGTAAGAAAACAATATGATTAGTAAATCGGTCCATATATCCTGAAAGAAAAGTCAATCGAAATAATATGAAAATCTACCTACATTATTGGTACGCTGGACAGTGTAGTCTCCCGCCTCCACAATATCCTGTAGGAACCGTCTCGTCATGCCCCAAACGTTATACGCAAAGGTCCGACTCGTCCTGTAGTACGCTTTTGAAGCAGCCGTCCGCAGATCCCTAATCACCAGCTGGAGCTCCATTAAAGTGTAATCCAGCGTCTGTATGCATGTGTAGGGTGAAGGCGAGTCCCTCGGTGGATGAGAAGCCATTAGGAAATCGTGTAGGCGAAACGAAAACGAATCATCCCAATTATAGCAGGGTCTATGATCCTCGTCTTCCTCATCGCTGTCCGTATCAACGCCAGGCGGTCGGGAAGGTAAATCTCCTGGAGACGAGCCCATAGGTAGTAGTAGAGGCGAATAGGATGACGAATAGGTTAGTGAAGAATCTGAAAGCGCAGTGTACGCCTATAAAAATGAAAAAAGAATCTAAATAAACCAACACTCGATATACTCAGTGATCTAGGCTTCAGATAATTTGAACAAATAAATGACGCTACCTCATGTCCAAAACAAGCTTCAATTTAAAAATATATAATAAGCGCTATTGAAAATAGACTACCACTCATTCAATATACTGTGTGATCTAAGGCTTTACATAATTTGAAAAAGGCCTGACATTAACATATAATATCTCGTATCCAAAATAGGCTTCAATTTAAAATATATATTAAACGCTAATGAAAATAAACTACCATTCAATATATTCTATGATCTAGGCTTCAGATAATTTGAAAAAGAAATGACGCTACCTCATGTCCAAAACAAGCTTCAATTTAAAAATATATAATAAACGCTATTGAAAATAGACTACCACTCATTCAATATACTGTGTGATCTAAGGCTTTACATAATTTGAAAAAGGCCTGACATTAACATATAATATCTCGTATCCAAAATAGGCTTCAATTTAAAATATATATTAAACGCTAATGAAAATAAACTACCATTCAATACATTCTATGATCTAGGCTTCAGATAATTTGAAAAAGAAATGACGCTACCTCATGTCCAAAACAAGCTTCAATTTAAAAATATATAATAAACGCTATTGAAAATAGACTACCACTCATTCAATATACTGTGTGATCTAAGGCTTTACATAATTTGAAAAAGGCCTGACATTAACATATAATATCTCGTATCCAAAATAGGCTTCAATTAAAAATATATATTAAACGCTAATGAAAATAAACTACCATTCATTCAATATATTCTATGATCTAGGCTTCAGATAATTTGAAAAAGAAATGACGCTACCTCATGTCCAAAACAAGCTTCAATTTAAAAATATATAATAAACGCTATTGAAAATAGACTACCACTCATTCAATATACTGTGTGATCTAAGGCTTTACATAATTTGAAAAAGGCCTGACATTAACATATAATATCTCGTATCCAAAATAGGCTTCAATTTAAAATATATATTAAACGCTAATGAAAATAAACTACCATTCAATATATTCTATGATCTAGGCTTCAGATAATTTGAAAAAGAAATGACGCTACCTCATGCCCAAAACAAGCTTCAATTTAAAAATATATAATAAACGCTATTGAAAATAGACTACCACTCATTCAATATACTGTGTGATCTAAGGCTTTACATAATTTGAAAAAGGCCTGACATTAACATATATTATCTCGTATCCAAAATAGGCTTCAATTTAAAATATATATTAAACGCTAATGAAAATAAACTACCATTCAATATATTCTATGATCTAGGCTTCAGATAATTTGAAAAAGAAATGACGCTACCTCATGTCCAAAACAAGCTTCAATTTAAAAATATATAATAAACGCTATTGAAAATAGACTACCACTCATTCAATATACTGTGTGATCTAAGACTTTACATAATTTGAAAAAGGCCTGACATTAACATATAATATCTCGTATCCAAAATAGGCTTCAATTTAAAATATATATTAAACGCTAATGAAAATAAACTACCATTCAATATATTCTATGATCTAGGCTTCAGATAATTTGAAAAAGAAATGACGCTACCTCATGTCCAAAACAAGCTTCAATTTAAAAATATATAATAAACGCTATTGAAAATAGATTACCACTCATTCAATATACTGTGTGATCTAAGGCTTTACATAATTTGAAAAAGGCCTGACATTAACATATAATATCTCGTATCCAAAATAGGCTTCAATTTAAAATATATATTAAACGCTAATGAAAATAAACTACCATTCATTCAATATATTCTATGATCTAGGCTTCAGATAATTTGAAAAAGAAATGACGCTACCTCATGTCCAAAACAAGCTTCAATTTAAAAATATATAATAAACGCTATTGAAAATAGATTACCACTCATTCAATATACTGTGTGATCTAAGGCTTTACATAATTTGAAAAGGGCCTGACATTAACATATAATATCTCGTATCCAAAATAGGCTTCAATTTAAAATATATATTAAACGCTAATGAAAATAAACTACCATTCATTCAATATATTCTATGATCTAGGCTTCAGATAATTTGAAAAAGAAATGACGCTACCTCATGTCCAAAACAAGCTTCAATTTAAAAATATATAATAAACGCTATTGAAAATAGACTACCACTCATTCAATATACTGTGTGATCTAAGGCTTTACATAATTTGAAAAAGGCCTGACATTAACATATAATATCTCGTATCCAAAATAGGCTTCAATTTAAAACATATATTAAACGCCAATGAAAATAAACTACCATTCAATATATTCTATGATCTAGGCTTCAGATAATTTGAAAAAGAAATGACGCTACCTCATGTCCAAAACAAGCTTCAATTTAAAAATATATAATAAGCGCTATTGAAAATAGACTACCACTCATTCAATATACTGTGTGATCTAAGGCTTTACATAATTTGAAAAAGGCCTGACATTAACATATAATATCTCGTATCCAAAATAGGCTTCAATTTAAAATATATATTAAACGCTAATGAAAATAAACTACCATTCAATATATTCTATGATCTAGGCTTCAGATAATTTGAAAAAGAAATGACGCTACCTCATGTCCAAAACAAGCTTCAATTTAAAAATATATAATAAACGCTATTGAAAATAGACTACCACTCATTCAATATACTGTGTGATCTAAGGCTTTACATAATTTGAAAAAGGCCTGACATTAACATATAATATCTCGTATCCAAAATAGGCTTCAATTTAAAATATATATTAAACGCTAATGAAAATAAACTACCATTCAATACATTCTATGATCTAGGCTTCAGATAATTTGAAAAAGAAATGACGCTACCTCATGTCCAAAACAAGCTTCAATTTAAAAATATATAATAAACGCTATTGAAAATAGACTACCACTCATTCAATATACTGTGTGATCTAAGGCTTTACATAATTTGAAAAAGGCCTGACATTAACATATAATATCTCGTATCCAAAATAGGCTTCAATTAAAAATATATATTAAACGCTAATGAAAATAAACTACCATTCATTCAATATATTCTATGATCTAGGCTTCAGATAATTTGAAAAAGAAATGACGCTACCTCATGTCCAAAACAAGCTTCAATTTAAAAATATATAATAAACGCTATTGAAAATAGACTACCACTCATTCAATATACTGTGTGATCTAAGGCTTTACATAATTTGAAAAAGGCCTGACATTAACATATAATATCTCGTATCCAAAATAGGCTTCAATTTAAAATATATATTAAACGCTAATGAAAATAAACTACCATTCAATATATTCTATGATCTAGGCTTCAGATAATTTGAAAAAGAAATGACGCTACCTCATGCCCAAAACAAGCTTCAATTTAAAAATATATAATAAACGCTATTGAAAATAGACTACCACTCATTCAATATACTGTGTGATCTAAGGCTTTACATAATTTGAAAAAGGCCTGACATTAACATATATTATCTCGTATCCAAAATAGGCTTCAATTTAAAATATATATTAAACGCTAATGAAAATAAACTACCATTCAATATATTCTATGATCTAGGCTTCAGATAATTTGAAAAAGAAATGACGCTACCTCATGTCCAAAACAAGCTTCAATTTAAAAATATATAATAAACGCTATTGAAAATAGACTACCACTCATTCAATATACTGTGTGATCTAAGACTTTACATAATTTGAAAAAGGCCTGACATTAACATATAATATCTCGTATCCAAAATAGGCTTCAATTTAAAATATATATTAAACGCTAATGAAAATAAACTACCATTCAATATATTCTATGATCTAGGCTTCAGATAATTTGAAAAAGAAATGACGCTACCTCATGTCCAAAACAAGCTTCAATTTAAAAATATATAATAAACGCTATTGAAAATAGATTACCACTCATTCAATATACTGTGTGATCTAAGGCTTTACATAATTTGAAAAAGGCCTGACATTAACATATAATATCTCGTATCCAAAATAGGCTTCAATTTAAAATATATATTAAACGCTAATGAAAATAAACTACCATTCATTCAATATATTCTATGATCTAGGCTTCAGATAATTTGAAAAAGAAATGACGCTACCTCATGTCCAAAACAAGCTTCAATTTAAAAATATATAATAAACGCTATTGAAAATAGATTACCACTCATTCAATATACTGTGTGATCTAAGGCTTTACATAATTTGAAAAGGGCCTGACATTAACATATAATATCTCGTATCCAAAATAGGCTTCAATTTAAAATATATATTAAACGCTAATGAAAATAAACTACCATTCATTCAATATATTCTATGATCTAGGCTTCAGATAATTTGAAAAAGAAATGACGCTACCTCATGTCCAAAACAAGCTTCAATTTAAAAATATATAATAAACGCTATTGAAAATAGACTACCACTCATTCAATATACTGTGTGATCTAAGGCTTTACATAATTTGAAAAAGGCCTGACATTAACATATAATATCTCGTATCCAAAATAGGCTTCAATTTAAAACATATATTAAACGCCAATGAAAATAAACTACCATTCAATATATTCTATGATCTAGGCTTCAGATAATTTGAAAAAGAAATGACGCTACCTCATGTCCAAAACAAGCTTCAATTTAAAAATATATAATAAACGCTATTGAAAATAGACTACCACTCATTCAATATACTGTGTGATCTAAGGCTTTACATAATTTGAAAAAGGCCTGACATTAACATATAATATCTCGTATCCAAAATAGGCTTCAATTTAAAATATATATTAAACGCTAATGAAAATAAACTACCATTCAATATATTCTATGATCTAGGCTTCAGATAATTTAAAAAAGAAATGACGCTACCTCATGTCCAAAACAAGCTTCAATTTAAAAATATATAATAAACGCTATTGAAAATAGACTACCACTCATTCAATATACTGTGTGATCTAAGGCTTTACATAATTTGAAAAAGGCCTGACATTAACATATAATATCTCGTATCCAAAATAAGCTTCAATTTAAAATATATATTAAACGCTAATGAAAATAAACTACCATTCATTCAATATATTCTATGATCTAGGCTTCAGATAATTTGAAAAAGAAATGACGCTACCTCATGTCAAAAACAAGCTTCAATTTAAAAATATATAATAAACGCTATTGAAAATAGACTACCACTCATTCAATATACTGTGTGATCTAAGGCTTTACATAATTTGAAAAAGGCCTGACATTAACATATAATATCTCGTATCCAAAATAGGCTTCAATTTAAAATATATATTAAACGCTAATGAAAATAAACTACCATTCATTCAATATATTCTATGATCTAGGCTTCAGATAATTTGAAAAAGAAATGACGCTACCTCATGTCCAAAACAAGCTTCAATTTAAAAATATATAATAAACGCTATTGAAAATAGACTACCACTCATTCAATATACTGTGTGATCTAAGGCTTTACATAATTTGAAAAAGGCCTGACATTAACATATAATATCTCGTATCCAAAATAGGCTTCAATTTAAAATATATATTAAACGCTAATGAAAATAAACTACCATTCAATATATTCTATGATCTAGGCTTCAGATAATTTGAAAAAGAAATGACGCTACTCTCATGTCCAAAACAAGCTTCAATTTAAAAATATATAATAAACGCTATTGAAAATAGACTACCACTCATTCAATATACTGTGTGATCTAAGGCTTTACATAATTTGAAAAAGGCCTGACATTAACATATAATATCTCGTATCCAAAATAGGCTTCAATTTAAAATATATATTAAACGCTAATGAAAATAAACTACCATTCAATATATTCTATGATCTAGGCTTCAGATAATTTGAAAAAGAAATGACGCTACCTCATGTCCAAAACAAGCTTCAATTTAAAAATATATAATAAACGCTATTGAAAATAGACTACCACTCATTCAATATACTGTGTGATCTAAGGCTTTACATAATTTGAAAAAGGCCTGACATTAACATATAATATCTCGTATCCAAAATAGGCTTCAATTTAAAATATATATTAAACGCTAATGAAAATAAACTACCATTCATTCAATATATTCTATGATCTAGGCTTCAGATAATTTGAAAAAGAAATGACGCTACCTCATGTCCAAAACAAGCTTCAATTTAAAAATATATAATAAACGCTATTGAAAATAGACTACCACTCATTCAATATACTGTGTGATCTAAGGCTTTACATAATTTGAAAAAGGCCTGACATTAACATATAATATCTCGTATCCAAAATAGGCTTCAATTTAAAATATATATTAAACGCTAATGAAAATAAACTACCATTCAATATATTCTATGATCTAGGCTTCAGATAATTTGAAAAAGAAATGACGCTACTCTCATGTCCAAAACAAGCTTCAATTTAAAAATATATAATAAACGCTATTGAAAATAGACTACCACTCATTCAATATACTGTGTGATCTAAGGCTTTACATAATTTGAAAAAGGCCTGACATTAACATATAATATCTCGTATCCAAAATAGGCTTCAATTTAAAATATATATTAAACGCTAATGAAAATAAACTACCATTCAATATATTCTATGATCTAGGCTTCAGATAATTTGAAAAAGAAATGACGCTACCTCATGTCCAAAACAAGCTTCAATTTAAAAATATATAATAAACGCTATTGAAAATAGACTACCACTCATTCAATATACTGTGTGATCTAAGGCTTTACATAATTTGAAAAAGGCCTGACATTAACATATAATATCTCGTATCCAAAATAGGCTTCAATTTAAAATATATATTAAACGCTAATGAAAATAAACTACCATTCATTCAATATATTCTATGATCTAGGCTTCAGATAATTTGAAAAAGAAATGACGCTACCTCATGTCCAAAACAAGCTTCAATTTAAAAATATATAATAAACGCTATTGAAAATAGACTACCACTCATTCAATATACTGTGTGATCTAAGGCTTTACATAATTTGAAAAAGGCCTGACATTAACATATAATATCTCGTATCCAAAATAGGCTTCAATTTAAAATATATATTAAACGCTAGTGAAAATAAACTACCATTCAATATATTCTATGATCTAGGCTTCAGATAATTTGAAAAAGAAATGACGCTACCTCATGTCAAAAACAAGCTTCAATTTAAAAATATATAATAAACGCTATTGAAAATAGACTACCACTCATTCAATATACTGTGTGATCTAAGGCTTTACATAATTTGAAAAAGGCCTGACATTAACATATAATATCTCGTATCCAAAATAGGCTTCAATTTAAAATATATATTAAACGCTAATGAAAATCAACTACCATTCATTCAATATATTCTATGATCTAGGCTTCAGATAATTTGAAAAAGAAATGACGCTACCTCATGTCCAAAACAAGCTTCAATTTAAAAATATATAATAAACGCTATTGAAAATAGACTACCACTCATTCAATATACTGTGTGATCTAAGGCTTTACATAATTTGAAAAAGGCCTGACATTAACATATAATATCTCGTATCCAAAATAGGCTTCAATTTAAAATATATATTAAACGCTAATGAAAATAAACTACCATTCAATATATTCTATGATCTAGGCTTCAGATAATTTGAAAAAGAAATGACGCTACCTCATGTCCAAAACAAGCTTCAATTTAAAAATATATAATAAACGCTATTGAAAATAGACTACCACTCATTCAATATACTGTGTGATCTAAAGCTTTACATAATTTGAAAAAGGCCAGACAATAACATATAATATCTCGTGTCCAAAATATATATTAAACGCACTGAAAATACACCACTCCTCATTCAATATAGTCTGTGATCTAGGCATTACAAAAATTGAAAAATGAAGACCGAAAACATGCTCTCCTATAAGTACCTAACTTCTATTGTGTCATCTAGGCTTAACATATTTTGAAAAAAGAATAGTTACTTACGATGCGAGTGTTTATAGGTTGTTGTGACGTAGACGCCATCTCTCGTGAATGTATGACCTGCAGATATACGGATCACAATAGTTGATCAAAGAATAGCTCTCCTTCGGGGTTGATTGTAGAAAGTCTTCAAAACTAAATAATTTAAATAACAGGCTTAAACAGATATCGCACCAGTTATCAGAGTCCCAGATATGGTGTAAAAAATCGAAGCCGTCCACCTCTGCTATAGAGTACGTGTAACCGGCTCTTGTGATGTCGAAACTCTCTGCCTGACGGAGCACAAAGTAACTCAAACACTCTCGGCAAATATTATTAGACAGACCGGTGTAGTGAAATTTAATAAAGTTGAAAATTGTCCTCTCACTCTAAACACAGACTATGCAAAAACACTATATCTCCAGCTGTATATAATGTATTATACATAGCTGTGGAAGAGTCCATTTGAGAGGTGAGTGGACGAGTCCAAGCGAGTTGGACTGATCCATAATTACGTCACAACTACGACTGTTGATTACAGCACGGCGGGTGATACCGTATGTAGAGGTAAACACATCGTACCCGATGAGAAGTTTAAATACAAGTTAACACATAATATAAAATGCACGGTCTGACTAGGGTTTAACAAACAGTATCCGATGAGTAGATTGACTATGGTTTATCTCGTAGTATCCGAGAGGTAGAGCCTTAGGCAAAAGACATGCTCGACGCCAGGTCTCAGGTAAAGCCACCCAGACCTTAGGTAAAGCTACCCTAGATTCAGCCCTAACAATAGTTACTCTAAAGCAGCTATCGATGCTCGCCTTATCATAATAGTTAATTAAGGTGTAAAATAACAACAGTAAACTCGGGATATACAGGTAAGACTTTATTAACGAATATTTAAACTATGATATTTTGAACAATTACTCCAGGTTCAGATATAGCCGGTAGAGTCTGTCTACGCGTTTCCTAAATATGGGGCACATCTGCACCTTTTCAGCACACTCGTTGCAATAAACGTGACCGCAGGGTATGATGATAGTGCATGATGGTCTTCCCAAGCAGACAACGCAGTCCGCTATACGATAGCCGCCTCCTTCAACCTGCTCTCCTGAACTTCTCTGTTTCAACATACGTACAAAGTGGATAATTTATATTATTGTACACGAATAGTATAAATATAGGTATAGCTACAGATTGTAACACTTACGACCGTGTATGGAGGGTCTCGCTCGACCATTACTGCCTTCGCTTCAGCGACAGCCACTCGTCTTCGACCTTCTTCAAGTAGCTTGTCCAGATCGCTAATCATAATCCTCCATACGCCGACTGCGTAGAAGCTATCCTCATACGCGTCTTTACGTAACGCCGCCTCTAGGTCCGATACAAGTCGTCTTAGTATATGTAATGCATCAGTCGTTACGCTACGAGCGGCAGCTGCACGTGCATACTCCACAACAGTCTAGAAAAGGATTAAAAAGAAATTAAAAAATCTTGTATAACCCTTTACTACTACTACTATCACCGTACAATAAAACTTAACGCATATTGAGGAGGATATCGTATCCTACGCCCTAAACAAAGTAAACAGTCAATACGGGCGTGCTCGACCCCTTGTATGTGCTTCAGTTCCTCCTCTAATACGCTTGAATGGAAAACGATTTCCGACCCTGATTATAGCGTGATTTATTGGCCCAGCCTATGAAATACAATATATTAGTAATGTTAAATAAAAAGATAACAGTAATAACGCATTAGGAATACAATAATCACCAATGTTGGATGGTTGGTAGACTCGGGTCCTTTGGATGGAGTGTTTGTCCCCTGAAAGAAACATATCATTATTAGATATGAAAATGAGCCTCTGATAGTAGTCTAAATTGTTTATAATTACCTGTGATGTGGTACCAGAGGTCTCCCGACTCGGTTCGGTTTCCATCGAATTGTGGCTATAGTACGGTGTCCTTGGGCTACGTCTGCTACCTAAATCGTCCCAAATACCCGTTTCATCATGACCTGAATCGTCGTTGTTTGTTGGCTGGAAAACCAATGGAAAAATTGGAATAACGAAAAATAGAAACTATTTAGGAAAAAAAAAGAACACACTATTTCATACTCACCTCTGACTGAATACTTCTATCGGTCATCGTTAATCTTAACACACTTAATTGCAAAAACGCTGAAGACTGGTGCTCTCTGTATGAAATTCCCGGCATGTATACCATGAGCCTATTACTTCACCCCTCCCTGCTATGACGTAATTGCTCATCACAAGCCGAAAAACGGTGACCAAAGTATATAATTACCTCTATGACCGACGGTAATAGAGTATACTGATACCATTAAATATGCTAGATGCCTGGATGATCCTATACTGTACCTTAGAAATGCTAGAGGCCGTGATGATCCTCCTCTTTATCAGCCTTGTAGATGCGCAGATTCGATAATCTTGTTTGGAATGAGAACCACATGAATAACGTCTGATCATAAGACATGACGCGAGTATGTAACTGGCCTAAGTCTTTACTGTATATCCTTGACCCTGATTTAACTTGTAGATGGATAGAGATGATACTCCATCTAGGGGCAAGAGATGAATTTTATTTAAAAATTTGTTGTAACGAGAAACTCATGACTTGCGTCAGAACATGATCATAGGCACAGGTATGTGACTACCCTAAGGCTCTGCCCTGTAGATAGCAAATATAGGTGGCAGGCAACAGTTAATCCTATACAGATGACCGTCCGTCATTTTGTTAGACGCCATCTTGACCAGCATTTCGTTTGACGTCATTTGCTGCGGTTATGCTGATATATCCAGAGTACGCTATCGCGGTCGTAACAGTATTAATGTATAGGTTTTAAACACGCATTTATTTGTCGAGCTTTGTCTGTGTGAACTTTTCTACACCTGTAATGAAACTTATAATAATAACAACATTGCACATTGACTTATAGGCCTATGCACCGTATCATGCATATTGGGTTAATACAGGATTTGTGTAGATTTACAGGTATATTGACTTAACACAATATGTAGGCCTATGTACCGTATCATGCATATTGGGTTAATACAGAATGTGTGTAGATTTACAGGTATATTGACTTAACACAATATGTAGGCCTATGTACCGTATCATGCATATTGGGTTAATACAGAATGTGTGTAGATTTACAGGTATATTGACTTAACACAATATGTAGGCCTATGTACCGTATCATGCATATTGGGTTAATACAGAATGTGTGTAGATTTACAGGTATATTGACTTAACACAATATGTAGGCCTATGTACCGTATCATGCATATTGGGTTAATACAGAATGTGTGTAGATTTACAGTTATATTGACTTAACACAATATGTAGGCCTATGTACCGTATCATGCATATTGGGTTAATACAGAATGTGTGTAGATTTACAGTTATATTGACTTAACACAATATGTAAGCCTATGGTGGTTAACACCAATATATACTTAATACAGGTTCACGTGCATATTGGCTAAACACAATATGTAGGCTAATGTAGGGTAACAGATATTGGCTTAATACAGAGAGAATGTAGGTGTCCATGCTTATTAGCTTAACACAGTATGTTGGGGTAACGCACATAATGGATTAGTACGGGTTGTGTACTATTGAGATTGGGCAAGCATTGATAGCTGTTTTACCACTCCAAGCTGGCTTTACCTAAGGCATGGCTTCGGGTTGGCTTTACCTGAGGTCTGGCGTCGAGCATGTCTTTTACCTAAGGCTCTACCTCTCGGATAATACGAGATAAACCATAGTCAAGCTATGCTTTGGATATTGTTTGTTAAACCCTAGTCAGACCGTGCATTTTATATTATGTGTTAACTTGTATTTAAACTTCTCATCGGATACGTTGTGTTTACCTCTACAAACGGCATCGCCTGCCGTGCTGTAATCAACAGTCGTAGTTGTGACGTAATTGTGGATCAGTCCAACACGCATGGACTCGTCCACTCACCTCTCAAATGGACTCTTCCACAGCTATGTATAATACATTATATACAGGTGGAGATATAGTGTTTTTGCATAGTCTGTGTTTAGAGTGATCAGTGTGTGTGTCAGTAAGTAGTAAAATGTCATCATCAGTGTCGGCAAAGTTTTCAACTTTAAATTCTGTAGATTCTATGCCTATACGTGGGCTAAAGATAGGCAAAGCATATAAAATTGTAAATGCGCGTTTTGTCGAAGCAAAGTATGGTAACGCCGTAGTTGTAGACTTACAGGTAGATGATGAAGACAGACGCGCTGTCTTTCTTCCCAAGCGATACGCTACGGCGTTGACTGTGGAAGATTTGAGCTCTATTATAGGCAAATTTTTAACTGTTATCAAACAAGTCGGCCAAACTGTGAATTTGGCCGTTACAGATTAATATTATTCTTTAAAACGTTTCAGCATGTTTATTTTTTTTTTAAATTTTACAGTGCCTCTATCTTTGTTTAATCTATGCGCTATTGAGGTCTGCGCATGCGTACAGAACAGACATGATATAGACAGTTTGGACTTACCTGTATCTGTAAAGCAGACGTTGATGAAATCTTTTAAAGACTATGTACTGATGAAGCCTTGTGATAGCTCTGATTTTGATTTTTCATCTATAGATTTCAATTAGGGATGGGCCGATTCCTAAAATTTTCGATTTCGATTCCGATTCCGATTCTAAAATTTTCCGTTCGATTCTCGATTCTTTAGTCGATTCTCGATTCTTTCAAGTTATATTAGCTTACATTCTAGTTCTCTAATAATTAATTTAGTTAACATCTTGGTCATATGGCAAAACCTTTAAAAAGTTCTGTTTTAATGTAATAGGCTACACAAAACTTTCAACCTTGATTTATCAATAGGAATTTTTTTAAACATAAAAACATATCAGATTAAAGTAATGACTTATTTTAAAGTTAAAAATGTGAACTTTACTTATTTTATGATGTTTGAAAAAATTCCTAAGCCTATTTACATTGTCTCTCAAACGAAACAAAAATTAAAAACAAACAAACAACATAAAAAGTAAAAAATTAATACAAATAGGATAGTTTTTAAAATTTAAAAGTCTGGCAGGAAAATTTCTGTTCAAAAACACAAGCATTTGAACACGTTGTGGGTCAAGCTAGTTTTATCGCTAGTCACATATAGCTCCTGAAGTTGAGAAAGGTTTTTCAGAAAACACTGTCGCGAGTGGGCAGACAGGTATTTTATTGCCATTGCATTTAAATGAGGGTATTTGGCACTTTGTACTGCCAAATACTTCCCAACATCACAATCTGGACTGGCTAATGGTTCCCCCAGATAATTGTTTACTTCTTCTACTGTCAATTCCCCTGGGGTACCTTCTTCCCCAACATTCTGGATTAGTGGGGCATACCTTCTCCACATCTGGTGGGACCTTTTTTCCTGCAGGTGTCTGGAACAAGTGCAACTGATTCAGGCCTATTTTATATTTATTACTCAATCCCAGTTGATTTTTAACCAACTATCACTTGTAGGTCCTGTGTCTGAAGATAAAGTTTCTTCAAGTATAGATCTTTTTTGTTGATAAATTTGGGCAAAATTAATGTTGTTCAAGTGCTTTTTCATATTTGATATATTATGTGGTTTTCCACCGTCAGTTTCTGTTAACCGTCATTGAATTGACGCGACGGCCAGTACCCTGAACCGAATACCGTCGGGCCTCTTAACGCTTTATGTTTATTAGTACTACTCAGCTGGTGTTGCTACTTTTGGAAAAATTAAGCACAGTATTTAACAACAAGCTTCACACTACTTACAGATGTATTTACGATGGTTTTTGTTTGATAGATAAACGCCGACGGGATTATAAACATGATGTTAATCTAAGAGCTTTTTGTCCGTAGTTACGGGCCGACACACATATTTGTTATAACGTATTGTAATGATTTTCACTACTGTTTTCAAAATTTTCTCAAAAACATGAAAGTAAGTCGGAAATATTGACTAAATATTTAGTTGTAAAATAATCCTTAAAAACGGACTTTGTGAAAGTTAAGTACAAACATTGATACATCCTTACTAGGAAGTAAATTATAACGTAAATTCCTTAACAAGTAAATTATTATGTGTTAAAACTTTTACTTAATATTAATCTTGGATAGTATTTACTGGACCTGTAGCATTACTTATCCTAGAGAGAACATATTACACTTTAGTTCTATATTCAAAATATTTATAAACTCACAAATCAACCACATGTGACACGTTTACGTGTCTTAGTGATAGGCGCAAAAACACTTTTATCACCAGTCAGTTTATTATTTGGGTAGCCGGGACATGAAATTATGGTTTTGTTGTTTTTTGCTAACACATAACACAAAAAATATCAAAACAGTGTTGCACAGATAATAAAATTTAATTAAATAAAAAACAATGTCTGGTAAATTGGTCCGACGGAGTTTATTTATTTACATTTCATTTACGGTAGGAAAAAACTCGGGGCCAGTTGGTCCGACACGTATTTTTATAAATATTATGATGAGAAACGTATATTCATACTTAGATATGATAGGGGAACAAAGTATAAGAACACATGATTTAAAAATGAGCTTAAAATATTTTGGCAATTCTCTATGAAAACGCGATATTGTGGCCGACAGCTAAAGTATTAAGGTACAGTGACGCGTTCGCTTTGTTTGTTAAACTACACGAACTATTTCACCTGTAAGTTTATATTACTGTACATTATTTTGCTACATTTTTACTTACTGTGCGGATCTGTTTATCATGAAATACATAGTTTCATTTGCCATTACAATCGTGTTTATTTTCTTTTCGCTCCGAAATATAGGCCCATTACATTACTGTGAGAGTGATATCTGTCTATAATATAATTTATTGAGGTTAAGTTTCGGAGGAATAATACGGTGTTTCTGTTATCCGTCTATTCGCTCAACCATCATGGCCACGGTTAATCGAGTTTTTACTGTACTTTTTTTGTGTTTTGTTCTGACATCTATAAATCAGTGGCAGTAAGACACGTGGGGGAGAGAGAGTATCGAACCCGCTCTAGTGAGAGAGAGAGAGACGAGCGATGTCAAACGACCAGAAATGGTTACGATCTTGATTGCTGTTGCTTCATAAATAATAATATTTTCGTTTACTTTAATCATTTAATTCATTCAAATCAACCAATACATAAATAAGATATAGTTGGTAATTAATTATTTTTCCAATAAATTACTCCACACACATATCTTAATAGTTAACGAAATAGGAATCGGAATCGACACTTTTATGATGAAGAATCGAGTATCGACGATTCCTCGATACCACCTAGAATCGACGATTCCTGGAATCGAGAATCGGAATCGGCCCATCCCTAAAATTTCAATAATTTAAATTTTTCAGGTTTTTTAATGTTGATGAACCACCCTTACGAGGTGCCTGTATTTGTCGATAAGAGGACAATTTTCAACTTTATTAAATTTCACTACACCGGTCTGTCTAATAATATTTGCCGAGAGTGTTTGAGTTACTTTGTGCTCCGTCAGGCAGAGAGTTTCGACGTCACAAGAGCCGGTTACACGTACTCTATAGCAGAGGTGGACGGCTTCGATTTTTTACACCATATCTGGGACTCTGATAACTGGTGCGATATCTGTTTAAGCCCGTTATTTAAATTATTTAGTTTTGAAGACTTTCTACAATCAACCCCGAAGGAGAGCTATTCTTTGATCAACTATTGTGATCCATTAATCTGCAGGTCATACATTCACGAGAGATGGCGTCTACGTCACAACAACCTATAAACACTCGCATTGTAAGTAACTATTCTTTTTTCAAAATATGTTAAGCCTAGATGACACAATAGGTGTTAGGTACTTATAGGAGAGCATGTTTTCGGACTTCATTTTTCAATTTTTGTAATGCCTAGATCACAGACTATATTGAATGAGGAGTGGTGTATTTTCAGTAGCGTTTAATATATATTTTGGACACGAGATATTATATGTTAATGTCAAGTCTTTTTCAATTTTTGTAAAGCTTAGATCACGCAATATATTGAATAAGTGATAGTCTATTTTCAATAGCGCTTAATATATATTTTTAAATTGAAGCTTGTTTTGGACATGAGGTAGCGTCATTTCTTTTTCAAATTATCTGAAGCCTAGATCATAGAATGTATTGAATGGTAGTTTATTTTCATTAGCGTTTAATATATATTTTAAATTGAAGCCTATTTTGGATACGAGATATTATATGTTAATGTCAGGCCTTTTTCAAATTATGTAAAGCCTTAGATCACACAGTATATTGAATGAGTGGTAGTCTATTTTCAATAGCGTTTATTATATATTTTTAAATTGAAGCTTGTTTTGGACATGAGGTAGCGTCATTTCTTTTTCAAATTATCTGAAGCCTAGATCATAGAATATATTGAATGAATGGTAGTTTGTTTTCATTAGCGTTTAATATATATTTTTAATTGAAGCCTATTTTGGATACGAGATATTATATGTTAATGTCAGGCCTTTTTCAAATTATGTAAAGCCTTAGATCACACAGTATATTGAATGAGTGGTAGTCTATTTTCAATAGCGTTTATTATATATTTTTAAATTGAAGCTTGTTTTGGACATGAGGTAGCGTCATTTCTTTTTCAAATTATCTGAAGCCTAGATCATAGAATGTATTGAATGGTAGTTTATTTTCATTAGCGTTTAATATATATTTTAAATTGAAGCCTATTTTGGATACGAGATATTATATGTTAATGTCAGGCCTTTTTCAAATTATGTAAAGCCTTAGATCACACAGTATATTGAATGAGTGGTAGTCTATTTTCAATAGCGTTTATTATATATTTTTAAATTGAAGCTTGTTTTGGACATGAGGTAGCGTCATTTCTTTTTCAAATTATCTGAAGCCTAGATCATAGAATATATTGAATGGTAGTTTATTTTCATTAGCGTTTAATATATATTTTAAATTGAAGCCTATTTTGGATACGAGATATTATATGTTAATGTCAGGCCTTTTTCAAATTATGTAAAGCCTTAGATCACACAGTATATTGAATGAGTGGTAGTCTATTTTCAATAGCGCTTATTATATATTTTTAAATTGAAGCTTGTTTTGGACATGAGGTAGCGTCATTTATTTGTTCAAATTATCTGAAGCCTAGATCACTGAGTATATCGAGTGTTGGTTTATTTAGATTCTTTTTTCATTTTTATAGGCGTACACTGCGCTTTCAGATTCTTCACTAACCTATTCGTCATCCTATTCGCCTCTACTACTACCTATGGGCTCGTCTCCAGGAGATTTACCTTCCCGACCGCCTGGCGTTGATACGGACAGCGATGAGGAAGACGAGGATCATAGACCCTGCTATAATTGGGATGATTCGTTTTCGTTTCGCCTACACGATTTCCTAATGGCTTCTCATCCACCGAGGGACTCGCCTTCACCCTACACATGCATACAGACGCTGGATTACACTTTAATGGAGCTCCAGCTGGTGATTAGGGATCTGCGGACGGCTGCTTCAAAAGCGTACTACAGGACGAGTCGGACCTTTGCGTATAACGTTTGGGGCATGACGAGACGGTTCCTACAGGATATTGTGGAGGCGGGAGACTACACTGTCCAGCGTACCAATAATGTAGGTAGATTTTCATATTATTTCGATTGACTTTTCTTTCAGGATATATGGACCGATTTACTAATCATATTGTTTTCTTACAGGATTTGTATATGCATATACAGTTGTTACTATTTGACTTTTTTTTGCCTTCAGAATAAGCCAAGACCGGCGGAGATTAGCTTATGCAATATATGTTGTGAGAACCCTCGCAACGCTGTTGCCACGCCATGCGGACATGTCTTTTGCTTAACCTGTCTCTCAAGATGTACTCGCTGCCCACATTGCAGATCTCGGATCATCGACACATTTAAATTATATATGTAATATTGAGAACAATTTATATCTATGCACTGTAAAATTATTATTATATGTTAGTTTAATAAATCATCATGCTGAATACCCTTATTGTATATATTATTTCATATACCTGCCCTTTTCCATAACGGATCCTTATATCGTTGGCCTTATCCAATATTATATGTTTATACCTATCTTATATTGCTAAAACACTTTGTTGAATAGATAGTTAGGTTCGTTTTATAGCATATATTTATTCATGTTATGTGATAGACCTCGTTATTAGTGTTTCTCCATAGACCTTTTTATCTAAACCTATTTACAATTATAGAATATATCCATAAAAGCTATCTGTTTACTTAAACTATAACAGCCTACATTTATGTATACCTAATACGATTATATATAAACACATTCCTGGCTGTAGGGTGTATACATAGCTGATTTTTTATTATATATGTGTACCTTGGTGTGCCGACAGTACATAATAAATCGATATAGTAATCAAAACAAAAACAGTCACCTTGATTCACAACGATACAGCTGTGCGGATTTTTATGCCTGCTATAGCGGTCACCGGCTGCCGTTGCGGTTTTAAGATAATGCGTTATCGCTGCAAGTCTGTACATGTCTAGCACACGGTCGCCAGCTATGTAGGCCAAACGTATTCCCTGAAACGACATGGCTTTGTTGCTTTATTTATTATTTTGTAGCATAGACAATCATAACCCCTGGCCCTGCATCAGCCAATTTATTTAAGGTAGAACACTCTAGTTAGGGTGGGCCTAATACCTGCATAGAGTCGCTCGAGCGCTGATACGTCATCAGATAACCACTAAATCTTTCCACAAGATAACCCCCACGCCGGGAGCTACCTCCGGGGAGAGTCCTGAACGTAGCTGAGGACACCCCCACACCTAGGTTAGGTTAGGTTAGATGCAATTTAAAGCCTACCTAGCGCCTACAATGTCATAGGCCGATTCCCGCGCAGACTGTTGACTATATGAACTTGGTGTAAATGTTGTTCGTTTGAACTTCGCGTATGTTGGTCGGTTAAACTTAGCGTAAGACAGTTGTTTAGTTGAAACGTTGGTCGTTTGATCTAACCTATCGTTGTTAGGCAATTTTATATATTATTTAAAACAACCCCTTGGGCGACCTCACCCCTCATCTAACCAACATACACCCCATACACCACTTTTTCTTAGGTTAGGACACTAGAGCGAGACGTTATCTTGTTCCCGCCAAATGGGCTCCGCCATCTTGTTCTCGCGCTTATGGGCGCCGCTATCTTGGAAAGGGGTGGGGGTAGCAAATCCGGCTTTCCTATTGGTTCCCGCCCAAGCGCCCCATCTACCCTGTAGCCTTCTCTACTCTCCACTGCTACAATACCACCGTGTTCTTGCTGTACAAACAGGTTATATTTATTAGCGACTTACAATAAATGCCTTACAGAATTGAACACACTTTACCTTACACCGAACAATAGAGCTTCACTTGTAAGCACAGGTATAATAGCGAACGCCAACTCAAAATCAATCATTTATTTCCCAAGCCCGTTTCTACGACAAGGTCATCATCATCATCATCAGTGAGTCATTATCTATAGTTTGATTTAAAACAGAATAGGATTCTGCGTAGGTGAAATTGGCCAGAGGGAGAGGGGAATACCGCCATCTGAACGAATAAGTTCACATCTTGCTGCGTTGATGAGCCTTGTTGCCAATTCGACGTTAAATTACCGTTCGTCGCTCAGTCTTATCGTAGCTGCGGTGCGGTAATTTACTAGTGCTGTAGCTTGCTTTGTTCTGCCGTTGGCGATGACGGGTTGAGAGTCACGGCGTTCGAACTGACAACACCGCATCCCTACCCTACCACAGACCCATTCCTATTCTACTTTAAATCAAAGTATAACACATCTAAACTATATCTAATGTAACAAACATAATTAGTGTTAAGATGTATTATCTGTAGTCGGAGTGCGACCATGACATTTATAGACAATAGTGACACAAGTTGTACGTTAAACTAATTCACTTCTAGTCCTCAACCACTCTTTGAAGTGAAAATGTGTTTTAATGATAATTTCCTGTGTCAAAACGTCTTTGTAGCTGTAAATTAGAAAATTATTTATTAAGTTTCGTTTTCACTGGATCTTTAGGTGTCACTGAGGTACATCGTCAGATGCGTACAAGGAGTCTATGAGGTACAACGTCAGAGGCGTACAAGGAGTCTATGAGGTACAAGGTTTGAGGTGTACAAAGAGTCTATGTCGTACCATGGCAGAGGCATACAAGGAGTCTATGAGGTACAACGTCAGAGGCGTATAAGGAGTCAATGGGGGACAACGTCAGTGACGTACAAGGAGACTGCATGGTACAACGTCAGAGGTGTATAAATGGTATACGTGGTACCATGGCAGAGGCCTACAAGGAGACTATGTGGTACAACTGCAGAGGCGTACAAGGAGTCTATGTGGTACAAAGGCAGAGGCGTACATGGAGTCAATAGGGTATAACGTCAGAGGTGTACAAGGAGACTAGGTGGTACAACGTCAGAGGTGTATAAAGAATCTATGTGGAACTATGGCAGAGGCGTACAAAGGGTCTATGAGGATCAGGTACAACGTCAAGGCGTACAAGGAGTCAATGAGATACAACGTCAGAGGCGTACAAAGTGTCAATGAGGTAACGTCAGTGGCGTACAAGGAGTTAATGAGGCACAACTTCAGAGGCGTACTAGGAGTCTATGAGGTTCACCGCCAGAGGCGCACAAAGAGACTATGTGGTACAACGGCAGATTCGTACGAGGTGTCTATGTGGTACAACGTCAGATCATACAAGGAGTCTATGAGGTACAACGTCTAAGGTGTACAAGGAGTCTATGAGGTACAACGGCAGAGGCGTACAAGGAGTATATGTGGTACAACGTCAGAGGTGTACAAAGAGTCTATGTAGTGCCATGACAGAGGCGTACAAGGAGACTATGTGGTACAACGTCAGAGGTGTACAAAGAGTTTTTGTGGTACCATGTCAGAGGCGTACAAAGAGACTACGTGGTACAACGTCAAAGGTGTACAAAGAGTCTATGTGGTACCATGGCAGAGGCGTACAAGGAGACAGTGATGTACAACGTCAGAGGCGTACAAAGTGTCTATGAGGTAACGTCAGAGGCTTACAACGAGTCTATAAATTACAACGTCAGAGGCGCACCAATAGTCTATGAGGTACGACGACAGAGGCGTACAAGGAGTCTATGAATTACATCGTCAGAGGCGCACAATTAGTCTATGAGGTACAACGTCAGAGGCGCACAAGTAGTCTATGAGGTACAATGTCAGTGGCGCACAAGTTGTCTATGTGGTACAACGTCAGAGGCGCAAAAGGAGTCTATGAAGTACAACTGCGTATTAAGGGATTACGCGAAGGAGCTCGAGTCCCCTATAAATATATAAAAATGAGCATTTTTATCACACATTATAATAAATATTATGAATCCGAAATCATGAGTTATATTTTGGTCTGTACTAATCATCGACTACAGTCATAGATAGATGTAATTGGGTTTCTTGTAAATCCAGGTAAATTAAAGGTGTACTAAGAAAATAAAATTGACGGAAAAAAATGTTTGTGCTTTTTGGTAGAATAGTAGTTCTTCCCACACCCATGAACCCAATCCTATATACGCGACTTTACAATATTAGCCTATCTAATGCTCTGTAATCAACATGGGTTCTTCTTCTCAAATTATATTCACGCATAAAGGTTATTATTACTAGCCATGTATGTTCTTAGTAATGTCAGGTAACAGAATTGTTGAAGTAATCGTTACATGGAGTACGGACCCAGGAATTGCAGCGGTTGTTCTCCGTATATTCAGCAAGGGAGAGTTGTACAGTATTATGCTTCACCTTGTCCAAATAAAATAGCATTTGATGTATGTGCGCGCGCTCGTGCATCAATGCTGAAGATGAGTTTCGCTGTATCTTACGTTGAAGGCAAACAAGCCATATTAAATTCGTTTACATTCGAAATTATCTTCCTAATGTACTGTCAATACGAATTGTCACTATTACTTCCATAACGAATAAAGTTACGTCATGCATTTACTATAAACCAAGGCAAATGTCACAAACGCATTGGCAGTCTGTAGTCCCGCCGTCGCATCAACCTGGGTTGTTATTTCCAGGCTAAACAAAACTTTGACGGTAATCATGAAAAATTATTTTTAATTGGCATTCGGCCAATACGTCGACAGCTGACCCATTATAACAGGTAGGAAATAAGACGGGGGCTATTTGGAGACAGTATCGACCAGGCTGTCGTCGCATGCTTAAACTGGCAATTATTTATTCACTACATAGTCTACAAATGACCTGTAGGCCTGTAAACACGTCACCCACGTCATTCGACGCACATTTATCTTCCAAAATAGTGTTGTTCTCCACGTAAATCTCTCCATTGTCTCTGTAAGTCCAGTTCAAATTGCTTCTGTGAGCTCCAAGCTCATTTTGAAGCTGATTTTCCCAAATATGTTTTTATTGCTAGTAAATAATGTAAACAATAATTTTTAAAGATAAATCCTACTTAGATCAACTAAGAAACATTTTATTTTAGTTACTTTTTAAAATAATTACAATTAATATAAATCATGTAACATTACCTATGCATTGGAACAGCTGTTTTATCTCTTAAATCTAGGCCTACATATATATATATATATCTGAGTATATTATCAAATATAATATCAGAAATTAACCTCCAAAAACGTGACGAATTAATCACACAAACCATAAAAACACACGACCCCAACGGACATTGGATACGATATATTGATGATGGATTATACATCTCACAATTAGGGAGCTTTCCGAAGAGTGTGGGATATCAGTTGGGTCTTGTTACGAGATTTTGACCGCGTCGCTGCGAAATTTGTGCCACGCCTGATGACCGACGACCAAAAAGCCAATCGCGTCCGGGTTTGTCGGGATCTGCTTGATCGTTCAAATGAAGATGAGAACTTTTTGTAAAGAATTATAACCGGTAATGACATTGAAAGTTAGAGGTGTACAAGGAGTCTATGAATTACAACGTCAGAGGCGCACAAATGGTCTATGAGGTACGACGTCAGAGACGTACAAGGAGTCTATGAGGTACAATGTCAGAGGCGTACAAGGAGTCTATGAGGTTCAACGTCAGAGGCATACAAGGAGTCAATGAGGTACAACATCAGAATCGTCCAAAGTGTCTTTGAGTTAACGTCAGAGGCGTACAAGGAGTCTATTAATTACAACGTCGGAGGCGCACAAGGAGTCTATGAGGTACAATGTCAGAGGCGCACAAGGAGAGTATGGGGTACAATGTCAGAGGCACACAAGGTGTCTATGTGGTACAACATCAGAGGCACACAAGGAGTCTATGAAGTACAACTGCGTATTAAGGGATTACGCGAGGGAGCTCGAGTCCCCTATAAATATATAAAAATGAGCATTTTTGTCACATATTATAATAAATATTATGAATCCGAAATCATGAGTTATATTTAGGTCTGTACTAATCATCGACTACAGTCATAAATAGATGTGACTAGTACGGTAAATAGAATGTCAAGGTGATGCTGACAGTTTTTTTTTATGCTAAGGGTGTTGTTCACTACAAGTACCTCCCTGAAGGCTCTACAGTCAACCAGATTACCTACATTGAAGTACTGAAACGTCTGAGGGACGCCGTCCGACGCAAAAGGCCAGAACTGTGGAGAAGTGATAACTGGTTTTTCCATCACGACAACGCTCCAGCTCAGTCAGCACTCAGAACTCACGAGTTTTTGGCCAAACACTCGATCACTGTTCTTTAACCCCCTCGCCACCCTACTCACCTGACCTAGCTCCTTGTGACTTTTTCTTATTCCCAAAACTCAAAAAAACCCTCAAAGGAAAAAGATTAGAAACGATTTCGCAGATTAAGGCAAATCTCGGATTGTGAAGGAGGTGAACGCCATCACAAAAGAAGCGTACCAGGACTGTTTTAACAAGTGGAAACACCGTTGGGATAAGTGAGTGCGTTGGGGAGGAGAGTACTTTGAAGAAGACCCGACGTGTAACTTCCAAACAAAGTACATTTTTTTATGACCTCAGTCCGCGTATTTTTTGAACAGACATCGTATATTTATTTATACTTAGGCCTACTAATACTTTCATCTAGAACAATGGGTCGTATGCTAACAGCATGCTAACATCTTAGTCGCAAGTGGCACGATTTGTGTTGAATCGCAACTGGCACGTAACCCAACTTAGGGGTGCAACAACTCATGGAATGTGGTGGGTTTCCCGGTCAACAAACCCAAATGCCATTCCTACCTCTCCCACCCCTCTAACAGGGTAAAAGGAGGAGACGCCGCACTGAGAAGACTTGGCACTGGGGAGAAGGAATCACTTCTACCTACGTGATGTAATAAATTTCCCCCATTCTTTGCAATTTTCCTTAATAATTCCTTAGTCCTACCTAATTCCTATCCCACTTCTACAGCGGGCAAGTACTTCTTTAAGTACTAGATAGATGTATGTCTTCTTCAGGAACACAGCCCTTCGCATGGGACAGCCTGTATACACTTGGCCCCGTATTCTAGGGATACTAAGCACATGGGATTGTAATTCTTAATATAATCATGTGTGTTTATGTTAAATGTTAGGAAATGAAGAAGACGTCACTCAAATGTATACATTGGATTGTGTAGCTGGTCACTAGTAAGCTAGAGAGACCTCGTAGGGGGAATCATAGGTGTGAGCATAGGCGGGGGGAAGGGTAGAGGAAGCATAAGACCGTTCCACAGACATTAGGTGTAGTAACATAAGGTATAGTATACATATTACAACAATGTATATTTCACAAGGCCGAAAGAACGCTAGGAATATTATTTAATTTGCCATATTAACCAGATCATTTACATAAAGCTTTGAAAAACATTACTTATATCAGTTTTATTAACGACTGCAACGCCTGCAATTTCTTACTGGTGAAATTTTATGCAACACGCACTACAAAACTGTTTTTAATAAGTTAGTATAGATTTTCTATCCATCGATCGCGCGCCAATTTACGAGTGAACAGCTATACTCCGGTACCACCTTTCGAAAAGTAACCGAAGTAAAATAAAAAGAAAGATTTGTACTGAAGACTTCCCAAAGCCATACATATAGATTAACTACAATAAAGTTTTTAGTTAGATGTTATGTAGAAGTTATGGTTTCAGCATAATATAAATTCAAGAGTTAAATAGCATACTAACCTGCTACTAAGAAGTTAATCAAATATAGTCTATGATATTTGTGGATGCATAGGAAATTCGATAAGTGGTTTAATCACAACCTTCAAATGATCTCTAAGTGGAAATATAAAACATCTGCTACCTTTAACATCAGCTATGTTTGATTACCAAAAGAGGTACTAGGATACTAAAAACCATAACACAAATGTTATTACAATTGTGTAAGTGGACAGTGTAGGTAGATGTACTTTACTTATATCTAACTCGGGAAACATTTTGTTACGGAAAACGTATGCGTATTCTGATAGCGTCTCAAAATATCCGAGTCACAGAAAATCCGAATTCCAGAGGAACTCTTATCGTCATCGCTCCAACACTGCTCCGCGATGAGCTGGGTAAGTACTACGGTGGCCCAGAGATTATTTTTTGCTTGATGTAATTACAAACACTACATACCGTCATAGCAAGCTTCCAACAATGGAGGGTTGATTGGGGCAAACTGTCTGCCTCGTTGCCTGAGGGACAGCAGGGTACTGAGAGATAGGGGAGCGGGATTATATCCCTAGGGATAGTGTGCTTCGAACACGTCGGAATTAATAGGAACCTGGTGAGTGCACGTGATTCTAGGCTTGTATCGGGATTCGTATTATAATTGTGTAATTTTAGCTTTTTTGAACTCTTCCCTCGGGTTCTCTTTGCACTATTTTCTTTTAAACAAAATGTTTTTATTAAAATTTTTAAATATAAGTAAAACTTATATTTTTGTCTATAAAAATTGCAGAATTCCAAAGTTTCTTCTGCTTTTTGAAGGTTGTAGAGTGCGTAAGGTTTAACGGTGTCCCTCGTTCTGCTCCAGCATTTTACTACTAGCCTAATTGAAAACATTATACAATACATATATCGTCTCTTTCGTAATAGCGTCTCTTTCTTTGCCGAAGCAGATCAACACATTTAAAGATCATGTCTACATCAAACTATTACAGTATTATCATTTAGTTAATTAGAGCTGTTTACACTTTAAACACACACTGATGTTTTCTGAAGAGTCTGGTTTTTACCCCACACTGTAGCACAGTCCACCCTAGCGATTTCAAGGTCAGAGACACGGTTAAACCTCATTATAAAATCTTACGCCTGTCAAAAATGTTTTCAGACAACCAGCTCAAATCGTTAAGCTATCAGACATTTTACTTTGCTCGAGTGGACAATCAGCCTAAATTCGCTACTTGTCCGCCTCCGTAATCAGATTTAATCAGGGTTTAACATACGGCAAAATGTTTTGCTGTATTGTCATCAAAATTTTACTTTAACACACACTGATGTTTTCTGAAGAGTCTGGTTTTTACCCCACACTGTAGCACAGTAGACCCTAGCGATTTCAAGGTCAGAGACACGGTTAAACCTCATTATAAAATCTTACGCCTGTCAAAAATGTTTTAAGACAACCAGCTCAAATCGTTAAGCTATCAGACATTTTACTTTGCTCGAGCGGACAATCAGCCTAAATTTGCTACATGTCCGACTCCGTAATCAGATTTAATCAGGGTTTAACATACGGCAAAATGTTTTGCTGTATTGTCATCAAAATTTTACTTTAACCTGTTTACAAAGTAAACATTTTTATATTCAGAGTAACCAAATCAAGTTTGGGTCAGGCTTACTTGAATTAGTTTGCTAAGAGGGACATGTAAACTCTAATATGTGCAATATATTTAGGTTGAAACAGCTTTAACAAATGACAAAAAGACGGGTAAACAGTCATGCATTCTAGGTAGGCCTGACTTTCAGCATACACAGGCTTTTTGTCCGCTCCTCACGGTTTAACGAGGGTGAACCATCCAAAGAGGTAAACATACGTAAATAGTTACAAAGCTTTATGACTTAAGAATTAACACGAGGATAGGAATTTTAACTCTCAAGTTCCTTTCTTGTGATTAACATAGTCCTTTCGAAATTCAAGGCAATTCCAACTAAGACTACCGACGCTTTAGTATTTAGGCCTTCCTGATGATGAACCAAGGCCATCGACGTTTTTTTTTTATTAACTTGGGAGCGGGTTTAAACTGCCCGAAGAACTGCTATCTTAAGGTATATTGTACTTACCTCCCTGATCTAGTCAAATAGCCCATTCCCTCTTACCAGGTTTAGGAGTTTCCTGACTAGTGTTTTACCTTCAGCATCCACCAGAGCTGTACTATCACCAAAGAGGTTGAAGTGCCTCTCGGCAAGTGCTTCACATCTATAAATAATGTGTGTGGCAGTCTCCAGTTCTTGCCCGCATAATCTGCACACTGGTTCATCTTTGTAGATACCCATTTTATGCAGATGTTTTCTTAGTCCACCGTGTCCCGTGAGTAGACCTGTGGCTATCCTCAGTTCCTGCCTAGACAGATAGATGAGACTCTTCTGCAGCCCCAAGGAAGATTTCCTAAGGGTTAGCTTACTGTGTCTCATCCCTTCAGCCCTGATCCAGTGCTCACAGTGTCTTTCAGCCATCCACCTTCGAACTGCAATCTTGACCATGGATTTGGAAATACCTACCGCCAGCTCCGGCCCAATCAGGGGACTCGAAGACCCCTCTCTGGCCAGCGCATCTGCGGCTTCATTTCCAAATATCCCCCTATGCCCTGGCACCCAACCTATCTTGATTTGATTGTACCTTGCCAGGGCTTGTAGGTTATTTAGGCAGTCCCTGACTATGGCCGAGGTAACCACATGTCCGTTTAGTGCCTTAATTGCTGCCTGACTGTCGGAGAAAATAGTTATCCGGGTCCCGTGTGTTCCCCTTCTCGCTATCTCTCCCAGACAGACATATCGACGTTTTAGTAACGTATTTAGATTTCAGTTTGTTTTGCTTTGTAATTACTTGATTTTTCATTCGCCGGACTTGCAGGTGATGTAGCAGGTGACGAAGCCAAAGGAAAGCACCTAACAAACTTCACGCGTATGCCGTATTCACAATCTTTCGAAAGTAATTATAATTATACAAGGCAATCATGCCAAGTGTTTATAAATTAGGCCTACCTCATTATAAGACGTGTATAAATCAGTTGTCAGTTGATATGTTTATTTTTTAGATGTTTGTGTTATGAGCTGTGTAAATTAACGTCACCTAAGCTACGTAAACATCTGACACGAATGCGTCAGACTTATGTAAGGTGGAACATTATCAGCGTTCCACGTGGTCTGAAGATAGACGAGAGAATTTGTAAAGTGGAAACGGTAACCGGTTTCTGAACTGTTGTAAGTAATGCAGATAATTCCGTCGCAAAATAACTTGCATGCTAGCAATGCCTTTTTACGATTAGCTGGAGGGAATTAAGAATACCATCCGTAGAGAAGAGGTTAATTCATTGTTGATTGAAGCAACACTACGATCCGCTAGCAGTTGTGGAAGTACCTTTACAATCAGGCATTTATTGTTTGAATGGGTCTATCCAGATATGATATTCCAGAAAGATCCATGGTGGAGTTGAAGGACAATCTCACTACCATTGATATCACTGCGGTTCTATGTCAAATAAATTTGGGATATTCATTAAAATTTAAACTCTTTTGTGTTGCATTTTTTCAATTTTTAGTCAATTGTTTTAATTTTTAGTGTTCTTTCATACCCAAGTTTTAGTTTCAACAATTACACTTTTATCATTTAATTCTTGTGTTTTAATTTTTTCAATTCTTTTTATTAGCTCACACTCTCCTTATACTATATATATATATATATATATATATATATATATATATATATATATAAAGAACTAAGTCAAAATACAAATACAAGAATTATAATTGAATTAACAATTCAAAGCTTTTCGTTGGCTAACAGTACCAACATCATCAGGAATATGAAACAATTAAAATTTAATATTAATTTTCTTCTTTAATAATACACAAGAGTTCTTTATTAATACACAAGAATACATATTGCGATATATATATATATATATATATATATATATATATATATATATATATATATATACATATATATATATATATATATATACATATATATATATATATATATATATATATATATATATATATATATATATATATATATATATATACTGCATAACGTTTTAGTGTTAGTAAAATGCGTTTTTTTCCATCCAATCACGTTTAAATACATTTTTTTTTAACCTGTAGTGGATGACAATTGATGTAAACAAAGGATTTTAAAATATTTATTCAATAATTAAATTATAAAAATGTGGGGTCAAGGTCGAATTCGAACTGTGTATCTTCAAGTTCAAAGTCTAGCGCTTTTGGCACTAAGCCAACTTTCCCGTAGCTAGAAGTGTATTACTCAAAGATGTGATGGATTTTTCTTTTCCTCTCATAACCTCCACTGTACGACCTTAAATTGTTGCCATGGTTACCACACAATATCATAAATAATGCTCTAAGATTAAAAATGAATGAAAAGAATAAAATAAACAAATTTGCATTAACGTTATTGAACCTTGTGGTTCACAAAACGGACAATGCGAAAGGAAAGCGAAAAGAAACTACAACACAATGCAAGCAACGAAAAATAGAAAGCGTATAAATAGTAACAAATATAATAGTCCAACGCCATA
The DNA here is from genome assembly GCA_036971475.1 of Prosapia bicincta. Taxonomy (NCBI): domain Eukaryota; kingdom Metazoa; phylum Arthropoda; class Insecta; order Hemiptera; family Cercopidae; genus Prosapia; species Prosapia bicincta. The sequence continues at coordinate 246,807,267 of JBAIZL010000001.1, forward strand.
CATAGAAAGGAAAAATTGCAAGGAAATTCCCTTTCTATATTGCCACTTAATATTGTTATCCTGACATATGTATAGGCCTACACATGTTTATATTACCTGTAATTATAAAATAAAAAAAAAACTAAAAACGTTTCTTTGTTGTCTTAAGTAGGAATTGTATTTTTTTTTAAACTATATTACTTGTTTAGTTGTAGTATTGTTAGTTTTTAAGTATTTATTGTTAGTTTTATTGTTTAGTTTAACCTACTTAGTTTCACTCGTAAATTACACAAACCTTTAGCTCTTAAACTTAATTATTAAAGATTGGCTGTAGGAATATCATTTTGTTATTCACCAGATCTTACAACAATTTTTTAAAGCTGATTATATTAACTCAATTATAGGCGTCTGTTTATGATTTTTTTAATATCGTTTAAGCACAATAATGAATCATTGGCTGCGATTGAGAAGAGAGTTAGATGTAGCTAGAGGGATAAAACTGGAAAGAATCATGGCACGCGAGGGTAAGGTCGTGTTACGGCTTAGTGTAGAAATATATATATGGACGAATATATTGGGTTTTTGAAAGGTATTTGTATTGCTCAGTGTAAGGGGGAACGTCGCTTGTTGAGGATCCATGCTAAAGAGAGAGTCAAGAGGTGTTTGGTGATCGCTCATACATACGTTTCTTTATAACTTGTTTTACAATTCCTTCTATTAGTTCACTCCCCCCCCTCTCTCTCTGTCTGTCTGTCTGTCTGTCTCTCTCTCTCTCTCTCTCTCTCTCTCTCTCTCTCTCTATATATATATATATATATATATATATATATATATATATATATATATATATATATATATACACACACACATATATATATATATATCTTGTTCAAATTTTCAAACGTTAGTAAAAAACATTTCATTCATAAACTTGTAGTGGATGACACTTGATGTTAATACAGTTTTCAAATATTAATTCATTAATTAAATTTAATTAATTAATTTTAGCTTAGAGAGAAAAACGTTTCACAGAAGGGGGCAAGATATGCAATATAGCTATTAAGTCCATTTAGCTTGAAATAAGTGAAAATATATGATTTTATAAAACAGCTGATCCTATGTTATAGGCTATGTGGTAGAACAGCTGTATTAAGACATTGGTTATGTTACTTTATTATAATTGTAATTATTTAAGAAAAAATAACTGAGTAATTATTTTTTTCTTTGTTGGCCTAAGTAAGAATTGACTTGTATCAAATTTAGCCAACTAATTCAGTGTCACCATTGTCTAAATAAGTGCAATTTCAAAGAGCAATAATTAAAAGTTTTCTGTCCAGAAGCACAATGTTGTGTTATAACACAGCGTTGTCAAAGTTAGCAGTGAGATGTTGGTTCTAAATACCAGCTAGCTTTGGTAAACTTTAAACAACAAACTTATATTGAATACAAAATTGGTAAAAAAAACCATCATCTTAATTATATATGTAGTATTTAAGTTGTAACCTTAAATATGTATATACATATTTATAGACTCAGCGTATACAATACTTTGTGTTTATTAGCTTTACACTGATAATATTTATACTTAATAAGTAACTTGAGAACTTATAAGGTAAATGAGGAAAAACCGGTTGATTAGAGGGGAAAGTGTGTGTATGTATATATATATATATATATATATATATATATATCTTGTTCAAAATTTCAATCGTTAATCAAATACATTTCATTCATTCACTCATTTTCAAATAAAATTATTTAAACAATATATATATTTTGTTAATTTAACAAATACAAAATTCACCCAAAATGAAATAAAAATTTTAGAAAATAATAATAAAGTCAACCTTAAAAAAAAAGTCATAAAAAGAAATATTGATACAATAATAATCGATACTGGATTGGCGATCAATAAATTAAATCTAGAGGAACAAGAAAATATGCGAATAAAAACATCACATGAAATAATAAAGTTAATTAAAAATAAGAAAACTAATCATACACACATAAAACAATACTCGCAAATTCATCAAATTAAACAAAAATTACAAACTAATGATCTTATTTTGACAAAAGCTGATAAAGGTAATGCTGTAGTTATTATTGATAAACAAGAACATATAAATAAAACTGAAAATTATATATCTAAAAACCAATATACAGAAATAAATAAAGATCACACAGACAAATATCAAAATGAAATAAAAAATATAATAAAAACATCATCTAAATTATTTAATCAAAAATATACTAATAATTACATAAATGAGAATCCTAAAATTCCAAGATTAAATGGACTAATTAAGTTGCACAAAGAAGATAAACCAATTAGGCCATTAGTTAATTTTACAACTGCTCCTTCTTATAAAATTTCAAAATATATGGCTTTATTACTTAAAGATAAGGTAAAATTAAATAATACTCATAATATAAAAAACTCGATTGAGCTTATTGAAAAATTAAAAGATATTAAAATTGATAATAATACAAAATTAATATCATTTGATGTTACTAACATGTATAATAACATACCTATAATGAAAACACTTGAAATAATAAAAAATAATATAGATACATTTGAAAAAGATAACACATTAACACAAGAAATAATAAATACATTAAAAATCATATTAAATCAAAATTACTTTTTATATAATAATAAAATTTATAAACAAAAGGATGGATTAACAATGGGCTCTCCAATGTCCAGCATATTATTTAAAATATTTTTACAAAATATTGCCATTGAAATAGATAAGATTATTAAAACATATGATCAAAATGGACACTGGTTTAGATATGTAGATGATGGATTATACATATCAAATAATAATGGTTTAAATATTGACAAAATATTAAAATGTATAAATAATATACACGAAAATATAAAATTTACTCATGAATTTGAATTAAAAAATAAACTAAATTATTTAGATATTACAATTACTAGAAATAAAGAATAATTTGAATATAATATATATAGAAAACCAACGCAGACAAATCAAATAATACCTAACTATTCAAATCATCCATACAACCAAAAAATGGCAGCGCTTTATAATTTACTACACAGAATGCACAAAATACCAATGAATTTAAATGATCAAATAAAAGAGAAAAATATAATATATCAAATTGGTTTAGAAAATGGATATAAAAGGAAAACTATAGATAAATTAAATAATAATATAATAAGAAAACAGAAACTCGAAAATAACTTTGTACCTAATAAGAGAGAAAATATTTGTACAACTTTTACATTCACTGGTAATGAAATAAATAAAATTACAAGATTATTTAAAGAAACAAATTTACAAATTACATATAAAACTGATAATAAAATTAAAAATGTAATAAACAATAACAAAAATCAAAATAATATGCACGAAAGAAATGGAGTATATAATATAAAATGTCAAACTTGTAATAAATTATATGTAGGACAAACAAAGAAGAAATTAAAAGAAAGATACAAAGAACATTTAAACGCTTATATCAAACCAAACATATACAAATCAAATTTAGCTACGCATTGTATTAATAATGGACATGAGTTTCCGCAAATAGAAAATATGAAATTAATAAAAGAATTAAATAAAGGATTGAAAATGAATATATTTGAAACATTGGAAATTTATAAGCATAAAGTTAAAGACAATTTAATTGATGAACAAATTCAAGTGAGATCAAGGCACCAAACTATTTATAAAGTCATTGATGTTATAGAAAAATTTACATAAAGTGCAATACTTATAAACATATGATTCTTTGTAGTACATATGATTTAATTTTGTAAAAATGTTTCATTAGATAATTATTTTCCTGAAGATGCTGATACTATTTAATCGGCGAAAAGTTTTGAATAAATATATTCATTAAAAGCATTCTTGTTTTTGAAATATTGTTAATTTATTAACTATATTATAAGAAAACATATCACCATATATATATATCATATAAATCCTATATATATCATATATATATATATATATATATATATATATATATATATATATATATCACAAAAACAATTGAGGTTATTCAAATACAAGAATTATTTATTAATTTTTAATCAAAAGTTTTCGTTAATAAACAGTACCAACATCATCAGGAATGTATAATGCAAGATATATCACCAGACGCTTTTCGCACTACGTCGATGCTGTCAGATAATAGGCTATATGTATTTATTTAGCGACATTCAGAAATTGATTTATTTCCATCATCAGGCAGGTTTTACTATGTAAATCTATTTACTCAAGTTCTTTATCAACTGTGTAAATATGTAGAGGATAAACTTCATTTCTCCTACTGAGAATTTACGTTTAGATATCACCTTGTTATGTTTTCGTTGTAGATCCACATATTTATTGCAACAACTGCGTCGTAATGTATTCCTAAAAACTAGAGTAAGCATTTTGATAGTCAGAACCACTGACGAACCTATATTTTAGTGAAACAGATTAAAGAAAAATCTGAGAATTGCACTTTTATTTTGACTTCATCTCAGACCAATGGGGCGTATATTTCGTTTGTAAATCACGATCTTCATATAAACCGAAAAAATGAATCCTTGGTCAGAATCAGAGGATGAAACAATTTTTCGACACTGGGTGGTTAATGTACGAGTGGGAACCTATATTTTATATAGATTTTCGAAAACTCAAGTCCATATTATAACAGTCAAACCAATAACCCACTCCAACATATATTCCAATACACCTCGGGGAAAAGGGGAGCGTAAAAATTGAAAACTGGTAATTTCAGTATATTTCAATTCTGCTTTGGAAAATTTAATTTAAAATTTCACTGGGGTTTACCTAATCTGAATATTGACGATTGGAAAATCACAGTCATAAAGGTTTCCCCCCTCTCTCTCTCATTCTCTCTCTTTTTCTGTCTCTCTCTTCTCTCTCTCTCTCACTCTCTCTCTCTCTCTCTCTCTCTCTCTCTCTTCCTTCTATCTCTGTTTCTCTTTCTCTCTCTCCCTCATAGCTCTGTCTGCATCTTTGTCTGCCTTTTTCTAACTCTCTATATCTCTCTTTATATCTCTGGCGGTCGGTTTGTGTCTCTCTACCTATTTACCTATCTCTCTTTTCCTCCCTCATACTCAATGTATCTCTATCTTTCTCCCTAATTATCTGCCAAGTAGGTCTGTCTATATCTGCGTTCCTATCTCTCTTTCTCTTCTCGTCTGTGTCTCTCCATTTATGTCTCTGTTCTTCTCTACCTCTGTGTCTCTGTCTGTCTTTCCATAATTTTATGTGTCTCTTTTTACGACACTGGATGCTCTATCTGTTTCTGTCCCCCATTCTGTCTCTGTCTTTTCTCCTTTTTATCTAATTACCTATTTCTACCTCCCTCCCTCTCTCATTTAGGCATTTCGGACGTGCATATTACCTAATACAGCACGCATTTGGGGCCATATTTTAGATATCACAAATGTAAGTACTTTTTCTTGCTAAACTCACTGCATTAAAAAATGATTTTATACAATAAATTTACCTTTGATTATTATTTTTCTTCTCTATCCTTCAAAGTGTCCATGGGGTTTGTACTTCCGTACAAAATTAGAAAGAATTATTATTTACGCACAAGTTTAGTGAAATCGACGCCACTATAGGTGAAGATCAGTTGACTAAATTGTGAAAGCTCGTATTCAAGACGTCTGGGATGGGTACAGCTGTTCATTGCCTTGGTAAGAGGTATATCTTCTCATAAAAGCGACCTTTCTCTTAGATTTTGGTCATTGTGTGTGTAGAGAAGATGTACTCGTATATTAAAAACTGTTCCATCCAATAAAACTTCGTTTATTCAGTTTTAGTACAAAGATTTTTGTTGGAAGTTAATCCAACAATGTTTAAACTACCTTGCTTACGCACACAGTGGGGGCGTGTGATGACGTCAATGCTACCAACCTTGACACATCGGATATTCTAACCAAAGTAAGTTTTAGACAATGCACTACTGTGCGTCAAATAGGCCAGTTGTCACGCTGAAGTTGAACAATACAATAGTTCTTGAGACAAAACAGTCAAGACATTGTGTCGAAATGCGGGCGGGTTCATGATAAATAGTCGGCCTGTTTAAACGAGTTTAAATTTACAATACAGGTTCACTTTAATTGTTGTCAAAATGTCAAAGTAGAGGAATTTCCAACAACTTTTACCATGGTCTAAGCTAACTTTGCGCTCTGATTCCAGTTCAAGTAGGCAAATTTTATACGGATACAACTTTAATTTAGTAGGCGTAGAGCATGTAAATGTTAAGCACCTTAAAGAAACGGAATCGTTGCCACGACCACAGGGACTTTAGGTTTTGCTGTAAACGTTTAGGAGAAAACTCCTGATAAAATTTGTTTTTATTCATCAAATCAATTTTAAACACATTTTTTTTAACCTGTGGTGGATGACAACTGGTGTTGATACAGTTCTTTCAAATATTTATTCATGAATTAAATTTAAAAAATTAGTGTCCCGGTCGGATTCGAACTGAGTAACTACATGTTTGAAATCCAGTGCTTTAGTACTGAGCTAACCTCCCATAGCTAGAAATATATTACCTAAAGATGTATATGAAATTATAAGAGAGGGGTTCCTTGCATTAATTAAGAGAAAGATAGATTGAGAAATTATAGACCACCATCAGCTTCATAAATTAGAAACTAAGAAAAAAAGAAAGAGAATAAATAGTAACAAACAAAAATAATAGTCCAACAAGACATACACTATAGAAATGAAAAATTGCAAGAGAATTCGCTTTTTATTTTCCCGCTTAATATTGTTATTCTGTCATATGTATATAGGCTACATATTTATATTAATTGTAATTATAAAATAAAAAGTAACTAAAATAAATTTTTCTTTGTCGACTTCAGTAGGACTTGAATATTTTTTATATTACTTGTTTTTTCAAGTACGATAGAAGATTAAACATCATACATTGAAAAATATGATTAAATTAAGCTTATAATAAATAAATCAAAATAAGTAATTAAGAAATAACATTTCTCTTATAAAGTAGTTTTAAAGGCTAGTTTTATTGTTAGGAGAATATATTCTTATAGCACCAGTATTCTAGTGTTTATTCTATACGTGAACCAAACAATTAAATTACTTCTTATTTATTAACGTGACTTTAAATATTTAAATTTTACAGTCAATAATGTTTGTAAGTTTTAATATTTATCAAGGGGATCCGGGAACCCTATAACGTCCCATGTCATACGGATCATTTTCTCAGATCTGGAGGAACCTGCAGCCATTGTCTATACCTTGATTCAAAGTAGAATAGGAATGGGTCTGTGGTAGGTTAGGGATGCGGTGTTGTCAGATCGAACGCTGTGACAGTCAACCCGCCATTGCCAGCCACTAATACTGTCAAGAGTAGTTAGTTGGTAAAATCATTCAATAACTTACAGAATTTTCTCCCAAAACAATCATATTTTTTATTCTGAATTTAATCCTCTCTATTATAACTGTCTTCATTATTGAAAAACTGGTTTTTTTCTTATAATGAGACGTGAAGTATCTCATAAATACCACTTAATTATTAACCGGAGTTAATTCGAAAATTGAAAAAAAGAAGTAATTAATAATATATGACATGAAACAATTATTTAAATACTATCTTATGAAATAAAATGTTTTTCATGTATATAGGGTAGAATTTTTTTGAGTGATTGTACAAAGAATAATTTAGTTTGACAGTAATAAGATGAGTGTTTCACTTTCGCACTCGTAAACAAATTTAATTCATTTACCCACAAAAATACGAACTAAATATATACCCGTTCACCATTAAATATCTACGTAAGGAACCTGCAGCCATTGTCTAATCTTTCATGGATTAATATTTGAGGAATATGGCCCGGTTAATTCAAAAAGACTTATTTAAGATGCATTCAAAACTGTTTACAATTATATATATACAGTAAACTCCCGATTATCCGTGGAATAGGGTGGCCCCGCAACGCCGGATAACTAATTCCCCGGATAAAATGACACCGGTTAATGCAATTCACAAATAATCTTCAGAGGACAAAATAAATACATTAAAATAATTTAAAATGTCGATGTATTTGACGATGTTATATGTCTAACTATTTACAATACGTACATAAGTGTATGTCAAAAGTAAGTATGTATGTACATATGTAATTTCCTTTACACGTAATACTTTCACTTTTTAACAAAAAAATCTGTCACTTTCGTCTCTTTTTTTGTGATCATTGATTTAGCTTTAATGTGCCATCTAAGTTCCTTAAGAACCATTTTGTCTCACAGTGAAGAGTCGTCTTGCTCTAATTCTTGTGTCCGTTGTTTTCATCTCAAAAATTTTATTTCTACCATATACAGGTTTATTTGGGAGATTAAAACAGTGTATTAGACATTAAAATGTTGTTTTATTTATCGGTTTACAACAAAATAGGAAATTTACATAAAATATCAACAAATACAAATGATAAAATACTGCTTGATAAAAAATAACATTCAATTAAAAAGACAGAGAAATAAAAATAACGCATAAAAATTCAAACTACTTACTACTTATTTTAGTATAATAACCACTCAAAGTTCAACTCGGAATGTTTGTTTCTACTTGTGTCACAAAGCCATAAAGATCGATAATGTATATGACAGACATGGATAATGCGTATGTCACGTCTTAGACTATTTATAGCTGAGATTAGCTGACATTTGTTTACAATCTTATGATACACATTAGGTTTTCGGGCGCCCAAGAATTTTGTCATTGTCTCTTATATACAGTACAGTAGTCTGTTCCCAAATCGAGTTGGTTCATTCAGTCGTACAGGACAGTTATCGTTTACCCTTGCGTTATTTGAGATAACTTAGATTATTTTTATGATCGTTGTTTTTACCGGATATTGTGTCGCGTTGAGTGGTTAAAAAAAAACATTAATGAATCTGATTGGAATAAAAATTGGATATTTGTCCGCAAACCGGTAAATCCGCTCACGGATAATCGGGAGTTTACTGTATATATATATATATATATATATATATATATATATATATATATATATTTACATGCTAAAATGGAAAAAATGGCAAATTTGTTAATATTCCATCATAGAAAGTTGCATACGCACAGGTAAAGGCGTCCTGAAGATTGCGTTAGGATATCTTGTACAGTTTAGGAGAAAATGTACCTTAAGTAGAGAAAAATTTAATTTTCTGTAAAACCTATAAATCTAAATATGTGTTAGTAGATTCCAGTTTCATAGTCTGAATGGTTGTTGTATAATCTTCAAGCTTTCTTTCTAAAAGTCTTCTGTCACTCTTGTCTTTCTTTCGTAATCAGAAACTGATTCTCAATATTTTTATTCTTGTATAGGTTCCTTCATTGCACAAACATACCCAGGTTTCGTGCCCATGTTTGCAAATACTTCACATTTTACCACACGTCCCTTTGTTACTTGTAGCTCCAATGTTTTCAGTCCAACAACATGTTTTGGAACTCTGGTCCATGTAACACTGTCCACTGACTCATTGCACTTCTGCACTACTGCGTCTTTCCTTGCAGACATTTTTTTAAATTTAGACCTGCTAGATCGCTGAATATTGGCTTCACTACTGCCATAACTGTTGAAGGATTGTTGGGGATTGAAGAATGTCTGTTTGAAGGAATGATTATAGACATCCTTATAACGAGAATAAAATAGAATATTGAAAGTAGTGCCAACATAAAGAAAATAAATTTTCCATCCATTACGGTAGAAAAACATGATTATACATGTACGGAAGCTAACGATATTGATCATTGAAAACAGTGATATTTTTCATCCTTTCTTTTGCGGATTCCCTCATTTAGCATTTTATATTATCTATTTTGAGAATTTATTTTTAACACCTATTTTTTGAATATATATATATATATATATATATCGTTTTAAATAGACAATGCTAAACTATCGATTTCTGAAATTTAAAAAAATCGATTTCATTTTTAATTTAACGTTTTTGGGTCCTACGTTCTACGTTCACCAAGGTATTAAAATTACAAGTTGTTTTAAAGCAACAAATTAATTATAAAGGTGGCAAATAAGTAAAAAAATTGATAAATATGAATTTTAATTTAATACTACTGTAGTATTTAAAACAGAAACTAATATGTAAAAATAACTATGCTATTAATGTATACGCTATCTCAAAATCAAACCAAAAATATATTATGTCTGAATATATAGAAAATTTTGTTTAAAAATAATTTAAACATAACTTCTAAAGAACCTCTAATTGTAAACTAAAACAACTCTTAGCGTTCACTTCTACCTTGTTTAGCTTTCGGAAATCTTCGGGACAATTCGTTCATTTCACTCTTAGTAGGGTGTCGACATATTCCGGTTAATGTTCTTAAATTTAAAGAATTTTGAAAACCTCTTTTTGTTACTGTTTGCGAGGAATGGTCAAAGCTAGAAACAACCATAATTATTAGCTGATGTTCTATTTTCTCAATGCCTTCTTGTCTAAATCCAGCAACAACAAAGAAAAAATTATAAAAATAGAAACGAGAATAACAACACTGTATAGAGGGCGTGACTCACTTAAAAGAAGGTACAAAACAATGAAGAATGAATACAGACAGAAAACTGTGTACACGAGAAAGAATAAAAGTTGAAGGGACAGAGTGGAAATAACATCCTTTACAATGGAGAAGGCACGATTGAAGGGTGTCTGCTTTGTGACTTGGTGTTTGCCCACGAACCTTTCTAGTTGCCATTTCCTCTCTGTAATCTTTCTCTTCTTCGATCACTCTTCATTGTCCAACGTCCCTCTAAGACACCGCGAGCTTAATACTTTCGGCTTTGTTTTCTTGCAATGACGTGCTCCATGCTATTACGTGGCTCGTAGAGCCGGAAAGCACATTGTACTGGCGAGGACATAAACGTGCGACCACCTACATCTCCACAAATGCGACGGAATACCTACAACTCCACAAATAACAGTTTATTTCTTTCTATTCTTCTGTACATTCCCCTTGACTTAAGCGTATCAAGGAAGGCTATAATTTTCAACAAACCTTAATACTGTATAAGTGATATTTTGAGCTGACTTGTGAGTTAAGGTGATTTACACATAACTGTACACGAACTCGCAGTTATAAACACTTTATGTCCATACGGCTCATACGTCTCAGACTTGTCACAAGATCAAGTATATAGTCACAAGACCTGTATATGTCTCTTCACATATGCAACAGGTTAGTTTAGTTTCGAAACCTTTGCTAATATTTGTAACAACCTAACCTTCTATGTATGTGTAGATTTCAATGAGGTATAATATACGGATCACCAGTTACTTGGAATAGTTGACTGGGGTTTATTATTAATAAATAATACACAAAAACCTCTAACCACAAATATTTTTATTCTAGTGTTTCTTTACTAGGCTGTGTCATGTCCCTGAGGATGGTTACTCCGTAACCGAAATGTACACAAGACTAGAATAAAAGTATTTGTGGTTAGAGGTTTGTCTGAATTATTTATTTATAATTTAGTACTCCCCTTTCGGCATATATATATATATATATATATATATATATATATATATATATATATCACCCAAAGTGTTTTGTATTCAAAGTCAGGTTAAATTTATTTTTTTTCAAACATTTTCAATTTTAAGTAATCAGTGACAATTTTTTGTTTAAATTTATACATAACCTATCCTTCCTATTTTTGAGGAATGTCTACATAACCTAACCAAGCCAATTACTTTAGTCATCATCATCAGTGATACTGCTAGAGTCAGTTAATGTTTAATTTTAATAGTTGCCGTTGAGATTGTGTAGTTGTATCAGTGATGATGGTGGCATAGGATTTCGAAACGCGTATGAAAATAAAGTGTTTATAATTGTTATGTACAGTTACTGATTGAAGTTCAATAGTGTCGTTATGATGGGTAGGCGTATACTAAATATAACCGCTAGAGGGTTTGGCTTTAGAAATTTAAAATTTAGGATTGAACATTCAAAATTTAAATGCATACGAAGTCTAAACTAACTTGTGTGCTCCAACCTTTAAGAAAGAAACGAACAGAAGCCTATAAATAATTCATACATTGTCATCAACGACCCCCGTCGGTTTCCTGGTTGTGTGTCATAACACATTGGTAAGGGCACCAGTTTTACCTTGTGTCTGCATCGAAGCTTCTACTAGGTCCGGTAACTTGCAGTATGTTTTTTGGGACGGATAAAAATATTATTCATACTAACGGAAGCCTGCAATCGTGACGTCATGCAAATACATCAGGGTTAACAGGAACATATGTTAAGGTTTGAGATATATAACTATCCCAGACGTCAACATGAGTTAAAAGCTGCAAAGTTTAATGAAACACGGTCTAAATATGTTTTTGCTGTTAAAGACTTGGCCAAACTCGGCTGCAGCCTGTCATTGTAAACTGGCTCACGTGCTTGTTCTAGAGAACCGCGCAAAAGTCATCCTGGAGTTTATAAAGGTCTATTGCACATGCACCTAGACTAAAGTAAGCTGAAGAGGAAGTCTAGAGGTACGGAGAGCCGGTAGGTTGGATCTGGAGCGGACGAAATCTGATAATCTCTGGTAACAGGAGATGACCAGCACAAAGCTTCATTAATCCCTTTGTACTCCTACCCTCTTGGTACCACGGGATCGTAAAGCAGACTCCGTGTTCCGGAAGACCATGGTAACTCTACTAGGAAAGAACTCTTTTAGGAGTGTGTATTTTGGTCTAGTGTAGAGACAGGCCACGAGGCAGGTTATCTCATCTATTTTATATAAATTATTGAGCAAGCATTTCTAGCTGTAAAAACAGTTTGTGGAAACAGCAACCTGTATAGGTCCACATATAGAATTACATTTAGAGTTAATGGGGTGGAAGGGAAATCGTAAAGCGGGGATCCCTTTGCATAAATCATTAAATATAATACATAACGTCCAGTGGATCTATAACCTATTATGTCGCAAACATTAATTTGTTGTACGTTTCCCTTTTATTTATCGTCCTAAACTTGCAATTATTTTGAAGTTTCCTTTAAGGTTTTTTTACAAATTTGAACTGTTTAATCTAGCTTGAATTCTTTGTATTTATTAATTTACTTTTGTTAATGGCACAAAAGCCTTTACAATATTTTTGTCAATGACTCAAAAGCCTTTACATTACTTTCATTAATAACACAAAAGCCTTTACATTACTTTTGTTATTGACACAAAAGCCTTTACATTACTATTGTCAATGGCTCAAAAGCCTTTACATTACTTATGTGAATAGCACAAAAGCCTTTACATTACTATTGTCAATGGCTCAAAAGCCTTTACATTACTTATGTGAATAGCACAAAAGCCTTTACATTACTTTTGTTATTGACACAAAAACCTTTACATTACTTTTGCAATGGCTCAAAAGCCTTTACATTATTTCGTTAATAGCACAAACGCCTTTACATTTCTTTTTTTATTGACACAAAAGCCTTTACATTACATTCGTTAATAACACCAAAGCCTTTACATTACTTTTGGTTATGACACAAAAGCCTTTACATTACTTCGGAATGTTCGGGGCTGTTATGAAGATGAGAACAATGTACAAACACTAGTAAAAAGTGTGTAAACTCCTGTAAAATGTGGAACAAACATATTTTCTCTGAAAACGTTTAGATAAAATATTTGTTCAAGACAATTCTTCGACTACAATCGATAAAACAATTAAGTATTTGTTAGTCTTGTTTGGTCTACAACGTAAGTGGAGCAAATCCTGCCGGCCAGACTCTACTGCGCTTCGTATCAAGTACATTTTTCTGGACGTTTGAGCATAACTGAGGTCAGGTCTCGCATTCCTCAACATTTACAGCAGAATTCTGTACACATTGTACTTCGGCTAGCTCATAGCCTACTCCCATGCAGCGATCCATTCTTCCCCAAACCTATCCAACGTTTGAAAGTAGCATATAATCGATTATAAGCGCACACGCACCATGGTTTAATCGTTCTCCATGAAATTATCACAAAATTGTAACTTTAAATTTGTTGGTACTATTTTGTAAGGTTTTTTCAAAATGAAAACACAATTTATACAGCTCAGCCCTAAACATTCTAGTATAGATATCTATATACGAAAAGTATTGGATGTAAAGGAGAATAAATGAAGATAGCAGAATAAGGAGCTTGCCTAATGCTCCCTATTCGTGATAAGTGGGGGTATTCGAGTGGGAGACAGGTTTGAATAAACGCTGAAATATATGTGGTCTCTGCATGAGCCATAGAGGGTTTTCGTATTGCTGGCTCTCGTAATAGAAGTGGTTATTCAGGAAAGAGACAGTTCTGAATAAACTCTGAAACCGACGTGGTCTCTGCATGAGTCATAGGGAGCTTTTCTATTGCTACCCCTTGCGATCAGGATTAGTATTCGAGTGGGAGACAGATCTGAATAGACGTGGTCTCTGCATGAGTCATAGAGGGTTTTCGTACTGCTAACTTCGTGATAGGGAGACAGCTCTTGTGGGTATTCGAGTGGGAGACAGGTCTGAATAAACGCTGAAACAGACATGGTATCTGCATGAGTTATAAGGAACTTTCGTATTGCTACCCCTTGCGATCAAGATTGGTATTCGAGTGGGAGACAGATCTGAATAGACGTGGTCTCTGCATGAGTAACAGGGAGCTTTTGTATTGCTAGCTCTCGTGATAAGGGTAGGTATTCAGGTGGGAGATAGATCTGATTAAACTCTTTAATAGACGGGTCTCTGAAAGAGTCACACGGAGCTTTCGTATTGCTAGCTCTCGTGACAGGAGTGAGAATTCAAGTGGGAGACCCATCTGAATGAACGCTGAAATTGATGTGGTCTCTGCATGAGTCATGGGGAACTTTCGTATTGCTACATCTTTTGATAAGGATGGGTATTCGAGTGGAAAGATCTGATACGCTGAAATAGACGTCATATGGGTTATGAGTCATATGGAGCTACCCTCATGATACTGTTAGAGTGGTGATCTCCTTTGGTGATATAGGCGAGCTCTCTGCAAGAACCATAGTCAGATTTTTATTGCCCACGTTAATGATATGGTCGAAAGAAAAGTTCTTATTCACTGAAATAGTTCTATACATGAGTCATAGAGAGCTGTTAAACAAGATGCCGTTTAAGACTAGATTCAATCAAGTGATGATTTTTGCTTTGTATGAAAAGAACTGCTTCCTCCATTACAGCAGCCAATTTGTTACACGTCTTGGTAGCAGTGAAATTGTTCACTTTAAGTAGCCATGCTATATACACGGTATGAAGTACTGCCAGCAGTCTTATTTGTTTTGATTCAGTTCTTTGACTTTTCAAATAGCTGATGTTTTCATAAGGCGTTATGTAATTACTAACATTTCACTGGTAGTCAATTTAGAATGTCTTACAGTACCTCTGGATCACGTTTTTTTTTTTGTAACCTTTAAATAAACTGTTTCTGATCAAGTTTGACAGAAGAAAATTAAGCAAATGTAAGTTTTAGAAAGTATTAAAAAACTATGAAGGCTCATTATAACAGAAAGTACAAAGAGAAATTATGAATGAGTTAGGTAATCGTAAAGGTATATGTACACCTTATAGTGTTTATTTAAGTCAATAAAAGCGAAGCTCTTGTTATCGATATTCCGGTAATTGAAGCATTGTTCTAAGCAAATACTGTGGCTTCTATTAACCAGCTGTATTTGAAATTAATGTGATTACCGTACTCCAGCGACCTATAGAGATGTTGGCTACTTGAAACAAAACTTTTCTAATTTGGCAGTTTTCCAGTATAAAATTCAATTCATTCTAAAGTTGCTATCATCGTATTAGTTTGCACCTAACCTAATTTTCTCTTTGTGTTATAACTCGGTCTACACCAGTGGTCTGGCAGATATTTTTCATGTGATATGAAATATCTGATTTCCTTTGAATTAGTTATTGATGTCTGTTGAATGACTCCATAAGATCATTTTCCCTATACAGAGGGGTTAACAAAACACTCACACGGTTTAGACTTCAGACACACACACACACACACACACACACACACACACACACACACACACACACACACACACACACACACACACACACACACACACACACACACACACACACACATACACAATATATATATATATATATATATATATATATATATATATATATATATATATATATATATATATATATATACTGTACATATATATTATAACATAAAGTACAAAGCTTTAGAGTAATTTCAGTTAGTAGCAAAAATAATTATCTGTCGGATTAAGCAAAGAAGACGGAAATAGTTTGTAAAGTGCCGACAAAGCAGGTACCATTTCACTATCCTTTTCCAGGAAAGCTATAAACTGTGTGCCGGCAATTTGACAATAGAAGGGTCCAGCTTGTTAAGACGGGAAAATCCAGCGGCCAATATAATCTGGCAAATTAACTCGGTACCATTAGATGGGCTAATTTTGGAAACTGTGGTAAACTACAAAGAACATATTGTTAGAGGGAGGATTAAAGATTTCAATAAAAACTAAATGATCAGGAGAAGTTGGGAAGTTTTAAGGGAACTCCAGAAGAAGACAGACGGATTGGTGGGGTCAAATGATGGCAGTGTTGTAAAAAAGTGTAAATTATTAAATTAAGTAAAGAGTTTTTATAAGGAAATTTTAAAAAAGTGCGACGTACAAGATTGTTTTAAAGAAATAAAAAACTAAGTTTTTTTTGTGTCAAGTGCAAGCGCAGAAGGTAACCAAGGCCAAGATTCCAGGAGCTCTACAAAACTATAAGTATTATTTGGATATAAGTGTAGCCAACAGAATCTATATTTTAGTAAAGTTCAGAACAAATTTTAATTTCATTACAATTTATAAAACTTAATCTAGTTTCACCATTTCTAATTTAAGAAGCAAAGTTCCCGTATAAGCGACCCGAGAGCAAGAATAAAATTTTAATACTAAATTTATTAACTTTGTTATGTTATTTTAATAGAAATCTAAAGCCTCAAAGTCCTCCTTTTATAATTGTAATGTTAGTTAAGATATCAATCCTGTCACTGCAAAATATTAATATAAATTTGGTATAATGTGTAAAGAAATAAATGCAAGTGATGTTTAAAATTTATAAGATTGTTAATTCTTTATAAACATGAAGGTATGACTTTAGATAGGTAAGGTAAATAAATAACATTTAAAGTAAATTATAATTATAACAAAAGTTAAGTTATAATTTGGCGCCTAACTAGTTGGCAAGTTAAATAGAAATGGTGAATATAAATTAATAAACAAAGTTATTAATCTGTTGACTTAAGTAAAAGTGTTATTTAAGGAAAATTAATAAAAAACTCTGAACATTATTAAGTCTATAGTGAACATTATTAGGGAAGAGACTTTAAATCATGAATAAATAAGTAGGTGTATGAATCGCATTGTAAAAGAGCGAGTTGGTAATTTTATTTCAAGACGAAGTAAAAGTAAATGTAGAAAAATTAAATAAAATGGAGGATATTAATCAAATTAAACAATTAGGGCGGACAAGGAGCACAGAAGACTTAGTGAAAGAGATAGAGGATGTAGGGACAAATTCGCCAGTAGATGAACAAAATTTGGGTGTGGGGACAGAGAGAATTGTAGGGACTAGCATTAACACCGGGGTAGATATGTTACAGCTAATGCAATTCATAAGTACAAAGTTCGAAGAGCAAAATAATAAATTAAATAGTAAATTAGATGAAACTTCACAAGATTTAAATAGAAAATTAGGTCAAATGAATGACAACATAGATAAAATAAATAATAACGATAACGAAATTAAAGACGAAGTTGAGAAAATTAATGTTGAATTAGTTAGGGTTAATGAAGAATTTAAAGAAGAAATTATTGATAGATTAGTCAAGAATAGAGACAAAATGGAGGATGGAAGCTTAGAATTAAACAGTAAAATAGATGTAACCGAACAAAATTTAAAAGAAACGATTGAAAAAAGGATCACAGACTCGGAACAAACAACACAAACTAAATTAGCGAACGTGGAAATAATGTGCGAAGATCAACAACAAAAAAAGAGACGTGAGATTTGAATACACTTAAAAATAACATCGAACCACGTATTTCTGACAACCCTAAGTTCAAACAGTATCCGTTAGAACCTTGCGGATATTTCTTTGCTGTCCCACAGTATCTTTGCCATCTTCTAACGTTATATCTCGTTAGCTACAAACTTGCTGATATTTCTTTGCTGACCCACATTACGTCAGTATCTTTGCCGTCTTCTAACGTTATATCTCGTTAGCTACAAACTTGCTGATATTTCTTTGCTGACCCCCATTACGTCAGTATCTTTGCCATCTTCTAACGTTATATCTCGTTAGCTACAAACTTGCTGATATTTCTTTGCTGACCCACATTACGTCAGTATCTTTGCCGTCTTCTAACGTTATATCTCGTTAGCTACAAACTTGCTGATATTTCTTTGCTGACCCACATTACGTCAGTATCTTTGCCGTCTTCTAACGTTATATCTCGTTAGCTACAACCTTGGGGATATTTCTTTGCTGACCCACATTACGTCAGTATCTTTGCCGTCTTCTAACGTTATATCTCGTTAGCTACAAGCTTGCTGATATTTCTTTGCTGACCCACATTACGTCAGTATCTTTGCCGTCTTCTAACGTTACATCTCGTTAGCTACAAACTTGCTGATATTTCTTTGCTAACCCACATTACGTCAGTATCTTTGCCGTCTTCTAACGTTACATCTCGTTAGCTACAACCTTGGGGATATTTCTTTCCTGACCCACATTACGTCAGTATCTTTGCCGTCTTCTAACGTTACATCTCGTTAGCTACAAACTTGCTGATATTTCTTTGCTGTCCCACATTACGTCAGTATCTTTGCCGTCTTCTAACGTTACATCTCGTTAGCTACAACCTTGGGGATATTTCTTTCCTGTCCCACATTACGTCAGTATCTTTGCCGTCTTCTAACGTTACATCTCGTTAGCTACAAAGTTGCTGATATTTCTTTCCTGACCCACATTACGTCAGTATCTTTGCCGTCTTCTAACGTTATATCTCGTTAGCTACAACCTTGGGGATATTTCTTTCCTGTCCCACATTACGTCAGTATCTTTGCCGTCTTCTAACGTTACATCTCGTTAGCTACAACCTTGGGGATATTTCTTTCCTGTCCCACATTACGTCAGTATCTTTGCCGTCTTCTAACGTTATATCTCGTTAGCTACAAACTTGCTGATATTTCTTTGCTGTCCCACATTACGTCAGTATCTTTGCCGTCTTCTAACGTTACATCTCGTTAGCTACAAGCTTGCTGATATTTCTTTGCTGTCCCACATTACGTCAGTATCTTTGCCGTCTTCTAACGTTATATCTCGTTAGCTACAAACTTGCTGATATTTCTTTGCTGTCCCACATTACGTCAGTATCTTTGCCGTCTTCTAACGTTATATCTCGTTAGCTACAAACTTGCTGATATTTCTTTGCTGACCCACATTACGTCAGTATCTTTGCCGTCTTCTAACGTTATATCTCGTTAGCTACAAACTTGCTGATATTTCTTTGCTGTCCCACATTACGTCAGTATCTTTGCCGTCTTCTAACGTTACATCTCGTTAGCTACAAACTTGCTGATATTTCTTTCCTGTCCCACATTACGTCAGTATCTTTGCCGTCTTCTAACGTTACATCTCGTTAGCTACAAACTTGCTGATATTTCTTTCCTGTCCCACATTACGTCAGCATCTTTGCCGTCTTCTAACGTTACATCTCGTTAGCTACAAACGTGCTGATATTTCTTTGCTGTCCCACATTACGTCAGTATCTTTGCCGTCTTCTAACGTTACATCTCGTTAGCTACAAGCTTGCTGATATTTCTTTGCTGACCCACATTACGTCAGTATCTTTGCCGTCTTCTAACGTTATATCTCGTTAGCTACAAACTTGCTGATATTTCTTTGCTGTCCCACATTACGTCAGTATCTTTGCCGTCTTCTAACGTTACATCTCGTTAGCTACAAGCTTGCTGATATTTCTTTGCTGACCCACATTACGTCAGTATCTTTGCCGTCTTCTAACGTTATATCTCGTTAGCTACAAACTTGCTGATATTTCTTTGCTGACCCACATTACGTCAGTATCTTTGCCGTCTTCTAACGTTATATCTCGTTAGCTACAAACTTGCTGATATTTCTTTGCTGTCCCACATTACGTCAGTATCTTTGCCGTCTTCTAACGTTACATCTCGTTAGCTACAAACTTGCTGATATTTCTTTCCTGTCCCACATTACGTCAGTATCTTTGCCGTCTTCTAACGTTACATCTCGTTAGCTACAAGCTTGCTGATATTTCTTTGCTGTCCCACATTACGTCAGTATCTTTGCCGTCTTCTATCGTTATATCTCGTTAGCTACAAACTTGCTGATATTTCTTTGCTGTCCCACATTACGTCAGTATCTTTGCCGTCTTCTAACGTTATATCTCGTTAGCTACAAACTTGCTGATATTTCTTTGCTGACCCACATTACGTCAGTATCTTTGCCGTCTTCTAACGTTATATCTCGTTAGCTACAAACTTGCTGATATTTCTTTGCTGTCCCACATTACGTCAGTATCTTTGCCGTCTTCTAACGTTATATCTCGTTAGCTACAAACTTGCTGATATTTCTTTGCTGTCCCACATTACGTCAGTATCTTTGCCGTCTTCTAACGTTATATCTCGTTAGCTACAAACTTGCTGATATTTCTTTGCTGTCCCACATTACGTCAGTATCTTTGCCGTCTTCTAACGTTACATCTCGTTAGCTACAAACTTGCTGATATTTCTTTCCTGTCCCACATTACGTCAGTATCTTTGCCGTCTTCTAACGTTACATCTCGTTAGCTACAAGCTTGCTGATATTTCTTTGCTGTCCCACATTACGTCAGTATCTTTGCCGTCTTCTAACGTTATATCTCGTTAGCTACAAACTTGCTGATATTTCTTTGCTGTCCCACATTACGTCAGTATCTTTGCCGTCTTCTAACGTTATATCTCGTTAGCTACAAACTTGCTGATATTTCTTTGCTGACCCACATTACGTCAGTATCTTTGCCGTCTTCTAACGTTATATCTCGTTAGCTACAAACTTGCTGATATTTCTTTGCTGTCCCACATTACGTCAGTATCTTTGCCGTCTTCTAACGTTATATCTCGTTAGCTACAAACTTGCTGATATTTCTTTGCTGTCCCACATTACGTCAGTATCTTTGCCGTCTTCTAACGTTACATCTCGTTAGCTACAAACTTGCTGATATTTCTTTGCTGTCCCACATTACGTCAGTATCTTTGCCGTCTTCTAACGTTATATCTCGTTAGCTACGAACTTGCTGATATTTCTTTGCTGTCCCACATTACGTCAGTATCTTTGCCGTCTTCTAACGTTACATCTCGTTAGCTACAACCTTACGGATATTTCTTCTTTGTCCTACATTACGTCAGTACCCTTGCCATCTCCAAACGTTATATCTCGTCAGATACAATTTCGTAAATATTTCTTTGCTGTCTTACAGTATATCAGCATCTTTGTCGTTTTCTAACGATATAACTTGTCAGATGTAACCGCTAAAAGACCATTTCTTAGCTGTCTTACATTATGCCAGTAGCCTATAAATTGCAAGACAGTGCTTGATCGTCTGTGTGTGTGTGTGTGTGTGTGTGTGTGTGTGTGTGTGTGTGTGTGTATGTGTACACGCGCTCAAACGTGTGTATCTGTGTAGAAAATACACAAAATTCATACTATCAAATTTAGTCTATCTTACCTTTTCTCTTAAGCATACACATCTAAATTTCGTCAAATAAGAAATTAATTTAATTAATATAACCTAAGCCATTAGCAAGTCAGTAGCTTATATTTTACTCACTTAAGCGGTTAGTATTTGAGATAAGTTCATTAACCATTTTTGTTTGGAAAATATTATTGTTATTAGACAAAGTAAATTACGAGATGTATGAAATTATACTATGTAACACAATTTAAAGAATTGTACGATATTTATATCGTTGATAGAATTTTACTGGTAATTTGCATTTGAAAATTCTGTAAGATATGTTTGCACTTTGAGAACTGTTTGAGCATAACCTCCAAATAACCTTTAAGTGAAGACGAAAACAACATGTAGGTAAGAGCCATGTTCGGTTTTCGGAAATCTTCGGAACAATTCCTTGATTTAATTTCCCAATTTCTGTATATGTTGTGCCGTTAGAAATTTCACTTTAAAAATGTTATTATTTGGTTAGCCAAACAAGAATGGGTAATTGCTACAGGCAATATTCGTGTCTTAGCAAATAGAGTTTTTACCTTAAGTGTCTAGCCGTCATATATGCCGTCGTAGTGCCTTACTAAGCAAGTAATTTATATCAGCGGATGATTGAACACACAAAGACATTCTACCGCTTTAAACACGCACAAACTATATTCCTCGTATCATCTCCTACAATGATTTCCTCTTCTAGTATATGAATTCTTGCGTGAAATACATTACAACCGATCACTTGAATGAAAATCGTTTATATTTCTACAAAAAAATTTGCAGGTTCTAATTTTCGCTGGCTTTCTTGCACGAACTTAAGTTGCTGCATTTGATGTGCGTTTAACCCGCGTTATGTGACAAAGGCCAACAACCTGTACTTTGTCTAATCTAGTTCACGTTGCAAAACAGTTACTCTGTCCATATTTAGTGCCACCATGTTTCCATTAACTTGTGTTAGTCTAATTCCGAAAGAGCTGACACGTTAGCGAAGTCGCTTTAACTTAAAAATATCAAGAACTTTGTGACGTTTTATTAAAGAGAATTCAGTGTAAATAGGTTATGTTTGTTCATTATGTCCAATGGCTTTGAAGCTTATAAATATAAATGTAATAGTCAGTTCATATACATATTTATAAAGCTCGTACAGCTAGTAGGATTGTAAAATATAACTGTGAGGAGAGAAAATGCAGGCCCCCATTCACGGGTGAGCATGTTGGCCGCCGCCGCCGCCTTACAGTACTCTTGCCTTTCTTGGCGCTGTGATGGCTAATTATGGTGGTTTCGTTTGTTTGGAGAAAAAACGCAAGCCAAGCAAAATATGGTGCAAGAATTGGCTTAAAAATAGGAACCTGTTCAGTCATATGTCTCTGTTGGCAGAACTAGCAGCAAACGAACCAAATGATTATAAAAATTACCTAAGGATGACTGAAGATTGTTTCCAAGACATTCTTCGACGTATTTCTCCAGAAGTTGAGAAACAGAATACTGAGGGAGTCGATCAGCTGTAAAGAGCGCCTTGCTGCGACTCTTCAGTTTTTGGCTAGTTGCAGAAGCTACGAAAACCTAAAATGCTCCCGAACATGTTGTTCGTCTCCACAGACGGCCGAGCATGTCCGTGTTGGAGCTCGGGCTCGCCGGGTCTGACGAGCCGAGCGCCGAACCGAACATGTTCCCCGGGTGGAATGCTCGTAGATCCCACACACGGGCGAGCATGTCCGTGTTGGAGCTCGGGCTCGCCGGGTCTGACGAGCCGAGCGCCGAACTGAACATGTTCCCCGGGTGGAATGTTCGTAGACCCCACACACGGGCGAGCATGTCTGTGTTGGAGCTCGGGCTCGTCGGGTCTGACGAGCCGAGCGCCGAACCGAACATGTTCCCCGGGTGGAATGCTCGTAGACCCCACACACGGGCGAGCATGTTCGCTGCCAACACCGTCGTAAGCATGCTCGCGAACATGCTTGCCCGTGTATGGGGGGCTTAAGAGAGCTAAGCTACTGCTTTGGACAGCCCTCCGCGACGTGAACTGTCCTTCCAGAATGTATTTGCCTTCTTCGCAAGTACAACTTCAAATAAACTTGATATATTGGCAAATAGCATTTAAGTGACTGCTGCTACTGACGTCTGTCAAGGGACTACTTACCTTTACCAGCTTTGAACTTATTACGGAAAGCTAGCGTCTTGCAGATAGTTTTAAGCTAATAACTATTTACAACCAAATAATACCTCTTGAGCAATACTGTCACATGTTTCATACAAAGTTATCTGACCTTACATAGCTCGAAGTCGAATGATCTACTCGTACTTCCTTAGTTGTCACTTTATAGCTGACCTAAATTTCCAACTCTAAAATTGCCTTACTCTAAATTACCATTTTTCTGTCTTTATTTTGCCTTCTATTCAAGGGCTGGCCTTACACTGAAAACTACACATTCTCTAAACTTACCGTGTCTCCGTCTTTCCCCCTTACCTTCTGTCCAAGAGCTGGCCTTTCACTGCAAACATCTCATTCTCTAAATTTACTTACTGTTCCTTTGTCTTTCACTTTACTTTCGTCCAAGGGATGGCCTTTCACTGTAAACTCATCATTTTCTTAATTTGCAGTTCTTCTGTCTTTCCATATACGTTCTGCCCAAGAGGTGACCTTTCACTGTAAACTATACATTCTCTAAATTTACTAACTGTTCCTTTGTCTTTCTCTTTACGTTCTGTCCAAGGGCTGGCCTTTCACTGTAAACTCTACATTCTCTAAATTTACTAACTGTTCCTTGTCTTTCACTTTACGTTCTATCCAAGGGTTGACCTTTCACTGTAAACTCTACATTCTCTAAATTTACTAACTGTTCCTTTGTCTTTCACTCTACGTTCTGTCCAAGGGCCGGCCTTTCACTGTAAACTCTACATTCTCTAAATTTACTAACTGTTCCTTGTCTTTCACTTTACGTTCTGTCCAAGGGCTGGCCTTTCACTGTAAACTCTAGATTCTATAAATTTACTGTTCCTTTGTCTTTCACTTTACTTTCTATCCATGGGCTGGTTTTTCACTGTAAACTCCTCATTCTCTTAATTTGCAGTTCTTCTGTCTTTCCCTATACGTTCTGTCAAAGAGGTGGCCTTTCACTGCAAACTCCACACTCTTTAAATTTGCTGTTCCTTTGTCTTTCACTTTACGTTCTGTCCAAGGGCTGGCCTTATACTTTAAACTCTACATTCTCTAAATTTACCGTTCCTCTGGTTTCCCCTTTACCTTTTGTCAAGGACTGACCTTTTCGCTCTAAACTCCAACACTTTCCAAACATCATTTCACTATTTTTCCTTTCGCATTATGTCCAGGGGCTGATAGTTCACTTTAAACGTGAACATTATCTATTTTAAGCCTGTCTTTTCTCTGCCTCCCGCTTTATCTTTTGTCCAGAGACTCACCATAAATCTCACATTCTCCAATTTGACCATTTCGTTGCCTTTCGTTTCGCTTTCTGTATAAGGCTGGCCTTTCATTTTACACCTACATTCTTGAAGTTGTCAGGACTTTTACTCTAAACTCCATATGCTATTAACTTACTACTTTTCTGTGCATTTTTATCCCATCTGAACAATCTTTCACTATAAACTTCACACTCTCTACTTATCTTATTTTATAAAATTCTTTTAAAATAAGATAATACGGTTACGATCTTGCGGTAATATCTTAAAAGGGTTGAGATAATAGCATTACGAACTATTCGTAATGGTTCCTTCAACGAATGGTTCTTTTCCATTAATTGCCATTCCCTATTGTTTCCCTCTTCATTTTATCAATCTCTATTCCTCTTTACATCCTGAGTTTCCAATGTTTTCCTTCTCGGTAATTAGGAACATATTCAAAGTAGTTATATTCTTGAATATTTTCATTCATTGTAGATCTACTGAAAATTTTAATTTTTGTAAAATTCCAGTTTTGTTTTGTCTTTGTTTTTACTTCCCGTTCGCGTATCGCAGCGAGTGAGCGGTTAAACACCGCCCACTAAACCGCATGGTTCGCGATTTGCATGTACAAATGTCCCGTAAAAATATGCATACTTGAATAATCTTGTTTTTTCAACTTCCAAGTTTACTTTATTAGCTAACTTTGTGCATTTTATTCTTCTTCCCACGCCACAAAGTTTATTTTACCATTTCTTATTGGAATTCTTCACACCTCACCTGAATCATAACACTTGATCATAAAACTACACAGTAAACTTGTGTGTTACCGATGTTTTGTACAGGCTGTAGGGGTTTTCAGTAAATATATCAGCACTTGTTGTGACCCTAGAATTGGAAGTACTGTAAATAAGGCCGCATTTTAATGTTTTCTCTTGGATAAATCGCGTTGAATAAGGACAAAACTTATACATAGCACTTTTTCCAATTGTTTATCATTTGCATATGAATAGGTGCTCGTGTCTTCAGTTCAGTGACGCCTACAATAACTACTGTACTTGATGCGTCGCCACCTTGATTTATTATCACTTAGCTTGACGTTCTTAATTTATCGGCTCCTTGATTTCTCTTCATTTGACTTTACTCTCGCTTGTCGCCATCTTAATTTGTCACCTTAATTTATCGACGCCTTGATTTTTCTTTAACATTTGACACTTCCCTCACTTGTCGCCTTTATTTTTCGTCACTCCATTTTGTCACACCTTGATTTATCTAGTCCTTGATTTTTTTTCACCATTTGAGGTTCCTCACTTGCCGCCACGTCAATTTATCGGCTCCTTGATTGTTTTTTTAACATTTGACGCTACCATCACATGTCGCCACCTTAATTTGTCACCTTAAATTTTCGTTGTCTCATTTTGTCGACACCTTAATTTTTCGGGTCCTTGATTTTGGTTCAACATTTGACGCTACCCTCACTTGTCGCCCCTTAATCAATTTTTCGTCACCTCATTTTGTCGTCACATTGATTTGTTACCAACTTAATTTTCCTCCACCTTGAATATTGTTACTTCAATATTTATTCTCCACATAATTCAGTCTTTGTTACAGGCTCAAAATTCCATTGGATAAACTTAATAAAAATGTGCATGTAAGCTTATCTTACCCTCTTATTCTAAAGTTTTTCTAAAATAAAACAAATTATAAACTAGGCTATGGGTTTCAGCGCTTTTAGATTGAAACTATATTTAATATATTAAGTAAACATTTGCTTATGTTATAGGATACACCCCTATGTTTCACCCCTATTTTTATTCTCACAACCTCTCCTTGTTTTAAAATGAACACAAATAAAAGTTTGTTTGCAAATATTTCAATGATAGAGTTGTAATGATTAAAACCACTTCACTGTTTGTGAAATTCTATGGTATTGCAATGTGTCAATTTTCAGAAATATCTTTATAACAAAATTTATATAAAAAAATAATTTTCAAATGACTAAATTATGTAGATTTACAGTAAATTAACATTTATTTATGGTGTTATGTCAAATTGATTGCAACGTTCAACGTTTAAAAACCACTCCTAGACATTAGAAAAAACATCTAGAATTTATTTAATTTTCAAAGTTGTAGGCTGAAGTTAGGCTAAAAAGTCATTAAAGGGGATTAAAATAAAAGATTTATATCCATTATACATGTAATAGTATCCCTACCCTGCGAAGGAATCAGGATAGATTCCCCGTATACGCAACCTGTATCGGACGTTAGTACTACTTGTAGTAAAATACAAATAGTTACTCAGCACTAGGGCGTCTTGTATCGGACATTAGTACCACTTGTAGTAAAATACAAATAGTTACTCAGCACTAGGGCGACTTGTATCGGACGTTAGTACCACTTGTAGTAAAATACAAATAGTTATTCAGCACTAGCGTGACCTGTATCGTACGTTAGTGCCACTTGTAGTAAAATACAAATAGTTACTCTGCACTAGCGTGACCTGTATCGTACGGTAGTACCACTTGTAGTAAAATACAAATAGTTACTCAGCACTAGCGTAACCTGTATCGGACGTTAGTACCACTTGTAGTAAAATACAATTTGTTACTCAGCACTTGCGCAACCTGTATCGGACGTTAGTACCACTTGTAGTAAAATACAATTTGTTACTCAGTACTAGCGTAACCTGTATCGGACGTTAGTACCACTTGTAGTAAAATACAAATAGTTACTCTGCACTAGCGCGACTTGTATCGGATGTTAGTACCACTTGTAGTGAAATACAAATAGTTACTCATCACTAGCGCAACCTGTATCGGACGTTAGTACCACTTGTAGTAAAATACTTTTTTTTACCCGGGTCTGGGCCCCGAAAACCCGCCCAGCCCTCGTGGCAGCCTACCTCGTCTCACATGCGCATGCGCCTAGTATCCCTACCGCGAGTGATGGAAACGGGAATGATTGCCCACCTACCAAGCTCATAAGCTCTTTCCATGGAGAATCAGGAGATAGTGAAATGAAACAGTACGGTAAGTGTCGCGCTAAGAGCGGGATGAAAAACCTGGCAAGAAAGAACCTATCACGAGAAACCCCGCTACAGATCATGCAGGAATCCTGAGGGCTAGGGTATCCTTATACTAAGAGATAAGAAGGGGTATTACCTTACAAATAACTTGTTAGTGAGGCTGTCGTAGGAATGTCATGCGTTTCTTCTTGTGCTTTCTACTCAAACTGTAAAGGCATGCAATCACAATTAGTACTTCCGTTTGGGGTAAGGTGCGCCCCTTGGGATGTGCCCCTGCGTCACTTGGAACGTAACTGTGAAGCAGATTAATATGGTAGGCTATTTACATTTTATTTACAGGTTTAGGATTAGAGCTAAACGGTCAATAGGAACAGCGGCCGTCTGTGTGTGTCGTGGGTGAGGGGTACCTATCCAGTAAGGAAATGAGTGTGGATGTTGTATGTACTTACTTTACTTTACTTTAGCCAACGCCAGATCTTGGCATTTCTGCCATTCTCCTCCTAGCCTCCCAGTACAGACAATGCTGGCTTCGGTCTTCCACATCTTGCAATGCTGTGCAATTCTGAAGATGTGGGTTATCCATCTTTTGACAGTTGCACAGAGGGTAAATATCTGAGGCTACTAATCCTATTTTATATAGGTGGGCTTGCAGATAGTCATGGCCCGTAAGCATTCTGAATCTGGAAACAGTTTCCACTCTAGGTAGGCTATGTGGTATTAGCACTGTGTGCCCCAGGCCCCTTTATATCTTTCCAGCGCTCATTTCATTTTGGGTTTCCCTTGTTTTTCATTGATTGTAGATTCAATCAGGCTTCTTGCTGTCAATAGAGATATAGGATTGCCAGGCTGTGGCAAGGTGTTACCTTTCTTCGCTAGCTGGTCTGCGCGTTCATTTCCCTCAATGCCGACATGGCTAGGGAGCCATTGCAGCACAATGTACCATCCTTCTTCAGTCATCCCTGCCAAGGCCTTTCGTCCATTCATTGTTTGCACACAGTCGGTGGAGGTATTACTAGTTAGTGCAATTATAGCAGCCTGTGAATCTACGAAGAATACAACTCTGGACGACTTCCGGAGATCGATCAAAGTTTTTCGGCAGCTTGTACTATAGCCGCAATATCACCGTCGAAGTTGTTGGCATTAATCCCAACTGGGCTGCAGCCCTCAAAGTGGTCGCTGTAAAAGCCAGCACCAGAGGCATGCTTTACCGCTGATCCATCGGTGTATACATGGATCCAGTTATCTTTACTGTATAGATTCGCAATCGTTTCCAAAGCATCGGCCTTCAGGATGTGGGGATCACTAATAGCCTTGGAGTCTTTGTGGTTTAGAAGCGACAGTTTTCTGTCTGGTAATGAAAGAAAAACCGTATGACAGGTTGGGAATTTAGATACTTGCCCCAGTTTCAGTTTGTATTTAATTCCAAGTTGCTCTGCATAAATGAGTGGTGATATTTGTGTCTTGAGTCGCGACGGCGCAGGTTTATATTTATCCCAGTGTCTGTAGTCGATTTGGGTCTCTTTGCCCTCTCTCAGAACTTGAGTACTAATTTCTCCCTGCGGCTTTGTAGTGGCTCCACCTAAAGTTGGCTGGATGTTGTATGTGCGTTTGTAGATCTTTGTTGCCAAGTGTAATTTGATGATAGGCACTTTCCAGTCAGTGTGAAACAGTGTTAATCTTGTACATCTAGGAGCCTTCATGATTATTCGCAAAACCTTGCTTTGGAGTAATTGAAGACTGCGTATGTGTGAGTTGCCTCATTGAATTGACGTGAAGCGTACGCTTGTATGCTGCGCAACATCGATACGTATATAGTAGTGGCCGCCCGTAGTGAAAGTGGGCTTGTTCTGTTAAGCACAGGACATAGTTTTGTTAATTTAATTGTTGCTTTTTTTAACGTGTTGGTAGTATGAGGGTCCCAAGACAGGCTTCTGTCGAGCCTGCGTTTGCCGTGGGTGGTGTTGTAGCTACTAAGTGAGGATGCTGTTTCTTTAACGTGTTGGTAGTATGAGGGTCCCAAGACAGGCTTCTGTCGAGCCTGCGTTTGCCATGGGTGGTGTTGTAGCTACTAAGTGAGGATGCTGTTTCTTTAACGTGTTGGTAGTGTGAGGGTCCCAAGACAAGCCTCTGTCGAGTCTGTGTTTGCCTTGGGAGGGGTTGTAGCTACTCAGTGAGGATGATGTTTCTTTAACGTGTTGGTAGTATGAGGGTCCCAAGACAAGCTTCTGTCGAGTCTGTGTTTGCCTTGGGTGGGGTTGTAGCTACTCAGTGAGGATGCTGTTTTTTTAACGTGTTGGTAGTATGAGGGTCCCAAGACAGGCTTCTGTCGAGCCTGCGTTTGCCGTGGGCGGGGTTGTAGCTACTAAGTGAGGATGCTGTTTCTTTAACGTGTTGGTAGTATGAGGGTCCCAAGACAAGCTTCTGTCGAGTCTGTGTTTGCCTTGGGAGGGGTTGTAGCTACTCAGTGAGGATGCTGTTTCTTTAACGTGTTGGTAGTATGAGGGTCCCAAGACAGGCTTCTGTCGAGCCTGCGTTTGCCATGGGTGGTGTTGTAGCTACTAAGTAAGGATGCTGTTTCTTTAACGTGTTGGTAGTATGAGGGTCCCAAGATAAGCTTCTGTCGAGTCTGTGTTTGCCTTGGGAGGGGTTGTAGCTACTCAGTGAGGATGCTGTTTCTTTAACGTGTTGGTAGTATGAGGGTCCCAAGACAAGCTTCT
The DNA here is from genome assembly GCA_036971475.1 of Prosapia bicincta. Lineage (NCBI taxonomy): Eukaryota > Metazoa > Arthropoda > Insecta > Hemiptera > Cercopidae > Prosapia > Prosapia bicincta. Next base: position 246,838,189 of record JBAIZL010000001.1, read on the forward strand.
GTAGAGCCTGCGTTTGCCTTGGGCGGGGTTGTAGTTACTCAGTGAGGATGATGTTTCTTAAACGTGTTGGTAGTATGAGGGTCCCAAGACAAGCTTCTGTCGAGTCTGTGTTTGCCTTGGGAGGGGTTGTAGCTACTCAGTGAGGATGCTGTTTCTTTAACGTGTTGGTAGTATGAGGGTCCCAAGACAAGCTTCTGTAGAGCCTGCGTTTGCCTTGGGCGGGGTTGTAGTTACTCAGTGAGGATGATGTTTCTTAAACGTGTTGGTAGTATGAGGGTCCCAAGACAAGCTTCTGTCGAGTCTGTGTTTGCCTTGGGAGGGGTTGTAGCTACTCAGTGAGGATGCTGTTTCTTTAACGTGTTGGTAGTATGAGGGTCCCAAGACAAGCTTCTGTAGAGCCTGCGTTTGCCTTGGGCGGGGTTTTAGTTACTCAGTGAGGAGGATGTTTCTTTAACGTGTTGGTAGTATGAGGGTCCCAAGACAAGCTTCTGTCGAGTCTGTGTTTGCCTTGGGCGGGGTTGTAGTTACTCAGTGAGGATGCTGTTTCTTTAACGTGTTGGTAGTATGAGGGTCCCAAGACAAGCTTCTGTCGAGCCTGCGTTTGCCTTGGGCGGGGTTGTAGTTACTCAGTGAGGATGCTGTAGGTGAGTTGGTAGAACCTTGTCGCTAAGTGACGGAGGTGTGGTTAGATGAAAGGCACTTTCAAGTCAGTGTAAAGTAGTATATACACATAATATGATATTTTATTAATAAAAATCTAAAATTAATAAGAACTACTGTCACTCCCGTCACTTGTCGTGAAATGTAGGACAATTTTTGAAAGTTATTACCGATGCATGTGTCACATGCTGCCTTACATAAGATTCAATGTCTTGACAGTAGCAAGTTTCATCGCATCCTTGAATCCTTCGGCTAACATTTTGCACCACTGCATAATAAAACTGTTTCATCTTATACACGTCTTGATTCAATAACTTAAAATGTTTTCGCTAGACTTTAGCACCGTATAATCACCGTAGAGGCCGAAACCCGTTAAGCCGCCCTTCCACATTTTGCCCCGGATTCACCTGTGTGTGTGTGTGTGTTTGTGCGTACGTGTGTTTGTTTCATATATGCTTTAGTTTTTTATCTACTGTGAAAAATAAATTTTTGCCTAAAGTTTGGGAAATCAATTTAACTAAACATTTTTTTCAAATGCGGACCTTTTAAACTTCCAGAACACATTAGTTTAGCTTCAATTCCTCTGGCAAAGCCACTGATTTCATTACTGATGGTTTTTTCCAGAAAACGAGAATTCTATAATGTTTTAAAAATAACCCCGTTAATGTGCATAATAAAGACTTTTATCAATGCTCATTTGATGCGTCAGGCAATTTGCATTTTCCTTGAAAAACCTTCCGTTTTTACGTTATTTAACTTTTAATAATTCGACTCCAGTTTTCGCAGTCGCGTTCTACAAGTTATAACTAGATTAGCGATGCATCTGGTGGCAGTAAAGAACAGGTTTTGTGTTTTTATACACTTTATTTTTATTCCTTATAATGTTTTGTTAAAACGCGAGGTTTTTTTAATATTATTTATAAAAAATCATCCGAAAAAATAATAAAAAATTGTCAATTGTAAATAACTTTAAAAATGATAACTTTTCGGAAATACTCAACAGAACATTTTTATAGTAAAATCAGCAGTTTTTGCGGTGTTTTGAATGTCAAAATGTTCGTTCCTGTGAAGGGGTGGCTCCTCCCCATCCTAAAAAGCACACATTTGGCCTATACACCTTTGTTCTTTGGACATTGTCTACATAGTTTCCAAATTCCAAGTTAATCGATTTAGTTCGGAAGAATTCTGAGCTCAAAACCTGATTTATTAGCCCTTTAATTTGTAGCCATTTAATAAAAAAATTTTTAAATGATAAATAACATTTATGTGTTATAACTTTGATTTGTTACCACCTTAATTTTTAGCTATACTGATGTGTCATAATCTTGATGTGTTGCCATCTTTGTAGCCAAATTTGTGTTATAACCTTCATTTGTTACCACGTTAATTTGTAGCTATATTGATGTGCTGTAACCTTGATGTATTGCCATCTTTATAGCCATATTGATGTGTTATAACCTTGATGTTTTATCACTTTTGTAGCCATATTGATATATTATAACCTTGCTTTGTTACCACCTAATGTTGTAGCCATACTAATGTGTTATAACCTTCATTTGTTACCCCTTAATTTTCAAGGCATATTGATGTGTTACCATCTTTGTAGCCACATTGATATATTATAACCTTGGTTTTTTATCATCTTATGTTGTAGCCATATTGATGTGTTATAACTTTCATTTCTTACCACTTTAATTTGTAGCCTTATTGATGTGTTATAACCTTGATGCGTTACCAACTTATAGCCGTATTTGTGTTATAGCCTTCATTTGTTACCACCTTAAATTGTAGCCATATTAATGTGTTATAACCTTGTTTTATGACACCTTATCTTGTAGCCATATTGAAGGGTTATAAGCTTCAATTATCACCACCTTATCTTGTAGCCATATTGAAGGATTATAACCTTCATTTGTTACCACCTTAAATTGTAGCCATATTAATGTGTTATAACCTTGCTTTATTACCACTTTATCTTGTAGTTATATTGATGTGTTATAACCTTGATGTGTTACCATCTCTGTAGCAATATTGATGTGTTATAACCTTCATTTGTTACCACCTTAATTTGACGCCATGTTGATGTGTTATAACTTTGTAATGTTACTATCTTTGTAGCCATATTGTTATATTATAACCTTGCTTTGTTAATTTATTATAACCTGACTAATTAGCTATACCTTGTCCATCATCGGGGCAGGTTCTGATCAGCCTTGAGGTTGAGGGCGGAAGATTCAGGTCGCCTGTAGTGTGTTAGATGGGAGGCTAATATAATTAGAACATCTAACAGAGGTCTCTTATAAAATAGGTGGATTTTGACAATGCTTTTTCAGTCTCAGTTTGTAGCAATTATCTCGAAGGAAACGCGGTATCTCTTCGCGTACTTCCTGTGCGAGATATCGCCGAGCTTGATAAAAGAGCTTATCCAGGCCACGATTGTAATTGGCTTACAACTGATTGCCAGACGGTTTCGGTAATTTCGGCGTTTAATTGGTGGTTTTATGTTTCCTGAATGCATATGGTTCGGAGTTTTGTTTTTTCAATTATTATCCAGCCATTAACACGTGCACACACATTTTAATTTAAAGGATAAAGTTATTTTTTATTACTATTAGTACAATCATTTTTAAAAGGTTTAATGGAGGAATTAATAAGAAACTAACGAAGCCTCAACGCGAGTGTATAAAACATAAATAAGGCAAAGCAACAATTAAGAGCGATAAATATGAGAACCGTAAAAATTATTCTTGAGAAAACTATATATAACAACAACATAATAAAAACAAAAAACAGTGGCTGGACAGTGGCTGATTCAAGGGTGAGAGGGGGATAGCTACCCTCTCTAACCAATGATCCGAGACTTTTAGACCATACAAATTGAATGACCCTAAAATCTTTGTTGCCAGTCTATTATATAAGGAGAAATTCTATGTTAAAGGCCTTTAATATTCAAGATCATGGGCTTCTAAAATAGAAATAAATTCATATTCAATAAACGGATAACAAAATAATTGGATTTTAATTCAAACACAAATACCCAATTACCTTGGCAGCTGAACATAGTTAATCACAAGTAGATATAAACCTGGGAAATGCGAATGCAATAAGACCAAGGCGTCCTTAATCAAAACAAACGCTGCATAGCTTTCCTCAAACTTTTATTTCCCAAAATCATGAACAGTTTAACAAAGCAGTTAGTACATTGCAGGTCAGGAGGAAGCCGTTTTTTTATTCTTCATTCCGATTTACATTTTCAGAGTTTAACTGTTGATTTAGGTTTGGATTTTTATTTTTAATCTTGCTTTCTCTTCTTTATGCTTTGTTGTAATATAACTGTTTGTTGTTTGATATACTGTAAAATAAATTTTACTATAAAAATATAAACCACTTATCGAATTTTGTATCATAAATATTTAAAATTAATATTCTCTTATATATGGTGATCATGAATCTATAACGTTCCAAGTTTTCTAATTTTTCAATTACATAGGTTTTGGTTTTAATAAATGCTCTCAGCAAATCACTTACGGCAAATTGTGTTTGACGAAATCATAATTTTCCAAATAATAAACATTTATACATCTTACACAGTTTCTAATCTTGAAAATTAAGTTACATTATACAGTTTTATTATTTAATAAAAAAGGTTTTTTATACAATTAGAAATTTTTTCATATTTAGAACAAACGATATTTCTTTATTATTAAAATTGGAAATAGAAGACACTATATCTAAACTATCATTCGCTTTCTGTCTGTCACCCCCCCCCCACACACAGACACTCAAACACACACACACACACACACACACACACACACACACACACACACACACACACACACACACACACACACACACACACACTCACACACACACACACACACACACACACACACACACACACACACACACACACACACACTCACACACACACACACACACACACACACACACACACACACACACACACACACACACACACACACACACACACACACACACACACACTCACACACACACACACACACACACACACACACACACACACACACACACACACACACACTCACACACACACACACACACACACTCACACACACACACACACACACACACACACACACACACACACACACACACACACACACACACACACACACACACACACACACACACACACACACACACACACACACACACACACACACTCACACACACACACACACACACACACACACACACACACACACACACACACACACACACACACACACTCACACACACACACACACACACACACACACACACACACACACACACACACACACACACACACACACAAGCACACACACACACACTGTGTATCACAAATAATGTGTACAATATTACATCGGAAGTATGTCTATATGTGCACTATCGTGGCTAAAGTAGACGGTTTAATTATTTGATTCTTTTAAACGTCTGTAGGTATTTCTTTTACAAATAATAAAGTTTGAAGTTAAAAACAATTACTGATAGTATTTTAAACATAGAATGCTAGAAGCGTCAAGGTCACCCCTCTTGTTAGAAGCGTCAAGGTCACCCTTCTTGTTATAAGCGTCAATTTCACCCCTCTTGTTAGAAGCGTCAAGGTAACCCCTCTTGCTAGAAGCGTCAAGGTCACCCCTCTTGTCAGAAGTGTCAAGGTCACCCCTCTTGTCAGAAGTGTCAAGGTCACCCTTCTTGTTATAAGCGTCAATTTCACCCCTCTTGTTAGAAGCGTCAAGGTAACCCCTCTTGCTAGAAGCGTCAAGGTCACCCCTCTTGTCAGAAGTGTCAAGGTCACCCCTCTTGTCAGAAGTGTCAATTTCACCCCTCTTGTTAGAAGCGTCAAGGTAACCCCTCTTGCTAGAAGCGTCAAGGTCACCCCTCTTGCTAGAAGCGTCAAGGTCACCCCTCTTGTCAGAAGTGTCAATTTCACCCCTCTTGTTAGAAGCGTCAAGGTAACCCCTCTTGTTAGAAGCGTCAAGGTAACCCCTCTTGCTAGAAGCGTCAAGGTCACCCCTCTTGTCAGAAGTGTCAAGGTCACCCCTCTTGTTAGAAGCGTCAAGGTCACCCCTCTTCGTGCAACTCAGAACCTTGAGAAGTAATTCACGGAAAATATATAAACACTAACAGCACGTAACTATATTGGCCCTCAGTGCGCTGCAAAGGAAATGGACTATTTGCCACTGGCGCGGAATGAGCGTGTAAACATAAATATTGGATTTGCTTAAAGCTCTATTTAAATACAGTACCAATTTTTACATTTCTGTGGGGATAAGAAAAATAAACAATTTTTTTCAAAAGTTTATATATTTTTCACGCCCAAAAAAATTTTTTTAAGTTTTTTGGTATGATAAATGTGGAAACATTTTTCTGGGTGTAACGAGGGGTTATTACAGAATAGGATTACACAAAGTCAGCCGTTCGGGTGATAGCGAGTGTAATGGGATCGAAGAGTTCACGTCAACTTTACAGGCTCCATGCAGTGTAGGTGCCTCTGTATACTTCGACCGTTAATGGGATGCTAACCCTTATATGTTATATGAAGTAATTGTCTCTAGTATAAGAAAGTATATTATAATTCAACACGCGGGAGTGGCCTATACAAAAATCAAAATCCCGGGTTTATTAACTTTCTCTCTCATTTTGCGTAATATACTGTTCTTTGAAACAACCCTTTCACCAAGCTGCTAGATCCGCTGCTGACATCAGATAATAATGAATCTAATCCACCTTGATAACCCAACCAAACCTAGCCTTACCTAACCTAGGCTAACTTTACCTAACCTAAATTTTTTTAAAAATAATAAGGGCACAGAATAAGGAAGGAAATGGACTAGGATATCACCAGAATGGAAAACTGTGGGTGAAATTGTCAGATGACAACAATCAATTTATTTTTGTTTTATTGCGTTTGACCAGCGAGTCTAAACTATCTACACCTACGAAAACGTCATATAATTTCTGTACTATCCTTTATAACTAAACTTCCACTTGTTATATTATTTCTGTTCTGTCATTTTATGCTTCAATTACCAATTGTTTCATTATTTCTGTTTTGTCATGGTTCAAATACCACTTGTTATACTATTTCAGTTCTGTAATTTATGCTTCAATTCCCACGTGTTATATTATTTCAGTTCTGTAATTTATGCTTCAATTACCACTGGTTATATTATTTCAGTTCTGTAATTTATGCTTCAATTCCCACCTGTTATATTATTTCAGTTCTGTAATTTATGCTCCAATTACCCCTGGTTATATCATTTCTGTTCTGTCGTGCTTAAATTCCCACTCGTTATATTATTTCAGTTCCATAATTTATGCTTCAATTCCTACTTCTTTTATTATTTCAGTTCTGTCATTTATGCTTTAACTACCACTGGTTATATTTCTGTTCTGACGTGCTTCAATTCCCACTGGTTATATTATTTCTGATCTGTCATTTATGCTTCAATTTCCACTTGTTAAATTATTTCAGTTCTGCAATTTATGCTTCAATTACCACTGGTTTTATTATTTCTCTTCTGTCGTGCTTCAATTCCCACTCGTTATATTATTTCTGTTCTGTCATTCGTGCCTCAACCACCACTTGTTACATTATTTCAGTTATGTCGTGCTTCAATTACAACTTGTTATATTATTTCTATTATATCATGCTTCAATTACCACTCGTTATATTATTTCTGTAATTGCATTTCGGTTTATTGTATTACGGCCTATATATCGTTTCTGACTTTTGTACTTCAAATTTTGAAAATTTGTTGCCCATTACAAAATATCCTTATTCTAAAACTTAAATCTAAAATGATAAAATTGTATTCCTTCAATATAAAGTGTTTTCTATATAAAATATTGTGTCGTCTTTCCCTTCTCATAATGTAATTCATGTTTTAAAGTGGCAATGGTTAGATTTAAAAGATAATAGTGCAATGTCTCAGAGGCAATTCTTGGTATAGATTGTTCGCGTAAAAGGTTTCCCCTTTAGATACTTTCTTGGTAGAGTTATGTACTCAAAGAAAATCATCCCATTATACCCATAAGTTCAATATTATTTGTATTTATAATAAAATAATATTTAGTGAGCGATTGCCTTCACCTACTACATCTGCTTCTCCGCCCCCTCCCTTTAAGTACTGTACTTGGGACAGATGTCACTTTTGCCAGCAATAAATTCCCAGCGAATGTACAAATTAAGCCAGCCGTTGTAAATCAGAGTGTTCTTGGAACCGTTCCAACTCAACGGCCTTGCAGGTTTTTAAGCGATATCTAACCACGGATAATTCGCTATTATTGCAAGCACAGTGGGAAAGGTCAGTTGGTACTCTCTACGCTTTGCATGCATCCTTACGTCCGTGAATACTTGCACGCACTTCTTACGTGTCGCGTACCTCGCTGTAACATTTCAACTTGTGTTTGACGTATTCTCATCATAGGGGGCAGCAATAGGATATGATAAGCAGCATATATATGACAGCATATCCTTTATCTCTTCATCTTTCATTTTGTTCCTTCCCGTAAAATCTGGCCGTAGAATGAATTCGTATTAACCGCATCTTCTCCACTACTTGGATGAAATCTAGCCGCTCTATACATCAAAAAATTATAAAAAATCTATTTTAATCAAAAAAACTTTTAGAAAATAAAAAAAACAATTTTAGTACAATTAGTGGTAACTTTCTACGTTAAGTAAATGTTAAATCACCAAGTAGGCAAAGTAAAACACTAACACAATTATATACATTGTTTAAGTACGTAACAATAAGTAGGTATAGTTGAACTGGTTTTTGTGATTTAACATTATAAATAAATAAATACCTCACAAAACAATATACTTTATTTTCGTACTCGTTTCGATTACTCATGTCATCATTAGTGACACTATTAAAAATTTACAACAAATTTAATCTAACGAATTTATTTCATTTGGTTGTATGTAAAATATGAAATTCTTATTAGTAAAATAGGCATATAAATAACCTTATACAATTTTAACTCATTAATCTATAATATAAAAAGTAACATAGACTACGAATAATAAAAACAGCTGTTGGGTGAGATCATACATTATTCCTTTATTTCATCCAACATACGGTTGTTCGAATATACAAGACATTCCATTTTAAAATTACAAATATAACCTCCAAATAACAACTGAAGACGAAAACAGATGTTAGCGATAACCTACTCCATTATTAACGTCTTTGGCTTTCGGAAATCTTCGGGACAGTTCGTAGTTCGTTCATCTTTATACGCGAATTGAATGTTTTTCCTTGCATCAGCTGACAGACGATGCTAAATAAGTTTCCTTTTGTAATACAATTTAGTTTTTTGCCAGTATGCTTTCCTAAAATTTGCAAATTTCCCTTATAATAGCTGAGCGTCAAAAATTTAGACTCATTCTAGTAGCACATCCGCACAGCCCTCAGTTCTGGAACCAGGTGGTAGCAATTTTCTCTGCAGATGTTCTACTCTAAACGAGTGCTAATTTAATCACACACAAAAATTTAAATCATTTTAAAAATAGTCATAATGTACAAACAATGTTGGACGGCTTAGAGACTTGATTGTAGCATCTGCCAGTGGGGCTTCTTATTTATGACTTACAGCTCTTCTATTCCGTTTCAGGTCACCACTTCCTGTTTGGCCTCCAGGTGGGTCGGTAACCTAGTATTAGGAGCACTTTGCTGTACTAAGATGGCAAGCAAGTGGGACTTTAGATGATTGCATATTGTTAAGGTAAGTCCTCGACCAGCTCTTTCTACTTATTTAGAAGACACGTCAAGTAGAAAATGCAAAAATACGCTCCAAAGATTTGGCAATCTATATGAACTAAAATTACAAAGGCATTATTAGTTTCTATCCATTATTGTAGTATAGTAAAACTATTTTCTGTGATCTTTTCGCAATAACAGGTTTGATATGAAAAACAAGTAATATAAAAAAAATTCTAGTCAATTCCTATTTCAGTCAACAAAGAAAAAATTTATTTTAGTTACTTCTATTTCATAATTACAGTTAGTATAAATATATATATATATATATATATATATATATATATATATATATATATATATATATATATATATGTATATATATATGTATATATATATATATATACATATATATATATATATATATATATATATATATATATATATATACATATATATATATATATATAGGCCTATATATATATATATATATATATATATATATATATATATATATACATATATATATATATATATATATATATATATATATGTATATGTATATATATATAATATATAATATATATATATATATATATATATATATATATATATATATATATATACACACATATATATATATATATATATATATATATATGTATATATATATATATATATATATATATATATATATATATATATATATATATATATACATTGTCAGAATAACAATATTAAGTGACAAAATAGAAAGCGAATTTTAATTTTCCATTTTCCTTTCTATGTATAGTGTTGGACTGTTATTTTTGTTTGTTACTATTTCTTTATTTTTTGTCGTTTGCATTGCATTGTGGTTTGTTTTCGCTTTCTTGCGCAGAGAAGAGTTTATTCGTTTGTTTTAGCCTTTTCATTCATTTTTAATCCTTGAGCATTATTTATGGTATTGTGTGGTAACCATTGCAACAATTTAAAGTTATGCAGTGGAGGTTTCGACGACAATCAGATATGGGCAAAAAAAATTCAAATATCTCTTTGGGAATTAGATTACTAGCTATGGGAAATTGGGTTCAGTGCTAAAAGCGTTACACTTTGAACATGAAGATACTCAGTTCGAATCTGACCTAGACCCTCAAATTTTTATAATTTAATTATTGAATAAATATTGGAAAAAACTGTGTTAACATCGATTGTCATTCACTACAGGTTAAACAACTTTATTGGATGAATAAAAACGTATTTTATTAACGATTGCAAATTTGTACAAGATATATATCAGGAGAGTTAATAGAATTGAAAAACTCAAGAAGGATTTAATAAAATTGTGCGCTTCCAACTACAGAAGTATCATAATTAATATTGATTTATTACTAAAAGTATGGTGATCTGTAACGGCGCACATATCCTACGGTCCTCTGATGATGGTTTATTGAGTGAAACCATATTGTTTTCAATATATATTTGTTTCTTTTTCATATACCCATACCATTTAATTATAGTGTAAAGTGGAGGGGGCGTGGTACCAAACAGTTTGGGAACCCCTGGTCTAAATGTACTAGCTAAGGCATAAATCGACAAAATCGCAGTAACAGAGGATTATATTTCTAAGCGAACTTTCTGACAAGTGAACTTTTCTATAATTACAGTTTAATACGTGAAAATTTAAAATTTACTTTTAAAAGCTTGCTATTCCTTCCAGGCCTTTAAACTGATTTCTGAAACAAGTAATATAAAACAGTTTTTAAGGTCAATTCCTACTGAGATCAACAAAAAAAAATTTATTTTAGTTACTTTTATTTTATAATTACATTATTATTTATTATTTAATTTATTATTTTATTTATTTTATAATTTATAAATATGTATGTACATATGACAGAATAACAATATTAAGAGCCAAAATAGAAAGAGAATGTTTTTGGAATCTTCCATTTTCCTCTCCCTACAGCAGCGTATATGGTGTTGGACTATTTTTTTTTTGTTATTATTTGTTCGCTTTGTTTTCTAAATTGTTGAAGCTGATGGTGATCTATAATTTCTCATTCTATCCATCTCTTGTAATGATTTACTATGCAAGGAACCTTTATCTTATAATTTCATAATAGTAATAGATTTCTAGAAATGAGAAGGTTGGCTTAGTGCCAAAATACTGGATTTTAAACAAATAGTCATTCAGTTCGAATCCGACAGAGAAATAAGCTTTTTTAAATTTTAATTATTAAATAAATAATTGAAAAAAATTATATTAACATCAACTGTCATCCACTACAGGGTAAAAAGAATGTATTTGAACTTGATTGGATGAATAGAAACGTATTTTATTAACGATTGAAAATTCGTTCAAGATATAGGCTATATGAGGAGAGTGTGAGCTAATAGGAGAAATTGAATAAAACCTCTTGTACAAGTATCTAAATTTGATGTCCACTGGGTATTCATTAAATTTGGATTATATTTTAATTCAGAAAAACGTTACTTTTGCGAAACAGCATTAACACGATAACAAGGCCAATATATACCACCCACTTGAAAAGGCGGTACTGTAATCTCGTATCTGCATAAGCTGATTAGATAATCATTATGTGGAGCTCAAACCGTGTTTAGTAAATCAAATATATGCCTTACTATACAATAAAATATCTGCCGGGTTTTTTACGTACACCTGAAGATGAACATGAAAGTGCCGAAACCGGGTTAATTCTACAATGCCTTAATATTTGAGATATTACATTTAAAATCAAGCAGAACGTCTGGGAGTATAATAATTACAAGTTTACATATAGGCCATACGTTGCAATGGAAACAATCCGTGTTTGTGTATTGCAAAGTATGTAAGTTTATCCTAGTTCATTGAATTGTTAACCTAGTTTGCAACTGCAGTACTCTAGAGGGAACTGCCAATGCACATTTCACGTTACTAGCAGCGCCTATTCGCTTAAAAGCGTCTACCCAATCACATTTTACAATCTGTAAACCCGTGATGGTCTGAGAAATACAACCTTGAGCCTCCATTCCAGTCTGATTTGTCGAGTAAGTTATTAACTATTTACAGCGTTTGTGGCGTCTAAGTGGTACAAGGTCTGGTTGCCATGGCAACGCTTTGTAACAACACGCCGGTTCTTAGCTGCCGAAACAGTTGTGCAAACTTGGTTATGTTTAAACTGTCACTGTCGTGTTCAGTTAAATTTAGAGCATAAATCTAAAATGTGCCAGAAGCTGCCTCATTCTTGTTAAACTTAACTTGATCTCGTATTATTAACTAACTTCCCGGGTGACCTGGTTAGCAAGCTTTGTTTCAGAGCTTGCAATTCTAAAGGTGCTTCCTGATGAAGGGTACATTTTGGTAAACAAGAATGCAATGGAAGATGGCAAAAACGTAGGGAGCTTCTAACAAAACTGGTTGGTCAATGAGTAGAGTACTAAATCCACAAATAAAACGAGAAAAAAATATAGAAATTGTTGAAGACAATCAAAAACAAACTGAGATTTATAAAGAGTAAAGCAACGAGGTAGCTGAAGAAAGTATTTGGAGGCAGAAGATGTTGGACGAGTGATTCAATTAATTTTATATCATACTAGCTGACCCGGCGAACCTGGTACCGCCTAAAAGTCAAAGAATGGCGTGTTAACATTAGCTAAACTTAATTTGGTATCTTATTAACATAATAATAGCTGAACTTATAGGAGTATTTTGAGAAAAGTGTGACAATAAAAGGTCTTGATTAAATGCTATTTATTGAAGTGCACTCGGACATACAATATTTTTTGTATATTGTTTGAAATGTGTTGGAAAATAATTTTAATTTGTTGAGTGTTGCTCAGCAACCAAAATTTGGAATGAATTCAATGAAATGCCTTAAAATAAGATAAAACAAAAAATAATATTTTTTATGCTACTTTGTTACTTAAAAAATTACATATTGAAAAAATTGTAATGTCGACAAGAAGCCTTTTTATAGGTTAATATTTTTCACCTAAAATTATATGGTTTGGGGTGTGGTGGGTCACGTCCTCCCTGTGGCCCCTGACTACGCAAATGAGACTAACTAAGCCAGAAACCTACCCTGGAATGCACTCAACCACTTCCCAAAGTTTCATGGCGATCGGATCAGTGGTTTAGTAACGCATAAGACTCATACATATATACATACGTATAAACATTAATTTATATATATATATATATATATATATATATATATATATATATATATATATATATATAGAGAGAGAGAGAGAGAGAGAGAGAGAGAGATGAAACAACCTACCTTTTGATGAATTAGTTCTTAGCACTTCTTCTCCAACTTGTTTTCTAAATTTCATTGCTTTGTCGCCCTTTATATTATTCCTAACCCATCGGCCTTTTTACGAGCATGATACAGCCGCCACAATGAAGGATGAATGACCAATCCCTCTTGGAGAGGAAATTGCGCCAGTAAATGAAGGTGCCTTTCTCCACTTAGGTTCAAACGAATAACGATCGGCGAAGATTATACACACTGTCACCTCTGAATGTCGTAAGTAGATGGCAAAACCACAGTTTCGCCACAAAAACAGGTGGTTTTGACGGAAAATACGTTACTTTTCCGTTAAAAACGGTTAGGTGGGGTATGAGGGGTTGGTTTCATCGATTATTGGAGGGTGACGTGTATGGTACGAGGTCTGGAATGTGGGCGGTTGTGCGCGGTTGTGCGTGTGTGTATGTGGCAGGTGTTTTTTTTAGAAATACGTTAATTTTCCGTTAAAGACCGTTAGGTGAGGTAGTATGGGTTGGTTGGTGATATGGGTGTTGGCTGTTGTGTGATGTAATTAGAAGCCTGTTCGGACATGTTGGGGGGTAATGTAAAAACCGTTGTTTACCTAGAGAATGTGTGTATTATATTCTGTACCCAGTTCGTTGCTGACCTATATTTTTACTATAACGTCGCGTTTGTACGGTTGAAATCCGTTACGAGGTGATGGGATTATTTTCGCAATAAATGTGTCAGTCGCAAAGACTGAACGGTGACTTCTCTGTTTGTTCTCCAGATCTTTACTGGTTAAAAAATGTAAAAGCATGTTAATTTATTGATATAGGTTCCTCGCTCGTGAGCTAATGTGTTTACACATCGTTGTGCTAGCGATTGTTTGTTGTAACAGGTATTTGGCCTGAATAAATTGTTTTTAAAAACCTACCTCTGTTTCGAGTTATAATCATGTTCGGACCATTGAAAAGTGTTTTTAAGACTTTACCTGCGCGCTTGTACGTGCGAGTGCTCACGATTGTGTGACGTAATTAAAAACATGTTCGGGCATGTTGTGGGCAATGTAAAACGTCATTGGGAACTTGTATAGATGATGACGACGACATACTTGTGTTATAGTTGTGGGATAAGTAGTTGGTTAGTAGGTCAAGGTCATAGGAAGATGTTTTTAAAAAGAGTCGCAAGCAGAAGTGCTTGCGACATTAATATTAATTTTTTTATTTATTTATTTATTATTTTTTTTTTTTTTTTTTACACAAATACAATAGCATCTTATAATTACATCGCTATATTATAACAAAAATACAATTTTTTTTAGACTAATACAGCTACTGATGTAAAGTCAGTTCGGTGGACCCACATCCGGACGGTCCGTTGGAGACTATGTGAAATTCGCCGGCACCCACCTCATCCAAATCCATGTTCGCCAACAGCGTGATGAAGCGTCTAGGTAGGAATATCTGGAATTTCGGGTCTTCTCCTTCCTTGTATGGGAAACCTCCGAGCGCAGCAACAACTGCTTCCCCGTAGGTAGTGTCGATTTTTCTGAGGTAGTGCACCGAATACTTTTTACCTTCCTTCAGTTCTGAACATTTCTTTATGGGCAACCCGTCAGCTTTAGACTTTGAGTTGAACTGTTGAATTATTGACTGTAAAGTTGCTTCGCGGTTCATAGTTACGGAGGAGAAGTAACTGTATCGTGTAGCTCTGCCTGAGGTCTATAAGGAAATGATGTCTAACCACCGCTCTCTTTGGTTTATATAATGCGTTTCCCCCTCCCTTATTATTGTAGTCATAGTCTTAAGACTGTCGCGACTTTCATCGCACGTAGAAGCGCGCAATTCGTTTCTTTGTGTTGCGGGTCTATAACGCTTTTACAAACGTTCTGGATTCCTCTCAGGAAGGTCCATTCTCTTGAGGAACCGATATCGATAACTTCAGCAGAAGTGAAACCACGAATCCATTTCGCCTTTTCGTCACCCGTTGTAAATATCAGATCGAACTGTTTCACGTAGTGTAACATAACGTTACGAAGCTCTACGTAATCGGTGAACCCTTCCTCCCACGATATGTGATGATAATTCTTACTCAACCAATTGTTGGTTTTCTTGTATTTATTGCTCAAGGTAGAGTATTCGAAAGGCGGTTTAAACAGGAACGTGTAGGTAGCGTTTGTTTGTAGGTCCAATAATACGAGTTCCTTCACTATAAACGCGTTACACTCTCCTTTAAAACATTGCATCTCTAACACGCAAGCAGATCGTTCCATTATTTCTTTTTCCTTGTCCTCTATTCTCCAAAACGTCCGGACGCAGACTGCAAATAGGTCTCGATCCTTTTCACCTTTTATACCTCTTCCTGCTTAGGAAGAATGCTCGTAGCGTTCTCATCTTCCCCCGACGTTATCGGTTCAACGTTCTTGATATCTTCCTCCTCGTCTTCTACGCTCGTTTCTTGATCCAGCATAAGCAACAGCTGTCTATTGAGTTCAACCTCTTGTGGCAACCGGTTGTATATGCTATAATCAATGTACCCGTACTCTGGTGGCTCACCAATCCCACCTTTTAAACAAGCCTCTACATAGTCTCTAATACTATCCTCAGACAACTTCAACTGTTCCAAGTACCTTTCAACGGCAGGAACCACACCATTTAGTACGTAAAATTCTCTAGGCGTCAACATAACCTTTTGCCCGTTCCGATGATAATCTTTAATACGAACGTAGTGTTTACCATATATCTTTACGGTGTCAACTTCGATATCTGTTCCGGGTAATATCAAACGTGTCTTCTTTCCGCTTTCTCGACAGGCTAGGAAGGTTTCAAAAACGTTCAAGTAGCCGACAAAGGTCTTGAACGAATCCGCTGTAAATAATATGTATCTTTTGGAGTGGTTGATGAGCACTCCTGGCAAAAGAGACAGAGACTCAAAAACCCCTACTGTCACGTTCTTTCCCATGCACGCAGTTAGTGGGTACACAGCACGGAGATAGGCACCGATAAACATATCGCTTATGTCGTCTTCAAGATCGTCTTCCCTGTTCCTTTTCATTTCCGTTAGACGTATTGCGTTGTTATAGAGCGAGGTTAGAGCGTTGTCAACGTCTTTAAACTCTGGTATTTCTACACGAGTTTCTTTTGAATTTTCATTAGAAACCGTATCATCCACGTTTTCGTCCAACTTAACACCACCCGCTAAAGGTGCGTCCGTCTCACTACATGTGTTCATTATGTGCGTTCAAGGTCCTTTCTAACTATGAATGTCTGGAAAGTGATCTTGACTGGCCGAGATCAAAGTTTTAAATGAAAACAACTCCATCCGACTTTCTTATATACATCGCCACCCCCTCCCACTGATCAAAACAAAACACCTCTACGACACTCTCTTTACACTCCCTGTGAGAGGCGTATAAGTTACTATCGTATCGTGTAAAATCAAACAGTAAGCAGCCGTTTTGTCAGGAATATTTTCTGCTGTCTCAAATTCTAACCTGATATCAACTGTTGAGCTCTTCACAGATTCGTTCTGTTTCGAACAATCAATAACCACTATTGGTGAATATTCCTCATACGAATCCGGAGAAAACAGAGGCACGTTCTTACGCCCGTAATACGATGATTGAAACTTAGCGTACATCTCGTACAGCATTGAATAACGTTTTTTCGAAAAATCGGCGCTAACGTTGTCGTACGGGAAAAACTGCGAGTTTAGGAACAGTTTTACGTTTTTAAGATTGCAATGATCGAAATTAGTTGAATATCTTGTAATGACGTGCTTCCTGTTAGTCTGAAATGCAAAAATTACAAATCTTGGTTTCTCCATTTGGTTCGACGTTTTTATCGTCCATGAATGTCTCTGAGTTTGCGGCAGTACGGGGTATTCGTGCAACTCCCAACTCCGAAATGGTACCACGATCTCGTGGTCATCGTTTAGCTCTCTCAAAAGCCTGACCTTGTGTTCATCAGACAATCTCACGTGCGGCACCCGCCATACTATCTTTTCCAAAACGCATTTCCAATCCAATGTGGCATCGGTTGCACCGGTAGCTCCTATTATGCAATCGTTGTCTGAAGAAGATCTTATTAGAACCAACTCTTGACGGACGTTCATTATTATTCTACGGTAATCCTCTGCAAACCCCAACAACAATTGAAGCGGAATACAAAAGTCAAAATTCCCTGTTGAGTTTGGTTTTTCATTAATATCGGTAGGAAACAACCAACCGGACATTCTTATAATGTTGCGATCTGGAGCCGAAAGAGATACTAGGCCTTTTAGAGTGCTGGTTATTCCCACGCGTTTCACGGAATCAACCGTAACACCGGAAATTTCATATCTAATCTCCTCGAACAGATACGACATCGCGTTATTCACAAACGGGACTTCCGTTCCCAAAGTCCCATCTTTTTTCGTCACCTTTCCTTCGATGTACAGGTAGCTCTCCGACGGCAGAGTGTACGCATCTTGCGATTGAATAGGAATACGGATTTCGTCGTTATTTCCTAATCTGGATGAAGCGTAAGGGTTGTGGCTGTGATACTCCTTCTCCCAAATCGTTTCGTCGAACACCGGACCGTGGCCTATGTCTAATATATCCATCGTTAAGAACTGTGAAACCTATTCTTTCTAGAAACGTCTTGTTCTCACTTGTTATCCTTTCTATCTGTTCACAAGAACTGAATTTCGTTCCACCAAGAGTATCGTTAATAAAGTCTAACCCCATACTCATACGCGTTTTATATGCAACCTGATGCTTATAGTTTCTCCTCTAAAATCAACTGGATCCCCGTTTTGATCAAGCACTCTCACTACGACTTCTGAAATCAAACTGAATTTTATGGGCAAGTAAACCAGATTTTGTGGTACTTCTATTATTTTATATCCCGGCGGAACCGATGGAAAAAACGAATGTATAATATGTTCCCTCTTTCCGTTTTTGTAAGAACCGTCTATGATGTTACAGGAAATTTCGATGTTGTTTACCTTTATAATATTGACCTCTTCATCGCCCAAATGAGGTTTCTTTTCTTCGTTCGGTGCGAGGTTTCTTTTAAACCCCAACAGCGATCCTATAGAATGTGGTTGATCGAAATGTATGTTGAATTTAGTAACTATTTCGCATCGAAGGAGGCTGTTATTTGCCGTAAGCGAAAAGTTGCTGTAACCTATGGACCTCTGTAACACTCTGTTCACTTCGTCAATTTCGTAAGACCCTGTAGGCAATTCTATCTCGTATATTTTATTGTTTTTTACGTCACCCGCTTTGCTGTAGTGTAATTTGTTGTTAATGCCTTTGGTGACGTTTGGTATGGAATTGTATGTAGTGAATTCTAATAGAGCCGCTTCCCACTGGCTTTCTTCGTGCAGCCTTAAGGGTGGAAACAGCACGCTCCTCAGTATAGACTCGTCCCCAGTAAGGGATACCGTGTACGAAGACATCTTAAATGACACTGACTTTATTTGCCAGGAATTCTAAACATAAATGGCCGCAAATTAACGAGTCTTCCGGTTGTCTTCTTTCATAATTGTATAGAATTGTTTTTGCCGATCGTAAATACTGATTCAATTCCGATGGTGGTGGCAAGTTGCCGAAACTATCGAAGTAAAACACTGTGCTTCCTAATTTTTTGTAACAGACCCAATGCGTTCCCGACCCGACGGTGCTGTCCAAGTTCACTATAGCTGATTCGTTTACACGAGGTTTTGACGGAAGATTGTCTCTCATAAAGACGCCTCTGAAATTCGGTATAGAAAGGCAGTATGCGTAACGTTCGAGCTCTTCATTCGTCAATGCCTTGTTCGGTAATACGAGTTTTCTACTACTATTTAATACACATTTCTGTACGGTCGCAGGTACAACCCCCTCCCGTTTTTTGAACCATTGTTCCTACGTCTTCTCCTGTACTTACTGTCTGTCCTCTTTCGACCAACTCTTCTGACAGGCACCCTTTTACGTCTTTTTCTTATTCTCCTTTTCATCCGTCCACCTCCGATTGCACTTTTTGCCTTCATCGCTCCGGCCACCGCTAAAGCAGCCGCTCTTTCACCAATACTAGCGTCACTAGACTTAGCCCTTTGCCAAGCTTTTTCTGCTAAAACCCTGTCTGCTACAGAACGTGATGCTGAATCAGAATATCGGGAATAAACTATGTCGTGGACCTTACAGGCTTCGTCTAACTTATTTATACCCCGATCTCCTCGTGCCAAACGTTTTTTCAACTTTGTACCTGGTCCGCAATATCTATACCCACCCGGTATGTGTAATTCCACCGGTAAAGCGTCGATAGCCCTGTTGACTACGGCACTAACTGGAATAATACCGACTGCTTTTTTCGCAAGTCTTACAAGTGATGATGATAAACCACTTCCTTCTCTTACAAACTTCTTTCCGTTACTAAATGTTTTACCGTTTAACATATTAAATATATATGTATCTATTATTTATCTACACGGTTACTTCATATAGAATGTCCATTTGTTGTAGAAACTTGTTACTTTATAATAACGAACCACTTCATACCAAGTTTTTTTTAAAAATAAAGAAATACCTCTATCACATCCAAATGCTTGCAATAATTATTTCTTGTTTTATTTTGTTTATTATTTTTTTATATTTTTTTTGTAGCATATATTTAATAATTGTTATTCTTTTTACAACAATAATTACTAACACATGTATCACATTAACTTTTTATTGAACAAAAAAATAATATTTACATTGTATTACACTTAACTAAATAGTAAATGGAAGTAACAGCTCTTCTCCGGTCAATTCCCCTCCTCCGCAATACCGTCAACGGCTGGTTTTTCCGCTTCTGGAGGATAAGATATTGGTGACGTTCCACGAGCGTCGGTAGTATCCTTTCCATAGTTCGAGGCGCCGACTGTAACTCTCATGCTGAATCCTTGATCCAATAGCTTATTCATCTCGGTTGAGAAAACGTTAACAGCATCTTTTTGTTCGATGCGTAGCGGATAATACTCTATATATCTAGCAGTCAAAGCCATCTTGTAAGTTTATGACGGATGTTTCCTCTTCAAGAAGTAAATTTGAAATATGTATTATTTTTAGTTTCGCTCTCTATATAACAATATATTACATTAGCCTTGTACAATAAAGGCGTTGCTTATCCCTGTTTCCTCTTCTTTGCGGGGTGTATTGGTAATGGGTCTAAGTAACGCAGAGCATAACATCGTGCCCCAAAATCCTCACCCTTTACTAATTTTAAATAACCGCACCTCGGAAACCATCCACCATGTTCGATCCATGGAAATTCATGTGCTTCCCAATCCTTTAAACCACCACCACAGTAAAAGCATATAACGCCATCAGGTGGAGAGTGAAAGAAAAAACCGGCTTCTGCAAATTGCCAAGCATAAGGGCGGGAATATACAAATCTGGTGTTGTTGAACGATTCCAGCCTGCTTCCAGGTGTACTGTATCTCGGGTATGCAACCATATCTCCTATATTATAAACTGAAATATTTTCTTGAATATATACTATCTATTTGCAGACTAGGTGCAACTCTCCACTTCCTTCGTGCGTGTGTACTCTGCATCTTGTGTTATCGTATCTATTTATATTATCCGTTGTATCCCCTCCACTGCTCAATTTTCGATTTTCTCCTTCAGAAAAGTCGTTCTTATATGTTTCCCCAGGTTCTGCTATAGCTTTCGGTTGTCTGACTGAATCCTGCTTCTGTCTCTTGTTTGCGACTGGTTCCTCTTTTGGAATAAACTTTAACTTTGTACCACTGACTGAATCCTGCTTCTGTCTCTTGTTTGCGACTGGTTCCTCTTTTGGAATAAACTTCAACTTTGTACCACCAAAGATGTACTTCCAGTTTAAATAGGTACGTCCATCTACACCCGGTAAAGCTACTCTTCTCCCGTCTCCAGTATGCATGTAATGGAAGAGTGAAGACGCGAACCTTTCTAGAGTTTCTATGTTTACGGCATCCAACTGTTCTATAGGGTTACCAACTCCGCTCAAACGTTTGTTGTAGAACTCGAAACCATCTTTCGATAATAACGGTGTCACAGATCTGACGTATTCCAATGTAGCAGCATCGTTTGATGACACAGGCCTACCAACATTTTCGATAATTTTGTTTTGCATATCGTAATTTCCGTTTCTAGTGAGTTTAAATCCTACGCCTGAAGGTCCTTTGGGACCCCGTTCACCTGGCTGAGCTCTAACAGCGATTTTACTCTTGGAGATTTGATGACGACCAAACTTGTCCACGCTCATCTTTATAAATGAAGTTAAGCAATAACGTTTCTTCGTTTTAATTCTTCTGTCAACGACACTACCTCGTTCTCTAGCCCCGTGTGTCCTGCAGACATAGAGTCATATAACAAACGCAGACGATTCACTAACTCGTTTGCATTATTGTAATAAACAACGTTGGTATGCTGAGTGTCTTTTAAATTCACACCAGCTCCTGATTTGCTCTTGTCTTCTCTCGGAGGAAATAGATGTGCTATAATTCTTTTATATTTCTTTGACCTGTTCCTGTACACAGGTGCGTTAGAACTGTATCCCTTTCTATGAGCGTTGGTCAGTTGGCAAATGCGTTTAAAATTTTCGAGATCTCTTTTTGTATATTTCTCTGGAATATAATTGAAGATTAGCTCGAACAGACCGCGCGTACCTCGAAAAGTTTTATTCTTTACCAGTATGTTATCTTTGTTGGTGATCTCCAATTTCGCGTCACCTATATCCAATGTACCGTCTTTAGCCAACCGAGCGCCGAACGTATGGTATTGTTTCTTCCTGCTTGTATCAGACATTGAATCTAACATCTTTAATAAATACTTTTTACCCATAGGACCTTTACTCGATATATTGTCGCTCAATATACTGACGTCTTTAGTTGACTCGTGAACAGACGTTCTTCCATCATCTTCATCCGTTACATAGTCTGCTGATGTATCCGTCAACTCAGCGCCCGACTCCTGTTTAAAGGGTATTATGTCTTGCGCGTCACCATCAATCCATGCGTTTTCACCGAGTTTTTCAGATATCTTCTTTAACGGTTCTACTATCGGTTTGAAAGTGGTCTCCAAGTATTTATCCCTTTCGCTTATGCCTAATTTCAAGGCTTCATTTTTTTTTCTGATGGTATCGCTCAACACTTTTATTTCGTTTACCAACTTCCTTTGTTTCTCCATGTATTTACTTAGCGCTTGTTATCCAGTTGAATAGCTGTATCGTAATGTTAACATTGTAAATCGCTCTGCGAGTTTATTACAACGTATCTGTCAAATCCCAGTCTGTATCGACCTTCATCGATGTTACGCTCCTTATCGACGACTAGGAATCCGAAATGATCGTTCCACGCTGTAGAACATATCTGTTTAAATCTGTTGTATTCCATATCAGCACCTACGTGATCGTTGTATACGTGTCTCGTGTTAGTCTCATCCTGCTTGAACATTATAATGAGATTGGCGTTATCTCGTAATAGCTGCTTAGGGATTTTGCTATAGGTTTGCCCTATGTAAATACAATCTATCATGTTATGTCGCCCCATGGCAAAGTACGTGGTTATGTGATGATGTCTTTCCGAGCTAACGTCATCGAATAAAAATACAGAATACGGTCGAGCTTTACTTGGTCCCATGATTTCTTCGTTTACATCAAATTTGAACCAATTGACGCCTGGCACCTCGGATATAACCTTTTCCAAAAGTAGATACTTTGGTTGGTTGAGCGACTTGGAAAATATGTATACATTATTGAATCGCAGTCCGTTAGCTTGCGTGAGCAGGTTAAACACTACGTTTGTTTTCCCGCAGTTTGATGGCCCCGAGACTATGCATCTTACAGTGTCAGGAAGTAATGCACCGTGTTTCCCTTCACTGTGGGTGGTTTTATCAGCAGTCAGAAGATCTATATTTTTAACAACAAATTTATCCTTTTGCTCTAATATTTCCATTTCTTGCCTGCTTACAGACTCATATTATACTGTACATCCGTTATTAGATTAAATCTTTTTTATTTATCCACGTATCCTGGCTGCGGTCGAAACCTAACCAACGCACAAGAACTTTATCGCCCTTTCTGCGGAGTATTTTCTCAACTAAATATACGTTTCCAACTGTAGACGGTGATAGCTCGTGCCCGTAGAAACCACCTTGTATGATATCCCCTTTGTGATCTTTCAAAAGATAAGTCTCAGGAAACGTCGGTTGTATCCTGTAAACTGTAAACACTTCATTCGAAAAATTAGGAAGGTATCCTTTGGTAAAAACGCGCTTGTGTTTGCTAATACGCACTTGATCACCGAGGAAAAACCTTTTCGGCATTCGTTTTTCCGTATGCGGTTTTGTTTGCCGGACTATACGATCAAACACCTTTCGTTCGTTCTTTTTATTAACGTCTACAGGTTTCACGCCGATAGTCCTGTGTACCGTATTATTGTATTCGTTTATCAAAACAGGTAATACGTCATGCCAGACGTATGATCCTCTTTTTGAGAAAACCTTGTACATCTTACTCTTTAGCGTTCTATTGAAACGTTCTATTATTGCAGCTTTAATTTCGCTCTTGCTAGAGTAATGATTGATACGATATTTCTTCATTAATTGTTTGAATGGATTATTGAAAAATTCTTTACCATCATCCGTCTGGAGTTTCTTAATCCTCTCTTGAAGCAATAGCCCCTCTACAGCATTAGCAACGTTTTCCGAAGACTTGTTTTTTAATGGAATAGCGTGCGCAATTTTAGTAAAACAATCTATAAGTGTAAGTATGTAATTAAAACCTTTATTATCCTTAGCGTATGGTCTCATCTCTACAAGATCAGCTTGGAAAAATTTATCGTCTAGTCCTTTTAAGATAGTATTTCGTCTAGGAAATTTTCTTCTTGCTGGTGCGTGTAATTCGCGTACAATCTTTTCCCTTAACTCCATCGTTACCGTTAGTGACTATAGGAAACAAATAATAGAATTTAGATTTTTTTATATATAACTGTTGTTACGTTAACATTCGGATATATCTCGCAAGGAATAGTGCCCGTACGGTAACGTGTTTATGCAGTCTGAAAGTATTTTTCTTTTGTCGTCTCTTGTTGATAGTGATCTTTTGCGTTGTAACATGGTGTAAAGCTCATGACCGAAGCTACGAATTGTGTTGAAAGTAGCCTTGTACTCTACGTTTTCGAACAGACATTTCCTGTAGTGTTCAAACATAATAGATTTCTTCAAGTAGCTCTTTTTTATTCCTTTAGCCTTTTTTATTACTCCTTCCTCCTCTTCACAGTTGTGTCCACCTACGGCGGTAGTCATAGCGTACATCTTCGGCATCAACGCTATGAGTTCGATTATTGGGATGCTGTTTAGCTCGTCCTTAAATTTACCTAGAACCTTTTTATTAACGCCTCCGTCGTAAGTGGGATGGTGCGGTGGGTATTCGGAGAAATCAAAATCGTTTTTATGTTGAAATGTCTTGAGGTCTTCGTAAAGATCATTTGTTCGAATCCAGTAGAGAAACGCGTCTGTATCCATATACGATATTCCGATTTTATCTCTTCCGTAATGACGTACCATCTTTTCGTAGTGGAAGTCGTACATGTGCGTCTTGGAGATGTCTAAGATGGACATACCGATATAAAGTGGTCTGTCGAGAACTATCTTAGTCTTATTCATACAAACCAATACCAGATCTTTATTTATAATAATAGACGTATTAAAGTTGTCTCGCTTCACAAGTTTCATTAGTTTCTTTTCGTCTGTAACAAGCCTAACATCTATATGTTTTCGTTTGTTTTCCAGAGTTTTTCCGAAAATTGCGTTGTTCATTAATTTGAAGAAATCTCTCTGGAAAGCAGATTTAGCGGCGGATCTCCTAGCAGTGTTCGAATCGATGTACGGCTTTAACCAATATGATTGTGCAAAACGTATGACTCTATAAACTTTGGTAATACGAAGTCCTAGTTGTATGGCTTGTTGCACGGTCCAATAGTGAGCGACGTAATGATCTTTCGATTCAACAGTCATCAAAAGCTTTTTGTATTTACCTCCAGGCGGAACTTCGCTTTTTGGTAGAAGAGGGAGATCGTAGTGATGATCATGGAGCGCCTCCGGGTATTCAAAGTCGAACTCCAAAATATACCCGAAACAACCGTAACGAGGGATATGTTGAATTTCTTCTATCGTAGTTGGATCTACCCATTCGAATCCTCCAGATGGCAAGGGCATCGACATGGCCCACCCGTAAAGGTTGTTTGCGTCGAAGTACCCCAGGTAGACAGACTCTTTCTCACTATCAAAGTCAGGCAAATGCTTGTTGTTGGCTCTAACATGTTTCCTAACGCACTGCGTTAGACCGCCTCGGACGCCCGACTCTACCATGAGGATCATATCGACATCCATCATCAATTCCAAAGTGCATCCTGTTTCTCTCAACATAGCCTGCCACGCCAGTCCTGGTGAGGTGTAAGAATGGAGGGGATCAAGCCCGTAAGCGTTCATACAGGTGTTTCTAAATTCCTCCATAACATCGCAAAGAAGGGTCACGTCGAGTTGTACATAAAAATCACTGTACTCTCCCAAAGTCTTAAACTCCATTCCGTTCCATACGTTACATGCGTGTTGGTATTCTTCATCACTAATTCCGCATTCATTTAGCTTGCTGTAAAAACATTCTATGGGAGGAAGCGAAGTTTCGTTGAACCTATCTGCATCGTCTATATAATCGTAAGGGAAAACACCTTTTCTTAACACTAGTTCAAGCTTCCCTTCAGGTACAAGTTTCTTCGTCTCCAGCAGATCGTCCCGTGATAGATTTTCGCTAAGTTTCATAAGGCTTGAAGGTAAAAACCTATAAGAGTCGATGAATCTCAATTTTAGTTTACCGACCTTTTTCGAAAAACTTATAAACTTTTCTTTCGACGAGGCTAACACATCGATTTGTCCTTTCCATAAGTTCAATTCATGTATTATAAAATGTGAATCGTATCCACTTAAATTGTGCAGCACGACAGGTATAAAACTAGGTAGCTTATAATTTATGTTGCACGAGTTACAAGCCGATCCTCTATACTTTCCTGTGAGATGGTCATGGTCACGGACTTTATGATTTATGTCTGTAAAAGATTTTTTACACAAGTAACAAGTAGTTGCGGATGTGTATGCAAGTATTTCGTCATCACTCATCTCTAACATGGGAACAATATTTGAGTACATCCCTTCAACTTTCTCGGCAACAAGTTTCAGCTGTTGTAGAAAGTTCTTTACCGCATCACAACCCCTGTAAACAAGCGGTTTTGATGTTAACCCATACCTCGTGAGATGGTTTTCGTCTAAAGTAGACTTTACCATCATGCAGTAGCTATTAGGCTCGTGTTTTTGGTATAAATGTTTGGTGACGTCTTCAGGATCTTCCATAACCGTTTTAATAGGTATCAAAGTAGATTCAAAGTCGGCGTATATCACTATAGGTACACTGTATAGCTGATTCGTTTTGTTGAAAGAAACAAACCGTTTATCACGATGAGGTAATTCCATTTTAATGGGGGCATGTACTCCGCATAAGCGGTTGTGTTCGGTCAACCACCGTCGCCCTCCGAGTTCCATTGAAAGAGATTTGAAAGCAAAACATTTCTTACATACCGTCACGCTACTATCATATCTTTTCATTTGCCTACTTACCAATCTGTTAAAATTCTTAATGTAGACGTAATGCGAGACATCACCATCGTGTAGTAGTAGTAAGTCTGTGTGGCGAATATCTTCAGTTTCTACTACTCTCAGCGGATAAACATTATGACTTTCGTCGAGACTAAAAACGTTCACGGATACTCCAGGATTTCGTTTTTCAAAGAGTTTTATATCCTCAACTGAGACAGGATATTGCAATCCAGCAAAGTTGTACTTATTGCCAACTTGTTCGTATTTGTAGTCAACTCTAAATGCGCTTTTTGGTTCAACATATTTTGCTAGCATTGCATATCGAAAACATTTGTTGTCGGAGTTATGGACATTAATGCAAGACAAGGTGGATGCTATCTTCTTAGGTAACGGGATATAACTACTTCCACGATCCCCATATCCATGTTTATGTACTCTTACCACCAAGCTCTTAACTTTACCTAATGTCCATCCAGACCCCCGACTTTCGTGTTCGGTTATTTTCAAAACAATCTCCTGCATACATTCCCTGACTACGTTTTCCAGGTCTGATGCAAAAGTAATTTTTCTGTTCCTAGTTATAAACGCTCTCTGAGATATTTCTCCTTCCACATTTACAAATTCGGACTCCATCACAAGTCCAAACTTTATAAAATTTAAACGAATGAGCTCCTCTTTCAACAGCTCCACTACAACATCGCTCGCTTCAATTATGTAATCGTCCAAATAGAGTTCGGTTACGTTCCTTATAAGGAAATGTTTAACATATGACCTAGGTAACGCTTGAGATAGAAGTTCGTGTTTCAACTTTTGTCTTGGGGGAGCGTAATGTATGACTGTTGCTCTGTCAGCTACTGATTCCTTTCTAGTTTCCGGCAAGTCTGGTAAGCTGTATAATTCGTTGTTTTCTTGATCGAGAAAAGGTGTATGGAATATCTCAACATGCGACAACAGGAGTAAGCGGTCGTTGAATTCTTCTCCACAAATCTCGCACGAGAATAAGCTATTCCTTTCTCCATCAGCTGGAATAGTTCCTTCATAGTCGGGAATTGTGTAAACTTCTCTGTCTTCATTTTCCTGTGTGCAGACTCTGTGAAATAACTCAAAATGCATCAGATACAGTAACTCATCTTTGAATTCATCTCTGCAAATTTCACAGCAGAAAACATTGTTAGATTCCATTTTTTAGTATATTTGTTCTACTCAAATTCAAGTTAGAAACTAAAATGATACTAAAATCATGCATGTCTTATATATATATCCTGAACTACATCCCCCCACCACTATATATTTTAAAAAAGCATTATCCTTGTTACCCCCCCCCCTTCTATCACTGTCCTTTCAAAAAGTTATTGCGCACGTATAAAAGAGCAAAAAAACTGCAAACAAGCGAATTATAATTGTTCAAACCTAACTATAATTAACATGGCTCCTCTGAATATAGAACAACCTATTCATTGTATAGAATGGTCGTGGATAGCCACTTTATCAGAGGAAGAAGTTGAACAAGTTTTTGCTGTTTTCACGGCTGTCGATATACAAAACATGACAACCGTAATGAATACCTCGTTGGAAGACTTTTTACAAACTACTGTAGACTCACTTGAGGACGATGAAGATCCTTCGTTGAAGGAAAATGCAGTATCTTATGCTGAAGATGCAACAGATTCATATGATGGTCAACCGCAGGCTACTAGCACACCGATAAGTAGCAATCCTCGGCGTGACGGTGTATGCTCCGCAAGAAGACGACTTTCGTTCGAAGACAGTGATCAAAGCTCTCAGTAATAACCCAAAGTACTGAAAATTTCAAAACCTTTTCCAAACCAATCCTCTCAATATCACCCATCCCTCTATCCCTCGCTTCCTTCCCTTCCCAAGAATAGAGCAGCTGATGGGAGAACCCATCAGCTGATCTATTCTATTAACTATATATAACCTTGACATACTGACCTAGTGCCTAGAACTGTGTTACGTTATTCAGTATGTTTATATCTTTAAGGGTTTGAGTAAAGTTACCCGCTTTAGCTGGAACTATCATTAAGTGTCTGCTGTTGCTATTGCTGTATCGCATCCCTGATCCGTAGTATGTTGTGGGAAACATTTGAGCTAATACAGTCCTATATTTAAAGGAATTTACTTGGCGATTAATCCTGTTGTTTCGCAAATATCCAATCCTATGAGCGTTGGTCTTGACTAATATATCTTTATAGGCTGCGATATCATTCTCGTCATAGACGTCATCATCAGGTATTCTCTTGAAAAGAAGCTCATACAATCCTTTAGTCGGATTGTAAACGGTATCACCCAATCGCAGACCACCATCTTCTTCGAACAACAATTGCGTGTCACCAACAAAGATGTTATCTTTCTCCAAACGTGGACCGTATGTATGATCAATACTCTTTTTATTACCGGCAGCGTCATTCATGAATTTCTTCATGTAAGATTTAGTGAGCGGATTAACGAAAGTCTCCTCTAACCACTCTGTTGCTACGTCATAAGCACCCGGAGTTGATATAACTTCGCCGACACTGGGTTCTGGGGGATCGGATGTCTCAGCTATTACATTTAAGTCTGTAAATTCAGGATATAACAAGGAGGCATGGTCTGTTTTCACCCTTTCTAACACTGTGTCGTCCGTCAAAGAGTGGGTCGTAGGAGATGACACCGCTTTAGGAATAAAACTATACTTTGCAAAACGTTCTCCCGAATCACACGCGGTTAGCGTTTTGGATTTATACAAAGCTTTTTCAGATAGTATTTTATCTAAAGCGGTTTTAATCAACTCTCTGATAGGTTCTATAATATAATGTAAACGTTTTTGTACTCTACTTTCGCTCTCAATTTTTCGTATCTTAAACCGATTATACTTTAACTTTATCAATTTCCTAAGCGAGGTTATTTCATTGAGAAGGTTTTCCTCAGACATATTCCCACACCTGTAAACAAAATAATACTGAGAATTCAGATAGTGAGTTTATAATATAATATGAAGTTGCATAAATAGATAAAAAGCTTGTGTTCTATACATGCTGCTCTTGTGTGCTCATGCGGCTCTAGTAGCCTTGGTAAATATGTGTCAAGGTCGTTTATAATAAAGAGAATAGAGCAGCTGATGGGCGAACCCATCAGCTGCTCTATTCTTGGAAAGGAAAGCAAAGGAAAGGAGGGTGTGTATGAGGAAACAGTTGCTGAGAAGATGAATCGTATTATTTTTTAACCCAATGTAGAAGCTTCTTTTTGGAGTTGTGATCTGCAAACTTTACTTCAAGATACCATCCGTCTTTAAGAGGTTGTTTTTTAAACTTCTTAAAAGGGAAATGTATGATGAAGGCACCTTTTGTAGTTCCCACGATGGCCTCATCATCGTTCAAGTATGATAGAAGTCGATATTTGGTGTTAGTTTTGAGTCTGGATATTTTTATTTTCGGCAAAATATTTTTTGAAGACTTATTTGTGGAAGATTTTGTTTCTTTCAGGCCTGTTGTATTACGCTCGCGATGACGGCTGCACAGTATAACACCATCACCTGCAATACGAGCGTTGCATATTCCGTTTCTCTTTATCCCTTTCGAAAATCTGTATGTACAAAGTCGGAATTGCTTTTGGGAATTGGAGGGTAGAGTAGGTAAAAACTCAAGTTTTTTGGCTGCAGTAGGTTTCGGAGAAATAGTCGAGGATGTGTTTTTACAATTTTTAACAGGACTATCTGTTAGCAGTAGGTCCTTAACCAGGTTGTTGAAATGATAGGCTGCGGTATTTGAAGTGCTTGCGGTTTCAGTTCTCCTATGTATGGTGGACATTTTTAGAGGAGCTGTAGAAATCCTGACGGTTGGATCCATTCTTCAGCTATAACATTGAGAAGCAAAATGATGATGTTATCGCGAGTCTATGCTATTTATACGATTTAAAACGAAGGAGGGGTTATACTGTATCACTAGGAAGGGAGGGGGAGAATGACGTTTTGGATGTGAAGAGGTAGGTGAGGTTTAACATAGTAGAATAGTTGAGTAAAGAAGATATCGGGGGAGGTGGAAGGAATTGAAGTGTTCCAAATCACAAATTGAAGTAACTCTGCGGGGGGAATTGAACTTATTATTATTTTTTTCGGTGTAGGAGGTAACAGAACGTATTATAACTTTAATACAAGCTTTGGAAAATGTGTGAAGCATTTTCTTCCAGCTAAAAACTGGGTCAAGGTCGTTTGAATATTAAAAATTTTTTTTCCTTAAAACTATGGGAAAGAATAGGAAGGAGTGACTCTAAGCAGAATGTACTGAATATCCTCCTTGTAACACTCTGCACAAAGGGATCCCTAGGCGCTCTACTAGACTGGAACGCAATTCTTCACGTCACCAGCCGAATAGACCAACGGCAACCTAGAGGGATTGGGGTGTAAGTGAATAATAGACATACGCTGAATTCGTTCTTGCTGTATGACTATTGGAAGCCGGGTGACGCAACGAATGACGCGAAATTCATCTCGCCAATCATCCGCTACGTTTACTCACCTCGGGGAAAAGACAAAAAAGGTGGGTGGGGTGGGGGGTTGGATATCAAGCTCCCAGTGAACAGAAACAATGATGTCCAGGAGAACACGCTTTGCCCGGGTTGCCCCCAGACAAACTATCCGGAGATAGCCTTAGCGTGCGTGAAAGAGGAAGGAGTATTAGGGATATTAATGATGTAAACCTGGAAGTAAGAAACATATATTATTTTACCTGAAAAGTAAACAATAAAAAAATGTTATTAAATTCCCCCCCAAATATGTGATTTTCGGTATTTTGAATAACAATTTATGTATTCCACAAGACTAAATCAACAATAATTTTACGAAATTGATTTTCACCTCATGAGATACCCCATTCTGTTCCAACTACATATATAGCACGTGCTTATGTGTAATATACTCCAGACATGGGCTTGAAGTAATTAAAAGATACCCAATAAAAATCACATTAGGGGGGATTGATCAAAATCAGAAACAATCAAGATTCCTGAGGTAAACATGAAAGTAGGAGTAATATTGTTTATAATACCTGAAAAATAAACAAGAATAAATATTGGTATTATTTATATAAAACCTGAAATAAATAAAGATATAATTATTTTAACCTGAAAAAACTGCTGAAACAAGAATAAATATTGGTATTATTTATATAAACCTGGAAGAAATACATATATAATTATTTTAACCTGAAAAACATGCTGTGTTTATGCTATAATTATAAAAATAAAATTTAACATGCAACCACAAAATACATCTAAACATTTAGTCTAACATGCACAAAAAAATTAAATAATATAATGTAAACCAAAGTGAGCTATATAAAGTACAACAAGGAATAAACATATATTATAATTGTATTTCTTAACAAGCTAACAAAAACTCACAATACAGAGATGTTATCTCAAATTATATGCTTTGGAAATAAGATATGACCAAGATATGCGAACAATATACAACTGGCGATATTGTGGCAGATTTTTTGGGTTTCAAGCATGGTTACTTATTTTGAACCGCAAAAAACCGTTATCTCTGGGTGCATACCTTCTTTACAAAGCATAAAACCAAATTAACCTATATAAAATACAAGGGAATAAAAAATATATTAAAACATTGAAATATCTTAAAAGCTAACAAGAACATAGTATTCACTCTATAAAGTCATGCATAGAAGTGAACAGTCTCTAAACGTTTCGCTCGTTTATATAGAGCTATACCTACATGCAGTGCAACACCTGGCCCCCTATGAGTTCATCAAACCTAGTTTTACCCGTCCCCCACAACACCTGTCTTAACACCTGTCAGTGTGAGTTTTATTAATCCTAACGTAATTGCATTGTATTTCAAAACAAACACACACAAGTATGTCGTGGATATCAACTATGCCCAACACTTGTGTGTGTGTGTGTGTGTGTGTGTGTGTGTGTGTGTGTGTGTGTGTGTGTGTGTGTGTGTGTGTGTATTGTTTGATGTTTGAATATTAATAAAATAGAGGATTTTTAGTTGAGCAAAGGTGTAAAATGACTTAAGCTTGGTCAAAGCAAACACAAAATTACATTTTTTCTACAAGACATAATATATATTTTTTAAATAATAAGTTACAATAATTATACTATTAAAAAGAAATATTGTTGTTAAACAAAAAATTATTACAAATGTTAGGAAAGATAAATTCTCATAATAGAGTCAACAGTTTCTCTGCAAATTCCGCAAGTTTTGCAGGCTAATCCGCAAAGCAAACAAGCAATAACGTGTCTGCAGGGTAAATAAACCACTTGAACTTCTTCTGATAGACAGATTTTACATTCTGCACGAAGTATATCTGCTGCCAATGAGGTCTTCCTAGTAACTAAAGCCTTCTCCCTGAAACTGTCAACGGGAACGAATGCCTTGCTTTTCCCCATTTGTACGATGCCCATCGCTAGTCAATCTGAACGGCAAATGTTACTTTTTTGATAGCTATTGCAGTTTATATACGCTACTCTTTTAATTACGTCACACAATCGTGAGCACTCGCACGTACAAGCGCGCAGGTAAAGTCTTAAAAACACTTTTCAATGGTCCGAACATGATTATAACTCGAAACAGAGGTAGGTTTTTAAAAACAATTTATTCAGGCCAAATACCTGTTACAACAAACAATCGCTAGCACAACGATGTGTAAACACATTAGCTCACGAGCGAGGAACCTATATCAATAAATTAACATGCTTTTACATTTTTTAACCAGTAAAGATCTGGAGAACAAACAGAGAAGTCACCGTTCAGTCTTTGCGACTGACACATTTATTGCGAAAATAATCCCATCACCTCGTAACGGATTTCAACCGTACAAACGCGACGTTATAGTAAAAATATAGGTCAGCAACGAACTGGGTACAGAATATAATACACACATTCTCTAGGTAAACAACGGTTTTTACATTACCCCCCAACATGTCCGAACAGGCTTCTAATTACATCACACAACAGCCAACACCCATATCACCAACCAACCCATACTACCTCACCTAACGGTCTTTAACGGAAAATTAACGTATTTCTAAAAAAAACACCTGCCACATACACACACGCACAACCGCGCACAACCGCCCACATTCCAGACCTCGTACCATACACGTCACCCTCCAATAATCGATGAAACCAACCCCTCATACCCCACCTAACCGTTTTTAACGGAAAAGTAACGTATTTTCCGTCAAAACCACCTGTTTTTGTGGCGAAACTGTGGTTTTGCCATCTACTGTCGTACGATTGTCGTTAAAGACTCTGGCGAAAGTAACCCAAAAGGAACACAAGGCGATAGTGTCTTACGATTATCGTTGAGCGATCATCGCGTGTAAGCAAACTTACATTAGTAGATTTCATATGGCTCTTACGCTCGTTCAACATTTTCTATGGACATGTTAGTCTCCACTTTCTCCTCCCTTCTCAAACTGATGCTGGGCCTACTATCTTTTGATGTTATTTTCCTTCGGAGGTTAACAATCAACAATAGCCACAGATTCACTGTTTGCAGACTTCACAACACATGAGATATTTTTACAATCGTTGTCTTTCCAAGCACAAGTTTTAAGTGGAAGATGAAAGAAATATTTTATGAGCATAAGTACACTAGAAATGGTATAATCATTTTTGCTTGCGGTGTTGGTTCCTTATTGTACAACCAACCGATATTCATTTTGAAGCTCGCCAAACGAACGGATGAATTGCAAGCGCCGCGCCCCTTTGGATTTCCATGAAGGTTAGCAACTATTCGTCATGAACGAAATACCTTTCAGAGGTGACGATGAGGCCAGCCGGCTTTAATGTCACCGCTCTATTTCCGTGCCAGAAGCGTGACAGCTTACAAGATAGACAGAATGTGACTCAGAGAGTCAGGGGGCCTGTCTTTTTAGGTTATTTTTAAAGCGTCTTCATGCCTTTTACGAATATTCAGAAGCGAATGTTTAAATTAAATAGAGCAATAGTAACGTTGATAGTACAGTAGACGGGAAGATAATCTTGTTTGTGAAAATGAACTTTTGCTTACCCAAGCTGATTGTAAAAGTTAATGTATAAAACGGACGAATAGAAAAGTTGTTTGTGCAAGCACATTTTAAACCCTATTGTTTTTATCTAAACGTGGTTACGAAGAACATATTTCCGTACTCGTCGTCTTTTCGAATTCATTTTTATTATCATGTTTTTATATTTTTTTCTTGTTAAAAATGATTTTCTCGTCCGTCTTATCAGCTCTGTTCTGGCTTTAATTCGTTTGCAGTTTCTACTAACATTTTTTTGTACCATCTTCTTTCTTTACTCCAAGCAGGGACCTCTCCTTCCCCGGTTATCATGAGGTCTGGTACAGTTAATCCATCTTATTCAGGAGATTCCAAAGTTTACTCCTATTTCAGTAAGTACCACGGAATAACTGTGTCCTTATTTTAGTCATTATTTCCCTTAATTCCTTCTGTTAACTTTCAGATTCCTCTTTATGACTCCGTTAGAGAGTACATCAACTTCAGATACGCTAACCTGTACACGTGTTCCTATTATCTCTCTTACATCCTGTACCAAGGGGTTTATGCCCCTCCATTAATCCTAGCTACATTTATAACACTTTCCCATTCTTCGTAGACGATATAATGTACCAGACAGACTGATTGCCTTAAAAGCGCGATAAAAGTCTTACCACTGATAGCAATGTTTAAAGTGTGGTTGGTAAGCCTGAGGAATGGGAAGGTAGTGAAGGAAACCTAGGTGGCTCCACTAGAGAGAGTCTGCAGCGTCCTACCTTATCCTACGGCTCCACTTGCCGTTATTTGTCGCGCTACAAAGTATAGTTGGTGAGCCTGAAGAATGGGAAGGCAGTGAAGGAAACCGAGGTGGCTCCACTAGCGACAGTCTGCAGCGTTCTACCTTATGCTACGGCTCTACTTGCCGTTATTTGTCGCCCTACAAAGTGTAGTTGGTAAGCCTGAAGAATGGGAAGGCAGTGAAGGAAACCGAGGTGGCTCCACTAACGACAGTCTGCAGCGTTCTACCTTATGCTACGGCTCCACTTGCCGTTATTTGTCGCGCTACAACGTGTGGTTGGTAAGCCTGAGGTATGGGAAGGTAAGGAAGGAAACCGAGGTGGCTCCACTAAAGAGAATCTGCAGCGTCCTACCTTATGCTACGGCTCCACTTGCCGTTATTTATCGCGCTGCAAAGTGTGGTTGGTGAGCCTGAGGAATGGGAAGGTAAGGAATGAAACCGAGGTGGCTCCACTAAAGAGAGTCTGCAGCGTCCTACCTTATGCTACGGCTCCACTTGCCGTTATTTATCTCGCTGTAAAGTGTGGTTGGTAGGTCTAAAGAACGGGAAGGTAAGGAAGGAAACCGAGGTGGCTCCACTAAAGAGAGTCTGCAGCGTCCTACCTTATGCTACGGCTCCACATGCCGTTATTTATCTCGCTGCAAAGTGTGGTTGGTAGGTCTGGGGAACGGGAATGCAGTGAACAAATGGTACCACTAGCGACAGTCCGCAGCGATAACCTTTTACTGCACGCTGCAGAGTGAAGTGTTGTGCGAAAATAAAACCTATTCTATTTTCACGCTTCACTCGGCCGCCAACAGGTTGCTCCACTAGCTGTAGACTGTAGTGTTGCGCCTGCAGCCAAGGCGGTCCCGGCTCACGTCTACCGCCACAATAAACACTAGTGCAGCCAGGCAGCAGTGGATTGTGGTTGGTAATCTGTTACCTGTGGAGCCTTAACAGTTTCTCGTCTGACAGCGAAATTGTCTCCACTTATTTCTATTTGCTTGGTCTGCTGACTAAGATAGTTGACGAATAATGTTTGTTTTGTACCATTCCGAGTCCTCTTTAAATACCGTTCAAGCTATCGCACGTCTTGCAGAATATTTGCATAATAAAATTAAATATCCCTCGCTTTAATAAAGCACAAAAGCGTGTTGAATTTACAGAACGTCACAGAGCTTATACATCGTACTGTTTCTCGAGTTGATTCTCTTAATTTATTTGCACATGGATTGTACAAACCGTTGTACAAATAACGCCGTTTTCCCATTAAGTAACCACTTCGTTCATTCACCTCTATCCTCCCATTCTTTGTCTTCCTCTACTCTTTTTTCTACCTCGTCCTTCCATCACCTTCTTGACCGGTGTCTTCTACTTCCCCTCACAGAGTTCCATGCAGTAATACGTTTTGACAATATATTTCTTTCTCTTCTGATGTCGCCACATTACTGTAGACTTTTCTCTTCCGTAGACGTCACAGATCCTGTCCGACTTTCGTATAAACTGTTTACACAGCCGAAAGAGAGTTTGGACTCTTCGGTCACAATATACATAAATTACAAGGAACTGAGTACAAGTCCAACAAACTCATGTTTATCATTGATGTAGAAAGTATGAATTGGCACTTTCAAGAAGAAGAAAGTAACTTTTACAGTAAACGAATGGAATTAGAAACTCCTCACCAGTTAAACTAATATGTTATTTGGAGATCGTGTTAACACACTCCTGTACGCTAGGAAATTATCTTTGTTTTTGTGTTTATTTACTAAATTCGTCACTAAGTACGGACATTTCTATTACTCAAAAACTATTTCTATTTTTAAACTTTTCACTTCCATAATTTAACTTTTAGTTATAAAAGTCCCCACTTTTGACGGTTAAATTGCTTCTTTTATCTCCAGCATATTTACCTCGCTCTTTTACTACAAGCTAGATAGACTAACTTCGAACTGAATTATTTACAAACACTTTTATATTCTCTTCTAATTTACAATCAATTATTCTCAGTGTCCATATCACTACATTTCACATTTTTCCTAAAGTTACTAGATTTGGTCGCTACATTTATACTAACTGGTCAATATTATAATATTCAGAGAGGAAAGAACTGTAGGCGTATTAAAAAAAGCAATTTAACTTTGTAAAGAAACAAAATAATTTGTGTGCGCGCGCATACATGCGTATGCGTGTGTATTGTTTCTGTTTGTGTGATGTCTTTTATGTAAGTGTGTGTGTGTGTGTGTGTGTGTGTGTGTGTGTGAGAGAGAGTGAGTGTGTGTGTGTGTGTGTGTGTGTGTGAGTGAGTGTGTGTGTGTGTGTGTGTGTGTGTGAGTGAGTGTGTGTGTGTGTGTGTGTGTGTGTGTGTGTGTGTGTGTGTGAGTGAGTGTGTGTGTTTGTGAGTGCGCGCGCGCGCGTGTGTGTGAATGTGTGAGTGCGCGCGCGCGCGCGCGTGTGTGTGTGTGTGTGTGTGTGTTTGTGTGTACTGTTTGTATGTTGTCTTTTATTTATTTAATGTGTGTGTTCGTGTGTGAGTCCACTATGTTGCTATCCCGGTATATTGAGTGTTGCTGAGTGTTGACTACGGGTATATTACTCACAACAGGCCCTAAACAAACACTACATGGATTTACTTAAAAGACAAGGTGAAAGATTTATTATTGGGGTGGGGGGATTGCAATGCAAAACACAAACATTAGGGTTCCAGATTAACCGGCTCTCCTAAGAACCGATCGGATTAACAAAAGAGGAAACGTCATATAATACTGAGCAATAATGTCTAGAATAAATACGCAACGACGTGACTAACAAGTAGCATGTTTGCTTCAAAAATTATAAACTTATCTGAACTATATAAACTTATCAAAATATAAGAAATTCTACTCTTAAATAAAGCTCAAAGAAGTAATTGAAGTAGAACCGAAATTAGTCCCAACGCATCGATTTGGATTTAGATAAGACTACTCCGTCATGGATCAGGTGCACAGAAGGTTGTCATTGAAATAGCAGCTGTTTCAACAGAGGCAAACACTTTTTTTATGGTTTACTACAAGTTGCTTACTGGCAGACCAATATTTTAACGGCTTTACCTCTTAAATATGATACTATATCCAATAGAACACTTGAATAATAAAATTAACATTAACCGAATGGTTTTTCGGATTGTGTTCAAACTTATCTAGATATACTTTAATGCAAAAAGAAACACGTACCTTAGGTTGTTGCGTTGCCGGCAGGAGGGTTGATTTCCGAAACTTTCAGAGTCCCCCTTTAAAAAAGAATTTTGAATAACTCTACTCGGGCCGTGGAAGGTGTACAGAGCTATAAGGAAATAAGTATTTGATTAATTTGCAAATAATTTATATAATACAAAGGCCTGTGGCTATTAAATTGGCTGCCCGCAAGTTAGCCCTGTTAGGGTAAGGCGAGGTCACAGGTGAAACAATTTTTACACATTTTGCTGCAATTATTCGTATATATATGGGTTATTAGCTATGATGCTTTATATATCTGGTAACAAAAATAGGATGTTATGTATTTAACTAACACTTAAATACAGATAAGAGGTGCTTTTAGAATGATGTATTCTATGAATCAGTAAGCTTTAAATAAATTAGATAATTGAGCATTTTGCTTTAAATAGATAAAAGGAATGATAATAAGTAGGTCATCTTCACGGTGGATTGTCTGCAGAACCTTTCGCTGGAGGTTTTAGATTCAATCCCACCGAATATATAATGTGGATTTAATTTGTTCTACTTTACATCTGTTAGAACACAATGATAACAAGTTAAACTATTACACTAAGATTCTGGAGTCGTACTGGATGGAATGCTAGCTCGTATTGCAGTATGACTCTCTGGATTTTAGCCCCATTCTTGAAGTTACAGCCTCATATTTTAAATTACACTCCATACTTTTTTGTCCCATACTAAAAAACCAAATATACTGTTGAATAAAATGACAACTTATGTCCTTTTGAAATGAAATAGGATTTGTAGAAGAGTATAGTAAGTGAATCAATCTATACATGTTGTTTACAACTTGAATCTTCTAGTTACATTAAACAAATTAAGATGCTTGAAGTAATTATTTAATACAATTAATATAATATTATAAATTGCTTTAGCTGAGTTCTTATGGTGTCTCGCCTACATAATATAACAGACACAAAAGGTGTAAATCTAGTTACTTTAATTATAAAGAAAACTTCATGAGTGTTCCATGGCGGTTTGGTAGGTTCTGCCTATAGTGAGATAACAAAATATTGGCGGTAAATAATATATTTCTTTTCCTAACTGGGTCTGGACCCACAAAAAAACCCGCCTAGCCCTCGTGGCAGCCCACCTCTAGTGAGCTGCCTCCATCTCACATTCGTATGCGGTTGGTATCCCTACCGCGAGTGAAGGAAGCGGGATTGATTGATCATGTACCAGGTTCTTTCCATGGAGAATCAGGAGATAGTGAAATAAAACAGTACGGTATGTGTCAGGCTAAGAACGGGATGAGAAAACCTGGCAAGAAAGAAACCCTGATAGGAAAAATCACGCGACAGATCATGCAGGAACCCTGAGGGGTAGGATAAGGACGCGTCTGCTGAAAAATATTAGTAAGTAGCGGTTTTTTTACCAAGTTAATACCAAAAGTGTAAATATGGGTTTGTTTGCCAAGTAAATCGATATATAAATGTTATTCAAAACCCCCAGATGTTTGATCCAGCAATTGCATGTAAAGATCTTTTAAACCATCTCCTACGTGCAGCAGAGGATTTGACAAATCATGATACGAGAGTGCACTTAAAGTATAACAAATGTATTCGTATGCGTTACGTTTACGCTCAAAGCTTCTCGTGCTTTGTATGCGTAACGACAGCGACAAAGTACGATTGGCGTACGCCTCGTCGCACGACTTCATCCTACCTTTACTTGGTGTTTTGTCGTAGGATAGAGTCAGCTGTGTTCATCTCACCGTCAAGTCAACATCTCTTTGTCGCGTCCTAGACTGTTTATAACGATGTTTAGCTGACAATTGTTTATAATATTAAGATGACAATCCAGATATTTCTGCCCTGACTGTGATGTAGCACTTCCTGTTACTCTATAAATTTAAAAATATACCATACTCTCGCAAATATATAAAACCATTTTTACACATAGCAATGTACATTTATGTAGATATTTATTGATGAAAGTGTATATATAGCTAATGTGTATTTTTGTGTGTAAATGATTTAATTTTTTTTTACGAGTGTGATAGTGAAACATTCACTATGTTACTGTCAAACTACATTCAAAAGCAGCAATATTTGCGAACGTATCTTACAATTTTTCGTTGAACTATCATCTCAAAGTTCTAACCTGTATGCATATAAAACATTTTATTAAATAAGATAGTATCTAAATAAATGTGGCATATTTTATATCAGTTATTAAGATACGAATTAACTCGGGTTAATAGATAGGTGGTATTTATGAGAGATATTTCACACGTTATTATACGAAAAAGTCGTTTTTCAATGAAGGTAGTTTTAACGGGATATAGAGTAGATAAGAAATTCACATTAAAAAATATGATTATTTCGGGAAGGAAATGCGAAAAAATCGGTAAGTTAAGTGGTTAAAGAAAGTAAAATCTGGGGAAAATATTGAAAACTACAGAAAATGAATGAAAACAGCGCTACCATAAATACAAATAGGTACATGATAGATGTAATATAATAAATGCTACTTTTGATCCTAAATAAAAAAGTTTTTCGTCATATTAGGTGTAGTAAGCTTTAAAAGTTTCATAAAATTGGAGAATTAGAAAGAAAAGCATTTTAAATACAATATTTAGAATATTAAATTAGAAAAATAAATTATAATCATAATACATGCTACGACGTACCTGAATATTGCATTTGAGAAGTAATTTGAACAAATAATTTATTTTATATCCATCATTTTATAATTTATATTAATTATAATTAACTATTGCAATTTACTAGTGGTGTGCCTCATGTAGTGTTGAGCATCTCGTTGGTCCCACAGGCGTATCCTTTCTTGGACAAGAGGAATAGGTTCTCGCTATCCATGATGATGTTAGCACGACAAATTCAAACTCAGTCAGAAAAGAAGGGGGTTTGGTGGCCCCTGAGGTTTTGTAGCGTCTGTCTGGCTGCAGGTAGGAATATGGGATCAGGGCTTTTTGGTTAGGGCTGGATCTGAGGAGGGGTTTCCGCACGGCAGGACGTTTTATTGGGTGGGACGGAAAATCAAAACTGAATAGGAAAAGGTGCGTTGTAGCGCGTCGTCGTGCAACAAGCCCCCTCCTAATGGACGCGGTTTTACTTACGTCTTCCCGTTTAGATCTGTCGTGCGTTGTCGCGTACGAAAACATCTTACCTTGCAGCATCTTGTACGCATCTAAAGGACAAGAGGCTTAACGGTCCAAGGGGAAGATCTGCGGTTAGGACGATCTTGAAGACGTTAAGTAATTTATTAAACTCAACACCACTCGCTAAGCCACAGGGAGCTGGTTTTTACACAATTAGAAATAAGCAGCTAGAACAAACAGAATGCTAGCATCGTTTGATTCCTCTTCCAGCCGCTAGAAACACTGGCATAAGCTGGTATCTAATTATTTTGCTGGAAAACGTTTAATATTGGTAGCGCTTACCAGGTCACGTGACCGTGGCGTTGTTGTTTCTAGCGCCATTCTACCCTCGTCTGACTGAAAGATGTTTTAGCTTTTCGACATATTCATTAAAATTTATACGTGTATATATATATATATATATATATATATATATATATATATATATATATATATACTTAATATATATATATATATATATATATATATATATTAAATATGGTGATATGTTTTCTTGTAATATAGTTAATAAATTAAAAATATTTAAAAAACAAGAATACTTTTAATGCATATATTATCGGCGAAAAGCTTTGAATAATATATGCATTAAAAAAATTCTTGTTTTTTAAATATTTTTAATTTATTATATATATATATATATATATATACATTTATATATATATATATATATATATATATATACACATATATATATATATATATATATACATTTATATATATATATATATATATATATATATATATATATATATATATATATATATATAATGACTCGCTCTTCTACTGTTGTTGGGTTCACCTCGTCAATGCTGGATGAGATTCTAGCGAAACGTCGGAACTGCGAATTTATGGACTGCAGAATGAACGGATGTACTCCAGATAGTAACTATTCATCATATTTT
Organism: Prosapia bicincta; assembly: GCA_036971475.1. Lineage (NCBI taxonomy): Eukaryota > Metazoa > Arthropoda > Insecta > Hemiptera > Cercopidae > Prosapia > Prosapia bicincta. The sequence goes on from JBAIZL010000001.1 coordinate 246,881,529, forward strand.
TCCATCCGTGAATGAATACGTATCAGCATATATACATTTACATATACATATACATTTATATATATATATATATATATATATATATATATATATATATATATATATATATATATATATATATTAATGGATAAATGGCTGTAAGGCAGTATAAACTGCATTAAGAATTTGGGGCAGAAAGGTTGATATTGTGTTGTGATGCACTCGAAAGAGGTATTAGGGTGACTTTAACCTGTCACCAGTTGCCAAGAGTCCTAGAGTAATTTCTAGGTTTGTTTTACAAGGTAGGCCTATTGTTTGCCTGATGTCGGTGTCCTTTTTCTATATCCGTGGTGTTACAATTTCGGGGAGGTCGTTAAAGTTTAATTCTGACAATCCCGGCATATTCCGATATGAATTTGAGTCTTCTCCTAGAAGCTCACAAATAAGACATGATGTTGCCCCAACCATTCCTTTCTTTCAATCCATTTCCTCACCCAGTTCCTCCTTTTTCTTCGTAGCAATTCCAAACAAGCTTCGTGCACTCCCATTCTGATTATACGTAAGAAAATATCTCGTCTAATGGCAACATACGACATGTGCATACCCAGTGCTAATCACATCAGCAGACTTTAGCTAGTTCCCCAGCTCCGGCTGACAGGACTTCTAGCTCGCTGAGGAAGTGTTGCTAGATTCCACAGCCAGAACAAGCAAGATGAGGCTAGAACAAGCTTCGTGTAACATGGTATTTACTGTAGAAATACTTTGAACGCGATTACTGAGGCTAACTCTACCCTTCGAATAATTTAATACTTCAATAGCCCAAACCGATTCCTTTTGTTTCAGACAAGTTTAAGTGACGATTTTGTTCTGATTATAAGCAACAGAAAAGTAAGATTTAGTGGCAGGGTAGGTATGTAGGACGTTGATCAGGGAGCGCCTGCTTGACGGAGTGTTATCAATCACTTTTCAAGTGGCGCGTCAACATCGCCAACAAAGAACTCCGTTCATGCCTTCGATTGTAGAATCTCCCCAATACGAAGTATGCTACACAACATGTAGACACAAACCATTCCTAACGCCTTTTCAAGACATTCCTCTCTCAAAACTGTTTCAGGAAAACAAATTCCTGAACTAGTATGATTCTAATTGTTTATCTTTTGTTTCATTTGCTCTGGCAATCAATTTCCAATTGCGTTGGATCGACGACTTTTCAGTCTGTTATATCCCTTCTGTATTTCTGTTTCTAAAGCAAAATCTGTTTCATGGCGGGAAAATGTTTAGCCCAACCTCACCCGTAAAACAATATGAAGGGTTTGAACAATGTGGCTAGGTTTTGATAATCGAAAGAAAGGTGTCATATAAATCAGTTAAATATCTCGCCTTTCAGTGTTTGAAGCAATTTGTAATAATACATTTTTTGTAGGTACAATAAACTTATTGTAGTTTAAATTATAATAAATAACAACTCCTTATAACTACAAATATTTTACTTTGTACTAATGAAAACCGGTTTTATAAACAATATTCAAGCTGACTTTTGAGTGAAGGTTATAAACAAAAGAATAAATAGGGACGACTCACAATTACAAACACTTTAATATCAGACGCGTTTCAATGACAATATGTCATCATCTATAATATCAGGCGCGTTTCAATGACAATATGTCATCATGTGATGCTACACAATTAAAATATTATAGTTTTTGTTAAGTTTTTTTTATTAAGTTTCAATTGTGTAGCGTCACTGAAGATGATAACATAGTGTCATTGAAACGCATCTGATATTAAAGTTTTTATAATTGCCAGTCGTAGCCTATTTATTCTTTTCTTTATAAACAGGTTTTGTTTCTGTTACAAAGCAGTCATCCTCAGTGGTTTTACAGAACTGATATAATAGAAAATACGTCGTTTAACTTAAAATAAACTAAGGGTAATTAAATTATCCTTAAGTCCCTTGAATATAAATGCGTACAAATAGATAAATACAGATATGCGTAAGATATAATAAGCGAAATTAAGACGCCATATAAATAACTGAAGAACATGCCTTAAACATAATATACAGTTAGAGTGTATTCAATAATTCACTGTGAGACAACATACAGCTGAGAAGTGCTACCTTTGGGGTCGTAAAAATGTTTTTCAAATTTTGAAAAGTAGCGGCTATTTTCCAACATAGCGGCCAATCTTTAAACTTATAATGAAAACCCTAATTTTTTTGTGAGATTTGATTTTACAAGAGCTTTTAAGACATTTCTGTGCTTAACATTATGAAATAAACCGTAAAATTGATGAATTAAAACCATATAACTTTAATCTTCATAAGTATGTAGCCTGCTGAAAATATTTTATCGCTATATTTAATTCATATTATAATAAACATTACATTTACAGCCCTTTTAGGTACTGTAAATTCAACTTAGTCAGTGTCTCCCATTTCAATCTTTTCAAATATAAGCTCAATGTGTCTACTTATGAAGGTCGGCGCACTCAGCATTTCTAATCAACGCACACATTCCGCGCGCGCGCGCACACACACATACGTTTTGAGAAAGAACTTATCTGTTCAGCAGTTTTACACAATCAGTTCAGTGTGCGGGAAAATCTCAAAAAGTATTCCCTGACTAGAGGACGATGATTCGAGTGGTGCAGAATTGGCACCGTTAAATTCAGTACCCAATAGGTCACATTGGGTATATCCGGTTAGCAATTTTCTCTAGCATTAGCTTTCTGGTATGAGGTAAACGTGGAGCCAAAGAACACGGTGACGTGTTACAGCTTCCCTTAATTATTCCATGTCAGTTACAAAACAAGAAAACAGCCCACGAGTTTAATACAAACAGACAGTTATTTCATGGTAAGCAAACTCTACGCTCCTAGCGGGACTGTTGAGAAACGTAGTTAAGCACATGTACAAGGCAAAACGTCTGCTTGCAGAAACTTTAAAGGCGCCCTCGGAGCGATATCAGATGAGAAGCAAGCAGACGTATGCAGACGGATGGGATGTCTGTGTGCGTTGGCACGTTTGATAAGCTGGGGAGCGATTTGTCGCCTTCCCGTCTACTGCTGAGTGCGCCGGTTTTAAAAGCAACCTGTTTTACAAACCTTAATCCCAGCCTTCTAAATGGCGCTTTGATGAACAATAATGTCTTTCGATTCGGTCACCTCTAGAAGGTTCTTTTTGGTAGAGATTCGTCGTAGCAGGGTGAACCACGAGGAGGCCTGCTACATTTACACCCCCTTCAGTGGATCCCAAGTCACGTGGGCATCACAGGCAACGAAAGAGCAGACGACCTAGCAAAAATGGAGCACAGACGCAACAACCCTACGTATAAACCAGCCTCACCTCTGCCAAACACCTTATCGATATAACCCTGAAACGCTCCCCTGAGGAAGCCAGCAGAGGAAAACAGGGGGCATCACTTAGCAGTCGCGGTCCTCGGATGCCCACAAGCGATAGGGCACTGCCGTGGCTGACTTTCGATTCCTAACAGGACACGGCTATGTCCAGGCCCACATCTACAGTTTTGGCCTAGCAGAATCCGATACGTGCCCGCTCTGTCTTGATGGTGTCTTGAATGGTAACCACATTTCAACCTGACCTGAGCTGGACGACCAGCTGTCCAGAATAGGTTACTGGGAGCCTCGGCGCCGAATGGCTCAACAGCCAAGTGCGGGCATTGGCTAAAGTAAAGAAAATGAACCAAAATGTCTACTATTTTGACGTTATTGCTAACGTTTTTTGTACAACTAGTTTTCTAAGTGGAATATGCGACACTTGCGTCCATGGTGAAATGTGCGATAGTCACCCCAAATATAACTGCGTTCGGGAGACCCATATTATTTCCTGTAAGTGAGCCTCTATAATTCCTATCACACTTTACCCAAGATTTGGACTGGCTAAGTGGTAGAAAACCAGTCTTTCCATCATTCTGGAAAACTCATTTTCTTACATTTAGGCGTGTTTAAAATCAGCTAAAAGAGCCGTGACTTTTATAAGTTTTAATTTTTAAATCGTTGTACATCTTTTTCATTTTTTTAAAAATTTAATGTTATCAGTTTTGTTGTTTTTGTTTGTTCTTTTTGATGAACATAGTACTATTTGCAAATATTGTTATAACTTTTAGTGGTTTTCAGTTTGAACCTAGTAGGCCTATAACTTTTGTAAGTAGGTCAGAGTGCTAAGACATGCATTACGACACCAGTTTCTTCGTAGTTCTTGATCGTTTTATTAATATTCATATATATATATATATATATATATATATATATATATATATATATTAAATATGGTGATATGTTTTCTTGTAATATAGTTAATAAATTAAAAATATTTCAAAAACAAGAATACTTTTAATGAATATATTTATTCAAAGCTTTTCGCCGATAAAATAGTACCAGCATCTTCAGGAAAATAATTATCTAATAAAATATTTTTACAAAATTCTATACATAATAATGAATTTATATATAATTATTAATTATATATATATATATATATATATATATATATATATATATAATTAATAAATTTAAAACATTTCAAAAACTGTTTTATCGGCGAAAAGCTTTGAAAAATATATGCATTAAAAGTATTCTTGTTTTTGAAATGTTTTTAATTTATTAACTATATTACAAGAAAACATATCACCATATTATATATATATATATATATATATATATATATATATATATATATATATATATATATATATATAGAATATCAAATGTGTTTTCCTGTTAGAATATTTTTAAGATCAAATAATATACACAAATACAGGAATATTTAATTTATTGAATAATAAACTCAAAGCTTTTCGTTGGTTTACATTACCAACATCCTCAGGAGTTACAATACTAAGATGTTGGTAATGTAAAAACGAAAAGCTTTGAGTTTATTATTCAATAAATTAAATATTCCTGTATTTGTGTATATTATTTGATCTTAAATATATATATATATATATATATATATATATATATATATATATATATATATATATATATATATATACAGTATATATATATTCTCCTATTACCTCCAAACATTAAAATTGCGTCTTTGTGCTCAACACATGTGTGAAATGTAGGTTGCATTTCCTGCTTCTGTTTTTAAACAACTAATCATTCCTTTGATTCTAGGTTAGGTCTCCGAAGGATGTTGTTCAGTTTGTTGTTCTATCCTTAAACAGCATTAAGGTGGCGCGAATGTGGGGGGGGGGGGGAAGGTGCATGTATCACCGGGTGCAACTGACACGACACCCTCTAAGTGACCTTAAAGAAAGAAATCCAGTGGGGATCAAAAGGCCTTGCAGGCTACGTCACCGGATCCATTTCTGCATGGGAACTGTTTGCTGGAAGAATAACTGCCTTTTATACAACGAGATATATTCAGATGTTTCTGAGGACAGTTTAAGTAACTGGATCCGAACACGTGTTCTGTGATAAAAGCGTACTTCCAAGTCTCAGAGCACAGCGACAATTTTTTGAAACTTAATTTTATTTATAAAATTCCTGTTCTTTTTAAGGAAAGTCCTGTTCCTGTTTTTATCTTACTATCAGGTTTTATGGTTAATAAATGTAGCGATTTTCCTGATTTCATGTCACTGTTTGGGACATTATTTTTGTCAGTCCATGCAATGCTTGACAAGTTAGAACCATCGACTGCTTTTTTCAACTGTCCACCTGAGGATTCAAGTCTACTTTAACACAGAGATAAACAGCAACTGATAGAATTTTTGTAATTATTGTTTGAATTTATGTAGTAGGTTACAAATTGATTGGAGTAACAAATTGCAATCTCGTACTGCATCTTACATACAGTTTCAGGACATGACTTAAAATACTCCAACACCATCGTTTGATCTCCTATTATCAAAGATGTTTTCATCATTCTAGTTAAAAATGTTTCTCACTCTCTAAACGATTTGGGATGGGCCAGACAGGATGCTTTTCGCTTTAGGTATGATTCATTGTTGTAGAGAAATATTGTTGTAAATTTAATCTATAAATTGAATTACCGTAGAGTATTACAATTAGGAGACGCAATTTTTCAAGCTTCCGTTAAATTCGAGTCCGGCTTCGAGTTGACTGGGCCGAGGGGGTTTAAAAAACCTTTTTCACGTCACCATTGCGATTTCATATAAGAACTAAAGCGCTGATTGGGAATAGATAACTATTCAAAGAGTGGTTTTTTAATGAGTTTGTGCCCGATACTAAAACGTTTTTAAAAACAAAGAATTTGCATCGGAAGGCTATTTTATTGTTAGACAAAGCACCATCGCATACCGATGAAGATTAACTGTCTCTTGATGATATCCGTGCTTTATATGTCCCCGCAAATGTTACGAGCCTAATACAGCCGATGGACCAGGGTGTTCTGGAATGTATGAAAAAAATACAGAAGTTACCTTTTACAATCTCTCTTGGAAGCGACTGAAGGGGAAGAAAGTATTGTAGGCTTTCTAAAAAGAAATGACAGTTAAGGGAGTTGTGTACTGGATGGCCGAACCATAGAACAAAATAAAAGAAGAAACTGCAAGTAATTCGTGGAATAGAATCCTGAGTCATAATGGAACTGATGACAGTGTTATTGGTCCACAAGAAGAAACAGATTTGACATTTCTTATCAAGAAACTTCCAGGTTGTTCAATTCCGATGTGAAAAATTTGATATAACAGATGTTAAGATTGAAATGTTACAAAAATCTACTCAAGGCCGTACAAGAAGGGAAATTATTTTGTGCATTCTTAATTATAGTATTCAGGCTCATTAGAACGTTTGTTTTTTTTCAATGTTCAAGAAATTATTTCCGTGTAATCCGAGTTTTCGGTAATCCGGATTGTCTCTGTCCCATCTACCTCGAATTATCGAGACTCTACTGTATTATTATTATTATTATTATCACCATAGGCCCTATTCATTGAATTATTCTTTCAATTCAATGAAACTAATTACTAGGAAACATTTGCACAAACATGTAAATAAGCACAAGTAGAATAATGTCGCAAAATCTTACGTGGAACAGTCACTTGAATAGGTATTACTAAAGTAAACAGAGATTAGTGCTCTCCGAATGACAACAATCGGAAAATTCCAGCTGATATGGCATTTATAGTTTACCAGCTGAAAACTAGTAAACAATATTTGCAGCCTTCATACAGAAGTGTTTGGGAATATTAAAACAATTTTATATGTACAAATTTCCAAACGTTCGTGTACAAATATAATCACATTTTTTACTGAATACATTCCTCAATAAAATTGAAATGCTGTCGACTGATCACCAATTTGGATCTTGTAGTTGAAACATTTAAGTAAATTTGCAATGTCTGTTTAGGAAAAATTAATATGGTTGATGAATCATTTTATGAATACATTATTATTAGACTAACATTAAATTTATATAGCTTTATTTTTCACTGCTATAATTTGTAGAGAAAACAAAAGTCTTAAGTTAGCAATAAAAACAAAAATCGACAAACAAAATAAGGGTTTCAGTTATAGATTTAAACGTTATAGATTTTCGCCATATTGAAAATTACCATGAATAAATTTGCAATGTTTGTTTAGTAAAAACTAATATGGTTGCTGAATGATTTTTTGAATACATTATTATTAACATTAAATTTATATAGCTTTACTTTTACTGCTTTGGTTTGACGAGAAAATAAATGTCTTAAAGTTAGCAATAAAAAAAAGTCGAGAAACAAATTAAGGCTTTTAGTTATAGATTTAAACGTCGGTCGCCATATTGGAAATTACCGGGCATTTATAAAAACGTACTTTAGATGGTAGTAAAATAAAGTCCCCCATTGGCTTTCTTAATTAATTCATAATGTTATTAAATTAGAAGGTTTTGAAATTTGAATTATATCTTTACTTTTGGTTTGCCATTGTTTTACTCATTGGTTGTGTGAAAATATTGCTATTCATGATTAGGGTGACCAATGGACGGTTTGATCTTTCTTGTATCCTATTTACGTGCTCCAGTGGCTTCTCCGTTGTGGAAAGCGGAGATAACTATGTCGGCATGATCCACTAAGGAGCAGTGGCTCCCGTAGGACGCTCCTGCGTAACGTGGTATGCCTATAAGGGAGAGGGCTCAAGTGGCTCGAACACAAAAAGAAAAATAGTAGATACACGACCATTTATTATTTTCTATAAACTGGTCTTCCATATTTTCTATATTTATATATATTCAATTACTTTATATAATTAAAGCGTCATTCTAACAAAACCAAAATATACCTAAAACCTGAGTTTTTAAGAGATCAATAATTAAAACTCTCCCGGGGTAGGTCCATTGAAACCCGCCTTCGACTCTCCTGTTGTTGGGGTACCCTCGAAACTTTTTTCTGTAACACCACTGCTCCTGTGTGATTCTGTTTGGAATTGCTTTACGACAAATATTCTCCTACAACACTTATCACTTTAATAAAATCCAAGTTATTCAATGCGAACAACTAGTGGCAGTCGTCACTTTAGTAATGTTATCTTATGCAACGTAAATATATCATTCATACAAAAAGCTTTGCGCTATCAAATAATTTACTATTTACTGACTAAAATTGATTTTTCTATACTTAACACAAATATTTCTTGGCAATTTCCGATCTTAACGTCTCATTTACTCAATTCAGTCTATTTTTCTATCACCGAGACGATAAAAATGTAATTCACAGATAAAATAAAATTCAGACCAGAGGAAATACACTAGTTAGGGGAAAGTGCTAGGTAAATCAGGCTGGCGAAAACCCTCAAATCTTCTACAATTACTTCTTCTAACATTTTTACTTCCCACAAAGTTTTTTTCCAATTCTTTCCATTAGTCACACGCTCCCTATATATCTTGCTCAAATTTTCAATCGTTAATAAAATACTTTTCATTCATCCACTTAAGTTCAAATAAATTTTTATAAACTTGAAGTGGATGACAATTGATGTTAATACATTTTTTCAGATATAAATTCATTAATTAGGTTTAATTAATTAATTGTAGTTTTATATGGGAAAAACTTTTGACAAAAGGGGCAAAGTATGCAATATAGTTATTTCGTTCTATTTGGCTTAAAATAAGTGATAGGTAGGAAAATTTTCTCTTTATATTAGTTGTTTACGTTGGAACTTGACAAATTAACGACTTTTCAAAACAATAATTTAATACAATATATGGAAAATATACTGAGACAAAGTTTACGGTCGCATTAGGCGATCTTCGTCAGTAACAAGTTTGGTAAGTGGTCAACTTACCAAATCCAAAGTAAAGGTTACCCAATCGCCATAGACAAGCATTAACGACTACTGTATAGTTAAATTCATTCCAATAACTAACACTCTCCTGATATATATCTTGTACACATTTTCAACTGTTAATAAAATACTTTTTTATTCATCCAATCAAGTTCAAATACATTTCTTTAAACCTATAGTGGATGACAATTAATATTAACAGTTTTATTCAATAATTAAATTATAGACATTTAGGGGCTTCTAGATCGGATTCTATCTGAGAATTTTTATATTGGCACTACGCCAAATATCCCATAGCTAGAAATGTATTCTCGAAGATGTATTTACATTTCTTTGCTGCCATCTGGTTGTCGTCGAAAGTCTCATTGCACAACCTTAAATTGTTGCCATGGTTACCTCACAATATTATAAATATTTCCTATGATTAAAAATTAATGAAAATAATAAAATAAACAAACAAACTGGAATAACGGTATTGAACCTTGCTTCACAAACGGATAATGCGAAAGGTAAGCGAAAAGAAAATACAACACAATGCACGCGACGAAAAAAAGCATATAAATAGTTGGAAAAATAATAGTCCAACACCATACATAGAAAGGAAAATGTAAAATTGCAAGGAAATTCCTTTTTTTGTTTTGCCACTCAATATTATTATTCTGACATATGTATATACATATTTATATTAACCCATTGGCATACCAGTTTTTCAGAGTCTGGTGTAACCTGAGAATTCCTGTTAATTTGGCACTTTTAGACCTATAAAAACGACTATATGTTTTTTGTGTATCATAATATTACCTTGAAACTTTCAGGACTTATTACTTGAACAATATACTTCATAAAACTATTATTATAATTTTATTAATTTAATTATTTAGTTAAATTTGTGTTGACAATGACTAAAATGGTTTTCCAGTTTGATAAGGACAACAAATTAGTTGGCGAAACGTTGCACTACATAAATAAAGTTTTGACTCGATATCCAACCGTCTTATCATTTATCCAATAGCTATCTCTAATGCTTACACGCACATGAATATTAAATAAATCTGTCTAATTTACTTTAGTGTAAACACCGACGCAACATTGCTTGCACCAACACAACCTCAAATCTTCACCGCTATATTAAGTTACTATATTCGTATTTCCAGAAAGGTTAGCCCTCCTTAAAATCAAAATATTTATAGAACAAATATTGCTGATGCACCAAGTAACAATAATCGTCCCGACATATACATCAGAAAAACTTGCAACTACTATGAGCTACACTGGTCGGAACAGTTCCGTCCAGGAATGCCACGGCTGCGCGAGTACGTCGGAAATATTCCGTCCAAGTATGCTAATGGGTTAACTGTAATTATGAAACTAGTAATTTAGAAAAATACTTTTTTAAAGTCAATTACTATGAGGTCGACAAAGAGAAATTTTATTTTAGCTACTTTTTATTTTATAATTACAATATATATATATATATATATATATATATATATATATATATATATATATATATGAAGTTATTATTATTACTTGAAAATAATTTTTTCCACATATATATATTTATACATAGGGTCTATATATATGGTGAAATAAAATAACTTTCATTAACAAGAATATACGAAAGTTTAAGAATATTCGTATATTCTTGTTTATGAATGTTATTTTATTTCACCATACATATTCAACAAGAAAAAATAATTCATCTAAGGACTATAAATATATGTATATATATGAAGTTAATATATTACTATTGTAAGTAATTTTATCCACCATTAAGTGCAATGATTTTACCTTGAGTGATGAGGCGCCTTTCAGTCACTTGATCATTGTCGAATCACTAATTACTTTTTCTTAATTTTTCTGGTGCGGATGTTCGGTCCGTCGTGTTGGTAATTGTTGACGTCATATACGTTTCCTCTTGAGTCTTGTGTATTATGTTTTTGAATGGTATGTCTTCTGTATATGTTGTTTGTAGATTCATTAATAACAAACTAATACTTGTAGAAGTATACTAAACTTGTAGAAATAATAAAAAACAAACTAATACACAATAACGAAAAAAGAAACACAATAGATAGTATCATTACGTTAACCAAACACATATGTAACCAAAATTACTTCCAATTTAACAATAAATACTTTAAACAAACAACTGGACTCCCCATGAGATCACCCATATCATCTGTCATGTCAGAAATATATTTACAACACTTTGAACAAATAATAATTAAACCTATAATAAACACACACAATATCTCACTATGGACAAGGTATGTAGACGATATACTTGTAATATACCAACCTACCATTCACAACGAACACATCATAATATTAAACAAACTAAATACATACAACGAAAACATACAATTCACCGTTGAAACAGAAACAAATAGAACAATCAACTTCCTCGACATCACTTTAAATATAAATGATAATAAAATAGAAACTACAGTATACAGGAAACCTACTTCCAACAACACCACAATACACTACAAATCTAACCACCCCTGGACACACAAAATTAACACTTACAATAACATGATAAATAAAGCAATAAAATACACACAGGATAGCAAACAAAAATTAAATGAAGAATTAGATAACATTACAAAAATAGCAATAGAAAATGGATACAACAAACACCTTATAAAAAATATATACAATAAATTCACAAAAAAACCTAACCTCAACTCAACACTACAACCGGAACACAAAAATAATAAAAATAAAAAAATCTACCTAAAATATAAATACACCAATAACAAAATAGAAAAAATAACAAATATATACAACAAAGAATACTACACTCCAACATACAAACCAAACAACAAAATAATAAAATATCTTAATAACACAAACCACAAAACAAATTCAGAAAAACATAACCTATCAGGAATTTACAAAATTACATGTAACAACTGTAACACATTTTACATAGGGAAAACAACCAGATCATTTAAAATAAGATTTGAAGAACATTATAGAGCATTCAAAAACAAAAATTCTAAAGGATCAAATGTTGCAGCACACCTAATATCATATAAACATGAAATAACAAATTACGAAAATAACCTAACCATACTTGAAATAAATAATAACCCAATAGAACTAAACTCACTAGAAAAATACCACATTTATAAAAACATACACAACAATTTAATGAATCTACAAACAACATATACAGAAGACATACTATTCAAAAAAATAATACACAAGACTCACGAGGAAACGTATATGACGTCAACAATTACCAACACGACGGACCGAACATCCGCACCAGAAAAATTAAGAAAAAGTAATCAGTGATTCGACAATGGTCAAGTGACCGAAAGGCGCCTCATCACTCAAGGTAAAATCATTGCCCTTAATGGTGGATAAAATTACTTACAATAGTAATATATTAACTTCATAAAGTCAGTGCAACGGAAAAACAATGGATAACGTAAAATATCAAGAATATATATATATATATATATATATATATATATATATATATATATATTATATTATATTAAATATGGTGATATGTTTTCTTGTAATGTAGTTAATAAATTAAAAACATTTCAAAAACAAGAATACTTTTAATGCATATATTATTCAAAGCTTTTCGCCGATAAAACAGTACCAGCATCTTCAGGAAAAAAGTATTCTTGTTTTTAAAATGTTTTAAATTTATTAATTATATATGTATGTATATTATATGATTGAATCACAATATTAGGTGGCAAAATATAAAGGAAATTTCCTATCAATTGTCCATTTTCCTCTTTATACAATATTATAGTGTTGGACTATGATTTGTGTTTGCTACTATTTATTTGCTACTTTTTTCCTTTCTAATTTATAAAGCTGATGGACAGTGTATAACTTCTCATTCTGTCCACCTCTTGTAATGCTTCACTATTGCAAAAAACTTTTTTCTTATAATTTCTTATAGTACATCTTTAAGTAATTTTTAGCTCTGGGTAGTTTAGTTTGGCTAAAAGTGCTGGTTTTCAAATATGTAGATCCACAGTTCGAATCCGACCTGGACATCAAATTTTTAAATTTAAATTAATGAATATATATTTGAAGACACTGTATTAACATCAATTCGCATCCACTATAGGTTAAAAAAATATTTGAACTTGATTGAAGGAATACAAACGTATTTTATTAACGATTGAAAATTTGTACAAGATATATAAAAGAGAAAATAAGCTAATATAAGGAATTTAATGGAAAGAAACTAAACTAAAATATGTCTTTGTTGATTTAAAAGGGAATTGATTTTTTAAAATTTTTATGTTACTTGTTTTAAATATAGTTTTAGGAATTTGGTGAATATATATTCTATATAGTCCGTAGATAGATTCATTTGTATACTATTTTCTTTAATACCGGTAAATTTTAAGAAGGACCGTTCTTTCATGCAAAGAGAGGATTTTCAAATTACATTTTCTTTGCATGTCCTGAAAATTGTATCTTTTAAACTTTATTCCTTAATACTTAACAAAGAAAAAAAATGTTTTATAACATCTGCTATAATGTAACGCAATACCCGACTTAAGTCACTTACGACAGTATTGTATTCTTATCTTATAAAATTACCTTATCTTATATATTACCAGCATATACAGGGTGTATCTAAACAGAGCGACAACTTCAGAACTGAATCTATAGCTCAATGGTTCCAAACGTTTCTAACCCACGTCTCCCTTGAGGTAAAATATATTTCCTCTTTTACTGAAAGTTGTTCATTACTTTGGTGGTAGGAAATTTTTATCAATTAATGTAATGTTTATAAAGTAATTTTTTCTTAGTGCTGTACAAATGCAGCTCTCAAGGTCTCATGGAATGGGTTATGAACAGCTAGTACCAAGTCCAGGATCTGAGGGTAAGGCCGACCGAGAGTGGATAAAGGTCCGATTGCACTACCTAGACCGAACTATAGTTTGATTTAAAACAGAATATGATACTGCGTAGGTGAAATCGACCAGAGGGAGTGAGGATTAGAGTCGTCCGAGCTAATAGGAAATTCACATCTTACTGTGTGGGTGAGCCTTGTTGCCAATTCGACGTTAAACTTCCAATCGTCGTTCAGTGACATCTTAACTGCGGTTTAGTTATTTACTAGTGGTGTATCTTGCTTAGTTTTGCAATTTCAGTCGCTGGCAGTGGCGGGTTTATTGTCAATGCGTTTGAACTGACAATATCGCATCCCTATCCTGCCAAAGACCCATTCCCATTCTACTTTAAATCAAAGTATAATCAGAGGGAGTAAACCTGGCTGTTTGGAATTTTCTGCTGAACTTGAATAGTTCTGGGGAAGCTGTCGAAACCGTAGTGTTTGGTTGGAGTTTGTCTCGTCCCAGAGGCGGTCATTAGATAAGGCTGTAACAGTAAGGTCGCAAGACTCTTGCTTACTGCTACCTCGAGCAGTGGCACTGACGCTACTCATGCGGTGGGAGTCACGAGACAAGGAGGTTAAGTCGTGCGACAGGTACTCTTTGTCTCGTCCCAGAGGCGGCAATTAGATAAGGGTTTACAGTAAGGTCGCAAGACTCTTGCTTACTGCTACCTCGAGCAGTGGCACTGACGCTACTCATGCGGTGGGAGTCACGAGACAAGGAGGTTAAGTCGTGCGACAGGTACTCTTTGTCTCGTCCCAGAAGCGGCAATTAGATAAGGGTTTACAGTAAGGTCGCAAGACTCTTGCTTACTGCTACCTCGGGCAGTGGCACTGACGCTACTCTTGCGGTGGGAGTCACGAGACAAGGAGGATAAGTCGTGCGACAGGTACTCTTTGTCTCGTCCCAGAGGCGGCAATTAGATAAGGGTTTACAGTAAGGTCGCAAGACTCTTGCTTACTGCTACCTCGAGCAGTGGCACTGACGCTACTCATGCGGTGGGAGTCACGAGACAAGGAGGATAAGTCGTGCGACAGGTACTCTTTGTCTCGTCCCAGAGGCGGCAATTAGATAAGGGTTTACAGTAAGGTCGCAAGACTCTTGCTTACTGCTACCTCGGGCAGTGGCACTGACGCTACTCTTGCGGTGGGAGTCACGAGACAAGGAGGTTAAGTCGTGCTACAGGTACTCTTTGTCTCGTCCCAGAGGCGGCAATTAGATAAGGGTTTACAGTAAGGTCGCAAGACTCTTGCTTACTGCTACCTCGAGCAGTGGCACTGACGCTACTCATGCGGTGGGAGTCACGAGACAAGGAGGATAAGTCGTGCGACAGGTACTCTTTGTCTCGTCCCAGAGGCGGCAATTAGATAAGGGTTTACAGTAAGGTCGCAAGACTCTTGCTTACTGCTACCTCGGGCAGTGGCACTGACGCTACTCTTGCGGTGGGAGTCACGAGACAAGGAGGTTAAGTCGTGCTACAGGTACTCTTTGTCTCGTCCCAGAGGCGGCAATTAGATAAGGGTTTACAGTAAGGTCGCAAGACTCTTGCTTACTGCTACCTCGAGCAGTGGCAGTGACGCTACTCATGCGGTGGGAGTCACGAGACAAGGAGGATAAGTCGTGCGACAGGTACTCTTTGTCTCGTCCCAGAGGCGGCAATTAGATAAGGGTTTACAGTAAGGTCTCAAGACTCTTGCTTACTGCTACCTCGAGCAGTGGCACTGACGCTACTCATGCGGTGGGAGTCACGAGACAAGGAGGTTAAGTCGTGCGACAGGTACTCTTTGTCTCGTCCCAGAAGCGGCAATTAGATAAGGGTTTACAGTAAGGTCGCAAGACTCTTGCTTACTGCTACCTCGAGCAGTGGCACTGACGCTACTCATGCGGTGGGAGTCCCGAGACAAGGAGGTTAAGTCGTGCGACAGGTACTCTTTGTCTCGTCCCAGAGGCGGCAATTAGATAAGGGTTTACAGTAAGGTCGCAAGACTCTTGCTTACTGCTACCTCGAGCAGTGGCAGTGACGCTACTCATGCGGTGGGAGTCACGAGACAAGGAGGTTAAGTCGTGCGACAGGTACTCTTTGTCTCGTCCCAGAGGCGGCAATTAGATAAGGGTTTACAGTAAGGTCGCAAGACTCTTGCTTACTGCTACCTCGAGCAGTGGCACTGACGCTACTCATGCGGTGGGAGTCACGAGACAAGGAGGTTAAGTCGTGCGACAGGTACTCTTTGTCTCGTCCCAGAGGCGGCAATTAGATAAGGGTTTACAGTAAGGTCGCAAGACTCTTGCTTACTGCTACCTCGGGCAGTGGGGCTGACGCTACTCTTGCGGTGGGAGTCACGAGACAAGGAGGTTAAGTCGTGCGACAGGTACTCTTTGTCTCGTCCCAGAGGCGGCAATTAGATAAGGGTTTACAGTAAGGTCGCAAGACTCTTGCTTACTGCTACCTCGGGCAGTGGGGCTGACGCTACTCTTGCGGTGGGAGTCACGAGACAAGGAGGTTAAGTCGTGAGACAGGTACTCTTTGTCTCGTCCCAGAGGCTACAATTAGATAAGGCTGTAACAGTAAGGTCGCAAGACTCTTGCTTACTGCTACCTCGAGCAGTGGCACTGACGCTACTCATGCGGTGGGAATCACGAGACAAGGAGGATAAGTCGTGCGACAGGTACTCTTTGTCTCGTCCCAGAGGCGGCAATTAGATAAGGGTTTACAGTAAGGTCGCAAGACTCTTGCTTACTGCTACCTCGGGCAGTGGGGCTGACGCTACTCTTGCGGTGGGAGTCACGAGACAAGGAGGTTAAGTCGTGAGACAGGTACTCTTTGTCTCGTCCCAGAGGCGGCAATTAGATAAGGGTTTACAGTAAGGTCGCAAGACTCTTGCTTACTGCTACCTCGAGCAGTGGCACTGACGCTACTCATGCGGTGGGAGTCACGAGACAAGGAGGATAAGTCGTGCGACAGGTACTCTTTGTCTCGTCCCAGAGGCGGCAATTAGATAAGGGTTTACAGTAAGGTCGCAAGACTCTTGCTTACTGCTACCTCGGGCAGTGGCACTGACGCTACTCTTGCGGTGGGAGTCACGAGACAAGGAGGTTAAGTCGTGCTACAGGTACTCTTTGTCTCGTCCCAGAGGCGGCAATTAGATAAGGGTTTACAGTAAGGTCGCAAGACTCTTGCTTACTGCTACCTCGGGCAGTGGCACTGACGCTACTCTTGCGGTGGGAGTCACGAGACAAGGAGGTTAAGTCGTGCTACAGGTACTCTTTGTCTCGTCCCAGAGGCGGCAATTAGATAAGGGTTTACAGTAAGGTCGCAAGACTCTTGCTTACTGCTACCTCGAGCAGTGGCACTGACGCTACTCATGCGGTGGGAGTCACGAGACAAGGAGGATAAGTCGTGCGACAGGTACTCTTTATCACCACTCTTCTTTTTCCACGATCTTATCTCTTCTTCACTCTTTCCACATATCACATTGGCTAATGTACTTACAGTAAGGTCCCAAAACTCTTGCTTACTGCTACCTCGGGCAGTGGCACTGACGCTACTCTTGCGGTGGGAGTCACGAGACAAGGAGGTTAAGTCGTGCGACAGGTACTCTTTATCACCACTCTTCTTTTTCCACGATCTTATCTCTTCTTCATTCTTTCCACATATCACATTGGCTAATGTACTTACAGTAAGGTCCCAAGACTCTTGCTTACTGCTACCTCGGGCAGTGGCACTGACGCTACTCTTGCGGTGGGAGTCACGAGACAAGGAGGTTAAGTCGTGCGACAGGTACTCTTTATCACCACTCTTCTTTTTCCACGATCTTATCTCTTCTTCACTCTTTCCACATATCACATTGGCTAATGTACTTACAGTAAGGTCCCAAAACTCTTGCTTACTGCTACCTCGGGCAGTGGCACTGACGCTACTCTTGCGGTGCGAGTCACGAGACAAGGAGGTTAAGTCGTGCGACAGGTACTCTTTATCACCACTCTTCTTTTTCCACGATCTTATCTCTTCTTCACTCTTTCCACATATCACATTGGCTAATGTACTTACAGTAAGGTCCCAAGACTCTTGCTTACTGCTACCTCGGGCAGTGGCACTGACGCTACTCTTGCGGTGGGAGTCACGAGACAAGGAGGTTAAGTCGTGCGACAGGTACTCTTTATCACCACTCTTCTTTTTCCACGATCTTATCTCTTCTTCATTCTTTCCACATATCACATTGGCTAATGTACTTACAGTAAGGTCCCAAAACTCTTGCTTACTGCTACCTCGGGCAGTGGCACTGACGCTACTCTTGCGGTGGGAGTCACGAGACAAGGAGGTTAAGTCGTGCGACAGGTACTCTTTATCACCACTCTTCTTTTTCCACGATCTTATCTCTTCTTCACTCTTTCCACATATCACATTGGCTAATGTACTTACAGTAAGGTCCCAAGACTCTTGCTTACTGCTACCTCGGGCAGTGG
Organism: Prosapia bicincta; assembly: GCA_036971475.1. Taxonomy (NCBI): domain Eukaryota; kingdom Metazoa; phylum Arthropoda; class Insecta; order Hemiptera; family Cercopidae; genus Prosapia; species Prosapia bicincta. The sequence goes on from JBAIZL010000001.1 coordinate 246,900,113, forward strand.
CACTGACGCTACTCTTGCGGTGGGAGTCACGAGACAAGGAGGTTAAGTCGTGAGATAGGTAGTCTTTGTCACCACTCTTCTTTTTTTACGATCTTATCTATTCTTCATTCTTTCCACATATCACATTGGCTAATGTACTTACAGTAAGGTCCCAAGACTCTTGCTTACTGCTACCTCGGGCAGTGGCACTGACGCTACTCTTGCGGTGGGAGTCACGAGACAAGGAGGTTAAGTCGTGAGATAGGTAGTCTTTGTCACCACTCTTCTTTTTTTACGATCTTATCTATTCTTCATTCTTTCCACATATCACATTGGCTAATGTACTTACAGTAAGGTCCCAAGACTCTTGCTTACTGCTACCTCGGGCAGTGGCACTGACGCTACTCTTGCGGTGGGAGTCACGAGACAAGGAGGTTAAGTCGTGCGACAGGTACTCTTTATCACCACTCTTCTTTTTCCACGATCTTATCTCTTCTTCACTCTTTCCACATATCACATTGGCTAATGTACTTACAGTAAGGTCCCAAGACTCTTGCTTACTGCTACCTCGGGCAGTGGCACTGACGCTACTCTTGCGGTGGGAGTCACGAGACAAGGAGGTTAAGTCGTGAGATAGGTAGTCTTTGTCACCACTCTTCTTTTTTTACGATCTTATCTATTCTTCATTCTTTCCACATATCACATTGGCTAATGTACTTACAGTAAGGTCCCAAGACTCTTGCTTACTGCTACCTCGGGCAGTGGCACTGACGCTACTCTTGCGGTGGGAGTCACGAGACAAGGAGGTTAAGTCGTGAGATAGGTAGTCTTTGTCACCACTCTTCTTTTTTTACGATCTTATCTATTCTTCATTCTTTCCACATATCACATTGGCTAATGTACTTACAGTAAGGTCCCAAGACTCTTGCTTACTGCTACCTCGGGCAGTGGCACTGACGCTACTCTTGCGGTGGGAGTCACGAGACAAGGAGGTTAAGTCGTGAGATAGGTAGTCTTTGTCACCACTCTTCTTTTTTTACGATCTTATCTATTCTTCATTCTTTCCACATATCACATTGGCTAATGTACTTACAGTAAGGTCCCAAGACTCTTGCTTACTGCTACCTCGGGCAGTGGCACTGACGCTACTCTTGCGGTGGGAGTCACGAGACAAGGAGGTTAAGTCGTGCGACAGGTACTCTTTATCACCACTCTTCTTTTTCCACGATCTTATCTCTTCTTCACTCTTTCCACATATCACATTGGCTAATGTACTTACAGTAAGGTCCCAAGACTCTTGCTTACTGCTACCTCGGGCAGTGGCACTGACGCTACTCTTGCGGTGGGAGTCACGAGACAAGGAGGTTAAGTCGTGAGATAGGTAGTCTTTGTCACCACTCTTCTTTTTTTACGATCTTATCTATTCTTCATTCTTTCCACATATCACATTGGCTAATGTACTTACAGTAAGGTCCCAAGACTCTTGCTTACTGCTACCTCGGGCAGTGGCACTGACGCTACTCTTGCGGTGGGAGTCACGAGACAAGGAGGTTAAGTCGTGAGATAGGTAGTCTTTGTCACCACTCTTCTTTTTCCACGATCTTATCTCTTATTCACTCTTTCCACATATCACATTGGCTAATGTACTTACAGTAAGGATGCAAGACTCTTGCTTACTGCTACCTCGGGCAGTGGCACTGACGCTACTCTTGCGGTGGGAGTCACGAGACAAGGAGGTTAAGTCGTGAGATAGGTAGTCTTTGTCACCACTCTTCTTTTTCCACGATCTTATCTCTTCTTCACTCTTTCCACATATCACATTGGCTAATGTACTTACAGTAAGGATGCAAGACTCTTCCTTACTGCTACCTCAGGCAGTGGCACTGACGCTACTCTTGCGGTGGGAGTCACGAGACAAGGAGGTTAAGTCGTGAGATAGGTAGTCTTTGTCACCACTCTTCTTTTTCCACGATCTTATCTCTTCTTCACTCTTTCCACATATCACATTGGCTAATGTACTTACAGTAAGGATGCAAGACTCTTGCTTACTGCTACCTCGGGCAGTGGCACTGACGCTACTCTTGCGGTGGGAGTCACGAGACAAGGAGGTTAAGTCGTGAGATAGGTAGTCTTTGTCACCACTCTTCTTTTTTTACGATCTTATCTATTCTTCATTCTTTCCACATATCACATTGGCTAATGTACTTACAGTAAGGTCCCAAGACTCTTGCTTACTGCTACCTCGGGCAGTGGCACTGACGCTACTCTTGCGGTGGGAGTCACGAGACAAGGAGGTTAAGTCGTGAGATAGGTAGTCTTTGTCACCACTCTTCTTTTTCCACGATCTTATCTCTTCTTCACTCTTTCCACATATCACATTGGCTAATGTACTTACAGTAAGGATGCAAGACTCTTGCTTACTGCTACCTCGGGCAGTGGCACTGACGCTACTCTTGCGGTGGGAGTCACGAGACAAGGAGGTTAAGTCGTGAGATAGGTAGTCTTTGTCACCACTCTTCTTTTTCCACGATCTTATCTCTTCTTCACTCTTTCCACATATCACATTGGCTAATGTACTTACAGTAAGGATGCAAGACTCTTCCTTACTGCTACCTCAGGCAGTGGCACTGACGCTACTCTTGCGGTGGGAGTCACGAGACAAGGAGGTTAAGTCGTGAGATAGCTAGTCTTTGTCACCACTCTTCTTTTTCCACGATCTTATCTCTTCTTCACTCTTTCCACATATCACATTGGCTAATGTACTTACAGTAAGGATGCAAGACTCTTGCTTACTGCTACCTCGGGCAGTGGCACTGACGCTACTCTTGCGGTGGGAGTCACGAGACAAGGAGGTTAAGTCGTGAGATAGGTAGTCTTTGTCACCACTCTTCTTTTTTTACGATCTTATCTATTCTTCATTCTTTCCACATATCACATTGGCTGATGTACTTAATACGCTACAAGAACTTACCGGTATATTTTTTTTTGAAAACAAATTATATCTCTATTGTAAAAATAGTAATCAGGTAAACAGGTTTGAACCTGACGTAAGTCTGTTGGGCTTTACCTAAGTTTGTTGGGCCTCACCTAAGAATTGTTGGACCTAACCTAAGTCTGTTGGGCCTACATTAAGTCTGTTGGGTCTCCCCTAAGTTTGTTGGGCCTTACCTAAGTCTGTTGGGCCTGACCTAAGTCTGTTGAGCCTTACCTAAGTCTGCTAGCCCTGACCTAAGTCTGTTGGGCCTGACCTAAGTCTGTTTTGCCTTACCTAAGTCTGTTGGGCCTCACCTAAGTCTGTTGGACCTGACCTAAGTCTATTAGCCCTGACCTAAGTCTCTAGGACTTGATCTAAGTCTGTTGGGCCTCACTTAAGTCTGTTGAACCTGACCTAAGTCTGTTAGCCCTGACCCAAGTCTGTAGGACTTGATCTAAGTCTGTTGGGCCTGACCTAAGTCTGTAGGACCTGACCTAAGTCTTTTGGGCCTGACCTAAGTCTGTTGAGCTTGACCTAAGTCTTTTGGTCCTTCCCTAAGTCTGTTGGTCCTTCCCTAAGTCTGTTGGGCCTCACTTAAGTCTGTTGAGCTTGACCTAAGTCTGTTGGTCCTTCCCTAAGCCTGTTGGGCCTCCCCTAAGTCTGTTAGCCCTGACCTAAGTCTGTTGGGCCTGACCTAAGTTTTTAATATCTGTCACCAGGAGAATTTTATCTTGTTAATAAAAAAATCTATTAACTGGGTAAAGACAGAACAGTTCTACTATATAGCGTAGCAGCTTCTTACTCTTAAAGATACTAGTTTAACAATATTACTGCTAAGTACAACATTGTGTACTATTTGTGATTCACTTCCCGATATTTATAATTTAAAAGTCCAATACTGATGTACGTTACGAAACCCCAGGCGCATACTTGTGACAGGTGTGCCTCTGTCATACATAATCACACGAAAAATGTTGTAATAAACGTAGGCCTACGTAAAAAAGGCTTCGATCTGAGCTACGACTTGCAAAAGATACACACCAAATGTCTACACCTTTGAACAAACTACTGCCTGACCGAGTAAACATGGCGCCGAAGAGTGTAATACCTGCAGCACAGTAGAAGTAGCTCACATACTTTCCGCGCGCAAATTTACTAATTCCTGTAATAGTATTGCTGAATTCCCATCCTAGGTCCCAATAATTACCCGGTCTAGAAGTAGCTCACATACTTTCCGCGCGCAAATTTACTCATTCCTGTAATAGTATTGCTGAATTCCCATCTTCGGTCCCAATAATTACCCGGTCTAGTAGTAGGTCACATACTTTCCGCGCGCAAATTTACTCATTCCGGTAATAGTATTGCTGAATTCCCATCTTCGGTCCCAATAATTACCCGGTCTAGTAGTAGGTCACATATTTTCATTGTTCTATAGAATTATGTTTGAAAAGTATTTCAGAGCATCGCTTCTAAATGAACAATATTTTTCTTTATCCTCTAATTTAACCTGAATACTTAACACGGCCACGTATGGACGTCGCTACGCTGGTCATCACATGAATAAAACCGTTCCTCCCTCTTTACTTCGTGGCGTCCAGCTCATCCCAAAATGCCAGACATTTAATTGTTGAAGTTGGTAACGGCCTTTCGTCAATATCACACTGAAAAGGAGCACAGTAATATTATTGTTTTTGTAGGCATAGAACAAGACAATATGTAGGCTAATTTATTGCTTCACTTAATTTTAAATATTGCATTTTCAAGACTGGCCGTACTATAAATTCTGTAAGTAATAAGCAGTAAATCTTGGTAAATAGTAAATGGCCAATGTCCAACTGTGAATGGCCGAAACTTCGACAAAAGTTTAAAATTAAATTGAGTAACAAGTTACATATTGGCTTTTTAATATCACCAGGTTCTTGATCATAGGCCTACATTACAATATACAAGGCGACAGATTCATTTTATTATTATTATTATTGTGGATTTTGTAATCCATTATAATCAGCGTAACATTTAAGATTAACAAATTAATAACTTTTCGAATTTATATTGTAAGTTAATTTTAAGTAGAATTCACTGAAACAAAAGGTTTTCTGTTGCGCAAAGCCTTATTACACACCTTATCCCTAAGCAACCTAAGCTCGATACTTAGTGCACTCGAAACGGTTTGTCTAGTGACAGTATGTTGAATTTACTTATTGTTTACTTCGTGTTTTGGAACTTTCGTTAGGTTTAATTGGACTTAAGTACAATAACTGTTAATTAGACGAATTTCGTCCAGTGTAGGCAACTGCTTCCATATCGGGTCTGTTGTAATAACATCTAATAGGAAGACTAGGCTTCGGTTCACAATGCTTGTGCAACTGCTTGCTGTACAGATTCGTTCCTGCGACCTTCCCGCCCTAACTGCATACGTTTCCCGCCAAGACAGAAGCTCGTCCTGCCGGAATACGGAGAACTCACTCGGTGGCCTTGTAGAAGATCTCGTCTTCCCGCTCAGGCCGCAATGGCCGCCAGCGGTCAAATGTTTTCAGCAAAAACAGTACTTTCAATGCCATTGTCCTTGGATGCAGTTGTGCATTTAGAAAACTAGAAATAAACCAAATGCCTGCCGGTCCGTTTCCGATACTTCCACTCTACAGGCAATAGTTTGGCTCAATATAACCAATGTAGATGAGGTAATAAAGTAAAACAGTATTAATTGGTGTTTAAAATCATTGTATGAAAAAGATAGACGAAATATGTAAGTTAAATGACATTTGAAAAATTTTACAATTGAAAATAAAATTTAAAGTTTATATTGCTCCACGTGATTAAAGACAAATTAACGATTACCTCATTCGTCGTTTGAATTTGTGAACAAGTTACCAATTAGAATAGTAATTGGGCTTGATGTACGATTAATTATTGTTTGATAATATAGTTTCATCCTAATTGGTGGAATAAGTTGTGGTGAAATAATACTTAAACACCTCTAACTACAAATACAATATTTTAACCTCACGTAAGTTTTGGTTACCAAGTAACCATCTTCAGAGGCATAAGCCAGTTGGTCTTCAATAATGTAACGTTAACATTCGAAACGTAGCCTACATCAGCTTAAAATAAAGATATTTATAGTTAAAGGTTTTTGAGTGCTATTATTGTTGTTTCAGAATAGTAAAATACATCTCAAACTTTGTTTAAAGTTAAAATAATTTAGCTCCTGAAGCGGACTGCTAGATTGAAACACACGATTCCAAGGTACGAAAAAAAGAAAAATTGTTCTATTTTACATGTGTTTCAATATGAATAGTCTATAATGGGCATGGGCGCTCATATGTAAGTATGTAGGGGAAGGGGTTGGGAGTGGAGGCATTGCATATTAAAAAGTAACCTTGTTTAACCTATTACTTCGTATAAAGTACTAGGCCACGTACTTAATATATAAAGAAAATAAACACATTAACCTAATTACTCCTCCTTTTATTAAGAAACAATAATATGTAAATATTCACGGAAATCACACGTTATATATATATATATATATATATATATATATATATATATATATATATATATATATATATATATATTAGCCTCCTAAGTCATGTCCTACAACGCACCAGTTTTTAAAATAACTTCCTAGAAACACTGGTCTACAAATGATGCTTGGAACTTTATTTTGTTTTTTTTGCCCCCCCCTGCCCCCGGTTAAGGGCGCCCATGATTTTGGTGGTAACAAAATAGCGATGCTTACAAAACTTATTCGATGAACATTCAATTTCGGTCAGATTATTAGCGTCCGTATAAATACCACCAGGTTACGCCACGAGTCACCTCAAAGTAAATTAAATGATAACATATGATTTAAAGGAACAGCTGATCTTATGTTATAACTTATGTTGTGAAACAAATGTCTTAACTCATAGGCTATGTTACATTGTTTATTGAACATTGTTAGGGAAAGACGTTATTCTTTAATAGTTTTGATTAATTAATAAATATATTATTTTAAAAAAATTTGATAAATCTTAATATAAATGATTCAGTATAACTTCAGTAATAAGTTATGTATTTTTAATCCAATTTTTGAAATGAAAACTATCTTAAGCTCGTCTGATGGCAAATGTTAGTGTAATTTTTCATTTCGAAAAATTAAATGTAATTTTTTAAATTTCTGTAGACGTGGCTATAAAAGTTTTTTTTCTGCGGCCCTCCTCCGAGCTTAGTGCCACAAATTATTATTTTTTTTTTTTAGAGACTATCGTCAATTTTTAGGTGGTTTAATTTCTTAAAGAGAATAATTATAGGCTATTATTTTACTTCCCACTTGGCCAGTGACAGATATTTTCCTAACAAAGTTTAGATTTTCTCCTAAAACTATTAAATTACAATTAGACCTGTTTTTACTTCCATCAGGGCTTTAGCTTTAACTTAATGTAACCAACATTTCTACTAAATTGTTTCCAAAATTCAATTTTATCTCTTAGCTTGGGTATTTTTAAGACCATTAAATTCAGACATTTTTTTACTTGAATCAAGGTTGGAACTTTGCTGTAAGAAAACCAAATATTTACTGGAATTGTATTCAAAATTGATTTTTATTTTTGAAGTCTAAATGTTTTTAACGAGCTACAAATGAAGTGACAGTAAATTTTTAATACTATTTCTTTATTAAACTGTACGCTTGTGTTGCTTTAGTTTAAGTGACATATTACAACTAAACGAGTGTTTGTGTTCCAGTTTCATATTAACAGACTATCCGCCAGCTTGGACAGGTTTTATTTTCCAAAGAGAATGACGTTCATTGCATAATTACACGATGTCTCTCCGTGTACTCGTGTAAATCAGACGAGTGTTCACTAAAAAAATGTTTTCCCGAGAGCTTTGAAAAAACTATTTAACAAAACACTCGACAACAGTAAACACGATACGACAAAACTCGGAGGCTTTTGCGTGTTTGGAACTCTGTATTTGCGACGTATTCGCGAATGTGAAGGTCACTGTAATGTCATTAGATACATGATCAGTAGCGTACGTCAAATGGTTCGCCTTGCTCGGTAAAATTATGCTGTTAGTATTTCGAAAGCAAATGTTTGAAGTATTAAGTTCACAACGATCTATTCAGCTCTCTTGATGTAAAGATTATTATGTAATAAACGTTTATAATTGAGAACTTTTTAAAAACATACTTACTATTATTCAATTCATTCTATTAGTTTAAACTCTTCTTATATATATATATATATATGTGTGTGTGTGTGTGTGTGTGTGTGTGTGTGTGTGTGTGTGTGTGTGTGTGTGTGTGTGTGTGTGTGTGTGTGTGTGTGTGTGAGTGTGAGTGTGAGTGTGTGTGTGTGTGTGTGTGTGTATGTGTGTCTGTCTATCTGTCTATCTGTGTGTGTGTGTGTGTGTGTGTGTGTGTGTGTCTGTCTGTGTGTGTGTGTGTATTTGTGTGTGTGTGTGTGTGTGTGTGTGTGTGTATGTCTGTCTGTGTGTGTGTGTGTGTGTGTGTGTGTATTTGTGTGTGTGTGTGTGTGTGTGTGTGTGTGTGTGTGTGTGTGTGTGTGTGTGTGTGTGTGTGTGTGTGTGTGTGTGTGTGTTGTAACGGTGTGACATTCCGTGATAAATAGGAAATAAATAATTTCCTGTTTTTAAGTAATAAAGTTGATTTTTAAATTAATCAAGTTTGGAGTTATACAAATAATAAAGAGTGAAAAATTGAATAAAACCTTAAATAGAATAATTAAGCTAAATTAAAAAGTATTAAAGAATAAATTTGTAATAACTAGCTAAATTTGACTATCGGGAGTGAGGCGAAAATTTTCAAAGTGCTTAAAAAAGCTATCTTAAGAACCAAACCACGTTGAACTTTCATCGACATTTTAGAAGAACCAGAATAAGCCAGAATAAACATTAGTGAGAACAAAATTTGAAAAACTTAAAAAACAAAAAAGTTACAGCAGTTTTAATAAAATAGACATTTTTCAGTGTTCCAAAAATGATAATCAAACTCTGCAAGCTAAAACAGATTCGTTGCCCGACTTGCCTGTACAAGGAATAAATCCAAAGATAGCAAGTATTGCAGGCGGGGTGAGGTAGGTTAACTTCACCGCTATATATACTAGGTCTCTAAGACCTTAGAGACAGTCTGAAATAAATTTTTAATACGAGGTTTTTAATACGCTATGCTGGACCGCGAGTAGGACCGCCCTCAGGCCAGATGGACCAAACCTCAAACGCTTCCGACGTCCAGGACTACCAAGGAATGAAGGCTCCAGACTCAGCCTCCAGGACGCGGGAATAGAGGAAAACCACCACCGACGAACCAGGGATAGCGACTTCCGATGTCCAAGGACCAGGGAATCCAGACGAGGGACTCTAGGACCGGCAGGAACATCTTTGGCAAGTCATTTTCTCTATTCGATACCAATTACGTCAAATTTAGTCAGTTAATTTTATTAAATTCAAACAAATATTCAAGCTTAAACAATGACTTCACTCTTTATAAAATTTAAATAAATTTTATGCTTAATAAATTGAACTTATGTGATCAGAATATTTCAAATGATAAATACTAAACTTACAAAGGGTTTTTGGCCATAAGCCATTTATTTTCAAGAAAATAAGAATTTTTAGAATATTATAAATTTAAAAATTAAGTGTCATAAATACGAATTTACCAATTCAATATAGAAGATAAATTTTTATTATGTGTAATTTGGAAAATAATTTTATGTTTATGTAAATGTAATTGATATAAATGGAAATTATAAGATTTTAAAGTACAAAAAACAACAAGTTATTTAGTGAATTGTTTTGTTAATATAATTGTGTTGTATTTGAAAGTATAAATTTTCTTTTTTATTTAAATAAATAAAATTAAATATGTTATAAAAATCAACAGTATTTGCATTTCATCCTGTGTCGAATAATCAATAAAAACTGTTTAGCTTTTTCCAACTAATATGAAAATGATTATTAAATCAGTAAACAAGCTTAATTAAATTTCATTAAATGATAATAGTTAAAACCTAATGTTTTTAAAGAGTTTCTCTCAACTAAGTTCATGAGCTAGCCTAAAGATTAGTTGGTTTTTTGTATAAAAGTCCAGAGATTTATCTACTGGCAGATTGTGTTTAAAAGGACACAGGAGCCTTTTAAAATAGGTAATTTAAACACGATCATATTTTGCACGTTCCCTTGCTGTCTCTGCAGATCATCATCAGGTGGTAAGACTCTGTGAATATTTTGTGTATTATTTTAAATGTGTTTCTTTCCAGCTGACTATTGAAATCACCTGTGCGACTATATCTAGACCATACATAATTGATAAACCAATTTTGGGGAGTTTATACTTATTTTAAATAGTAGTCAGCGGGAATAGGCTTGTTTTGGGCCTGGCCCTATGAGCGGGAAATATACACGTAACTCAGGGAGTTTAGCACGGTTTAACAAGCGGGGTGATTGGCAGATGTTTGGTTTGTTTATAAATAGGTTTTTTAAACAACAAATTTTGGTATTCTGCGAGAAGGGATATCAACAACAAACAAACAAAAGGAGGGGAGGGACGTTGCAGTGTGTGTGTTTGTGTCTGTCTGTGTGTGTGTGTGTATATATATATATGTGCGCGCGCGCGCGCGTGTGTGTGTGTGTGTGTGTCTTTATATATGTATATATATATATGTGTGTGTGTGTGTGTGTGTGTGTGTGTGTCTTTATATATATATATATATATATATATATATATATATATATATATATATATATATATATATATATATATATGTATGTGTGTGTGTGTGCGTGTGTGTCTGTGTGTCTGTCTGTGTGTGTCTGTGTATATATATATGTGCGCGTGTGTGTGTGTGTGTGTTTGTGTGTGTGTGTGTGTGTGTGTGTGTGTGTGTGTGTGTGTGTGTGTGTGTGTGTGTGTGTGTGTGTGTGTGTGTGTGTGTGTGTGCGTGTCTGTGTCTGTTTGTGTATACAGGCCTATATAGTTCAAATTTTTAATCGTTAATAAAATACTTTTTATTCCTCCACTCAAATATATTTTTTAAACTTGTAAGACACTTGATGTTATATAGTTTTTGAAATACTAATTTAATAATTAAATTTAATTATTAATTTTAGTTTTATTTTGGAGAAAAGCGTTTTACAAAAGGGACAAGGAATGCAATATAGTTATTTCGTTCCAGTTGACTAAAAATAAGTGATAACGTATGAGTTAATAAAACAGCTGTTTTTGTGTTATAGTTTATGTGGTAGAACAACTGTTTAAACGCACAGGTTATGTTACTTTAAAATTATTGTAATTATTTTTTAGAAAATAAGTAAAGTAAATTTTTTTTTTACCTAAGTAAGAATTGACTTTAAAAACTTTTGATCATATTAATTGTATAAACTATTTAGAATTTATTAATCTAATGACAACTTGTAAATACAATTATTTTTTTTTTTTTTATATAGGCTAATGACAGATCACAGACAATTTTGCTTTTTTAAAACACTCAATGTTTCGAATTTCTTTACGAAATTCCTTTTCAAGAGCTCAATTTTAATTAAACAATTACATATATATTTATAGAATACATAACATATATAAAACATATTAAACTTAGCAATTATAATACTCTTAATAAATATTCATTTACAAGACAAATTAAGCTCTTGAAATGGAATTTCGAAAAGAAATTCGAAACGTTGAGTGTTTCAAAATAGCAAAATTTTCTGTGATCTGTCATTAGTCTGTATAAAAAATTAATAGTTAATAACAGACATTAAATTAATATATTAATTATTATTTAATACCACTTTCTTGTTTCGGCAATTTATAGTATGACCGAAAGCACCCAAACGTTCCTCAGAACAAATATCTGACCTGAAATATTAATTTTTTATAAAATGTAGGTATTGGGATGGATCAAAAGAAGTACTTCTAGTGTGAATAGTTCAAATGTTGATGTGGTATCAAATTATAATAATAATCCAATTTTGAACAGAAATTGTGGAGGCTTGTGCATCACTTAAGCAAGTTGTGACTGTTAGATAGCTTTTAACCAAAATATTTCTCTACAATGAATGTAATCAATTACATGGTTTTATGGTTTTAAATGGTTTTAAAATATATAAAGTTGGTATCTAAAATATAAAAACAATTTAACAGTTCTAACAAAATGAACAATCCAAATTTTAAAAGTGAAGCTAACCTCAAAACAAAGGAACAGTAATTAGGGCCTACATCTGCTTTGTAAGGCTACAAGTTATAAAATGCGAATAAAAAACGTAAAGTAAAGATATAACAATGTTGAATACAATATACACATTGAACAAAAGATAATAAACTAACAAAAATAAATGAGACATTGAAACGTCAAGTTGGATAGTATAAACACACAGATACTGAAAAACCCACTTTATTACATCTTTAAATTCTTCATACTGAAGTTGCAAACGAGCTGTGTCAATAGAAGAAATTAGTAAAGAAATGTTTGGCCTTGAGTTTTGTTAGAACTATTACAAAACTTGAGTATGGGATATTCTATAAAAACGTCGTGACTAGTTTTAGCGAATGATAAAGGCCCGTGTCTTTACCTTAGATGATATGTTAGAGAGGATACAAAACTAGGATGTTCTAGGAGCCTAAAACGCCACTTCTTACACAGCCATCTTGATTATTTACCTGAAAACTTGGGTGAAGTTAGCAGGGTTGGTGGAATGTCAACATGGTGGGTGATAATTGTTTGTTACTTCTCCGAGAACGACAGAATGCGTTTCATCGAAGGAAGTATACAGGAAACTTACGCCGAAAAGAAATAGAAAATCAAATAAATGAGGAACTTATAAATATTTATCTTGCTAGCATAGTTAGTGATAATGAAAATACTAAATTTGTCCAATTTTAGATTATAAACAAGGCCATATTGTGAAAAAGCTGAGGCTGATAACAGAAAACAAATAAAAAAAACTGTTTTATCACCAAAAATACACAAGATTAGCTGCATTTGTGTAATAGCTATAAGTTCTCTTGCTCTGTGTAATTCCTTGCTACAAGTTCTTTTACCCGTGTAATTTCTAGTTACAAATTCGGTTGGTCTTTGTATTTGCTAGCCACAAGTTCTTTTTACCCGTGTAATTTATAGCTACAAGTTCTTTTACCCGTGTAATTTCTAGTTACAAATTCGGTTGGTCTTTGTATTTGCTAGCTACAAGTTATTTTGACCCGTGTAATTTCTAGCTACAAGTTCTTTTTACCCGTGTAATTTATAGCTACAAGTTCATTTGATTCAGTGTAATTATTACCTACAAATTCTTTTGCCCTTGTAATTTCTAGCTAAAAATTCTGTTGGCCTTAGTAATTGATAGATACATTTTATTTTGACCCGTATAACTTATAGCTACAAGATGTTTTGACCTTTGTAATTTCTAGTTAAAAATTCTGTTGGTTTTTTTAATTGCTAGCTACAAGTTCTAGCTAGAAATTCGGGTGGCCTTTGTAATTACTAGCAACAAGTTCTTTTGACCCGTGAAATCTATAGCTACAAGTTCTTTTGAACCATGTAATTATTAGCTATAAGTTTTTTTACCCATGTAATTTCTAGCTACAAGTTCTGTTGGCCTGTGTAATTACAGGTGCATGTTTTCTTGAATGTTACTACATTCATGAATTGTGAAATAATGTACAAAGTATTGGAATGTTTTAAGAATCAGGCTTCTCGGTTACCCACAATGTTAAAAAGTAAAAATATTAAGTAAATAGGCTTCAGTCGTGAACAAAAAATTAAACTTGATGGTAAAGAAACAGAAATATGAAATTTTAAAACAAAACAGATAGACCCTATAACTTCACAGGTCTACACAAACAAAAGTTTTGAAATCACTTCGTATTTTAATAAAACAAAGCCGTGTGTTATATTAGCTGCAAAGTATCCAGTTGAGAGAATTTTGGTTGTAAAAAGAAATAATGTTTACTAACTTGCAAGGTAAACAGTTGAAGCGTTAAAAGTGAAACACGGCGATACAAAAACGTATTCCTAATAATTACAGGTCAATGCTCCTGTAAAGTTACTGTAAAGTAAACTTTTTTTTTATTTGTAACCAAGCCTATTGTAACCAGATATTTTGAAGCTGTTCTCTAACGTAGTACGACATGCCCTGTTTTACTTTAAATAACCGTGATTTTAAAGTGGAGATATTTTTGTCTTTATATTTAAATTTTTGAGACATCAGCACCAGGTTTTATTTTCTCGTGCTACTGAAGACTTTTTTAAATCGTGTTTTTTTAAATATAACTATGTACTATGTTATGCCACTTTAGAATACACTTGTAGGTACAAAGTATATGCCTAGAATAGATTTGGTGTAGAAACACAAAATAAAGTTAACCAACTTGTTCACAAGTGAAGTGGTACACGTTTCTCTATCGCCACATGAATAAGGAGACAGTGTTAAAGCCTCCTTTACCCAGCTTCCTTTAAAAGCTTTTAACTGTTTACCTCGTAGCCTGAATTATTTTTAGAAATTAACCAACTAAATTTATTAGCAGCTTCACTGATTGTAATATTTTTATTTTATAATATAGTGCGTCGTTTTATAAAAATAATTGATATTAAGTTTTACAAAGTAAAGTTACTTTTGTTGATTTTTAAATTAAAAATTTTTGGTCGTCACCAAGTTTTATTATTTTTTCTGTGTTCCTGTAGATTTTCTGCATAACCAGTAGTGTTTTTTGTCAATATCGGTTACTTGTAGAAATATAATAATTACTCACTTTTAAAGATTGATTTCCAAATTTCATAAAAATATACTATAGGACCTACAAGTTTTAATAACTAATATAGGCTTCCCACGTCTTTACCTTTAGTCACAAAATATTGCAATGTTCCTGGATAGTAGAAAACATTATTTCATTAGTATAAAGTTTTCGATCATTTTGATCTTTTGTTTTTTAAACAAAGAAGGTAATTAAAACTGAATATTAACCTTTCCTCTAATCGAACGTTGGGATCTCATTAAACTCGTGCTTTCCGTTCCTCAAAACGATCGCCAGACTTTCACGTTGAAGCTCAACTAAACTCGCCGATCTTATGATTTTAATAAACTCATAAAAAACCTACTAAGCACTAAGCGATCCTGGTCCGTGACCATTCTTTTACTACGGTTGGAGACATTTTTTTAACGTTTTTGATAAATTTAGTTACATTATAGGTTTGGCAAATCTTTAACTTGTTAGGTTCAAATGTCATGTAAACCTTTGGACCGAACATACATGCCTAATACTACATATTTGTTTTACTAAATCATAAAAAGTATAACCTTATACTTTGTCAGTTAAATAAATTTTATACTTAAAATGAAAATGCACATATTAGGGAGCAAATATATAGATATCAGTGTTCATTGATAACTTTGTATGCGTCGTTTAATCTTGTAAACAGTGGCTTTCAATCAGTATTTTCTATAAGTTTTGCCTTATCGTCGAAATAAGTTTAAAAACAATAATTTATGTTACCAAATATTGCAATTGTAGAACTAATAGCAAAAATGTAATTTCTGTCTTGAACAAATATTGTAACATATGTTTTGCAAAAGTATTGTGAAATAAAAGCATTGTTTGGTATGACTCAACATTCAGGCATCAAAAAAACAGAAAATTTGAAACTGTGTTCCAGTTAAATACATACATTTTATTAGTCAACTGTTTGTTTTATAAAACACAAATAATCCACGCCGATCCACTTGTTTTTATGACTCATCGGTTCTTTAGCCGGCGCCTAACCTATACTTGTTGAAGCATTGGGCAATGTTTAAATACAAGAGGAAACTGCTGTGATAAACTGTGTTTATATGTTGGAAGATACTTTGAACAATATTTAAATTCAATATGGTCGACCTTCTTGATTTGTTAGTAGCCTAAGTGAGCAAATGCTTATATTAGCTTTCCCAAGACTGATCTGACCTAGCCTGTCTTAGCCTTGCCTAACCAAACCTAACCTAACCTAACTTATCCTAACCTAATGTAAAGTAACCTAGCCTACCCTAACCTAATCCAATCTAATCAAACCCTTCCAAACCTAGCCTAGCCTAATCTAACCGTAGCTCAGCCTAGTATAAGCTAACCTTGCTTAGACCGACTTGACCTAGCTTTTCAGCCTAGCCTAACCAAACCTAACCTAACCTAGCTTATCCTAACCTAATGTAAAGTAACCAGGCTGAGTCTAACCTAACAACAGTTTTTTATGGGGAAGATCATTATTTACGTTTTCCAAGGTTACAAATCTTTGTATCTTGTTCATAATGTATTATTGGGGAATGTATTTGAAGTAAATAATCGAAATTACGCAGTCTGGCAATACTACCAACGTATACGCCTACAGTATTACGCCGAACGGATCTGTTATCGGTCGTACGTGGCATATCCACACGCAGTCAACCTACGCGTAAAGCAATACATGTACAAACCTACATTAAACATCTGTCAGGTTTTAGCTGTAACATTCGTCATCAAATCCCCAAGCACAATTTTTCACAGTATTGGTGGATTTGCTACACCCATAACACGGCTATATTGCCTGGGGGATTATTGACAATTCAACTATTCCGATCTGACTTCAGGTCAGTTCTTCTATTTATGTATTTGACACTATTATTTCACGCAACTCGTATCTTTTGCTGATTACTGTCCTCAGGAATATTTCCTACCCTTAACCCAAGCCCTTCACGCCTGCAAACATCTTGTACTTCTCTACACATCTTTTTCATAGCAACATATAGAACGAAATATAGTTTTCATACTAAACTATTCCCTTGCAAAAACTACATCTTCCCATTCCAATTAAATAGTTCACACCATAGTACATACACCATAGCACTACACTCCTTGAACTAAACTGGCTTGATAGATATTTGTCTAATACTCTACAGCGCTACACTCCTTGAATTAAACTGGCTTGCAAGCGACTTGTCTAATACACTACAGTGCTACACTTCCTGAATTAAAGTGGCTTGCAAGTGACTTGTCTAATACACTACAGTGCTACACTCCTTGAATTAAACTGGCTTGCAAGTGACTAGTCTAATACACTACAGTGCTACACTCCTTGAATTAAAGTGGCTTGCAAGTGACTTGTCTAATACACTACAGCGCTACACTCCTTGAATTAAACTGGCTTGCAAGTGACTTGTCTAATACACTACAGTGCTACACTCCTTGAATTAAACTGGCTTGCAAGTGACTTGTCTAATACACTACAGTGCTACACTCCTTGAATTAAAGTGGCTTGCAAGTGACTTGTCTAATACACTACAGGGCTACAATCCTTGAATTAAACTGGCTTGCAAGTGACTTGTCTAATACACTACAGTGCTACACTCCTTGAACTAAACTTGCTTGCAAGCGGCTTGTCTAATACCCTATAGCATTACACTCCTTGAATTAAACTGGCTTGCTAGTGACTTGTCTAATACCCTACAGTTAAATACATTTTAATTTGTATGTAAAAATGTAATTATTTACATAAGTTAAAATTATTTTTATGAAGAAATACTTAAAAATATATGCATACAGGAACAAAAGCCGCAATCTACGTACGAGTATAGGCCTGCAGTACTCGGCGAAAATGTGACGCGCAGCGTTTAAAAACTTTTCACTTACCACTTTACTAGCAGCAAACCAAAGGTCTTAACAACATGAAATAAAAAGAATAATAAAATGTAACTAATTATATCAAACTTTTACGCTTACAAAAAGTTTTTAACCAACAAATACGAAGAATTGTCGCTTAATAACTTTTTTATGTTTGTTAAAGTACAAGTCTTATTAAATCTAATTTTTTAACGTTCTTTCAAACAAAATATTACCTTTATGGTTAAATATTCTGAGTCAGGGAATCATGCTGCTTATACCTACCAAGTTTCAAAATTTAATTCCCACTCTAAGTGCTTTAAACCTTGATTTAAGTGAAAGTTTTTATTAAGGTTTGTACGATGCACGGCGCGGAATTGGAGAAATTACGATCTGACAACACCGCATCCCTAACCTACCACAAACCCATTCCTAATCTACTTTAAATCAAAGTATAGTCACCTATCTAATACTCCCCAGGGCTAAACCTCCTTTAAGAACCCAGTCTTGCTAGTCACTTATCTAATACTTCCAAGCGCTACAACCCCTTTAAGAACCCTGGCTTGCTAGTCACTTATCTAATACTCCCCAGCGCTAAACCCCCTTTATGAACCATGGCTTGCTAGTTACTTAGCTAATACCCCCCAGCGCTAAACCCTCTTTATGAACCATGGCTTGCTAGTCACTTACCTAATACTCCCCAGCGCTACACCCCCTTTAAGAACCCTGGCTTGCTAGTCACTTATCTAATACTCCCCAGCGCTAAACCCCCTTTATGAACCATGGCTTGCTAGTCACTTAGCTAATACCCCCCAGCGCTAAACCCCCTTTAAGAACCCAGTCTTGCTAGTTACTTATCTAATACTTCCAAGCGCTACAACCCCTTTAAGAACCCTGGCTTGCTAGTCACTTATCTAATATTCCCCAGTGCTACACCCCTTTAAGAATCCCGGCTTGTTAGTCACTTATCCAATGCTCCCCAGCGCTACCCCCCTGTTTAAGAACTCTGCCTTAATAGTGACTTGGTTAATTTACTATATCGTTTTGATCTGATTTAATAACATTATCATGCGAACTACTTAGTTACTTACATTAATTATTAATTTGTTGTTTAGAATTGATTAGTGGCTTTTGTATGAGCAACTGTTCATTTTAACACTAAAGCAACTGGCGCATAACTATTATAGTTTGATTTAAGCAGAATAGGAACGGGTCTGATTTTCTAGGAATCCGGTGTTGTCAGTTTGAAGTTGAACTACTGTGCGACGTAGAATTGGCAACAAGGCTCAACGACCCGGCAAGATGTGAGTTTCCTATTCGCCCAGGCGGTGGCGGCTCCTCTCACTTTCGTAGAGCCCTATTCTGATCTAAGTTGAATTATAGGGCTCTAACTACAATGTCAGATAAAGCAATATAACAGATCCTTAGGCACCAAAGGACTTTAATGTGAGTTCGTTTAAGGTCCGGCCTTTCATATCAGTAGCGTCTTGCCGTGTGTAAAGGTTATAACAACGTGCTTCCGTATTCTCTCAGTAACTTTCTTTCATACATGCACGGGACGGGCTTCAGTATTCTCTCAGTAGCTTTCTTTCATACATGCACGGGACGGGCTTCAGTATTCTCTCAGTAACTTTCTTTCATACATGCACGGGACGGGCTTCAGTATTCTCTCAGTAACTTTCTTTCATACATGCACGGGACGGGCTTCAGTATTCTCTCAGTAACTTTCTTTCATACATGCACGGGACGAGCTTCAGTATTCTCTCAGTAACTTTCTTTCATACATGCACGGGACGAGCTTCAGTATTCTCTCAGTAACGGTCATTCATACATGCACGGGACGGGCTTCAGTATTCTCTCAGTAACGGTCATTCATACATGCACGGGATGGGCTTCAGTATTCTCTCAGTAACGGTCTTTCATACATGCACGGGACGGGCTTCAGTATTCCCTCAGTAACGGTCTTTCATACATACACGGGACGGGCTTCAGTATTCTCTCAGTAACAGTCTTTCATACATGCACGGGACGGGCTTCAGTATTCTTTCAGTAACGGTCATTCATACATGCACGGGATGGGCTTCAGTATTCTCTCAGTAACGGTCTTACATACATGCACGGGACGGGCTTCAGTATTCCCTCAGTAACGGTCTTTCGTACATACACGGGACGGGCTTCAGTATTCTGTCAGTAACGGTCTTTCATACATACACAGGACGGGCTTCAGTATTCTTTCAGTAACGGTCATTCATACATGCACGGGACGGGCTTCAGTATTCTCTCAGTAACGGTCTTTCATACATGCACGGGACGGGCTTCAGTATTCCCTCAGTAACGGTCTTTCGTACATACACGGGACGGGCTTCAGTATTCTCTCAGTAACGGTCTTTCATACATGCACGTGACGGGCTTCAGTATTCCCTCAGTAACGGTCTTTCGTACATACACGGGACGAGCTTCAGTATTCTCTCAGTAACGGTCTTTCATACATGCACGGGACGGGCTTCAGTATTCTCTCAGTAACGGTCTTTCATACATGCACGGGACGGGCTTCAGTATTCTCTCAGTAACGGTCTTTCATACATGCACGGGACGGACTTCAGTATTCTCTCAGTAACGGTCTTTCATACATACACAGGACGGGCTTCAGTATTCTTCCAGTGTTCGAATCGAAACTGCCCTACGTCAAGTGTAAAATGTAGCATTGTTTAACGAGCTGTAAGAAACACTACTTTTAAAATGATTGGTACAGGCAGCGCGGAAAAAAGAGTATGTGAAGGAGATTTCACTAAATTATAAAAACATCTTTTGTAAACAATCTACCTCTCTGTCCCATCATTTTTCTAGTTCCCAGTTTGGAAGTTTCTATAGTTTCGAATACCTTTTATATTTAAAATATAACCGTATCTTTCATTTAAGGCAACCCTCAAGCCTGTATATTTATAATAGAACTATTACTAACTCTAGACTGCTTCAAGTAGGCTTAAGTGAAATCTTTATTGTTCTTATACCCATAAGAATAACTCTTTCGTTATAATAGGTATATATAAGGAATTGTTTAATATTCCTGATGATGTTGGTACTGTTAGCCAACGAAAAGCTTTGAATTGTAAATTCAATTATAATTCTTGTATTTGTATTTTGACTTAGTTCTTTATTAATACACAAGAATACACACACACACACACACACACACACACACACACACACACACACACACACACACACACACACACACACACACACACACACACACACACACACACACACACACATATATATATATATATATATATATATATATATAAAATACGTTTTCTTGTTTACTATTTTAAAACAACATAAGTTATTCAAATACAACCAAAACTTTTCGTTGGTAAACAGTACCAACATCATCAGGAATGAAAATTACAATAATTATTGTAATTATTATTGTAATTTTCATTCCTGATGATGTTGGTACTGTTTACCAACGAAAAGCTTTGGATATAAAATAATAAATATTCTTCTATTTGAATAACCTATGTTGTTTTAATATATATATATATATATATATATATATATACCGCTAAGAATAACTCTTTCGTTTTAATAGGTATATATATATATATATATATATATATATATATATATATGAAAAAATAAGAGAAATACAAATACAAGAATAATTTATTGAATTATACAATTTAAAGCTTTTCGTTGATAAACAGTTAATCTGCTGCCTTATCTCTACATACAGTGATTATAGTAGACCTATCATATTTTTATTTTCTTTCATCAATTTGTTATTAATATTTTTAAAGCTTCATAAATATTCATTCTTACGCCTTGTTGATTTCGTTTATTTTATAAGTATCATTTTATCGATATTACAAAATATATGATTATTATTGATACAATGATTAGCAAAATTCGATTTATATATGCGTGGTTTTTTTGTAAACATTGAAATACTTTTTATATCTATTTTAAAAATGTCTTAGTTTGTCCTATATAACCTTTATTACAGTAATCGCATTCTAATATTATATGATATTTAGTGTTATAAATATATTTCTAATATTAATTGAAATAGTTTTTCTTTCATCCTTATTAATAATTTTATAATTGTTCATTATATTTATTAAATTATCATTAGTTTCATATGCAAATTTAACGTTGGTTCCCTTTACAGTTTTGTCATATTTTTGTATTTCATTACCAGCAAATGTAAATGATGTTCATGTTGTTTTATTATCACTACTTTTGTAAATTAAATTATAAAATTATAATTAAGTTTATCTACAGTTTTCTTTTTATAACCATTCTCTATTGCTATTTGATAAATTATGTTTTTCTCTCCCATATAATTTTCATTATTCATGGGGATTTTATGCAATGTGTATAATATGTTGTATAAAGGAACCATTTTTTGTTATACGGATGATTAGAATTATTAGATATTATTTGGTTTGTTAGTGTCGGTTTACGATATATACTATAATCGAATTCATCATTACGTCTTATTATTGTTATATCGTAAACCTACACTAACTCAAAAAATGTAAAAATTGAATAAAAAATCTATATTTTCAAATTTTCGGCGATTTTCGTTGACAATTTTACGAAACTATTAGCTTTATTTTGTTATTACTTCTGTCGAAACTCCCCCGACTGCTAAAACCAGATTTATTTTACAAAATTTGAATAAATATTTTTAACAATTTATTATATTCTAAAAAAATGTATCGCCATATGTTTAATATATATATATAAAATATATATTATATATATAAAATATATATGTTTAATATATATATATATATATATATATATATATATATATATATATATAGACTATATATATATATATTGTAATCCTTAGATGAATTATTTTTTCTTGTTGAATATGTATGGTGAAATAAAATAATTTTCATAAACAAGAATATACGAGTATTACTTCATTTTATTGTTGATTGAAGCTTTTCGCTAATTTACATTATTAGCATTTTCAAAATTTATAAATCACTGTCCAGTTATGTGACTAGAGAAAGACTCTAGCCTTACTCTAGTCACATAACTGGACAGTGATTTATAAATTTTGAAAATGCTAATAATGTAAATTAGCGAAAAGCTTCAATTAACAATAAAATGAAGTAATACTCGTATATTCTTGTTTGTAAAAATTATTTTATTTCACCATATATATATATCACTTTCACTTATGTACTTAAACAAGAATCTTACTTGGTATTTATGCGAGCTAACTTTCAATGGCTGGCTTTGCCGTCATCCTCGGGCATACTGAACAGGGTTGTTGTGAGCTTAGTGGAATTCCCGTTGACCTTGGTGTACCGTTATGTTCTATTTTTAGATTCACTGCACTGTGTGAGTTTTTAAAGTTTGTTTTGGGGTTAATATTGTCTATTAGACTGAATAATTTATCGTTTTTTTATTTTATTTGTATTTGTTCGTTAATGATATTTTTATTTTTATAAATATCTAGTTGTTTCCAGATTTTCATTTTGAGGCCTTTTTGAACCT
This sequence comes from Prosapia bicincta, assembly GCA_036971475.1. Taxonomy (NCBI): domain Eukaryota; kingdom Metazoa; phylum Arthropoda; class Insecta; order Hemiptera; family Cercopidae; genus Prosapia; species Prosapia bicincta. The sequence continues at coordinate 246,923,197 of JBAIZL010000001.1, forward strand.
TTTTTTACTAGGTGTACGTTTTTTAATGTGGGGAATGTGTGTTTGTTTTTAATGGCATGTGTGGCTAAGTTTGAGTTTTAAATTTCAGGTTTGATGTATGCATTGAGGTGTTCTTGATATCTGTCTTTTAATTTCTTTTTTGTTTGACCTATGTATATTTTATTACAGTCTGGGCATTCGATTTTGTATATTCCGTTATTAAGTGTGGGACATATTTATTCTGGTTGGTTTATTTTGTTGATTATGTTTCCTGTGTTTTTGTAGGCTATGTTAATATTATTATTTTTTAGTGTTTTGGTTATTCCTTTTATGTTGTATCCTGTGTATGTGAATGTAGCCCATTTTGTTGTTTTTAGGTTGTTTTAATTTATTTAATATTTTAAATTCTAATTTATCTATAGTTTTTTTATTGTATCCATTTTTTTGGGCTATTTGATATATTATTTGTTTTTCTTTGGTTTTTTCTTCATTATTTAGAGGCAATTTTAGCATCCTGTATAAAAGTGAGTTGTGATTTTGAGCGGCCATTTTATGTTGTGGGGGATGGTTGGAGTGGTTTGGTATTGTATTAATGGTTTGTGTGGGTTTCCTATAAATAGAATATTCAATGTTATTTGTATTTCTGGTTAATGTTAGGTCTAGATAGTATATATATATATATATATATATATATATATATATATATATATATATATATATATATATATTATAACCTAATATTTATTGAAATGTTTTACCTTTAGGTTATAATGTAATTACCTTATCTTTCTATAGTCACACTTTAAGGTTTCTAGATAATTAAACAATCTATATAAACAATATATATATATTACTATTATTATAATTAAAGTAACATAATCTATGGTTAAAACAATTTTTCCACTCCATAACCTACAGCATAAATCAGCTGTTTCATGAAATCATATGTTATCTCTTATTTTAAGCCAAATTTGTGAAATATCTATATTGCATACTTTGCCCTTGTGAAAAGTTCTTCTCCCATATAAAACTAAAATTAATTCATTAAATTTAATCAATGAATTAATATTTTTTAAACTGTATTATCAACAAGTATCATCCACACAAGTTACAAAAAAAAATTGTTTGAACTTGAGAGGATGTATAAAAAGTATTTTATTAACTATTGAAAATTTGAAAAAGATAAGGAGACTATGACCTAATAGAAGGAATTGAAAAATACCTACAAATGTGTGTTATTTTGTTATTTCTCTCTTCTAGACATTTGTTTGAATCATTTTAACGATAAATACTTAAAAAGGGCCTAAAAGGCTTGATCGGGCTGGACTAAGCTCTCCAGTAGCTTGAAGGCAAGCTATGATCGCCATTAAGCAGTTGTACTATAATCTACACTAGTCCAAATTGCACGATAACCACAACAGAGCGCAAACACAGCGGTGTGTCTAGGTGACCACTTCATCAACGTGTCAGTTACAGTTTTACATCTTGCTCACTGTAACATTAACATCGGCGCTTGAATCGAAAGCTACAAAGTTCAAAGCAAAACCGTGTTGCGCTCTACAAACGTGTGATATTTGAATGTGTGGGGCTCCAGCCGACGTCTGTGAAAGAAGGTTTTGTTTGACTTCCGTTTCTTTGTCAACGAGGTCAGAGGTCTTCTTGACAAGGTCGAATGCATTATTCAAAAGCTGGAAGTCAAAAGTGGAACGTTCCCATGTTGATTTCGAGTCAAAGGTTGAAATATTTTTGTATTTCCTGTATTTAAGTACTGCTCAGATTTAGAGCAACGATTTGTTCGGTTGAACATGATTCCAGGAATATGATTTAAACGGGTCTGAACTCAACGACAACTTCCACCGTAAGTTTGTTCCACCGTCCAAGGATGTATTTACCAAGCTATGTAACCATTCATTGTCTATTTTACATATATTTTTACTTTAGTCAAATCTGCGTAACGCAATACACGAGTACAAAGGTCCAGATATCAGTTCCGTGTCAGTACCGTGACGTGACGCTGGTTCAGTGACAGAGGAAAAACATATTTCTAATGGAAAAAAGCAAATTTCTGATTTAAAAAAAAACGCCACCACGTCCTGCTTTTAGGAAATCATTCCCCACGAAATGACAAGCTTATAGTCATCAAACATATGTTTTATCAATCACGTAATTTACTTGTTTATGTAACATTTACGATATTTATTACTTGTAATATCTGCGCGCGCTCTATATCTCCTCTCTCTCTCTCTCTCTCTCTCTCTCTCTCTCTCTCTATATATATATATATATATATATATATATATATATATATGTATATATTATACCATAAACATATGAGGCATATAGAATAAATTTAGTTAGTATTCAAAATAATAATAATTAGTAGAAATATTAAGAAAGGAATGACTAAGATAGCGTACTAAAGGACCGACAAAGGGGCTTAACCATTGTTTATTTGGGTTGGAGTCAAGAAATATTTCGGGAAAACCAAGAACAGCATGGGAAGGTAACACATACCGTGTGGGAAGCATAACTTTTAAAGGGCCGTGAGAAACGCACAGATATAACAGAAACCGTTGGCCGATCGTCCGACATTTAAAAAAGTTAAACGTAATTGGCTGAAATACGTAAGGGGAGATATTATACTTGTACTTAAAAACTAAAATCATCGGGCAAAGAGATGACGTTCTGGGGGATTTCGAGGATGCAGAAGTAGGGGGGGGGGTAAAGTTGTAAGCGATGTTTTAGAGGGGTAAATTTATTTAGAATTAAGGGAAGTGTAAAAGGAATGTAATAGTTATTTATGTATATAAATTCTAAAAGTGTGACGAGTAATCAATTAAGCAGATATTGAAGAAAATAGGTAAGTAAGTTAATTATTGTGTACAAGTGAAGTGAAGAAGTTGAGGACAGCAACTAGTGAATTCCAGGATCGCAAGCAATAGGTACCAACTTTATTATATTGGATTAGGCCAACAGAGATATTTATAATTTAGTAAATTCAGAACAAAGTTAAATTAATTCTCTTTATAAAATTTAAACTAGTTTTCTTCACGACTTTTTAATTTATACAAGATCCCTAATAACAAACCGAGAGAAAGAGCAATCTTAACACTGTATTTATTAAACTTTATTGTATAAAGCACCCAAAGCCTCAATCAAGATTCCACCTTTTTAGTAATTGTGGTAGGCCTATTAGTTATGCAATATATTATAATATTATAATAGTATATTTTTTCCTCTCCCACGAGCATCTCAGGGCTAGGAATAAGGTGTCTCTTGCATATCACAACAATCTCAGTTTTTTCCAGAGGCAAGCGCAGACCATGCTCCATCATCCAGCTGTTAACACGACTCATTACTTGGGCCAGTCGTAATTGGGCGAGCTCTTGGTTTTTCGCTATAATGATCGCAGCAATGTCGTCTGCGTATCCCACCAGGAAAGTTCCATCTGGCATTACTATACGCAAGAGACAAACCTTACAAATGTTCACAGTGTGATTATTCAGCTTGTGTAAAAAGTAATCTAATATCACATATACGTACCCATTCTGGAGAGAAACCTTACAAATGTTCACAGTGTGATTATTCAGCTTGTGTAAAATATAAACTTATAACATATATGCAAACCCATTCTGGAGAAAAATCATTTATATGTCCATATTGTAATTATTCAGCTTCTAAAAAAGTACATCTTTTAACACATATACATACTCATTCTGGAGAGAAACCTTTCAAATGTTCACAGTGTGATTATTCAGCTTTTGTGAAAAATAGTCTTATAACACATATACGTACCTATTCTGGAGAGAAACCTTACAAATGTTCACAGTGTGATTATTCAGCTTCTGTAATAAAAAGTCTGATAAAACATATACGTACCCATTCTGGAGAGATACCTTTCAAATGTTTACAGTGTGATTATTCAGCTTCTGAGAAACAAAGTCTTATAAAACATATACGTACCCATTCTGGAGAGATACCTATCAAATGTTTACAGTGTGATTATTCAGATTCTGTAATATAAAAGCAAAACTTATAAGACATGTGCTTTCCCATTCTGAGGAAAACCCTTTCAAATGTTCACATTGTGATTATTACACTACACATTTCCCAGATCCGGAGACGTGTTTTGTCTTGTCCACATCCAGGTTCATATCCGCACACAGCATACAATAAGGTTCCTGCTGACAGTCTTTGACCTGATGTTCACTGGTGCAACATTTAAAACATAGGCCTTGCCTATCAGGTCTGTTGCATTTTCCAGTCTTATGCCCATAGCCGAGACACTTCCAGCAACGTGTTACCTCAATCCTCAACCTGATTCTACAGCTGACATAGCCAATTTTAATCCTATTATTCTTTAAAAGAATGCCTGATTCTGCCTCGCTTAAAACAACAATAGCCATCTTCTGCCCTCTATCATTTGCTGCTGTTACGTAAATCTTGCGTTCGTCATTACTATTTAGTAAATTACGAGCGAGAGTTTCTTTTACGTCATTCTCTTCTGTCATTGAGTCTAGGTCTCTAATCTCTATTGTTACCTTCGGGACTAGGTGTTGTATATTTCCAACTTCCCCAATTGCATCTGTTATAGTTTTGTTAAATTCATCGATATTTTCCGCCCTGCCAGACATCTCAAAGAGGACATCCCCTGCTCTCGTTTTCCTTATGGATTTTATGCCCGCATTTAAGTCCTCAGGCTTTACCTTGTCGTGGAAGACGCGTAAAACATCTGCAAAAGATTTCCCACTGACAGGCTTAATAAGTACTGCCTCTAAGCGTGGCTTATTTCTTACTTTCTTCTTTTTTATTTGACCTGGAGTCATTTGATTGGATTCCATGGCCAGTTCCCAATGATACTGCCTTCTAGCTGCTACGTGTTTGCGGGTTTGAACTACCGTCCACTGGCCACCATTCTCATTCTCCTTATGAGAAGAAGGATTCTCATGAGTAGCGGAAGTGGACTCTGTAGAGTTATTAGGCCTTGTGCCATCTACTCTCGAGGGGCCATCTTCTTGTCTGACTCCTTCTCTGTGCCTTTCCCTAGGCCCTGTTGAACGGGACTCGAAGCCACTCTTTTCTTTCCTTTCCCTATGTGTGGAGAATTAGCATTTTGTGCCTCTTCTTCTTTTAGGGAGAATTCAGCCCTCTCCTGTGATCTCTTCAAGTAGCTTAGCCCATCTACTAGATCTTCGAGCTGCATAGTTCCAGATTTAATGTCAATGCTGAGGTTTTTTTTCTGCCTATAGCAGCCTTCATTTTGGTTAGCACGACTCGGCATTTTACCCGGAGCTACGACCCGGAGCCTGCTTGCTCACTCCCGACGGTCGCCGGTACTGGGGATCCGATCCCCTGCACCGTAGGTTTGGTTTTATCTACAACTTCCATCTTTGGTTTGTTTTCGGGGTTTCTTCCCCTAGTACTGTAACCCTGTACAAGGAGCCCTCACGAGGTACTATCAGCCGGGCCAGCTAAACCAAGGTTTTGTTAAAAAGGTGTTACTCCTCTATCCCTCCTCCTTCTTCATCATAAGACAGGGCCCCGGGGTTTGGGTCGTAGCGGAGTTAATAAATAATACTAATAATAATAAGAATCATATTAATAATTATTGGTAGTAATAATAATCAAATAATAATAATCATATTAATAATTAATAATATTAATAATAATTAAATTATAATCATGTAATCTCGTCTGTGACCCGCAAATATAATTAATTATTTTTCCACAACACAAAAACGTTTAAGTGACCCTGGGCCAATAGCTTGTGGAGCAGAGTTTTATTAAGTGTCTTAAGCATGACGTAATGTCCACTCACAAGGACGCATTGTACGGTTCAGAATTGGTAAGAAAGTTTGGTTCTGAGAAAAGATCAGCCACTGACGCCCTCTTTGGTAGTGTTCTCTCGTGCTCTATCAGTGTCCGTTCAATGTTAGCCAGCACTAGATGCGCGGTGACAATATGTTAGTTTTTCACCGATGCTACTTTGGATATCCTCGTATTTTTCTCTCTTTCTGTATATTTTCTGTTCCTTTTCGCAAGATCTGTCTCATATTCAGACGTCTGCGCCTAATGAAATATTTATCCTGAAAAACTACACTTCCAAATTACATGACTTCTCTTCACAAATTACCCCGATAAATAAATACACGATAATACAAATCAGTATAAACAAAAATGAATGTTTGTCTTTATGTCTCTTGTGGCTTCCTAAAGGGTTCATGCTATTGACATGAAATTTTTGGAAGTAATTGAATACACTTCTGGGAAGGTTCTGGCATATTTGTAGCCCGATTGGCCTAAGTCTGTATCGAAAAAAAAACATTAGAAATGCGACCGCCTACTTTTCTGTCACTTATTCTGCGACCGAGCATTCAGTCACTTATATCGAAATTAAGAATTATTAACATAGATGCAACTAATAATAAGCAGATGGCGGTTGTCACGCTAGAGCGTACTGCTGAATTATGTGAAAATAAGATTGCATACAACAGTTAATATTACAACAATTAATATTAGTATTAGGATAGTCATAAACTATTGTTAAAGCGATTAATTAGGATTCACCGAACATAATGGACTACAAAATTCAAGGAGTTAATATATGTAAACGTTTTAAATTAGTTTTCATAATCTATATAATGATATATATATATATATATATATATATATATATATATATATATATATATATGTGTGTGTGTGTGTGTGTGTGTGTGTGTGTGTGTGTGTGTGTGTGTGTGTGTGTGTGTGTGTGTGTATATATATATAATACGTTTTCTTGTTTAATAATTTATAACAACATAGGTTATTCAAATACAAGAATATTTATTAATTTATATCCAAAGCTTTTCGTTGGTAAACAGTACCAACATCATCAGGAATGAAAATTACAATAATGTAAGCTATAGGCCTCAAAAGGTTCCAGGCCTATAGCTTACATTATTGTAATTTTCATTCCTGATGATGTTGGTACTGTTTACCAACGAAAAGCTTTGGATATAAATTAATAAATATTCTTGTATTTGAATAACCTATGTTGTTTTAATATATATATATATATAGTTACTAAATACTGTATATTAATTTATAAAGTCAATCTTAATAAATTATTTTACTATCATAAATATGGATTCTATTTTGTGTGTGTTGACGTATTATTTGAATGTAATAGATTAAGAATTAGACTAGATTGTTTTGTTTTGAGAGACGTTTTGTATACCGGGAGACGTTAAAGCTAACAGTTCAAAACCTTAGTACAGAAAATTTTCATTTACACCAGCAACAAATGTTTGCCCCCCCCCCCATTGAGCGCTAGGTAACATCTTTTGTTTTCATCACGTGTCTGACCTTTTCTTCAACACACATGCAAAAATTAGAAATGGCGGACAATTTGAGTGTGAAGAGATAGGCTTTCTTCCAGGGGATGCTTTTTTTGCTGGAGACGTTAGTTTTTTCCTTAAAGGTGATTTGTGTGCAGACTTCTTGGGATGTTGTCCGTGCATACACGACCGAGGATAACCGCACAAATCTTCACCAGTTTCCCTTCCGAGCATGGCGATATGCACTTCGTCGCAGAGGTTGCCAAAGTTCCCATGATAAAAACAAATCCTGGAGGCAGGTAGTTTGTACTTTCGCGTGAAGGTGAGAGATGCCTTGGTACGTTATCTGCGAGTTTTTCGTCTACTTCTCGCCGGAAAATGGATATTTCGTCTATGAAATTAAATATGAACTGGGGAAACTTTAAATTGAGCGATTCCGCTAGCGATGAAAGTTCTTTATATTCCTTTGATGTCTCTTCTAACCGTGGTTGGCGGTTAGAGGGTTGTGTCGTATCTACGATATTGTCAGCTATCCCCGCGAGTTGGTTTTGTGCCGCGAGAACAGCTCGCGCTGTCTGTGGGATACGACTGGGGGAATTTGTCTGAAACGCACTGTCTGGATATGCCGTGCCGCTTAAACTGCGGAGGTGCTTCAAGTACTAAGACGGTTTTCGATCGCCGACTTCCTCTCGTACGGATTTTATGCTCCTGGAAAGTGTCCAGCCTAGACATGAGGAGACACTTTAATTTTGTGTGCGGTATGTCCTCGTCATCTTTCATAATTCAATTTTTGCACTTTCTGACACTATGTTCGCTGCCTCCCAAGCCATGTCTACTAATCTGAACCACAATTCCAGGTGGCTTTCGAAAAACGACTGATGTGTGACACAGTTTCAGAGGCCCTTGTAAAACGTTGGTCGCCATTTCTACACACTGGAAATAACTCACTGTTTCGCTATTACACTCTCGCACTGAAGGTCACATCAGGGTCACCACTTTTGGGAGTATAGTTTGATTTAAAACAGAATAGGATTCTGCTTAGGTAAAATCGACCAGAGGGAGTGGAGATTACAGCCGTCTGAGCTAATAGGAAATTCACATCTTGCTGCGTGGGTGAGCCTTGTTTTCCAAATCGACGTTAAACTTCCGTTCGTCGCTCAGTGACATCGTAATTACGGTGGAGTGATTTACTAGTGATGTAGCTTGCTTCTGTAATTTCAGTCGCTGGCAGTGGCGGGTTGACTATCAATGCCTTCAAACTGTCAACATCGCATCCCTACCCCGCCACAGACCCATTTTATTTTTATGCAGCATCCTATTCTACTTTAAATCAAAGTATAATTTAGTTACTTCCTATTATCAAATGAACTGGTAAATTACCTTTATTTATTTTGATATTAGGAATAGGAGGACTAGGCGCGGATCTTCAAGACTCACTTTATATACCGGAATACATTAGCATCAACACTTCCAAACCTTACGACAGAAATTTCCGGCCTACACCATAAACAGTTGTTTGCCCCCCACCGTTAAGCTCTATGTAACATCTTTTGTTTACGTCACGTGCCTAACCCTTTCTTCAACAAACCTGCAAAAACCTATAGCCTACGTTTATACTTCTTAACTGGTGTGATCGCCAAAGGTCCACATAGTCCAGTCGGATCTTTATCCATCCTTTGTTGGCATCACCAAAGGGATTGACCTTCAGAATGGGGAATTGGACGTTGGTAGGATTGTAGTTAGTAGCCAACCTGCTCACTCTTTCTCGAGGACTTTTGGGAGGTGATGTACCTGGATTGGTGTAACCCGACTACACAAAACCCCTAAAGTTGGACTGACAGGTGTTAATCTACTCAACGAGTCTATATGCAAGAGTCAATGACGTCATGCAATAAAAACACTCTACTTTTCAATTAATATGTCAGCATAGCATTTTAATGACAATATTGTGTTTGCAATAAGTGTTAAAAAAAACAATTTCTAAACTGTCATTACACATTGTTTAGCATTTAATGCATAAATGTAGGCAACTTGGCGTCAGGGTCACACTGTGTAATTGTTCTGTACGACACTGTGATTTGCATTAAAAATTGCCCATTTCATCCGTCTGGAGGCGGCAGTGTTCTTCAACCACTCCGGATAAGGCGAGGCGTTTTAATTGGCTAGAGAATGTAATGCGTTGGTAATACGATTAATCTAATCCATTTAATTACTGTTCGCGTCTAGAATAGAGACTGAGATTTTTTTTGAGAAATGATTTATAATTGTGATATCTTGAAAAATAGTTTTTATTTGTGATATTTTTAAACCAGTTTTTACTTTACGAAGTACAGGTTAATAAATTGTGCTCAATACATTGGACAATGGCCGTCATTCATGGGGTTTCCTAACAATGTTGTCCACTCAACCTTTGTTAAGTTTTATGTTTTCAACATTTGAAAATTATATTTGTGTTTGTTTACAATTATTTTTGCACGTTTATCTCTATTTTAAGGACACAACAGTATTGCGATGCTTGACAGTGAGAGAACTATAGCCAGGGCCGGTTCTAGTCGTTTGTCTAGCGTAAGCGAACAATATTCCGGCGCCCCCCCCCACCACAAAAACCTGTAAGGTTATAAGGATTCTCTCTGGATACATAAAAAATACGAGTAAATTTAAATGCTTAACACGTTCGCTACCGAACGTCACACTCCAGTACCTGTAGACAGCCCTGGGCTGGAGGTTCTGGAACACTCGGTAGTGAAGGTGTTAACTGACAACATATCACTGTGTATAGTATACTATGTTAACACGTTCGCTACCGAGCGTCGCAGTCCAGTACCTGTAGATAGCCCTGGTAGTAGGTAGCTGGAGGTTCTGGGACACTCGGTAGCGAAGGTGTTAAGGAATAAGGGTTGAAACTTAAATAGTAGGGTTAAATTAACACATGCTTGCCCTTATTTATTGAATGTATTATTAAAAAATTTAAAAACCAATACAAATTGAAAGTGAAAAAAGTGTGAACAAATCAATAAATACAGCACAAGTCAGCTTTAAGGAAATTCGACAATTTATTTACTTGTAAAATAAATACAAACTTAAGAATTTTACACGTAACACTAAAAACACACTAAAAAGAGATTTTCCTTGCTTTCATTTTGGCAAATTCGTTGAGAATGAAGTCAGTGTCCATTTGGTTTAATAATTCATTCTCAATGGCCATTGTTGCCAGTCCACTCAAACGTTCCTGACAAATGGTTGATCTGAGATAAGTCTTTATAAGTTTCAACTTAGAAAAACATCTTTCACCACTTGCCACTGAGACGGGGAGCGTCAGAAGGATTCTTAGAGAAACAAAAACATTAGGGAATGTATCCATATAATCATTGTTTGTTATATACGACAAGGCCGTACTTGGAGAACTTCCGGGTAGCAGCATTGGCGCAAAAATGTCTAGCTCGTCGAACAGTTCACCTCCGTTTATGTCACAATCTTCTCCATTACTCAAAACACTATGAAGTTGTATGCAGGCATCTTTCAAAGTTTTCTTATCCCATGTCTGAAGATTCTTAATGTCATACAGAAAACTAAAACTCTTGCTGTGATTCTCCATGAGTTCAAACCTCTCTTTAAGCGAGTTGATAGCTGTATCAAGCACTACAAAGAAAAATTTCACTTTGAATGATGCCAGTCCAGCCTGAATCGGTTCATCCTCACTCTCATAGGAAAATTGCCTTTTTGTTTTCCTGGGACGAACTTCGGTTTCTTTTTCAAATTCAACAGAAACACCAATTTTGTCTGCCAGTTCTGTAGCATCTATGATATTGCTATTGAGACCTTCATCAGATCTCATATTTTCCAAAAATGTTTGAACACTTTTCACGAGATCCATTGAAGTTAGCAAAGTAGATGAGGCTTTTTGTATGGTCTTACTCACCATGTTTATTTTAAAAAGGATATTATACCACGTTACCAGGCAACACAAAAACTTGAAAGTTTGAAGTTTTCTTAGTATTCCTACAGCAGAGTTCCTACTAAAAGCATCCAGATTTTGGTCTTGAGAGGCTTCATACAAAGCATCGTATATTTCCTCAATGTGATATCTAAGAGGCACTAATGCTTCAATCCTACTCTCCCACCGAGTATTGCTGAGGGGTTTCACTGTTAGAGTGGATACGTGTTTTGTCAAAATACTCCACCTGTGAGTTGAACTAGAAAAAAAGTTGAAAATTTCTTGAATCGTACTAAAACAATCAACTGCAATAGGGCAAGAGAGAGCAGCATCGTTAACCACTAGATTCATAGAATGGTTTCCACATGGCACGAAAAATGCCCTAGAATTCAAATCAAGTACTCTTTTCTGGACTCCAACATGCTTTCCTCTCATGTTGGAGCCATTATCATACCCCTGGCCCCTCATGTTTTTTAACGGGATGTTCCGTGTAGATAACTCACTGAGTAACACTTCTGTGAGACCTTCACCCGATGAATCTTTGATGGGCAGAAAGCCTAAAAAATGTTCTTTTATTGACACTTCCTTATTTTTTACACATGTAACAAATCTCACCACCATTGTCATTTGTTCTGTGTGGCTAATATCGGGTGTACAGTCCAGTATTATAGCATAATATGTTGCTTCTTTTAGGTCACTTACGATTCGGTCTTGGATCTTAGTGGACAAGAGATAGATAAACTCATTTTGTATTTGTTTGCTTAAATAGTGAACGTTTGTCTCTTCAGAAGTAACTCTTCTTACATGTGATCCATGACAACATCGAATTTGGAAATATACTCTACAAGTTTCAAAAAGTTACCATTGTTACGCTCAAAAAGAGACTCTTTTGTCCCTCGAAAAGCCAACCCCTGAGATCCTAAAAATTGGACCACACACAGTAAACGTTTCAAAACTTGGTTCCAATGTTCTGTTTCAGCCCGAATGGTTCTCTCATTTTCTTTGTCAATCGTTCTATCCAAACGTAATCGCGTGGACAGTTCACGCCAAGATTGACAATGTTGTATGTGGGTAGAAGATTTCTCATGACTGGTCAAAATCTTTGTTAAGTTTTGCCAGTCAGAATATCCTTGGTCTCCTGCAAGAGATGAATTCACATTACCAAAGACTTTGCAGGCAAAGCAAAATACTGCGTTTTTTTGTACTGAATACATCAACCAATTCCTGTGGACTTGTTCCTTATTGCAAAGTTTTCTAGTGAAATGAAGTGAAGAGAATTTTCTACCTTTAGCATCAATGGGAAAGTCGATGTTAGTAACTTGCACAGGTCCACGCTCAACAAGAAGTTTTCGTATCTCATCCGTGATTTTGAGCGGCCACTCTCCACAGTCCATCGATAGTAGCGGTGACGTGTCTCCAGGCAGCTTTTGATCCTACAATACAAATCAAACTCTAAATTTTTGTATTGTCACATGTAAAAGTTAATTTTAAAATATGAATACGAGAAAAATATTTATGTAAGTTTGAATGGCAAAAGATTAAAATTAAAGAATTGAAACTGAGCCGTTCAGTTGCAGAAACTCCTGCGATCAATTGTTGTTAGAGAAAGTGCGCTAACCAAAGGTGCAATTTGAGTGCAGACTTTTCCTACGGTACGGCCCTTTGCATTCTCTGTATTTAATTTTGTTTCTTAATATCATAAAATATATTTTTCTAATTTTAATTACAATATGCGTAACCGTAACATAATAGCTTCTAAAATTCAAAGGCCTAAGCTTATACAAGCCAAATAACATGAGTTCTTTATCATAAAAATAAAGAAAAATTATCATTTAATAGGCTACCCATTGTTATTGGCCTACAGGCCCAAATCGTGTTTATTTAAATTTAAGCATAGTTTATATCTTAGGCACAATTTATTGTGATGTAAATTAAATTAACTTACAGTTTCATTTGTTTGGTGGCTTGTCGATGGAGTAGTTACTGCCTCCAATATTGGCAATTCATCTTTTTCGATATTGGTTTTTGTAGCAGTATCGTCCTCGTCCAACTTCGTGACCGAAAAAAACTTCTGTAGTGCGTTCGATTGCATTTTGTCTTCTTTTGCATGCTGCAATTTTCTTTTGCCGTTGAATGACCCAGAGGGCTTTTTACTACTACCGGCACTACTACTAGACATGACTTGTTTAGTTGAGGTTCTTCACTGACGCACTAGTTTGCGAATGGTACTCAGGAGTTTAGTTTGGTTAACGGAGGGGCGCCCGATGGTCGAGTCCAAGTAGATGACGGAGGGGCGCCCAACGAACGAGTCCATTTGAGAATAACAATAAACACAGTAGTGGGAGTATGCATAAGCGAATAGGGACCTTACGATATACCCTTACTCGCTTACTCCTACCATTTGGCGGAGTAAATAAATCAACTCTCAACCTCTAGTCACCTTTTCTATAGTGAAGATTGGAGAACGCGTAGGCGCCCCCTTTTGCCCTGCGCCCTACGCGGCCGCGTACTTTGCGTACCCCTTAAACCGGCCCTGACTATAGCTCCGGAAAATCTACTTGAAAAAATAGGATTCTTGTTTACGCTCTTTAAAGAGTGAGCTATTAGAAAATAAGAGGGCGCATCGTTCCCGTAATAAATATACAATCAATGTGTTAAACATTCCACATGCTCACATATTGTATCTTTGTGTACTAGTAGCAAAGACGAGTAAGCAAAGCTATAGCTCCAAGAAAGTTCTTGGTAAAGTAAAGGGGGTTTGATGTTTTGCCTTCTCACTTGAACATTAAATGTAAGGACTTTGTGTTTCATAGCGCTACAGGCTTGATAATGGCAACAAATCCGTTCCAAACGTCGCATTAAATAAATACACTTTGACTCGATATTCAACCGGTTTTTTATTTATTTAATGTTGTCCATTCAACCTTGTACAAAATTTGTGAATATGTTATAACATACTAAGGAGAGGGGGATATTGAAGTCCACATTGAATACAGCCTCCATTGCTTCGGACGAAGCTGTGACATCGTTGTACTCAGTATTAGTGGTTTTGCAACTAGTAAGTCTCCGCGAGATGCGATCCTCTACCAGGGGAGGTGTAATTCCTCCCGACATGTGTCCGTTACTCTGGTTTCAGCAGCGATTTTATGAAGACAATATTAAAAATAAAGTGATAAATAAGAGTTGCAGACAGCTAATCAGAGAAGGAGGGGGTTTAGTCGCCCCCCCCCCGGTTTTGCCACCAACAATGGCTGTTGGAAGGAATTTCGGATCAGGGCTTTTGATGACGGGGCTGGATTTGAGGAAGGGTTTCTTCATGGCAGGACGTTTATTTGGTGAAACGGTAAAAGGTTTTTATTCTGGGGGGCAGCGTTTATTTTCAACATTTGGACTGACTGACTCTTTCCTTTTTTTTGCCAAATCGTCTTTTCACAAGTGTCAATACATGTGTACACTAAAGTTGTTATGTGACATAACATAGTGTACGAATGTGTACTAACGTAATACACATTATGAACTTAAATGTGTATGTGTAATAGAACTTAATGACTGGAATTTTTAAAAAAATATAATGTAGGGCGCGCTAAAGACTAAACATATTTAGGGTAATGATTTACAATTTTTAAATGAAAGAACTACAATGATTTACTGTATTTACAATGAGTTAAGACTAAGCTTAACGTAAGTTGAAGCTAATGGGATGGATGATGATCTGACATAGTGGGTGGTGTAAATATAAATAAGGATTGCAGCATCTATATTTTACATAAATATATAGCATCCATTCATCTAATCCAGTACTAGTGTAAGGCGTTGGTTATGCTTTCCGCTTAGCGTCACGAGGTGTACGTATGTTGTTTTTTTCTGATTTAATGCACCTGATGTCAAAGAATGAGGGTTAATAAATACGCGTTGTAGCTTCTTAATTTTACATAAATACACTGTACCCAAGTATCTGATGCAGTACGAGTATAAGGCGTTGTTATGCTTCCCGCATTGCATTGTATCGATTTATTGCCGCCAATATCAAGGAATGATGGGGTAAATAATTGTTGCAGCATCTATATTTTACTTAAATATACTTCATCTATTCATCTAATACAGAAAGAGGGTACGGCGTTGGCTATGCTTTGTGGATAGCGTTGGAACCGTCTACTTAGTTTGTACCAATTTAATGCAGCCTATACGAACGAATGACTGAGTAAATAAGGGTTGCAGCATATATTTATTTTACTAAAATATACTTTATCTATTCATCTAATACAGAACGAGGGTACGGCGTTGGTTATGCTTTGTGCATAGAGTTGGAACCGTCTACTTAGTTTATACCAATTTAATGCAACCCATACGAACGAATTACCATTTAAATAAGGGTTGCAGCATATATATTTTACATAAATATACTTTAACCATCCATCTAATACAGAACGAGGGTACGGCGTTGGTTATACTTTGTGCTTAGCGTTGGAACCGTCTACTTAGTTTGTACCAATTTAATGCAACCCATATGAACGAATAACCGAGTAAATAAGGGTTGCAGAGTATATATTTTACATAAATATACTTTTTCCAATTATCTAATGCAGTACGAAGGTACGGCGTTGGTTATGCTTTCCGCATAGCGTTGCGACCGTATACTTCGTTCAACTCTATATCTGATTTATAATTCACACAACGTATCACTGCAGTTAGCGAGGCCTTGGTTTTGCATTTATCTAAATATCACGGCTCAAGTCAATCCACATTTGTCTGCGCAGATCTTCAGTTTTATTAATGGACTTTATTGGCCACAATAGAGACGCTGATATGAGGTGACGGTTATATTTATCAAAACAGGTTTTAGTAATTCTGAAGAATTATTGGGCAACCATTGATTTTTTTTGTTTTTACCTTTAATTTTTTTAAACACACTTTAAATAAAGGTTGCTATAAATGACGGAAAATATAAATAGTGGTTAAAGCTCACATCTGTAATATAGTCATCATAAAAACATAACCTCTCTTTGTAATAACACTCCCTTATCCAACAATTTTTCAGAATTACGTCGCATTGTGATGCTAAATTACAATATGTCGACAAAGTATCCGGTTAGGTTGGGTTTAAAAAAAAAAAAGGTTCCCTAATATAAGCTGCAAAGCCTACTATATAAAGAGTGGTTGCATGGCCGTGGAAAATAGAAGCAATGGTTTCCTTCACCAACCGGTAAGCTTACATTAGGAATCTCTCTACATTATTCCCTTTTCTAATCTAACCGGATATTGTATAGCTATGCAAAATAACAGTATTGTAGTTTATTCAAAAACCGTTTGTTTTGTTTTGTCAGGAAAACTTGAGTTTATAAAGTTTCTTGTGTGTTAGTAAGTGAGTCATGGCTCTCCTGATATATATATTGTACAAATTTTCAATCGTTAATAAAATACGTTTTTATTCATCCAATCATCAGATACATTTTTTTAAAACCTGTAGTGAAAGATAATTGATGTTAATAAAGTTTTCTCAAATATTATGCCAATAATTAAATTTAATTAGTTAATTTTAATAATTATTTTCGCTTTCTATTTTCTAAAGAAATTACGTTAATGAATCATTTATAAAATCAAATATCGTATTAGTGTATTGTAGTTTTATTGTTTGAAATAGCTTATAGGTCAGCAAATTTGTTACCTCTTTTCACGATGATATAAAAATTAACTCCTCAAGGTTTTATTAAAAACCCTCAAGTCGCTAAATTAACATGTTTTTATCGTTTAATATCTGTTTTTACTTTAATAATAAAATTATTGTTTCCTTAGAATTAGAAGTTTCAAACTTCTTCAGCAAGAATCTGATTTGTGTGAAACATTAAAAATATATTTTTTTTCTAAATTAACGGAAAGAGATTCGTACTTTGCAATGTGGTTCTGATACTCAAAAGCATTGAATTTTTCTCCAATAAACTTGGGAAGAAAATTTTCTCGATATATGTTTTTTTGGTTTTGGGAAGAAGTAACTACAGTGTTTGATTGGAGGCATTTAAAACTCTTTCTTTAAATTTGGAAATTCCTTCTCTCTATATAGGCCTACATATCTTGTTCAAATTTTCAATCGTTAATAAAATACGTTTTTATTCATCAAATCATCAGATACATTTTTCTAAACCTGTTGTGGTTGACACTTGAAGTTATTACAGTTTTTTCAAATACAGTATTACTTCATTAAATAATTTTAATTAGTTAATTTTAATAATTATTTTCGCTTTCTACTTTGCCACTTAATATTGTGACTCTAGCATACATATTAATTCTAATTAGGCCTATTTATTTTTAAATGTTAATTGTTTCATTAAAACTTTTTTGTGCTTATTGAATCGGTTCTCTGCAGATTCTGTTTGTAAATCATTAAATTTCCACCTCTTAACTTGATCCTGGTTCTTGTGGTTCCTTAAGATTAAAAAGTGTCGGTTATATTCCAAATAAGGAACTACAAGTTTAAAATCCAGAACTTGGCGCTGTACCAACCTTTCCATAACTAGCAACGAATTATTTAATGATGTAACTTGGGCGCTGTACCAACCTTCCCATAACTAGCAAAGAAATACTTAATGATGAAACTTGGGCGCTGTACCAACCTTTCCATAACTAGCAACGAATTACTTAATGATGTAACTTGGGCGCCGTACCAACCTTTCCATAACTAGCAAGGAATTACTTAATGATGTAACTTGGGCGCCGTAGCAAAATTTCCATAACTAGCAACGAATTACTTAATTATGTAACTTGGGCGCTGTACCAACCTTTCCATAACTAGCAACGAATTACTTAATGATGTAACTTGGGCGCCGTACCAACCTTTCCATAACTAGCAACGAATTACTTAATGATGTAACTTGGGCGCCGTACCAACCTTTCCATAACTAGCAACGAATTACTTCATGATATAACTTGGGCGCCGTACCAACCTTTCCATAACTAGCAACGAATTACTTAATGATGTAACTTGGGCGCTGTACCAACCTCTCCATAACTAGCAACGAATTACTTAATGATGTAACTTGGGCGCTGTACCAACCTTTCCATAACTAGCAACGAATTACTTAATGATGTAACTTGGGAGCTGTACCAACCTTTCCATAGCTAACAACGAATTACTTAATGATGTAACTTGGGCGCTGTACCAACTTTTCCATAACTAGCAACGAATTACTTAATGATGTAACTTGGGCGCCGTACCAACCTTTCCATAACTAGCAACGAATTACTTAATGATGTAACTTGGGCGCTGTACCAACCTTTCCATAACTAGCAACGAATTACTTAATGATATAACCTGGGCGCTGTACCAACCTTTCCATAGCTAGCAACGAATTACTTAATGATGTGACTTGGGCGCTGTACCAACCTTTCCATAACTAGCAACGAATTACTTAATGATGTAACTTGGGCGCTGTACCAACCTTTCCATAGCTAGCAACGAATTACTTAATGATGTAACTTGGACGCTGTACCAACCTTTCCATAACTAGCAACGAATTACTTAATGATGTAACTTGGGCGCTGTACCAACCTTTCCATAGCTAGCAACGAATTACTTAATGATGTAACTTGGGCGCTGTACCAACCTTTCCATAGCTAGCATCGAATTACTTAATGATGTACTTATATGAAAATAAGGAAAAAGTTTCTTTGTAAAAGGTAAGAGATGGATAGAATTATAAACAATAGACCACCATCAGCTTCATAAATTAGCTACTAAAAAAGCGAATAAATAGTAACAAATAAAAATAACAGTCCAACAGCATATAGGCTACTGTATAGACAGGAATAAGGAAAATTGCAGATATTCGCTTTATATTTTCCCACTTAATATTGTGATTCTGTCATAGGCCTATGTATTTAGACCTACATATTTATATTAATTGTAATTAGAAAATAAAAAGTAACATAATTAAAATTTTTCTTTTTTAAAGTTAATAGGAATTGACTTAAAAAATTTCTTTTATAATACTTGTGTCATATATAAGAATGAATAAAATAGGGTTTATCAAGTAATATTCAAGTAGTTACTTGAAACGAAACTTTAATAGTCACTAAGCAAACTTAAATTAGATATGGAGACAAATACATATACTGTACATATATATTGTATTAAGGTGTCACAACCAGGGGAAAAGTTTGTACATTTTTTCTCTAGAAATCATGTTTCATGCCATTTTGGCACTTAAAATTACACAATAATTGCGGAATTGTTGGGAAGCTGTTTTGCTAAAACATATTAGGCTATAAAATACATTGTATATTTATTAATAATAAAAATGTTAATTTTCTTTCTAGTATTGGTGGAGTAGATTATATTTGTTTGATAGGGTAAAATGTTTCTGCTAAAATAATTGGTTTCGGGGGTTCGTGCCCCTCTGGCTACGCCTCTCTGTATATTAATATAAATTAATAAATATTCTTGTATTTGAAAAACCCATGTTGTTTTAAATTACTAAACAAGAAAACGTATCATTAATTACAAGGAAAACGTAAACGGATTCGATTAAACGTTACGTAATCAGAAGAAACGTGCCTAGAATTGATATGTCCAAGGAGGGGATCTTGGAGGCCGAAATAGCCCAACTACCCCAGCAAGAAGGAAAATTTGAGAAATAATTATTTTTTGCTCAATGTTTGTCCTTTATAATTAAAAAAATTATACTCAACTAATAAGTTTGCAATATGTTATTTTCAGAAAGGTTTTTTAGTTTTGTACAAATAAATCCAAATACTAACATTCTTGAATTTTGTAGTCCATTACGTTCGGTAAGTCTTATTAATCACTTAAACAATAGTTTATGACTATCCGAACTTTAAATTTTGTAAATTTGTTAAAACTTACTGAGACAGAACGTTTTCGATCGCTATGTGCCTATCTTCATCAGTGTCTTCTGCTTGGAGATGTCGGGTCAAGCGGTGACGGTTTTAAAGGTAGGTTTTCGATAGTATCAGAGAGTATGTGTGATTTGTATTGTGTGCGTTCGTTTAATATGTTTGTACTTTGTGTTTTTGTGTGGCTGTAAATTTTATATTGTTCTAGTGTGTTGAGATGTTTTTTTTTTTTTGATGTGTAGGATTTCTAGGTTATGGTAAATGTCTGTGTATTTGTGTCCTGTTTCTTTTATGTGATTGTAAAATGTTGAGTTGGTGTTCCTCGGCTCTTTGTTTAAAGCTGCGACCTGTTTGTCCAATGTAGAATTTGTTACATTCGTCGCAGTTCAGTTTGTATACGTCTGGTGCTTGTATTTTATCTTTGTTGTTGGTGTTGTGTTGTATTTTGTATTGTAACTTGTTATTAGTTTTGTATGCTATTTTGTATCCTATTTTTTTGAATTTTGCGGGCTATTTTGTTTGTTGTTTTGTTTATATATGGTAATTTGGTGTATTTGTTTCCCCTGTCTGTAGTGTCAATTTTAGTGTGTTTTTGTATTTTTTACCATAGTTTGTCAATTATTGTGGCGTTGTATCCATTTGTGTATGCTAAATATTTAATTGTGTCTAATTCTTTGTTTATGTTTCCTGTGGTCATTGGGACTTCTCTAAGTCTATGGAGCATGGAACTGAAGGCAGCGTGTTTGTGTCTCTGTAAGTTTTAACAAATTTAAAGTTCGTATAGTCATAAACTGTTGTTTAAGTGATTATCACTAACATGATAATATTAATTTTAACTACAGATATAGTTCTTAGATATTTAGTACTGAGATAATAACTAACACATTTTATTACTAAAGAAAAAGATTTATTTTATAATTTTTATTACAAATGAGTAGGTTAAACGTTTCGGAGATTGTCAGAATATCCAGGACACCCTTTCTCGGTATCTACATGCTCGTCGGCTTACGCATACCAGCATTATTATACATCACTAGTACACTCGTATAATATATATGTATATATATTATAAACATATCCATAGTACTATTAATTTACACATGCTGTATTATTAACTCTGGGCTTACTACAAAGTGAGTCTGGAGCTAAGAAATGCCACCTGCTGATCTATGACGTCATTGTTGTAAAGCAATCCACTGAGCATCGTCCTTTTGTATTTCTGTAAACACTTTGCTTAGTCCATTACTTTGTTGCAGAAATGTACCGTTTGGCATTATAACAAGATCGTATAACAGCGAAGACAAAATTAGACTTTAACTGGCAAATTATCAGCAGCAACAAATCCTAATAACACATAGGTAAGTTCTCCTTAACTATATTGGGAAATGGTGCGCTCGTCATATCTTAAGGAATATATTACTGATCTCACATTTAAATTCTTGTAAATAAGAAACATTATTCATTTTTAACACGCAATATGATATCAAAAAGTGCTAAAGATGTTTTGTTGTATAATTTTGCCAAATGTAAGAACTTGAATCTGGTGTCTAGAACTATGTACTTTGAGTTTTAGTTATAGGTGATTAAAAATTAGTAGTCATACAATTCGTGGGTAAAATAAAAAATTGCTTGTGAACAAGTATTATAAACAAATTTTAAAAAGAATTCGATTCCCACTTAAGTCAACAAAGAACAATTTTACTTACTTTTTATTAAATAATTCCAGTTAATATAAATAAAGTAACATAACGTATGGGTTAAAACATCTGTTCTACCACATAAAATATAACTTAAAATCAGCTGTTTTATGAAATCATATGATACAGTATCACATATTTAAAATCAAATGGGACGAAATAACTATATTGCATACCTCACGAAAAAAAATTTCTTCTCACATAAAACTAAAATAATTCAGTATTTGAAAAAATCTGTATTAACATAAAGTGCAACTGTACAAGTTTTATAAAATGTTTTTGACCTTGAGTGGGTGAATAAAAATATTTTATCAATGATTGACAATGTGTACAAGATATATAAGTATATATATAGGGAGAATGTGAGCTAATAGAACGAATTGAAAATTATAAACAAATTTAGGAAGGCGGTGGATATAAAATAAATAACATACTGTACAGCATGTTCTGCATAAGAATATTGGTTGGAATAGACATTATTTTTTTACGAATTGTATTAAATTGTTGCGTATTATTAGGTTTATATACACCACTTACAATACAATTACACGTATCCAGCTAGCCTAAGTTTATTAACAAATACTAGAAAATGTCCCAACGTAAACTAACCGGTTGATGACTGTACTAGCCTAAAACTTGGTGCACACAAAATGGAGGCAATCTTCCATTTCACACATCCTTTAGTATATTTTATAGCCAAACCTAACATAATAGGGTACTCTAGCTTGGTATCATTAACATAGCCGCAATTCTTCTGGGAGGGGGTTGAAATTCCGAGCGACTGGGAACTAATTCACACCCCCAGACAAAATTTTTTAAAAAATAAATACTATTTTACACTGTTAGACACAAATCGTGCCTTAAAATTACACACAAGTGGTACTAACTAAGTTGAATAAAATTTTTCCAAAATTAAAATTATTTTTAAATCTTAGAGTTTAGACGTATTTAATGAATATTAAATTGAGTAAGTCTAGAGGGGTGCGCTAAGAGATATCGTCGAAGTAATCAAGTGAAGTAACGCGTTGTCATGAGCTAGACCAGAGTCGTCAACAAAGATGCGGGGGGGGGGGTCAAACCGCGGGCCACATCTATGTGTAGTGGAGGGTCCGAGAAGTCTATTCACTGGAAGTATAGAATTAAAATTAGGCCTACTACACGTGGTGAAAATGTTTTTAAACTTAGATGCAAAATGGTGCAGTTTGAGGCTGTAGATGGCTTCAAATGACTGTTACACTGATCCAACTTGTATAACTTCATTAATAACTATTCTTTTAAAGTTTGAAACACTATTGGCGGGTCGCACAGAATAGCCAGGCGGGCCGCCAGTTGGACAACCCTGAGCTAGACTTCCGTATAGATATGTGTCTTATGATCAGAGCAGAGCATAACTTTATGAGTTTGGAAAGAACTGTTTGTTGTTCTCTCTCATGCAGTACTTGTTTCATTGTTATTTTTTAAATTAATTTTCGTAACCCGTAAGATTGTTACTCGTAACTCTTACAGTACTTGTTGCACTGTTATTACTGAAATAGTTTTGTAATTAATTCTCGTAACTCGTAAGATTGTTACCCGTAACTCTTACAGTACTTGTTGCACTGTTATTACTGAAATAGTTTTGTAATTAATTTTCGTAACCCGTAAGATTGTTACCCGTAACTCTTACAGTACTTGTTGCACTGTTATTACTGAAATAGTTTTGTAATTAATTTTCGTAACCCGTAAGATTGTTACCCGTAACTCTTACAGTACTTGTTGCACTGTTATTACTGAAATAGTTTTGTAATTAATTTTCGTAACCCGTAAGATTGTTACCCGTAACTCTTACAGTACTTGTTGCACTGTTATTACTGAAATAGTTTTGTAATTAATTTTCGTAACCCGTAAGATTGTTACCCGTAACTCTTACAGTACTTGTTGCACTGTTATTACTGAAATAGTTTTGTAATTAATTTTCGTAACCCGTAAGATTGTTACCCGTAACTCTTACAGTACTTGTTGCACTGTTATTACTGAAATAGTTTTGTAATTAATTCTCGTAACCCGTAAGATTGTTACCCGTAACTCTTACAGTACTTGTTGCACTGTTATTACTGAAATAGTTTTGTAATTAATTTTCGTAACCCGTAAGATTGTTACCCGTAACTCTTACAGTACTTGTTGCACTGTTATTACTGAAATAGTTTTGTAATTAATTTTCGTAACCCGTAAGATTGTTACCCGTAACTCTTACAGTACTTGTTGCACTGTTATTACTGAAATAGTTTTGTAATTAATTTTCGTAACCCGTAAGATTGTTACCCGTAACTCTTACAGTACTTGTTGCACTGTTATTACTGAAATAGTTTTGTAATTAATTTTCGTAACCCGTAAGATTGTTACCCGTAACTCTTACAGTACTTGTTGCACTGTTATTACTGAAATAGTTTTGTAATTAATTTTCGTAACCCGTAAGATTGTTACCCGTAACTCTTACAGTACTTGTTGCACTGTTATTACTGAAATAGTTTTGTAATTAATTTTCGTAACCCGTAAGATTGTTACCCGTAACTCTTATAGTACTTGTTGCACTGTTTTTACTGAAATAGTTTTGTAATTAATTTTCGTAACCCATAAGATTGTTACCCGTAACTCTTACAGTACTTGTTGCACTGTTATTACTGAAATAGTTTTGTAATTAATTTTCGTAACCCGTAAGATTGTTACCCGTAACTCTTACAGTACTTGTTGCACTGTTATTACTGAAATAGTTTTGTAATTAATTTTCGTAACCCGTAAGATTGTTACCCGTAACTCTTACAGTACTTGTTGCACTGTTATTACTGAAATAGTTTTGTAATTAATTTTCGTAACCCGTAAGATTGTTACCCGTAACTCTTACAGTACTTGTTGCACTGATATTACTGAAATAGTTTTGTAATTAATTCTCGTAACCCGTAAGATTGTTACCCGTAACTCTTACAGTACTTGTTGCACTGTTATTACTGAAATAGTTTTGTAATTAATTTTCGTAACCCGTAAGATTGTTACCCGTAACTCTTACAGTACTTGTTGCACTGTTATTACTGAAATAGTTTTGTAATTAATTTTCGTAACCCGTAAGATTGTTACCCGTAACTCTTACAGTACTTGTTGCACTGTTATTACTGAAATAGTTTTGTAATTAATTTTCGTAACCCGTAAGATTGTTACCCGTAACTCTTACAGTACTTGTTGCACTGTTATTACTGAAATAGTTTTGTAATTAATTTTCGTAACCCGTAAGATTGTTACCCGTAACTCTTACAGTACTTGTTGCACTGTTATTACTGAAATAGTTTTGTAATTAATTTTTGTAACCCGTAAGATTGTTACCCGTAACTCTTACAGTACTTGTTGCACTGTTATTACTGAAATAGTTTTGTAATTAATTTTCGTAACCCGTAAGATTGTTACTCGTAACTCTTACAGTACTTGTTGCACTGTTATTACTGAAATAGTTTTGTAATTAATTTTCGTAACCCGTAAGATTGTTGCCCGTAACTCTTACAGTACTTGTTGCACTGTTTTTACTGAAATAGTTTTGTAATTAATTTTCGTAACCCGTAAGATTGTTACCCGTAACTCTTACAGTACTTGTTGCACTGTTATTACTGAAATAGTTTTGTAATTAATTTTTGTAACCCGTAAGATTGTTACTCGTAACTCTTACAGTACTTGTTGCACTGTTTTTACTGAAATAGTTTTGTAATTAATTTTCGTAACCCGTAAGATTGTTACCCGTAACTCTTACAGTACTTGTTGCACTGTTATTACTGAAATAGTTTTTTAATTAATTTTCGTAACCCCTAAAATCATTATAAAACTCCCTGTGTTTGTATTTTAATTTATATAAAATTCGTTACAATACTGGAAAATTTAAAATAATTTTTATAACCTATTAAAGATTAAAAAGAACCCTTCTTCTAAGGGGTGTTTCAACCCCAAACCCTCTCTCGCAGTGGCCCTGTTTAGTATTAGGTTCAGTAAATATATTAAGTTATTGGCATTGGGAGGGATACAACAAAACTTTGATGTACATTTAGCTAATGCTGTTAGCAGTCCGGGGTTGTGTCTACATCAAGGTTTCGATGCCTTTGCATTGCTCTCTAGATTAAGGGTCTTCCCTCAGCACTTTGTTGTAGGCCTAAAGTGGGAAGCGAACGGTAGCAGGGAACACAATTACTGCGATGGTCATAAACCATTTAAGGGGCTGACAGCGTGTAGGCTACACACTTACAGAACATTCTTACTGTGGCCAATAAAAATTGTTACAAATACAGACGTTTTGGTTTTGTTTTTCAAAACAATGCCTATAGAAGAAAATTCATTCTCTGATTCAAATTTTCTAAGCATTTTATCTAAAAAACCTTTTAGATTGTATGGAGAATTTTGTAAAAGATATATTAGAGGGAAAGTGTTTCTATTTTTCAATTCGTTCTATTAGTTCACATTCTCTTTATATATATCTTGTTCAAATTTTTGTCGTTAATAAAATGTTTTTTATTCATCAACTCATTTTCTTAACTTGTAAAAAAATACTTTGTCGCCTGATGTTAATAGTTTTTTCAAATATTAATTCATTGATTAAATTTAATAATGAATTAATTTTAGTTTTATGTGGGAGAAAATCTGTTCACAACGGGTCAAGGTATGCAATATAGTTATTTCCTCCCTTTTTCCTTGAAATAAGTGATAATATACGATTTCATTGAAACAGCTGATTTTATGTTATAGGTTATGTGGTAGAACAGTTGTTTTATTATATTATTTATATTAATTGTAATTATTTTAAAAAAAAATCAAATTTAATAACTAAAATTTTATAAATTAAAAAAATAAATGGTTATCGAAAAGTTGAATGGTAGTTACAAAGATCTCATTTTCAAGGTATTGTCCAGGAAATAAACATTTTTTAAACTTTACTGCATTGTGGTAAATTATTGGTTATAACTGAAGAAAAGTGGTTTTCGAAAAATTGACAAGCATAAAAGGTTCTAATTTCTAAAGAAATTACGTTAATGAATCATTAATAAAACCAAATATCGTATTATTATATTGTAGTTTTATTGTTTAAAATAGCTTATAGGCGGGGTCAGCAAATTTGTTACCTCTTTTCACGATGATATAAAAATAACTCCTCAAGGTTTTATTAAAATCCCTCAAGTCTCTAAATTCACAGGTTTTTATCTTTTAATACCTGTTTTTACTCTAATAATGAAATTATTGTTTCCTTAGAATAAGAAGTTTCAAACTTCTCCAGCAAGAATATGATTTGTGTGAAACATTAAAAATATTTAAAAAAAAAATTTATGGAAAGAGATTCGTACTTTGTAATGTGGTTCTGATACTCAAAGGCATTGAATTTTTCTCCAATAAACTTGGGAAGATATTTTTCTCGATATATGTTTTTTTTAGTTTGGGAAGGAGTGCCTACAGTTTTTGATTGGAGGCATTTAAAACGCTTTCTTTAGATTCTGGTTGTGTAAAACTATTTTTTCAATATTATATATATATATATATATATATATATATATATATATATATATATATATATATATAATAAATTAAAAATATTTCAAAAACAAGAATAATTTTAATGAATATATTTATTCTGGTTTTGAAATATTTTTAATTTATTAACTATATTACAAGAAAACATATCACCATATTTAATATAATATATATATATATATATATATATATATATATATATATATATATATATATATATATATATATATATATCGCAATATGTATTCTTGTGTATTAATAAAGAAATAAGTCAAAATACAAATACAAGAATTATTATTGAATTTACAATTCAAAGCTTTTCGTTGGCAAACAGTACCATTATCATCAGGAATATTAAACAATTAAAATTAACATATGTTCAAACTAGATCAAATGAACGGCGTTGCCAAATTTATTACAATGTTGTTAAACTTTTATTTTGCGGCCTAACATTACAAACACTGAATATAGTATCAAATTTAGATTTTACTTGTATTTGTTCATTTATAACTCATTATTAGTATTATATTTATGTATTTCCAAAGCCTCATAAATATTCATTCTCAGGCCTTTGTTAATTTCTTTTACAAGTAGGCCTGTCATATTATCTATATTAGGAAATATGTGATTATTATTAATACAATGACTAGCAAAATTTGATTTATAAATTTCTGGCTTTTTATATGCATTAAAATGCCCTTTATATCTATCTTTAAGTTTTTTTTTTAGTTTGCCCTATATAAACCTATATTACAGCACGCACATTCCAATTTACAAACACCGTTTTTTTCATGCATATTAATATTTTTATTATTATTCATTATATTTATTAATTTATTATTACTATTATATGCGAATTTGATGTTGCTACCTTTAAATAATATTGTGAATTTTTTATTTCATTACCAAAAAATGTAAATGAAGTCCATAAGACATTTTCATTATTATTTTTGTAAATTAAATTATTATTTTCTTTCTTTAAAAATATTATTCTTGTATTTGTATTTTGACTTATTTCTTTATATATATCGTTCAAATTTCCAATCGTTAATAAAATACTTTTTATTCATCCACTCAAGTTCAAATACATTTTTTTAAACTTATAGTGGATGACACTTGATGTCAATACAGTTTTTTCCAAATATTATTTCATTAATTAAATTTAATTAGTTAATTTTAATAGTTACTTTAGGTTTCTCATTTACCACTTAATATTGTGTAATATGGTTATACATATTTATATTAATTTTTTTTAAATGATAAAACGTTTAAGAGGTTCTCTGTAGATTCTGCTTTCTAAATCATTAAAAGTCCACCTCTTAACTTGATCCTGGTTTTTGTGGTTTCTAAAGATGCTGATTGTATAAACAGGAAAATTCTTTCCTTCATTTCCCTTTTGTGGTTTGAGAAATGGCTTTTGCAGATTCTGACTGTAAAGTATCACTGAATTTTATTTTAACTTGGGTGTAATGTTTTGCGAAAGGAGTTCCAGGTTGTGAAAGTCAATAAAATTGTGCAAAACAAAAAGCTTCTTTCCTTTATTTTCCTTTTGATATTCGTTGGGGGAAAGATTCTAAATTCCAAAGGTAAAATATTACACACTTTTATTCAACTTGCATTTAATGGTTTAGGTAAAAGGGTTTCTGGTTGCGAGAGACAAAAAAATAGTGTAAAACTAAAAGCTTTTTCCTTTATTTCCCTTTTTGTGGTTGAGGGAGGTTTTTTTTCAGATTCTAATTGTAAAATAGACCTATTACACACTTTTTTCAACTTGAGTTTTTAATGGTATGGGTAAGGTGTTTCTGGTTCTGAGAGAAATTAATATAGTGTGAAACAAAAAGCTTCTTTAATTTATTTCCCTTTTGTTGTTGGTAAGGGAGGTTTTTTTGCAGATTTTAACTGTAAAAAATTACATTATTTTAAAGTTGAGTTTATTGGTTTGTGTAAGTTGTTTTTCGTTCTGAGAGAAATTAATATAGTGTAAAACAAAAAGCTTCTTTCCTTTATTTTCCTTTTGTTGTTCGTGGGGGGGGGAGGAAATTCCAGATTCTAACTGTAAAATATTACACACTTTTATTCAACTTGCATTTAATGGTTGGATAAGTAGTTTCTGGTTGCGAGAGACATTAAAATAGTGCAAAACCAAAAGCTTCATTCCTTTGTTTTCCTTTTGTTGTTCGAGGGGGCAGGGGTTTCCAGATTGCAACTGTAATATATTACACGCTTTTATTCAACGTGGATTTAATGGTTTGGATAAGTAGTTTCTGGTTGCTAGAAACATTAAAATAGTGTAAAACAAAAAGCTTCTTTCCTTTATTTCTCTTTTGTTGTTGGTGAGGGATGTTTTTTTGCAGATTCTAACTGTAAAATATTACACACTTTTATTCAACGTGGATTTAATGGTTTGGGTAAAGGGTTTCTGGTTGTGAGAGACATTAAAATAGTGCAAAACCAAAAGCTTCATTCCTTTGTTTTCCTTTTGTTGTTCGTGGGGGTAGGGATTTCCAGATTGCAACTGTAAAATATTACACGCTTTTATTCAACGTGGATTTAATGGTTAAGGTAAAGGGTTTCTTTTTGCGAGAGACAATAAAATAGTGTCAAACTAAAAGCGTTTTCCCTTTATTTCCCTTTTTGTTGTTGAGGGAGGTTTTTTTTCAGATTCTAATTGTAAAATAGACCTATTACACACTTTTTTCAACTTGAGTTTAATGGTATGTGTAAGTAGTTTCTGGTTGTTACAGACATTAAAATGGTGCAAAACAAATCGCTTCATTTCTTTATTTTCCTTTTGATATTCGTGGGGGCAGGGGGTTGGAGATTCTAGCTGTAAAATATTACACACTTTTATTCAACTTGCATTTAATGGTTTGGGTAAGTAGTTTCTGGTTGCTACAGACATTAAAATAGTGCCAAACAAAAAGCTTCTTTCCTTTATTTTCTTTTTGTTGTTCGTTGTAGAAAGGAATTCCAGATTCCAACTGTAAAATATTACACGCTTTTATTCAATGTGGATTTAATGGTTTAGGTGAAAGGGTTTCTGGTTCAAGAGACAAAAAAATAGTGTAAAACTAAAAGCTTCATTCCTTTGTTTTCCTTTTGTTGTTCGTGGGGGCAGGGGTTTCCTGATTGACCCTGTAAAATATTACACGCTCTTTTTCAACGTGGATTTAATGGTTTAGATAAGTAGTTTCTGGTTGCTAGAGACATTAAAATAGTGTAAAACAAAAAGCTTCTTTCCTTTATTTCTCTTTTGTTGTTGGTGAGGGATGTTTTTTTTGCAGATTCTAACTGTAAAATATTACACACTTTTTTCAACTTGAGTTTAATGGTATGTGTAAGTAGTTTCTGGTTGTTACAGACATTAAAATAGTGCAAAACAAATCGCTTCATTCCTTTATTTTCCTTTTGATATTCGTGGGGGCAGGGGGTTCCAGATTCTAACTGTAAAATATTACACACTTTTATTCAACTTGCATTTAATGGTTTGGATAAGTAGTTTCTAGTTGCGAGAGATATTAAAATAGTGTAAAACAAAAAGCTTTTTTCCTTTATTTTCCTTTTGATATTCGTTGCGGGGGGAGGATTCCAGATTGCAACTGTAAAATATTACACACTTTTAGTCAACGTGAATTTAATGGTTTGGGTCTAAAGGGTTTCTAGTTGTGAGAGACATTAAAATAGTGTAAAACAAAAAGCTTTTTTCCTTTATTTTGCTTTTGATATTCGTTGGGGGGAGGATTCCAGATTGCAACTGTAAAATATTACACGCTTTTATTCAACGTGGATTTAATGGTTAAGGTAAAGGGTTTCTTTTTGCGAGAGGCAATAAAATAGTGTCAAACTAAAAGCTTTTCCCCTTTCTTTCCCTTTTTGTTGTTGAGGGAGGTTTTTTTTCAGATTCTAATTGTAAAATAGACCTATTACACACTTTTTTCAACTTGAGTTTAATGGTATGTGTAAGTAGTTTCTGGTTGTTACAGACATTAAAATAGTGCAAAACAAATCGCTTGATTCCTTTATTTTCCTTTTGATATTCGTTGGGGGAAAGATTCCAAACATTAAAATATTACACACTTTTATTCATCGTGGATTTAATGGTTTGGGTAAGTAGTTTCTGGTTGTTAGAGACATTAAAATAGTGCAAAACAAATCGCTTCATTCCTTTATTTTCCTTTTGATATTCGTTGAGGGAAAGATTCCAAACATTAAAATATTACACACTTTTATTCATCGTGGATTTAATGGTTTGGGTAAGTAGTTTCTGGTTGTTAGAGACATTAAAATAGTGCAAAACAAATCGCTTCATTCCTTTATTTTCCTTTTGATATTCGTTGAGGGAAAGATTCCAAACATTAAAATATTACACACTTTTATTCATCGTGGATTTAATGGTTTGGGTAAGTAGTTTCTGGTTGTTAGAGACATTAAAATAGTGCAAAACAAAAAGCTTTTTTCCTTTATTTTCCTTTTGATATTCGTTGCGGGGGGAGGATTCCAGATTGCAACTGTAAAATATTACACACTTTTAGTCAACGTGAATTTAATGGTTTGGGTCTAAAGGGTTTCTAGTTGTGAGAGACATTAAAATAGTGTAAAACAAAAAGCTTTTTTCCTTTATTTTGCTTTTGATATTCGTTGGGGGGAGGATTCCAGATTGCAACTGTAAAATATTACACGCTTTTATTCAACGTGGATTTAATGGTTAAGGTAAAGGGTTTCTTTTTGCGAGAGGCAATAAAATAGTGTCAAACTAAAAGCTTTTCCCCTTTCTTTCCCTTTTTGTTGTTGAGGGAGGTTTTTTTTCAGATTCTAATTGTAAAATAGACCTATTACACACTTTTTTCAACTTGAGTTTAATGGTATGTGTAAGTAGTTTCTGGTTGTTACAGACATTAAAATAGTGCAAAACAAATCGCTTGATTCCTTTATTTTCCTTTTGATATTCGTTGCGGGAAAGATTCCAAACATTAAAATATTACACACTTTTATTCATCGTGGATTTAATGGTTTGGGTAAGTAGTTTCTGGTTGTTAGAGACATTAAAATAGTGCAAAACAAATCGCTTCATTCCTTTATTTTCCTTTTGATATTCGTTGAGGGAAAGATTCCAAACATTAAAATATTACACACTTTTATTCATCGTGGATTTAATGGTTTGGGTAAGTAGTTTCTGGTTGTTAGAGACATTAAAATAGTGCAAAACAAATCGCTTCATTCCTTTATTTTCCTTTTGATATTCGTTGAGGGAAAGATTCCAAACATTAAAATATTACACACTTTTATTCATCGTGGATTTAATGGTTTGGGTAAGTAGTTTCTGGTTGTTAGAGACATTAAAATAGTGCAAAACAAATCGCTTCATTCCTTTATTTTCCTTTTGATATTCGTTGAGGGAAAGATTCCAAACATTAAAATATTACACACTTTTATTCATCGTGGATTTAATGGTTTGGGTAAGTAGTTTCTGGTTGTTAGAGACATTAAAATAGTGCAAAACAAATCGCTTCATTCCTTTATTTTCCTTTTGATATTCGTTGAGGGAAAGATTCCAAACATTAAAATATTACACACTTTTATTCATCGTGGATTTAATGGTTTGGGTAAGTAGTTTCTGGTTGTTAGAGACATTAAAATAGTGCAAAACAAATCGCTTCATTCCTTTATTTTCCTTTTGATATTCGTTGCGGGAAAGATTCCAAACATTAAAATATTACACACTTTTATTCATCGTGGATTTAATGGTTTGGGTAAGTAGTTTCTGGTTGTTAGAGACATTAAAATAGTGCAAAACAAATCCCTTCATTCCTTTATTTTCCTTTTGATATTCGTTGGGGGAAAGATTCCAAACAGTAAAATATTACACACTTTTATTCATCGTGGATTTAATGGTTTGGGTAAAGGGTTTCTGGTAGTTAGAGACAATTAAATAGTGCAAAACAAAAAGCTTTTTTTTTTTTATTTTCCTATTGTTCGTTGTAGGAAGGGATTCCAGATTCCAACTGTAAAATATTACACACTTTTATTTAACGTAGATTTAATGGTTTAGGTAAAGGGTTTCTGGTTGCGAGAGACAATAAAATAGTGTAAAACAAATCGCTTCATTCCTTTATTTTCCTTTTGATATTCGTTGGGGGAAAGATTCCAAACAGTAAAATATTACACACTTTTATTCATCGTGGATTTAATGGTTTGGGTAAGTAGTTTCTGGTTGTTAGAGACATTAAAATAGTGCAAAACAAATCGCTTCATTCCTTTATTTTCCTTTTGATATTCGTTGGGGGAAAGATTCCAAACAGTAAAATATTACACACTTTTATTCATCGTGGATTTAATGGTTTGGGTAAGTAGTTTCTGGTTGTTAGAGACATTAAAATAGTGCAAAACAAATCGCTTCATTCCTTTATTTTCCTTTTGATATTCGTTGCGGGAAAGATTCCAAACATTAAAATATTACACACTTTTATTCATCGTGGATTTAATGGTTTGGGTAAGTAGTTTCTGGTTGTTAGAGACATTAAAATAGTGCAAAACAAATCGCTTCATTCCTTTATTTTCCTTTTGATATTCGTTGAGGGAAAGATTCCAAACAGTAAAATATTACACACTTTTATTCATCGTGGATTTAATGGTTTGGGTAAGTAGTTTCTGGTTGTTAGAGACATTAAAATAGTGCAAAACAAATCGCTTCATTCCTTTATTTTCCTTTTGATATTCGTTGAGGGAAAGATTCCAAACATTAAAATATTACACGCTTTTATTCAACGTGGATTTAATGGTTAAGGTAAAGGGTTTCTTTTTGCGAGAGGCAATAAAATAGTGTCAAACTAAAAGCTTTTCCCCTTTCTTTCCCTTTTTGTTGTTGAGGGAGGTTTTTTTTCAGATTCTAATTGTAAAATAGACCTATTACACACTTTTTTCAACTTGAGTTTAATGGTATGTGTAAGTAGTTTCTGGTTGTTACAGACATTAAAATAGTGCAAAACAAATCGCTTGATTCCTTTATTTTCCTTTTGATATTCGTTGGGGGAAAGATTCCAAACATTAAAATATTACACACTTTTATTCATCGTGGATTTAATGGTTTGGGTAAGTAGTTTCTGGTTGTTAGAGACATTAAAATAGTGCAAAACAAATCGCTTCATTCCTTTATTTTCCTTTTGATATTCGTTGAGGGAAAGATTCCAAACATTAAAATATTACACACTTTTATTCATCGTGGATTTAATGGTTTGGGTAAGTAGTTTCTGGTTGTTAGAGACATTAAAATAGTGCAAAACAAATCGCTTCATTCCTTTATTTTCCTTTTGATATTCGTTGAGGGAAAGATTCCAAACATTAAAATATTACACACTTTTATTCATCGTGGATTTAATGGTTTGGGTAAGTAGTTTCTGGTTGTTAGAGACATTAAAATAGTGCAAAACAAATCGCTTCATTCCTTTATTTTCCTTTTGATATTCGTTGAGGGAAAGATTCCAAACATTAAAATATTACACACTTTTATTCATCGTGGATTTAATGGTTTGGGTAAGTAGTTTCTGGTTGTTAGAGACATTAAAATAGTGCAAAACAAATCGCTTCATTCCTTTATTTTCCTTTTGATATTCGTTGCGGGAAAGATTCCAAACATTAAAATATTACACACTTTTATTCATCGTGGATTTAATGGTTTGGGTAAGTAGTTTCTGGTTGTTAGAGACATTAAAATAGTGCAAAACAAATCCCTTCATTCCTTTATTTTCCTTTTGATATTCGTTGGGGGAAAGATTCCAAACAGTAAAATATTACACACTTTTATTCATCGTGGATTTAATGGTTTGGGTAAAGGGTTTCTGGTAGTTAGAGACAATTAAATAGTGCAAAACAAAAAGCTTTTTTTTTTTTATTTTCCTATTGTTCGTTGTAGGAAGGGATTCCAGATTCCAACTGTAAAATATTACACACTTTTATTTAACGTAGATTTAATGGTTTAGGTAAAGGGTTTCTGGTTGCGAGAGACAATAAAATAGTGTAAAACAAATCGCTTCATTCCTTTATTTTCCTTTTGATATTCGTTGGGGGAAAGATTCCAAACAGTAAAATATTACACACTTTTATTCATCGTGGATTTAATGGTTTGGGTAAGTAGTTTCTGGTTGTTAGAGACATTAAAATAGTGCAAAACAAATCGCTTCATTCCTTTATTTTCCTTTTGATATTCGTTGGGGGAAAGATTCCAAACAGTAAAATATTACACACTTTTATTCATCGTGGATTTAATGGTTTGGGTAAGTAGTTTCTGGTTGTTAGAGACATTAAAATAGTGCAAAACAAATCGCTTCATTCCTTTATTTTCCTTTTGATATTCGTTGCGGGAAAGATTCCAAACATTAAAATATTACACACTTTTATTCATCGTGGATTTAATGGTTTGGGTAAGTAGTTTCTAGTTGTTAGAGACATTAAAATAGTGCAAAACAAATCCCTTCATTCCTTTATTTTCCTTTTGATATTCGTTGGGGGAAAGATTCCAAACAGTAAAATATTACACACTTTTATTCATCGTGGATTTAATGGTTTGGGTAAAGGGTTTCTGGTAGTTAGAGACAATTAAATAGTGCAAAACAAAAAGCTTTTTTTTTTTTATTTTCCTATTGTTCGTTGTAGGAAGGGATTCCAGATTCCAACTGTAAAATATTACACACTTTTATTTAACGTAGATTTAATGGTTTAGGTAAAGGGTTTCTGGTTGCGAGAGACAATAAAATAGTGTAAAACAAATCGCTTCATTCCTTTATTTTCCTTTTGATATTCGTTGGGGGAAAGATTCCAAACAGTAAAATATTACACACTTTTATTCATCGTGGATTTAATGGTTTGGGTAAGTAGTTTCTGGTTGTTAGAGACATTAAAATAGTGCAAAACAAATCGCTTCATTCCTTTATTTTCCTTTTGATATTCGTTGGGGGAAAGATTCCAAACAGTAAAATATTACACACTTTTATTCATCGTGGATTTAATGGTTTGGGTAAGTAGTTTCTGGTTGTTAGAGACATTAAAATAGTGCAAAACAAATCGCTTCATTCCTTTATTTTCCTTTTGATATTCGTTGCGGGAAAGATTCCAAACATTAAAATATTACACACTTTTATTCATCGTGGATTTAATGGTTTGGGTAAGTAGTTTCTGGTTGTTAGAGACATTAAAATAGTGCAAAACAAATCCCTTCATTCCTTTATTTTCCTTTTGATATTCGTTGGGGGAAAGATTCCAAACAGTAAAATATTACACACTTTTATTCATCGTGGATTTAATGGTTTGGGTAAAGGGTTTCTGGTAGTTAGAGACAATTAAATAGTGCAAAACAAAAAGCTTTTTTTTTTATTTTCCTATTGTTCGTTGTAGGAAGGGATTCCAGATTCCAACTGTAAAATATTACACACTTTTATTCATCGTGGATTTAATGGTTTGGGTAAGTAGTTTCTGGTTGTTAGAGACATTAAAATAGTGCAAAACAAATCGCTTCATTCCTTTATTTTCCTTTTGATATTCGTTGAGGGAAAGATTCCAAACATTAAAATATTACACACTTTTATTCATCGTGGATTTAATGGTTTGGGTAAGTAGTTTCTGGTTGTTAGAGACATTAAAATAGTGCAAAACAAATCGCTTCATTCCTTTATTTTCCTTTTGATATTCGTTGAGGGAAAGATTCCAAACATTAAAATATTACACACTTTTATTCATCGTGGATTTAATGGTTTGGGTAAGTAGTTTCTGGTTGTTAGAGACATTAAAATAGTGCAAAACAAATCGCTTCATTCCTTTATTTTCCTTTTGATATTCGTTGCGGGAAAGATTCCAAACATTAAAATATTACACACTTTTATTCATCGTGGATTTAATGGTTTGGGTAAGTAGTTTCTGGTTGTTAGAGACATTAAAATAGTGCAAAACAAATCCCTTCATTCCTTTATTTTCCTTTTGATATTCGTTGGGGGAAAGATTCCAAACAGTAAAATATTACACACTTTTATTCATCGTGGATTTAATGGTTTGGGTAAGTAGTTTCTGGTTGTTAG
This sequence comes from Prosapia bicincta, assembly GCA_036971475.1. NCBI lineage: Eukaryota > Metazoa > Arthropoda > Insecta > Hemiptera > Cercopidae > Prosapia > Prosapia bicincta. Next base: position 246,960,572 of record JBAIZL010000001.1, read on the forward strand.
AGACATTAAAATAGTGCAAAACAAATCGCTTCATTCCTTTATTTTCCTTTTGATATTCGTTGGGGGAAAGATTCCAAACATTAAAATATTACACACTTTTATTCAACGTGGATTTAATGGTTTGGGTAAGTAGTTTCTGGTTGTTAGAGACATTAAAATAGTGCAAAACAAATCCCTTCATTCCTTTATTTTCCTTTTGATATTCGTTGGGGGAAAGATTCCAAACAGTAAAATATTACACACTTTTATTCATCGTGGATTTAATGGTTTGGGTAAAGGGTTTCTGGTAGTTAGAGACAATAAAATAGTGTAAAACTAAAAGCTTTTTCCTTTATTTCCCTTTTGTTGTTGAGGGAAGTTTCTTTTTCAGATTCTAATTGTAAAATAGACCTATTACACACTTTTTTCAACTTGAGAATAATGGTATGGGTAAGGTGTTTCTGGTTCTGAGAGAAATTAATATAGTGTAAAACAAAAACTTCTTTCCTTTATTTCCCTTTTGTTGTTGGTAAGGGAGGTTTTTTTGCAGATTTTAACTGTAAAAAATTACATTTTTTTAAAGTTGAGTTTATTGGTTTGAGTAAGTTGTTTCTGTTTCTCAGAGAAATAAATATAGTGTAAAACAAAAAGCTTCTTTCCTTTATTCGTCTTTTGTTGTTGGTGAGGGAGGTTTTTTTGCAGATTCTAACTGTAAAATATTACACACTTTTATTCATCGTGGATTTAATGGTTTGGGTAAAGGGTTTCTGGTTGTTAGAGACAATTAAATAGTGCAAAACAAAAAGCTTCTTTTTTTTTATTTTCCTTTTGTTGTTCGTTGTAGGAAGGGATTCCAGATTCCAACTGTAAAATATTACACACTTTTATTTAACGTAGATTTAATGGTTTAGGTAAAGGGTTACTTTTTGCGAGAGACAATAAAATAGTGTCAAACTAAAAGCTTTTCCCCTTTCTTTCCCTTTTTGTTGTTGAGGGATTTTTTTTTCAGATTCTAATTGTAAAATAGACCTATTACACACTTTTTTCAACTTGAGTTTAATGGTATGTGTAAGTAGTTTCCGGTTGTTACAGACATTAAAATAGTGCAAAACAAATCGCTTCATTCCTTTATTTTCCTTTTGATATTCGTTGGGGGAAAGATTCCAAACAGTAAAATATTACACACATTTATTCATCGTGGATTTAATGGTTTGGGTAAAGGGTTTCTGGTTGTTAGAGACAATTAAATAGTGCAAAACAAAAAGCTTCTTTTTTTTATTTTCCTATTGTTGTTCGTTGTAGGAAGGGATTCCAGATTCCAACTGTAAAATATTACACACTTTTATTTAACGTAGATTTAATGGTTTAGGTAAAGGGTTTCTGGTTGCGAGAGACAATAAAATAGTGTAAAACTAAAAGCTTTTTCCTTTATTTCCCTTTTGTTGTTGAGGGAGGTTTCTTTTTCAGATTCTAATTGTAAAATAGACCTATTACACACTTTTTTCAACTTGAGAATAATGGTATGGGTAAGGTGTTTCTGGTTCTGAGAGAAATTAATATAGTGTAAAACAAAAACTTCTTTCCTTTATTTCCCTTTTGTTGTTGGTAAGGGAGGTTTTTTGCAGATTTTAACTGTAAAAAATTACATTTTTTAAAGTTGAGTTTATTGGTTTGAGTAAGTTGTTTCTGGTTCTCAGAGAAATAAATATAGTGTAAAACAAAAAGCTTCTTTCCTTTATTCGTCTTTTGTTGTTGGTGAGGGAGGTTTTTTTGCAGATTCTAACTGTAAAATATTACACACTTTTATTCAACGTGGATTTAATGGTTGGAGTAAAGGGTTTCTGGTTGTGAGAGACATTAAAATAATGCAAAACAAAATGCTTCTTTCCTTTATTTTCCTTTTGTTGTTCGTGGGGGGAGGAGATTCCAGATTCTAACTGTAAAATATTACACACCTTTTTTTCAACTTGCATTTAATGGTTTGGGTAAGTTGTTTCTGGTTGTGAGAGACATTAAAGTAGTGTAAAAAAAAGCTTCTTTCCTTTATTCGTCTTTTGTTGTTGGTGAGGGAGGTTTTTTTGCAGATTCTAACTGTAAAATATTACACACTTTTATTCATCGTGGATTTAATGGTTTGGGTAAAGGGTTTCTGGTTGTTAGAGACAATTAAATAGTGCAAAACAAAAAGCTTCTTTTTTTTATTTTCCTATTGTTGTTCGTTGTAGGAAGGGATTCCAGATTCCAACTGTAAAATATTACACACTTTTATTTAACGTAGATTTAATGGTTTAGGTAAAGGGTTTCTGGTTGCGAGAGACAATAAAATAGTGTAAAACTAAAAGCTTTTTCCTTTATTTCCCTTTTGTTGTTGAGGGAGGTTTCTTTTTCAGATTCTAATTGTAAAATAGACCTATTACACACTTTTTTCAACTTGAGAATAATGGTATGGGTAAGGTATTTCTGGTTCTGAGAGAAATTAATATAGTGTAAAACAAAAACTTCTTTCCTTTATTTCCCTTTTGTTGTTGGTAAGGGGGGTTTTTTTGCAGATTTTAACTGTAAAAAATTACATTTTTTAAAGTTGAGTTTATTGGTTTGAGTAAGTTGTTTCTGGTTCTCAGAGAAATAAATATAGTGTAAAACAAAAAGCTTCTTTCCTTTATTCGTCTTTTGTTGTTGGTGAGGGAGGTTTTTTTGCAGATTCTAACTGTAAAATATTACACACTTTTATTCAACGTGGATTTAATGGTTGGAGTAAAGGGTTTCTGGTTGTGAGAGACATTAAAATAGTGCAAAACAAAATGCTTCTTTCCTTTATTTTCCTTTTGTTGTTCGTGGGGGGAGGAGATTCCAGATTCTAACTGTAAAATATTACACACTTTCTTTCAACTTGCATTTAATGGTTTGGGTAAGTTGTTTCTGGTTGTGAGAGACATTAAAGTAGTGTAAAACAAAAAGCTTCTTTCCTTTATTTTGGTTTTAATATTCGTTGGGGGAAAGATTCCAAAGGAAAATTTTTCCAGATTCTAATTGTAAAAAAGACCTATTACACACTTTTTTGAACTTGAGTTTAATCGTTTGGGTAAGGTATTTCTGGTTCTGAGAGACATTGATATAGTGTAAAACAAAAAGCTTCTTTCCTGTATTTCCCTTTTGTTGTTGGTGAGGGAGGTTTTTTGCAGATTCTAACTGTAAAACATTACACTTTTTTAAACTTGAGTTTATTGGTTTGGGTAAATGGTTTCTGGTTGTGAAACTCATTAAAATAGTGCAGAATATTAAAAACTCTTTTCCCTTCATTGATCTTAGTTTTGTGAATTAGAGTGATTAGTTATTAAAATCTGTAGATTCTGATGTTACACAAAACTTATTGTGCTGCAGTTGTAAAATTATTTTTGTTTAGTTTTTTATATTTTAGTGGAGGGGTTTGTGTAAGTAAAGATCTCTTTTCCTCACTTTAGTTTAGTTTGGTTTGAGTTTTTGTGTTTTCTGTAGATTTGAATTTTGTAAAACATTTCTTCTTCAACTGATAATTGTTTGTTGTTTGCATAAGGTTGATCTGCATATTTTAGTTGTATATAACATGAAAATCTGTTCTTTCCTCGCCTAATCGATATTGGCAAACACAATTATACCAACCAATGCAGTGAGTCATCAGGGGAACGGAAAAATAACAAAAACTTCCACTCGCATCCAAATAACTACACATTTTGAGAACATAGTATTGTCTATATCACCACAAGTCCAGGGCAAGGTCAAGTTTTTATCTTTGTAAAACAAACCACTACACTGGAATATACAGTAGCTATATCAGGGTAAGGTTATAAAGTATTCGGTTAGGGGGGAAATAGTTACCCATCTACGACGTAAAATCACACCTTGCATGAAACTCTCTCTGTCTTCTTGTTCCGTGCAGCCCTGCAAAAACGTGGCCTTTAGCAAAATAACTTTTTCGCCTCTTCGTTTGTGAACAAGTTACTTTGTGTTGCTATAGTTTACTCCCTTTTTTTTAATGCCAAACCTATCCCATCTGGATACTTTATAGATATATTTTAATATAGCTTTATAAAAAAACCAAAGGCAGTGGATTGACGGTAAACAATACTACTACAGCCCAAAGCACACCTAAACTTTACAAACCTGGAGTTATGATGATATTTAATTTTCTTTCAAAGTTTGTAAGTTTGGCGTTTAGCGAAAGTTGTTTTTATTTTTTCTGTATTCCCGATGACTTTCTACAATGCCAGGTATAATTTATTTTTTGTAATTATTTATTACGTGGGAAAAGGGAATAAATACGTAAAAACTTTTTTCTTCAGTTGAATTGAGTTTTTATGGTTTGGATCACTGTTTTCAGCATATTTTAAATTTGAACATTAAATACTATTTCTTCAGTTGACCTTACTTTTTTTTTATATCGGGTGAGGCTTTTATGCAGATTTTAATTTTGTTAAACATTAAAACTCTTTTCATAATAAACAATGCTCGAAAACCTCTAATCACAAATATTTAAATTCTAATCTGATGCACATTTCGGTTATCAGGTAACCATCCTCAGAGGCACAACAAAAAACCTTAGCCCTATCAGTATTGCTTGTCATGCCTCTGAGGTTACTTGGTAACCGATATGTACATCAGGTTAAAAATAAAATATTTATATTTAGATGTTTTTGAGTATTATTTAACCACGATAAAATATTCCAAACAGTTAGTCCTCTTTTCAGTTGAACTAAGTTTGAGAACTTTGGCTGATTGGCCAATCTAAAAATCTGATTTGTTCCTATTTTCTATGAGGGTTTCTGCAGCTTATGAATAACATTAAAAACTCTGTCTTCAGTTTCACTTTCTTTTTATTAACTAAAGCTATCTTTGATGAACGAATGAGTCCGTGAGGAAATAAATATAACTCAACAAATAACGAGATCGCTACAAAAACATAACATAAACACATACTAATATATTCCTTTAACGATGAATTTTTATAAATATTCGTGTAAACAGTATTTGTGGCTAGAGTAACAGCTTACTTCACAATTTCTTTCCACAATTAAGTCTATAACAAAGAATACTTTATTTTCCTTAAAATACAATATAAATAAACACTATAATAACAAAGGAGGGAGGGTTACACAGCCATATAGGGTACCATTGGAGGAGAGGGCGGTCCAGCGGTTGTTGGCCGTTGGAGGAGGAGGTACGAAAATGGTCCACTGTATGGGCTCTGGAAATGCAGTGTCTGCATCCTCAAGGGTAATATTTCACACACGACATTCTTGTCACTCAATACTGATAAGGCAACTGATTTTCGAATTTATTTTGACTTAGTATATATATATATATATATATATATATATATATATATATATATATATATATATATATATACATATATATATATATATATATTATTTAAGTACTGTACTTATTAATACATATAAATTTAAGCATCAGATATTAATACAATCATACATGCCAGAAATGACTGCCTATATAGTTTGCAAAAAGTGCTTTTACAAAGAAACAAAGATGCTTAGGCCTACTAAGTACTGAGTTATGATTGTTCTTGCTATGTTCTACAACATGGGCTTATAAAACTGGCCGTTTTCATCCCTACTGACGCACTCCGGAAATGGTTCATTCTGAAACACTTTCAGCACGGTGTCGAGTTTTAAATATCTGGAATTTCACAGATAAAATTAACCAATCTATGCTCAACAGAATTATACGCTCTAGATGTTCTAAAGAGAATATGAAAAATCCGTTCTAAACGACCTTGACGTTATCAGCAGATGTAGGTTATAATAAATAGGTTAGACATCACAGTCAGGTTTTATAAAACATTCAATATTTATATGTTGAGAATGATATTTTTCCCTCATAACTAGCTTTGTAAAACTCTTAATTGTTGACGCGTTTCGGACAAATTTCATCTAACAGAGCACGAACACACACACAAAGATATATATATATATATATATATATATATATATATATATATATATATATACACACACACTCAATTTGTATTACGTTATAGAAGATGGAAGTAATCCCAAACGCGTCAAAAATTAAAATATGACAACGCTAGGCGAGGTAGAAGAATATCATACAACAAAATATGTGTCCAGCAAAATATTTATAATGAATCAAGCAAACAAATTTAATTTTATATTCTTATTTTTAATCGCGTTCTTTTTAACAAACGTTCTTCTAGAATTTTAAAAGTCCCTTGAATTTTTTCTTACTGAAATTTGCCCCAAAAATCTTTTGTTTTACACACAAACACATCAGCGCACAGGTTTGTCCCTACGCACCCTTACATTTTTACTGGATATTACCGTCGAGGAGGCAGACACAGTTGCAAAACAAAGGTATATAAGTCTGGATTAGAATAAAGAAAAATGTCCGTTGGGGAAGTATCAGCCCGGAAATAAAGCCTCGGGCAGTCCAGAGTTCACTTTACAGTCTTTTTACACTGTGATTATGTTCACTATTTACAATATTGGTCGTATACTGAGGTTTTGATTAGCGGGCCGTGGGCCCAATGTCACTCGCCGTTGACGACTACGGGCGTGGTCCACTGCCAGGGGCTGCTGTAGCTCTTCTGCTGCTGGCTGAAACAGACAAAACACAGCTGATTAGTAATCATGTTTACACTCGCTTTAAGAGGTTATTGTTTAGGGAGTTTACATGTGCTACTTCTCAGGACGCACAGTCAAGCTTTCTTGAGTTTGTTGCTAGGACACATGGACAAAGGTGTTGTGAGTTAATGGAAGTGTATATGCGCTGTTTTAATAAATATACTAAGGTTATGTCTCGGCAGTATTTTTTAATAGAGTCCAGGAGGAATATGGCCTTGGACGATAACGGCCTCGTTATGAAAACGTTAACTATTTAACTAAATAGTTGTACATGACTCGCAAGTCAACCACTTTAGATAAGGACCTTAATAGCTACTGCGATTTTAATCGCGCTTTTTTTATTAACTTGCGAGTCCATATGTAGGTCAAACCTGTAATATATTTTTCACCTTCAACCCAGTTGAGCTGAAATTGTGCACAGTTATCTATCTTCCATAATAATATACACGAATGAATTATAAAAAAAACCTAAATTAGATAATATATTCGCTAATTTTCATTATAATAAATAAGGGGGTGTCCCCAGGTCGGCTCATTAATTTAGTAAAGCCTACGAAATTAATTTCATAAAGTAATAAACATAAGTCGAACATATTTAATAAGTAATGTAAAATGAACCAGACATATTTCCTAAAAATATCCGTTTAAGTTAGGTTTGGTTAGGGGGGAAAACTAACCGGTTGCTGTAGTGAAGAAGTGACCCCCCCCCACATTGTTTACTCGTGCAACAACGTATGTTGTATGCGTACGTGGTTAGCTTACTAATGGGAATTTATTTTTCTAACCAAACCTATCCTAGCAGGATACTTTGTACTCGTATCTATATTGTGATTCGTAAACTAACCATTTATAGGTGAAGGTGGGTCCCATTTTGATGCACTTTTTATTTCCGTACACAAAGTGAATGCCATCTATCACTTCACGCATTAACAAGTTAGCTAGCATTAATAAAGTTAATTGTTTTCATAGTCTACCGTAACCGAATACTTTTTATTGCCCGGATAGCAGGTGGACAGTGGAAAATCGCTCCAGAAGCAAGACTCCAAGAGCCGCAAAAAATACTCTTTGAAATAGCTTATTTAAAATATATTTAAGATTATAAACCTATTCTAAATGTAACATACTGTACTGCATAATTATTGTCTAATCGGGTGGTTGTCGTGTGGTATAGGGTTAGAATTAGGTTGAGGGAGGGAAGAATTGCTGCGTGCAAGTGTGCATATCGAACCAGTGCGCTTTAAACCGTGCTCCGCCACTACAAATAGACACCTTCAATCAGATTGAGAGCACGACTACTTCAGATAAGCAACGCCACCCAAGCGATGCTTTTCCCTTATTCTCAGCACAGGAGATCATTCTATACTTTCCTTGATCCTGCCTAATCCTACATGGCTTTTCGACTCAAGTGGTGTAACGGGTAGATACCTCTTTATGACCCTCCTATGACGTCATAATATCCTCCACCAAGCGGTGAATTTACGTTTCTACCTCAATCCTGCCTTTATTTGTAATCCTTTCTTATCCTTCGTGTAGGTTACGACCTACACTGGCAGGAGGACGTAAAAGTAAACAATTTATTATTTAAAGGTAAACTTATTATTATGTAGCCTACTATATAGTTCTCTGTTTAAAGGCAACTTCAAGTGGGTTAATGTGGGGTTTTAATGTGGGTTAAAGCGGGGTTGCTTAAAAATTTCGTAACGTTAGAAGAGGTTTTAGAACTATTTCTTGTCTTCCTGAGGACATACTAACTCACCCCGTATAATGTTGTTGCGATAGCACTGACGCCTGTACCTATAGTTACCAAATAGGCACTACTCAAGGATTCTTCAGTTATCTTTACATGGTGGAAGGATAGCTCTCGTTACACGTGAACATTAAGAGGTACAAGTAGGCCTATGTGACGTCATCACTCCGCCGGTGTATATTGTGCATTAAAAAAACCGTTTGAACATACGAGTCAATAGAGAAAAAATGTATTTATTACACTTCACATTTGTTATTTCTTTCTCACAATAAACATTTAACAATACGATCGTTTTTTGCTACATGTAGTTCAAACATAATACAATAGTAATGTAAAACCAAGATACCCTTAACACATAGGCCTACGTATTTATAGCGTATCCTAGTCTGTGTACTCAAGTAATCTAACAAAACTAATATTCTTTTAATATTCAATGTTATTTTCGTTCCTAGTACTATGCTGTTTGTTATGCTGTTTATTAGTACTACTATCAGCCTTACATAGCTTCGTTAACTTTACTTTACGCGTTTCTGGGCGTCCCGTTCTACTTCACCAGTTATTCCTAGCTTTACGCGTTTCTGGGCGTCCCAATCTACTTCAAGCATTTTCAGGACTGCTTAGTAATAGTCGATATTATTACTACTATTTTTCATATTTTGTTTTTATTGTAGCATTAAGGCAATCAACCGGTTTGACTGTTATCGCTTATGGAGAATAGGTTAGGATTCTGACTGTAGTCAGGATTAGATATATGGACAGGAAGGAATAAGGGAATTATGGGTAGGATTAAGGGAGGGAGATAAACCCACGTGGTAGACGACACTGGAGGGATCATAGCATGACTTATGGTGGCTGCGCATCACCAAGCAGACCAACTATCTATTGGGGCATTAGGAGGCGTACAGTCGTTTCTCCCCCTCGTAGAAGGAAAAGAAAAGGTAGCTGGAATTAGGTAGGGCCTAAGGAAAGAAGTTGACGATACTGTGGTACTAGGACAAAGGGAAAGGCGTTTTGAGGTTAGGGTCATTTGTTGAATTAAACCTGCTATCAACATGAATGAAGTGACGTATCTTCCCGTTACACCCCCTTTATAAGAAGAGGGTAGATGGAAATAGGTTAAACTGAAGAAAAGACATAATGATCATGTATGCTGAGAATAGGGGGGAGTTATGGCTTCACGTGGTCAGGGTCACTTATTTGAAATACCCCTGCACTCAACTAGGTCTGTTATTTGTAGGCCTATACCTTATTTTATACCGTAGTAGAAGTAGGAATAACTGGTTGGAGGTAAATTTTAGAAAATATCTTTAGCAAATTTAACTGCGATGGTTTAGTAGCCAACGTACTAAGATAAATCGAGTTCCCTCCGGCAAACAAAATACAGGAACCGTGTAAAGCTGAGGTTTCTGCACAGAGCGGTCTCAGCTACTCGCGCCAACGCGGAACCGGTTCCGAACAAATGTAGACAGGCGTTGTCTATACAGCTTACAAGAACTGGTTGTGCTTATTGTACAACCCTGGAAAATGTTAAACGGCGCGCAAACATTGCGCAAATCCTCTTCAAACGCCTTGCTCAAATCGTCTTCAGGCATGTCATTGTGCTGGGGACCAGATTAGGTAGCGTGCATTTACAATTAGCAAACGCCTTCCTTGTTACCTGACTTGTATCACTACAAATTGACACAAATAAAATGGCATCTTTAGTTTAGCGTGTGAACAATGCACATTTTTTTTATACACACTAGAAACCTACTTGAATACCTTTATACTTTACATGAAAGTAGGGGAGGACCTGCCAAGAATGATTCCCTACTGCCCAGATGAGCGAATAGATATTTAAAAAAACTCTCTGATATCGGGCACGTTTCTTAGTACACAGACATAGGAAAGAGGTGCTGACCCAAGAAGCGTAAGTCTTCACGCAGGCATCTATCTACTAGCGATCTATGACTTTATTTCTAGAGTAGGTAGAGCCACGTTGTGAAGATAAATTAATGCTTCTAACTGCGATCTTTTGGGTTTCTGTGAGTTGTCTTTGTTCATAAGGTAGAGCGCCCTTCAGAAGGCAATGGCAAGGATTATGTAAGTCTACCTTTTGGTTATTTAGACCAAGCACCGTCACTACGCGTCCCTGAGAACGCTTTTTCGCAGCCCTCAGGCTGTTAGGAATTATGATAAAGGAATTAAAATAGCAGTTCGGTGGCAATCATATTTTTGAAGAAAAAAATATGGTTAAAGCTCACTATGAGTTTTGAAAAGCAGTTGAAAAGGACAATTTTCCTAACTTAACTGGCTGTGCTCAGAAAATACTATGTGTTTTTGTATTTACATGTGTCTGTGAATCTACATTTAGTAAGCTGAAGTACATACAACACAAGTACAGATCTAAGTTAACGTGTGAGAACGTTGAAAACATTTTGGGAACTTCAATTTCTCCCCAACATATATACCATATTAGATATCGCCCATAGGTTTCAAAGAATTATCAAATTCAGGTATTCCTGGAGTCACGTAAAATACAATTCCCTACTTTTTATATGCAAAACAGTTGATTTATTTTAGTGATGTAACAAACCTATGTTATAATCATACTGTATGTAAGTTATTTAATGCCACTTGCGGCTCTGAAGAAAACCTGATGCAAACTACTTGGTTCTCTAAGAAATCCTAGTGAAGATACCTGATTTAGAGGATATGAGATGATTCTGACGATTACTTGTTGAGTGTATAGAGAAGTCTGTGAGAAGACAAAGGGAAGGATTATGTGGGAGTTCTTGTTGAGTCTATAGAGAAGTCTGTGAGAAGACAAAGGCAAGGATTATGTGGGAGTTCTTGTTGAGTGTATAGAGGAGTCTGTGAGAAGACAAAGGCAATGATTATGTGAGAATTCTTGTAAAATATTTAGAGGGGTCTGTGAGAAGACAAAGGCAATGATTATGTGAGAATTCTTGTAAAATATTTAGAGGAGTCTGTGAGAAGACAAAAGCAAGGATTATGTGGGAGTTATTGTTGAGTGTATAGAGAAGTCTGTGAGAAGACAAAGGGAAGGATTATGTGAGAGTTCTTGTTGAGTGTATAAAGGAGTCTGTGAGAAGACAAAGGTAAGGATTATGTGGAAGTTCTTGTTGAGTGTATAGAGGAGTCTGTGAGAAGACAAAGGCAATGATTATGTGAGAATTCTTGTAAAATATTTAGAGGGGTCTGTGAGAAGACAAAGGCAATGATTATGTGAGAATTCTTGTAAAATATTTAGAGGAGTCTGTGAGAAGACAAAAGCAAGGATTATGTGGGAGTTATTGTTGAGTGTATAGAGAAGTCTGTGAGAAGACAATGGTAAGGATTATGTGAGAGTTCTTGTCGGTATAAAAATTATGTCGTGACGTGCTCAAACCTTTTCTGCAAACAGAACAATTCCAAACATTTTTTGCTTTATAAGTAAATGACTTGATTCAATCATTTAGTAGGTTTTATCAGGACATGTGAATTAAGCGTTTCTATTTTTAAAGATGCAGTAATGTAAATAGAAATTAACAAATTGCAGCATGATTGTGCGAAGAGCATAATGAATGCAAAAATTAATCTTAAAAAGTGTATTGCTTTAAAGATAATTAAAATCTTGCAGATATATTTTTAAACATTCATTACATTTCAAGATGTAATTAAAAACAGGAATTAACAAAAAGAATCCCGAGGGAAATTACAAGCCCCGCTTAAGACTGTACTTGACTTAAGTGGTGCTAACGGGGTACAAAACTAAAAAGTGTTTCCTCCCGCTCAAATTTCCTGAACAAGTGATTGTGTATTGTTTAAATAAGCGATTATTACCCACCCCGACCACAGAAGATAGCTCCCCTACGGGAGATCGTGCATGGAAATTTCCTCTGACACGTTAGGGGTTGAATATTTACCGGCACTTAAATTCCGTAGCACGAAATTAATTCCACGTAAAATAATCAAGGTCACTGGAAGGGTGCGCGTGTAAAACCGGAAACACATGTCACTCGTTATTTAACATAAATCCCCTCCTCCGCTATCCTCCTTACCTAACCCTTATTTGTTGTTGCGCGATATAATTATAGTGCGTTTCGCGAAAGATGAGACCGTAGTAACATTGCATCGACCTTTCTAGAACGCTAGCTTTATCACGACGCAGTTTTCAACGCCCAGCTGTTCTCTTCTGCTTGCGTGAAAAGATTCGATGAAATTTTGAGCTTTTGGAAACAGTGTATGACTGTAGGAAGACAAAATGTAAAACCTGGGACTAACGGATTGTTATGCACATATTCCTTAAGTGCCTTGTTTACCAATCACGATTTAAGAGCATGTCGTCATTATTGGCTTCAGTCCATGTAATGTGAAATAATTTCTCTGAATTTTAGGTACTGATCTCCATAGCGACCGTGGCGATTTCTTGTTGGAAGACTCGGTTAAGAATAAAGACCACAGCAATTAATGAAAACTTGCTTGGAGTTTTTTATGTTGCAGTTTTAATTCAGTGTGACCATTATCGTCTCCGAAGGATAGAAGATTGTGAAGGATTAAGGTCGGGCATAGAACATTTGGTAGGGGATACAAGGATTGTGGCAGCTGTGTAGGGTTGCTCTATATCAGGGCCATACAGGAGTGTTTATCCTTTACATCCCCTTATAAGAAATATAAGGAAGGGTAGATGGAGCTGTATATGACAAAAAAAAAGGACATAATGATCCCCTTGTAGTGGTATCTCTTGACAGCGTTGCTTACATGAAATAGGGGTGAAGTTAGGTTATTGCTTGCTGTCCGGAGATGGAGTTGGCAGAGTGTCGGTGAGCAGTAAGGATGGCGGGTGGCGGAATGTCATTTTAGTCTGACAATTCGTTCTTTCAGTGCCCAATATCGGGGACAGCTACAGAACCAAACACAAAGTTTGAAGGAATAATGACCGTGTTGTACAACTGTTGCAAGTTAGAACCTAGACAGTGGAGTAAGGATTGTGCGTTTATACAGTGACACCAGGGCAATATAAGAAAAGAACTGTGTAGCCCTCGGAAAATAGAATAACTCAAACACAAGTTTCTGTAGATTTCATTGAATCTACGAAGAATTTAATTCCTACATCCCGACAACAAAAATCCTACAAACAATGAACACGCTCACGAAGTAACCTACAAAAATCTCGTTTCCGACGAGATATAAATAACGGACCGCCGCGCTATCTAGGTTAACACAGCACAGTTACTCCGTTTGACCCTAACTATGGCCCCACCTACTTCGATAATTATGCTCCATTCTTGGATATTACCGGAAGTCGGAGGTTATTAGTCTAAATATAAGTGATTAATTTATGGCAGAGTTTCGAGCGTTGGTTTTAGCTGAGGTGTTTTGAAGGTTCCTGATGAGTGTTCAGCTGTGCTGTATCCCACCAATGATATACAGCCACGTATTTTAACACTTGCTTCAAGCAAAAAGGTGTTGTGTACGAGCGCGTTTGTGTCTTTTAATGTATTTTATAATTTGTAGCCAATGGAAGCCATAAATAGGACTTTTACTAACATTTGTGGTTATAGGAAAGGTCATACAAACACTGGTACGCAATATAAGAAAGTTAGACCTACACGTAGTCGTAATCTTAGAGGGAACATGGAGTCCATGTGCATGAATGTAGTAGGTAAACGCATAGGTGGAACTTCAGTTAGGAACAACGAACGGACGTGGCACTGGAAACAGGACGAAATACGGCTGACGTGGTCAGTATCTGAAGCGGCTGAAGGAAGCTTGCCCTCAGAAAGAGAAGTGTCCCTTCAAAAGCGGGTAATAGTTTGGAAGTAAATACATATAGAGAATCTATTATTTAGTCGTGAGCCACGCATTAAACGCATTCTCTCATTAAGGACGAACAGAGGTCTCGACAGATCGGAGATTGCATTAAACCTAAACGTTCGTATCACAAGGGACGGTAATCTTGTTAAGTGGCACATTCTAACCGATAGACCCACGAACCTCCGATGTTTATACCTAGTGTGATGTCACTGCTTTATTAACCTTCTACAAACCATCCCATCGGAGTGACGTTAGAGTGAAACCCGGTACGTCAGGTTTCGTCAAGGTAAATCACTATTATATATTATAAAGCTCCAGCTTTATTCATGATATAAATAAAGCTTATATAATATATACTCCAGCAGATGTTTATCTAGGTAAAGTACAGTATAGCAGTATTTTATTAGGCTAAAATACAGTACACTAGTTATTTGTCAAGGGAAAATATAGTATAGAGTAATTTTTTATTTTAAAATACAGTATAGTAGCCTTTTGACGAGGTTAAAATACAGTATTTTGCTAAGCTAAAATACAGTACACCCCTTTATTTGTCAAGGGAAAATGTAGTATAGTCATTTTTTATTGTAAAATACAGTATAGTAGCCTTTTGACGAGGTAAAAATACAGTATAGCAGTATTTTATTAAGCTAAAATACAGTACACGTCACTTGTCACGGGAAAATGCAGAAGAGATGTCATTTGTGACTGTATAACACAGTATAATAGCCTTTGCCAAGGTAAGATACATTAAAGAAGACTTTAGTCAAGGTAAATCGGTAGCCTTTAGTTAATGCAAAGTACAGTATAATATAATTTTGTCAAAGTAAATTTGTATGACAAAATTCGCAACAGTAAATACAAAAATATTTCTTCAAATTTTCCATGCTTCCATTCCGTGTATGCGTTACCAAACCTTAAAGAATCTGGGCAGTGCTCCTTGTCCGTATCAAGGTACAACTTTGTCTCGAAACTTGTTCAAAATAAGTAGTCGGGCCTGTAAATACACATCATAAGAGCAAAAGTATTAGGGGCACTAATACAACAACCACGAAACATTAACTAAATGAGGAATATGTTTAGGCTTGTGACTTTAGTTTCTCATGGACTTTAAAGTACGCAGCATAGCTTTCTGCATACACAGCATAGAGTAAGTAGATTAACTGGATACAATTCCGCCCGCTCTGTTTATTTCCAGTCATTGAAATGCAACTACAACGCTTGCATCCAGTCCGTCTAGAAAGCAGCAACGTTGCCGGATCGTGCAGCGGTCGTCGGGATGGCAACTCTGTACGTCTTGTTCGGTTCAATGAATTCCACAGTTAATGTTTCATTCCGCGACCGTCTTGGAGTCGAGTTATTTTTGTTATTGTTGTAACTATACTTCAGCTCTTTGAACGAGAGTTAATACGATGAACGAGTACACTGAACTGGATCCAATTCAGTGCTTGGAATCTGTTTCAGAAAGATCAGTCCGAGTGACTGAAAACGTAAATATAGGCTAATATTTTACCTCTTAATAAAAATAAAGTTTGGTTTTTGTTGGGTTTTCTGTAAAGTTTTTACAGCAAATAAAAAGAAAGAAGTTTGTAGGCGTATTATCAACGAAAACCTTCATCATAAGGCCACCAATCTTATCGCAAAAGTTTGTGATATATTGATTTACAACCGGAATATATTATATTCAAGGCGAAAATTACATTGTATTGAATAACATAACTGTGAAGTAAAACTATATTTAAAATTGTTGTAGCTTCTAAACCCTCCAAATTTAAATTAAATATTTCTTGGCTAATGTAAAACAATGTAAATATTTTCTCTAATTTAGTTATGGAAGCAGGGACGTTATGATTTACCTATTATTGCAAAGTCTATTAATGTATCTCCGGATAGTTAGTCATTCAATGGATATACTGTATCTGGTCTGGGTAGCGGGTACACCCCTCTGGTTGAGAACAGGCGTACATCATCTACTTCTCACCACTCCCATCCCCACCCTTTAGTATAACTTTATTTCCCAACCCTTCCTTATTCTTACAATGTGAAAACACCTGTTATGACCCCGTTAGAGAGTACATCTACGCTTTATCCTCTAAAAGGAGGTTTCCCTTAACTTAATCCTACTATACACAAAACCCTTTTAAATCCTTCCTAAGCGATAATAGTGATATTACTAGATCGATAAAAACTACAAAAAAATCTAAATATAAATAAAAACTGTAAGAAATAAATCATAATTATTTTATTAACCTAATGCTTGTTTCGAATGTAAAACATACATCTTCAGAGGCACCACAGTACAAAATATAATAAAAAACCATACCAAACATACTGTACTGTCAAGTGTCTGAGGGAGGTTGCTATATTTACAATAGGTATAACAGAGCACCTATTTAAGTCCCCAATAGAGAGTAGCTCCACATCCTTGTGTCACAGTAAGGATTTCTGTCTTTCGTCTTAACTCGCAAAAGACGTTAATAAACTGTAGCAGTGTGTATGCGAGGTAAGACGTTAAGCTGAATAGTGGGCAACACAAAGTACAAATGTAGAATTACCTTTTAAGGGTTTATAGCATGTGAAATACTACCCCTCCAACCTTAAACGTATGACAGAGTGACAGCCGCCAGTCGCAAAACGAGGGGACTCTGTACAGGGGGACCTCTACGAAAGAGGTTTTATTCCCCTACTTTAATTCCATGTATATTCACAATATTTCCCTAACCTTCTGATTTATGGATTTAAATGTATATTTAATACCTATTAATCTTTTCAAAAATCATAATTTTGTCCTATTTTTTTGATTAAATGCATTTAATTATTTAAGTGTAAATTTAATAACTTACTTATAATTGCTCCACTATTTATAATTTTCAGTACGATCAGCAAAGGTTAGGTAAAGTTATATTGTAGGCCTATTCGATTTTGTTGAAATGTTGAGTTTTTATCAAGTTATTAAACTTTCTGACATGTTTTTGTCAAAAAAGTAGAAGACAGTGTAAAACGTCATACAAAAATAACTTGTTTTTCTCGAGGTGAATTAGACAATAAATAAATAATTTAACAGTTGCAAAAACAAGAACAACACTGGTTTTAACGTTTGGACATTTATAATTCCATGACGTAAAGAACTGAAATAAATTTTGTTTCACGTATTTGTCGTTGGACGCCTGTATCTGTTTCTAAGAGTGTTGATTATTTTTAAAAAATATACAAAAACCTTAGACGAACAACCAATAACCTAAACCGATTTTGTAAAGGTATAGGCGTTTCCTGATGTGAAATCCCACGGGACCTGCAAACGGCTAAATCGGGAACGCTCCCTTCTTGGGCCTCCCTTTGCAAATCATAGCAATCTAAAGAAACGTCGCAGAGTTAGTTACTTATATTCGAAGCGGTCCCCAGATAGCGCTCTTTTATCGCGTCACCCTCTCTTAATGTTACAATTTAGGCTTACTTTCTGTTCGATTCATAAAGGCTGTATCGGGGATCTGGGTAAAGGTTAGGCTGACAACAGGTGTATAGCAGATTAGCGACGCTGCCCAAGCGATGCCATGATCTTCCCCTATTCCCAGCGCCAGGGTGTCGCATCCTTGATCAAACCTAATTCCAGTACAGTTCTTTATGGTTCTTCTTACAAAGGAGCGAAACAGGTAGGCACCCGATAGAGAGTAAGTACTTCAGGTACTTGATCCTACCCACGATACTATGATCCCTTATGTCGGTTACCTGGAAAGGGATTTACCTATCTGAACCCTGACAAAATCCACATTCCTTCCTTATACTTCACAAATGGTAATAATCATATTGCTTGATCATTAAAGTAAAACATATCACTGAACCCTAGGCCTATATGAAAATATCCGACTTTATTCCGTACTATATTTGTACCAGGAATTTTTTTGGCTTTATGCCAAGATAGTAGTCAGTGATTGAAAATGTTTTGAGAATACCAGATAAACATGATCGGACATGTTTGTAACCTAGCCTAACCACGGACTAAAACTCTACTGTGTCGCAGAAACTCTATAGTTCTCGGAATTCATGTTTGTCTTGCTCAGGAACATTCAACCTTAAGGCATCGGTTTATCTTTCTTAAACGTATGCAATTCTCTTTCCGGAGAAATAGCATTAGTCTCTTTTCAGATAACAGATTTAACTTCTCATTTTACAACGTGCACAAAAATGGTTCCTCATAACGAATGTTCTCATTGTTACTCTGTAAACTACTTTCTTCTTCAGGTATACTGCAATACTTACACATTATAATGCTAAGTTTTTTCTAGTATCTTCTAGCCATCATTTTGAAAGGAGACGAAATTAGTTGCTTTGTGGCATAGTTGAAAGGTAACTTTGAGCAATATAGTACAAAGTCGACCGATACTCTACAGTTCCTAGCCAAACAGTATTCGTTGTCTAAACCTATAACTCTCCTGAGGTGTTTTGGTAGTTTTAGAGACAGTCTTTATATTGTAGGAGGCGATCCACGACACCCCAGCCAAATCTTTAACATTATCCACACCTACATCTATCCTGAAATGTCTTGGTAGATCAAGACATCCCCTTTATATTGTAGGAGGCGATCCACGACACCCCAGCCAAATCTTTAACATTATCCACACCTACATCTATCCTGAAATGTCTTGGTAGATCAAGACATCCCCTTTATATTGTAGGAGGCGATCCACGACACCCCAGCCAAATTTTTAACATTATCCACACCTACATCTATCCTGAAATGTCTTGGTAGATCAAGACATCCCCTTTATATTGTAGGCGGCGATATACGATACCCCTAGATGAAAGCATTACAAATAGACTCCGCTCAAGGGACCTGAGTATATGTAATTAAGGATAATGAGAGTGGTACGTTTTTGGATATTCTTGGATCACGTAGAAAACAAAGGTTCACATGACTTCAACAAAAATTGTTATCAATTACAGCACACATTAACTATTTACCGTTAACTGAGTTAAATAAAGGAACCATTTGTAAATGTATTTTTTGTTTCAATTTGAATTAAAATTTTTTTTTTTTAATGGAACAGAGTCTATTTTAATTGATAGACACAAATCTTAGCATTTAGTAACAACAAACAGCATTGTAATATGTTACACCCATACATTTTCCATAATTAAACGCGTGGAAAATAACATAGACGAGGTTAGATTTCAAATGTGTTATTACAGTAGAAATAAAATTAGAAAGGTATTTTTTCGGCAATGGTTGAAGAAGGGCCTGAGATTAGTAAATGTTTTTGCTGAAAGGATCTGATTTCCATAAAAACAGGACCTGAAAAGGTTGCCAACGGTTCTTCTGTGTGTTAGGTAGCGTTGAAGACGTGAACTGGGCAAGGGCAGTGCATACTGATGACGTGGCAACGTCGCACCAGCCGTTCCAGCACTCTACCTACTTGCAAATACTTTTCTAATTTTAATTATATCATAGGGCATTCAAGTTCACGGTAGTTATTTCATCGTGTGTGTTGTGGAAGGCAAAATGTGTTCTGCCTTCCACAGTGTTCCTACGTGCCACTGAGGGAAACGGGTTTAAAGGCTACATTTTGTACGTTTTGTCCACAAAAAGTCTTTACAAAGAGCTTAGCGTCTCACTTGTGTGTTATCTATGCAAACACCAACAACATGCTTTAATTGTAATTGTAGGATAATGTATAATAAAACAACCATTTTACTAAGTCATGTTTATTTACATTAAAACATTTACTATATTAATTTTACATAAAAATGTAGAAGAAGTTACACCAGACTTTGAAGATATATATATTAAAACACCAATTACTCAAATTAACTTAAATTTACTCACATTAATAACTATGTAATAATTTGGACATTTCAAATATAATCTCTGTATTACACATTATCTGTTACATTATTGATATTATTTTATATCCTATGTTATATTATTTAACATGATAAATAGAACTAAATATTCTGTGCTACCTACGTTCGTCTTTCTAATATTATCCGTTGGCTAGTTTCGTCTTTGCTCTATCTTCAATTTTATAATGGCAGAAGGGAAGGGGCGGCGCAAGAGGGAAAAACAAGAGAGTACAAACTGTTCTCGTTTCTGTTAATTAAAGACTTTCTAATGGTTTGATCTACTTACAGGTCTTGGCCGAGTGAAAGAACTGTTGATTCTTTTGCATAATGTTACTGAAACAATCCTTGAATCTTTTAAATTTTATGACTCCCCAATGTTACTGTTTCCACCCGGACAGGAAAAAATTGAGAATGTATTTAGGATTGTCTAGGAAAACATTCTCCTAGTAGTTGCAGTAGGGAAGGATCTACTATCGGAATCTTGGAAAAGTTTCTGTTCTTTAATCCTCTAGTAAGAACAACGTTAAGGACCGAATTAGTTAGATTTAAGGGAAGGACATAATGATGCCCTGGTTACTCTGCGAGAAGGCAGTCGACCACCCGAAGCCTGATACATCCTCGAGAATGGAGTTGTTATAAAACTAGTGAAATCGGGAATAAAATATTTTTTAAATGCAAAAATAATCCTTACATAAGGACTTACTTAAGTGGAAAAATAATTTTGATACAAATATTACTACAGACACCTCCTTCTAACACAGCGCAATCACGTTATTGGCTCTACTTCGAAAAAACGCAAAACTGTTAAAATTAGAAGGATTTCATTTGAAACTACATTTATAATGCAGTCTATCCAGAAAGAAGAAAGAACAATTAATAAAATAGGACAATACAGACATTAAGTCATAAGTTAGGGTTCAAAATTTTGAAAATTATTGTTTTCTAGAAGAAATTGAAAGAATGTCCTTAATTTATTTGTATTATTTTGTTTTCAGAAAT
The DNA here is from genome assembly GCA_036971475.1 of Prosapia bicincta. Classification (NCBI taxonomy): domain Eukaryota; kingdom Metazoa; phylum Arthropoda; class Insecta; order Hemiptera; family Cercopidae; genus Prosapia; species Prosapia bicincta. Next base: position 246,981,572 of record JBAIZL010000001.1, read on the forward strand.
ATGAAATATGGTTACACAAACTAAAAGGATAACCCAGGGTGCTTAAAACTGATTGATTTTGTGTGTGTCCATTTATTTACATTTACACAATTTACACGCATTTGGTTTTTTGTTTTTAGATTGACAGCAGTATATTAGTAAAATTATATTTTTAAACAAAAAATCATTAATTATTTTGAAAAAAACCCGTAGCCCTATAACACAGAACCTTAGAGGAGCCCCTTAAGATAATACCTTAGAGGTAACAGAATCCCTGATCACAAAAGGACAAGAATTTAAGTACAGCTTAACACATCTATAGTTCCACCAACTTCCACCACGTCCTTAAACGTTTGCAAACTGTGTGACACGACTAACTCGCCGAAATGTTTAGCCCGCAGCGAGTAGTAAGCCTACAGTTTGTTGTTTGACTTTTACTTAGTTATTGAGTCTTTTCCATGTGGTTATTTGAGCTTTCATCGGAGTTCATATTTACAGAAAACCTACTATAAATTCTTTAAACTTGAACAGTATCCATAGCACCTTAATAAAATTATAAACATAAGTCGAACATAACAGACATTAACAATTACGAGATTTATATTTGAAATTATAGAAATAATGAAATAAATTATTAAATATTTATTAAATTAACTTATTTTAACTTCATATAAACACCTTCTTGTTTGAACCTTATAAAATAACAAGTTTTAAACTATAAAAAATATAAACTTAAATACACATAAAAATAGAAATTAAATTTGTACAATTTCAGTCTTAACAAAAGTATTGAATTATAAATTAACTAAACTTAATTATAAATGACTTACATATCTATAAATGCATAATAATACAAAAAATGAATATACAAAAACACACAACAAACCAAAACAAAATTGATACTCTGTAAAAATTTAAGCGAGATAGGCCTACTGCTCTGCGAGAAAATTATAAATCTAGAAATGAACCCCTCTTCAAGAAAAGCGATATTTGCTTACAAACTGCCACAACACGAAAACGAAATTTACCTTGTTGAGATCGTTATTACGGTGGGTGATTTTTAAAGTGCTTTAATTATTTCTGTTTAATAATCAATGCATTGGCGTTTTGTTATGAAAATAGCTACTGATGGAGGAAAGAGTAAGCCTCGGGGAAATCGGAAAAAATTAAGAGACATTTCACTTTTATTTGTTAAAAAAAAGAGGCTAATAGGGGTCCCTGAAAAAAGGGCGCCGAAATCCAATATTAAAAAATACAGATTGTTTCTCTTACCTCATAAAAACAGTTACAGAAATCTTTATCAAATCACTATTAAAACCTGAATATAAAATTAATAAATTAATTTTTTGCTCCTTCAAGATTTTAATGATGATTTAGCCCCGGGATTACCATAGACGCAATTTACGCATTCTTTGTAGAAGGCACGAAATTAAAAACAAATAATTTAATCTTTTTTAATATAAATTTATATATTAAATTCAAATGTATTTTGCAATTTTAAATCAAACAAATTTGAAATACAAGATACTTATCCACAATAAAATTAATTACTGTAAGATGAAGTGTAAATTTAACAAAAGTAACTTGTAATATCCTATAATTTGCTTTTTAAAGGGTGTAAAAGAAGAAGTTTCTTGATACGTAATGTAAGTAACGGTAAAGGTTTTCTAGGCTAACATTAAAAATATCCAGCGCATGCTTATAGAGAACAAGAGTGCATAAATGTTTTCTTAACTGCAAAAACAAGGCGCTTAATTAGTTGCTATTTATATAGCAGATCGTGCTTAAGTTATAACAATTGTATTTACACACAAACTTAAAATAAATGTAAAATATAGTTAATCTTTACTTAGTCACTACTAGCACATGTTGAGATAGAAGAGGATTTAGGGGCTAGGGGTGTGGAATAGCTTCACGCGAGTTGCACTAGAGGAAAGCTACTGCTGATCAGAATGTGTGTGTGTGTGTGTGCGTGCGCGCGCGCGCGCGTGTATATATATATATATATATATATATATATATATATATATATATATATATAGAGAGAGAGAGAGAGAGAGATAAATGTATATATGACAATACAAAATTTTACAAATACTACAAGAATAATTTATTGAATGTACAATCCAAAGCTTTTCGTTGGCAAATAGTGCCAACATCATCAGGAACAGTAGAGAATTCTTTATCATTTATAAATATTCTTTATTACTTTTGATGATGTTAGTAGACTACTATTTTCCAACGAAAAGCTTTGGATTGTAGCCTATATTCAATAAATTATTCTTGTACAGTATTTGTACTTTCCTGTATTTTCATTATTACACAAGAATACATATCGGGTTTTATGTTTTATATATATCACTCCAAACTGGGATCCAGAATAAAGACAAGAATGACAAAATGAAAGAACAGATAAGTTGGTAGATCGGTGAAGGAGGATCTGAAAGGTTCGTTTGCTTTTGAAAAAAATATTTTGGACCCCCTTCCAATAACAAATGTTTACACCTAATATATACACTACAAAACTAATTACTAAGTCTAATACGTAGGCTACCAATATAAACACTAAAAATAAACAGCTAAATAAATTAAACCTAAATTTAATATCTATTTATTACATTTTCATTCTAACAGTAACAGATTTTTACTATAAAATCTCATTTTTAAAAGACACATTTGTATTATAGAGACAACCGTAATGTTTATGCATATATTACAATATTACACCATAACACTTATGAATTAGCATTCCCAATGCAGTCTCATTGGGTGGCTGTCAGCAATCAGTAATTCCTCTACTAGGCTGCTTCATTCTTCCAATGTGTCGAAACACTTACTTAGCATTTAAAAAAAACTTAAAGCAGCAGTACCTACTTCTACTTATAATTGGACTTTTTTTATAAAATATAATCAACATAAATAATATTGCAACTTATAAAAATTATTGATGAGATCATTCAAAAAAATCTAATACTTCAAGGAAGTTTGCACTTAGGCCTATAGAATTTTTCTTCAAGACTAAAGGACTTTCTTAGCTTCACTTGGGCTCTTAAATTATACAATTATGCTTTGTCTTCAACAACCACCTTTTCAAACACGGAAAAGGTTTGTACAAAAATAAGTGACTTTTTACAACACCTTTAATATTCTGAATGATATGCATCGGAATCGGTACCATACTGGTCTAAAATGCGCGACTTTTTACAACACCTTTAATATTCTGAAAGATATGCATCGGAATCGGTACCGGACTGGTCCAAAATGCGCGACTTTTTACAACACCTTCGACCCTCTAAAGGTTTTGCATCGGAATTAGCAAAATACTGGTCCAAGATGTGATACTTTTTACAACATCTTCGACCTTCTGAAAGTTTTGTGCTGGAATCAGGAACGAACTGGTCCAAGATTGTCGACCTTTTACAACATCTTCGACCTTCTGAAAGTTTTGCATTGTAATCAGGAACATACTGGTCAAAAATATTCCAAGTTTTACTTATTCGGCCTTCCGTAAGTTTTTCATCGGAATCTGAAAAATACTTGTCCAAGATTTTTGACTTTTTACAACATTTTCGACCCTCTAAATGTTTTGGATCGACAATATACTGGTCCAAAATGTATGACTTTTTGCAACAACTACGATCTTCTGAACGTTTAACATCAGTATATGAAAAATACTTGTCCAAAATTTTTGACTTTTTACAACATTTTCGACCCTCTAAATGTTTTGCATCGGAACTAACAACACATTGGCCCAAGGTGTGTGAATTTTTACATCTTCGACCCTCGGAAAAGTCTGCATCGGAATTGGCAAAATACTGGTTCAAATTGCATGACTTTTTGCAACGATTTTGACCTACTGAATTTTTAACATCAATATCTGCAAAATACTTGTTCAAGATATGTGACTTCTTACAACACCTTCGACACGCCATGTATTTCTGATCGGGTACAAAAGTAGATGTTGTCTTTACCTCAGCACTTATATTATATTTGCTTAGTATGTAGAGTTTTTTGCATTGAGGTCGACCTTGTGACGTCGCACATTCTTTCGTAGCAGGAGACGTGTTCGAAGGTCGCGTGACACAGCCGGAAGTAGTGGATACGCTGTTGTCTCCGATGGGACCAGGCGAAGTCTTTTCCAAAGAACAGTTCAGATTCACAGGTTTCGTGTCGTGTGTGGTTGTGGTGACGTCCGTTTCTGACACACAGGCTTGTGTTGAGCCCGTATCCTCGGGCGCTGGGCTGCCAGAAGTGACCGGACAGACAGTGTCGTCATTAGTTGACGAGGTTACGTTCGCTGATTGCGTTTTGTCAGCTTCTTTAGCTGGGCTGCTCGCCTCGCACACGTAAGGGCTATACACCGTCCCTGATCTTGTTTTCCTGCTAAAATGCAAAACAATAATGTAATTTCTTTTCGAAATGTACAAGTGCAGCACAATATATCTTTTTATTCCGAGAATGTTGGCTATTCGTGATAATGCATGCATTAGAAGAGGAAGCTGAAAGTTGGCTTTTCCTCTACGTGACAAAATTGCAGTTTATCTAGGCTCAATCTGCTGAGTCTAACGTATAAACACGTTCTACCAGTATTTCGCTATCTTGTGTTGACTTTGTTCTGCAGTATAGTTACCGCAATTATGTTACAGTAATAGTCCTGTAATAAGTTCTCCCTAGATATAATACTGGTAAATCTTTATAAGACGTTTTGCTTATTATATAAAATATTTTTAAAATCATATAAAAGTAGGGATGGGCCGATTCTGATTCTAGATTCCAGGAAACGTCGATTCTCGATTCTCCATTGATTAAAGTACAGATCCGGATTATTGTTTGTATAACTTTTAAAATACGTGCGCTGTGTAATTTATTGGGAAAATAATTAATTATCAACTATGCCTTAGTTATGTATTAGTTACGTTGAATGGGTTAAACGATTAAAGCAAATGCTGATTTCAGATAACGAAAATATTATTATTATTTATCACGCAACAACAAAGACGATCTGAATCATTTCCGATCTGTTTGTCACTTTTATTCGATGTTTGTCCTGCTTTCATAAATCAAGGATGAACGTTTTGTGTAGTCTTTTACATTAAACGGAACTTTCAAAAGGCTTCTTCATATGACTAAGGTATTAACTAAATTATATCATGTAAGCCTATATGACTTAAAAGAATTCAGAATCGGTCCATCCCTATATAAAAGATATTGAACTAAACCAAATATACAATTATAATATATATTTTTTACAAATAATTACATAGTATAATTTTATAGGATCCAAATACTTTTTCTTTTTTGCAAATGAAAAAAGCAATTGGCTATTTTAAAACCGACTTTTAGGATATCGATTTCACAGGTAAATGGTATTACAATTTAAAAATGGTGATGTATAGAAAGTTCCAAGGCTTAAACTAAATAATACATAATTAAATGTAATTTAACTAGGTGAATACATAGGGCTTTCTTTCTGACGCGTTTCGAAACAATCGTTCCTTTTACTCATCAGTAATCAACCTCTACCGACGGACGAAACTCAAGGTATAGAAAACTTCCATCCACATTTTCTTTTGAGTAAGCCATTACGTATTTACTTACTTAAGTATCATTTAATTATAGTTTAATCAGTGAATTCAACATGATTACAACAAGCAACTTTAATTAATACAGCTTTTGTCAAATAAACCCTAAAATATAAGACAAAAATATCCTCAGTTTACAACAAAAAAGTATTTATTTTTATAAACTCAAGGTTTCTTTATAAAAGAGAGTAAGTACTATATTACAATATAGCTACAAAGTATTCGGTTAGGTTAGATCAAGTTAAAATAAAGTTTCCTAAAGTAAGCTAACCGGTTGACAAGTGAAGTGGCTTCTACCTTTACTGTTGGTAACTATTTGGACAGTTAAAAACAGCTATTACAATATAGCTACAAAGCATTCGGTTAGGATCAAGTTAAAATAAAGTTTCCTAAAGTAAGCTAACCGGTTGACAAGTGAAATAGCTTCTACCTTTGCTGTTGGTAACTAGTTGGACAGTTAGCAAAAGCTATTACAATAAATCTACACTTTTGTCAATGCATTTCAAACTTATAAGCATTGAAAGCAGAAAGTAGAGCGATATAAAACCATCGTAATATATAACACTTCATTTAAACCGTACAAAAGTTTATTGCTAGAATTAATATTTTTTCCAAACTACTATCGTTACAAAAGTATTCAAATAACTAATTGTACAGATATTTGCTCAGTATTTCTAACAGATGAAAGTAAACATCCTTTAATATTGAGCGTTAATTAGGGCTTAGCTAGTGAGAACTATTCACTAAGGTAAAAATCAAAATTGTGAACTCAAACTCTCACAAAAAATTAGTAGTAGCCAAGCACTGAGAAAGGCGACATCGTCGCCGAAACTAGTTTGTTGTGTATGTGTTTATTAAAAACTATTTTTTGTGAGAGTTTTGAGTTAACTATTTTGACTTTTATCTTTGTAAACATCCTTTGTTTGGGATTTTCCTTATGCGACTCCTAAAAATACAAAAGGAAACGGTAGATTCGTTACGGACACGTGGAAAGTTGAGGCGGTTCTTTTCCAGGAACTTTGTTGTGGGTGGAGCGGGAAAAGGCAGCCAGCACTAATCACAAAAAGGCTTCTGTATCACTGGCAAGCAGTGCCCTACAATTTCACAGACACCAGTTTTAGCTTTGTTCAAAATAATTCTTAGCTGCCCGACGCGACCGTCTGTGGATTTACAACCAATTGCCCTTCTCCCGTTTGAGTTATTTATTGGAAGACATTATTTCGCATAAAGAATATTTCCAACCCTGCGAACTACATTCTGCATAGCCAGAAGTCTGTTGACTTGAATTACTATGTGCGCGCGCTCATACTACGCGTTATACCACTGAAAAAGCCACACTTTTACGTCTCCCATTTACCACGCAGCCTACTTATATTTGTTGGACTCTCTGAGGGGCTCTCTTGTAGTCTACAGAGGTTATTAACCAAGGTCCCTAGAAGAATGGTTTAAGGCTAAGGGCTTTTCTTTATAAGGATAGCCTTTAGTCTATGTTGTTTATATTACCAAATATAAACACTTTATTCATAATCTGAATAGCAGGTAGAAGTCGCCTCTACGCGACCCTGCCCACGTGACATTTCCCCTTACCCAGAACAAGGGGATCACAATGTTCTGTCCTTAGTACTAACTAACTTCATCCACCTTTCCTCGCCCTTCCTATACAAGGGGTGCTACTGGTAGATACTTCTTTATAACCCTAATAGAGATAATAACATAAGTTTTAATTACAAATAAATAAAGCCTGTTAAAGCACAAACACTTTTTATATATTGATGTTCATATCGATTACAAAGCAATGTTCAGAGGAAATTACTATAATACTCTTGCAGTAAAGATCAAAGTTTTGTAGTAATTTCCACTAAAGATGATTGCTTTGCAATAGAAATGAACATTAGTACATAAATAAAAAGTGTTTGTGGTTTAAGAGGTGTTACATATTTATAATAATGAGAATGTATCTACTTCAGATACGCGACCCTCCCACCTTTTCTCACCCTTCCTTACAAGGGTGTGTAACTGATAGACATGTCTTTATGACTCTAATAGAGACTATATCTACTCCAAGTAAATCACGTACATTTACAGTGCGTGAGGTTCAACCGTGCTCTGACCTTGAAATCGCTAGGCTGGACTGGGCTGAAGTGTGGGGTAATCCAACACTTCAGACAACATTAGTGTCGTGTTTAAAATATAAACAGCTCTAATTAACTAAATGATAATACTGTAATAGTTTGATGAAGACATGATCTTTAAATGTGTAGCTCTGCTTCTGCAAAGAAAGAGACGCGATTACGAAAGAGACGATGTATGTATTGTATAATGTTTTCTGTTAGGCTAGTAGTCAAAAGCTGGTGCAGAACGAGAGACACCGGTAAACCCACGCACTGTACTTTGCATGCTTACTCTCATAACACGGCCTAAACTAGCGCTCTGGAGTGGCAACTTACTCGCTCCACGATGATAAGAGTCTGAAACAAGCTATCCATGAATCGAAGTAATATTTTTTAAACACTGTCATTATTAATACACTTCCGTGTATCTGTAGTTAAACACGGGATAGCTAAGATCGCCCAAGTCCTTCTGTGTAGGGTGCAACCCTCCACGTCACTAGGTAGAACCAGAGGGGAGGTGCACGTATAAAATTACTTGGGTGCGTAAATAATTAAATAAACAAACGAGGAAGTGACACATTTACTTAAGTGAAACAAAATGGGAATAGTATTTGTAAAATCAGACTAGAATATATAGATTTACTATTGTGAACTATATATTTAAAAATTTGACCTTAGGGAATATTAAATTATACAAATACCAACTCACAATCAATAATTTATTATCTCATAGGCGTTTCAATCACACTTACTTTATCAGTGAGTAACTTATAACTAAGTAAATTAGTGTTAGTGTCATAAACTGTACTAAGTTATTGATAAGAATTTGTGTAGTTATAGGGCCTACTCACTTATAAACGCGTACGAGAAAATAAATTAATAATTTGTAATTTGGTGATCGTTAGTACTTAATGATAGTGGGATTTAACTGTTTTTAACAGAAGTAAGTATAAAATAAATGGAAGTAACTCATATGTAGCCTAGAAAAAAGTGAAGAACTAGTTAGTGGGAGGAGCCTAACCTCTGACGTAAAGCTCGGGTTACAAACATTAAATTGATTCAACAAAGTTATATATGTGGATGACGTTAATTTGCAATACGGGAAACGTATTTGGACCAAAAATTGAATAAGGAAACAGATATCTTGGTTACAATTTTTCCATTACTATAAGGGCAATATTTCTAATTATCTGTATAATGCACGTTATGCCTATCATAAAAATAATCTTTTCCATACAAAAAAGTGAAAAAATAAAAACAAAAGAATTTAATTACACACACACACACACACACAGGCAACTATTAAATTAAGGTTTCTATATAAAACAGAGAACTATACTGCATATGGCAACAAGTTTAACCTTTTTTTCACAATATAGCTAACTTTTTACCTTTACGTCCTCCTCCCAGAGTAACTTTTATGGTAGGCCTACACGAAGTATAAGAAAGGATTATAAATATAGGCAGGATTGAGGTAGAGACGTAAAACCTGCTTGGTGGAGGATTTAAGGGGGGATAATATGACGTCATAGGCGATCATAAAGAGGTTTCTACACCACTTGAAAACATAGCGAAAAGCTATGTATGACTAGGCAGGATCAAAGAAAGGATATAATGATCTCCTGTGCTGAGAATAAGGGAAAAGCATATATATGTATATTATATATGAACGACTCCTATGATACGTAACCCTGACTAACGTAGAGGCAGAATAATTTAACCGCTTATGCACACACAGACGTGTAAACACTGAAAAGCAATTTATAACCGTACTTTAACCAAGATAACCTTCTTTAAATTTAAACTTGTATCACAACAAAGATTATCTTACCCGTGAAGGTAAAACGAAGATAAGGCGAGAGTATAAAAAGCTGTATATTTCTTGGCGGTTCATCTTTATCTGTTAGATTAGACAACAATGACAGACACAGCTGTGCTTCCCGCCCGAATTGGAACCCCCTAAAACTTGGCCTAAATCCAACCGTGTACAGCGTGTCTGTTGAAAGATGGTCGCTATCCACAACAAGGGGCAAAATGTGAATTCATTTTAACTAATAATATGATGAGTATTTTGGGGTTATTTTTTGGGTTACATGCAATTTGGGAACAACATTTACTTGAAAAAATGTGTGGGTATAGAATTGTTTCGTCATTTCCCCTACAGTCTACTTGGTAGAGTATCGATGTTTCGTTTACTCAATAACGATTCCCCTCAGTCTACTTGGTAAAGTATCGATGTTTCGTTTACTGAATAATGATTCCCCTCAGTCTACTTGGTAAAGTATCGATGTTTCGTTAACTCAATAATGATTCCCCTCAGTCTACTTGGTAAAGTATCGATGTTTCGTTTACTCAATAACGATTCCCCTCAGTCTACTTGGTAAAGTATCGATGTTTCGTTTACTAAATAATGATTCCCCTCAGTCTACTTGGTAAAGTATCGATGTTTCGTTTACTCAATAATGATTCCCCTCAGTCTACTTGGTAAAGTATCGATGTTTCGTTTACTCAATAATGATTCCCCTCAGTCTACTTGGTAAAGTATCGATGTTTCGTTTATTCATTAAGGAATTACTTCAGTCTGAAAACGTAATGTTATTACTTGATAAAGATTTACCCAACTTCTATATATAGGTAAAAAATAAATTATAAATGGTGAATAAAACTTACAAATAGTGATTAAAACTCAAGGTTACAAACATAACCTCACTTCAAACATTCCTTTACATAAGCGTGAGCAACAAATTATGAACGTGGGATGCTAAAGTTTACAGCACTTCATTTAATGTCAAAAGAAAATTATATATATGTAATAAAATAATTTTATAAAAAAATTTTAAATTTATTCCACAGATATGGATGCTTTCGAAAGAGGGTCTAAAATTTCATTAAATTTTGTTTTCAATTTCATACTATATTATATAGGATATAGGGTCTATATAAACTGTAATATATATATATATATATATATATATATATATATATATATATATATATATTTATTTATTTATTTATTACAGTTTACATTGTAAATTGTTACCCTACATCAGGATTGTTAGTCGTCTGCAGTCAAGGCAATTCGGTTAGATAATTTTAGCCGACAAGGAAACGATAACCCCAGAACTGCGAGTGACCCAGAAACGGAAGTTGAACTCGACAAAATATTACGCCTAGCTCTGGTTGTAAGGTAGTGGAAAGTTGTAAGCGTGGGCGACCTTGGACTTGCGCACTACTGCCACATCAATAACAGGCCACCCTCTTCAAAGCAGGCCTTTCACCGTGCCCGAAATGTCTGGCACTTCCACTTTACTCGGCGAAAGCTTCAGTTTTTAATCCTTCACATTTGTTTTCATACTCTGGAGCATTTTGGATTTTAAAAAGTAGTGGATAAGGTACTTTGGTATTATATGGAGGCCACTATTTTTAGACGTTTTTTTGCCGGAGACGTAAAAATACTGTATATTTATACGAACAGACTTTATTTGACTTACTTAGAAAATTACGTGTCATTACGACGAACGGTTCTTGTGTATAATAACCTAACTTAACCTAACCTAAACGCCGCAGCGCGCTGTGTAATAGTGGCCTCCGTATAGTAGGCTAAGTACCGATAATAGCAGTCTTGTACAACGGTTTTGTCCGGATCACTATTGTCGCTTGTGAGGGTTATCAATAATAGATAATAATCATGTCTCACGTGGCAACCTCACATCCTTGAAGCTGGCCTGTTCTCTAAAGGATCGAGCGTACACTTATATAACTAAAAAAAAAAAAATGCAATGACATCCAAACTAAAATAAATCTGAGTTTATGTCTGTATTTTACGGCGCACAAAGCAGTATAAATAAGAGTATGCTTTGATTTTCTTCGTCTACTAGCTTTATAAATTATAACATAAATTGGGCACATTTCACACTTATTTTCTAACTCAACTTATATTTCCATTGATGCTGATAATATAGAAAAATTAGAGCATTTTCACCTCTCACCTCTCAACCGGGATGGAGCGATTTTGTGTACACGCTATCGAGCCATGTGTGGCGAAATCAGTAGTACTTTTGGAAAGAGGAAATAAAAGCTATTTCTACGGCAAGCAACGAATCGCGAAAGAGAGAAAACAAAGGTCAGCGAAATACTACAACAGATGTTAAAACCCTGGTGACATTCAGCTTGCAACAACATTTAAACCAACTTAAAATCAGGCAACAAATAGAACGAAAATAAACCTAAAAAGGTAATTTGTTTAAAAGGTTCAGACGTCATGAATTCGACAATGTAACAGTCTTGAGACCAACGGTCTCCTACTAATACTTACGGAAACCATCCAAGGCCTCCCACATAACCTAAAAATCCAACGAACAATAGCTTAATTTTATATCGTTGGCTCACTTTAAATTATTTGAAAAGAAGTTAGACAGAATATACTATATCATAAATCCACAGCTCTCTGTAAACAGCTGATAATTTTTAATTATATGTAATAATAACCAGGCAAACAAATCTTCACGTTATAGTTGGTCGATTTTTAGGTTATGTTCCTAGGAACTGTCAGACGGTGCAACTTATTTTGGTTTCTACTATAAAAAAGGCTATATATTTTTCACTTAATCTGTTTTGGAAGTAGTTTTACGATTTGGCTTTTATGTTCCAATTATGCTCTTAGTTTTTCATAGACCTGGTTCATTTCAAACAGAAAACGTATTTTCTTTTCAGCCAGTGCACTGCATAGAGGCGTTTTCTGCACCTAAAAGACCGGGAAAACATCTGTGAGCAGGTATATTTACGTCCCGACAAGCAACTCCAGCTTTCTAACTCGACAATATTTTTACTCGCCGGTTTATGAGCCAAATTCCGTAATAATGTACGAGCAGGCCTACGTCATTAACTGTCACTATAATGCATGACATGCAGGCCTAGCTGACCGCAGCGCAACAGATTCTTATGCAACTACTGGCGCTCTGTGAATATAGGCTGTCATCACTTAGAGAAAGTTAGAGGAGAACTTTGGAGATGTCTGTGGGGAGATACAGGCTCGTACCTCTCCGGGTGAAAACTGTCATCGCCCGGAGGATATGGGAGAGATCAAGGCTCGCATTTCTGGGGGAAAACATTACGTTGCATTTCTGCGTATGAAGATTATCATCTCCTGAGGGTTATCGGAGAGAGCTGGCTTGCATCTCTGTAGAATAAGACTGTCATCGCTTAAGAGGATATGGGGAATAAGCATTGCATCGCTTCTCTGCATGTAAAGAGTATCATAGCCCGGGGGATATGGTAGAGATTCAGGCTCGCATCTCTAAGGGCAAAGACTGTCATCGCCCAGGGAATATGGGAGAGATTCAGGCTCGCATCTCTAAGGGCAAAGACTGTCATCGCCCAGGGGATATGGGAGAGATTCAGGCTCGCATCTCTAAGGGCAAAGACTGTCATCGCCCGGAGGATATGGGAGAGATCAAGGCTCGCATTTCTGGGGGAAAACATTACGTTGCATTTCTGCGTATGAAGATTATCATCCCCTGAGGGTTATCGGAGAGAGCTGGCTTGCATCTCTGTAGAAGAAGACTGTCATCGCTTAAGAGGATATGGGGAATAAGCATTGCATCGCTTCTCTGCATGTAAAGAGTATCATAGTCCGGGGGATATGGGAGAGATTCAGGCTCGCATCTCTAAGGGCAAAGACTGTCATCGCCCAGGGGATATGGGAGAGATTCAGGCTCGCATCTCTAAGGGCAAAGACTGTCATCGCCCAGGGGATATGGGAGAGATTCAGGCTCGCATCTCTAAGGCCAAAGACTGTCATCGCCCAGGGGATATGGGAGAGATTCAGGTTCGCATCTCTAAGGGCAAAGACTGTCATCGCCCAGGGGATATGGGAGAGATTCAGGCTCGCATCTCTAAGGGCAAAGACTGTCATCGCCCAGGGGATATGGGAGAGATTCAGGTTCGCATCTCTAAGGGCAAAGACTGTCATCGCACTGGGGATATGGGAGAGATTCAGGCTCGCATCTCTAAGGGCAAAGACTGTCATCGCCCAGGGGATATGGGAGAGATTCAGGCTCGCATCTCTAAGGCCAAAGACTGTCATCGCCCAGGGGATATGGGAGAGATTCAGGTTCGCATCTCTAAGGGCAAAGACTGTCATCGCCCAGGGGATATGGGAGAGATTCAGGCTCGCATCTCTAAGGGCAAAGACTGTCATCGCCCAGGGGATATGGGAGAGATTCAGGTTCGCATCTCTAAGGGCAAAGACTGTCATCGCACTGGGGATATGGGAGAGATTCAGGCTCGCATCTCTAAGGGCAAAGACTGTCATCGCCCAGGGGATATGGGAGAGATTCAGGCTCGCATCTCTAAGGGCAAAGACTGTCATCGCCCAGGGGATATGGGAGAGATTCAGGCTCGCATCTCTAAGGGCAAAGACTGTCATCGCCCAGGGGATATGGGAGAGATTCAGGTTCGCATCTGTAAGGGCAAAGACTGTCATCGCCCAGGGGATATGGGAGAGATTCAGGCTCGCATCTCTAAGGGCAAAGACTGTCATCGCCCAGGGGATATGGGAGAGATTCAGGTTCGCATCTCTAAGGGCAAAGACTGTCATCGCACTGGGGATATGGGAGAGATTCAGGCTCGCATCTCTAAGGGCAAAGACTGTCATCGCCCAGGGGATATGGGAGAGATTCAGGCTCGCATCTCTAAGGGCAAAGACTGTCATCGCCCAGGGGATATGGGAGAGATTCAGGCTCGCATCTCTAAGGGCAAAGACTGTCATCGCCCAGGGGATATGGGGGAGAGCTAGGCTCGAATTTCTGTTGGTGGAGACTTTCATCATCTGGAAGGATATGGAACAGCCAGACTCGCATCCTACGGGTGAAGACTGTTATAGCCTTGGAGTATATGGAAGAGAAGTATTACCTCCTATTTCTGCGTATGAAGAGTATTATCAGGGGGGGGGGTGTATGGGAGAGATCCATTCTCGCATTTCTACGGGATAAGATTCTTCCCGCCCGCAAGATGTCGAGGAGACAGCACTCAAAATCAACGCTGTTTGAATGGTTCCTTGTTTGCTTGTCGATGTTCGATCGCTAAAGTAGGAGCTCGTAGCATACACAATCTACATTACATTGTGTGTAGGCTAGAGTGTTGCTACACATAAAAACCTTATAGCCTCCCTTCTTGTGAGTAGTTTCTACGGAATAATGTTGTATAATATTTACAGTCTTTTTGGCAATCACTCAGCCTGGACTGTTTTTGCCCTTAATACACAATTACAAAAAGAAAAAATATATATTAAACTTTACAAAAGTACAAAACATTTTACAAAAAACAGGCTTAAAGTTTCAACCTCCCTAGAATTACATGTATCGCAACATTTAGTTCCGCTGTGAACACAGGCAATAATTAAACACCAACTCACATTCAATAATTTATTCACCTAACTCTTTTAATGATATCCATCGTCATTATCATTGGGAATAGCTAATTTTATAATTACAGCCTAAATGTTGTGTTAGTAGGCTACTGCTCACGGATGCCACTGGAACGCGTTCGAAGAATAAGCTATTTATAATTACAGCCTAAATGTTGTGTTAGTAGGCTACTGCTCACGGATGCCACTGGAACGCGTTCGAAGAATAAGCTATTTATAATTACAGCCTAAATGTTGTGTTAGTAGGCTACTGCTCACGGATGCCACTGGAACGCGTTCGAAGAATAAGCTATTTATAATTACAGCCTAAATGTTGTGTTAGTAGGCTACTGCTCACGGATGCCACTGGAACGCGTTCGAAGAATAAGCTATTTATAATTACAGCCTAAATGTTGTGTTAGTAGGCTACTGCTCACGGATGCCTCTGGAACGCGTTCGAAGAATAAGCTATTTATAATTACAGCCTAAATGTTGTGTTAGTAGGCTACTGCTCACGGATGCCACTGGAACGCGTTCGAAGAATAAGCTATTTATAATTACAGCCTAAATGTTGTGTTAGTAGGCTACTGCTCACGGATGCCACTGGAACGCGTTCGAAGAATAAGCTATTTATAATTACAGCCTAAATGTTGTGTTGGTAGGCTACTGCTCACGGATGCCACTGGAACGCGTTCGAAGAATAAGCTATTTATAATTACAGCCTAAATGTTGTGTTAGTAGGCTACTGCTCACGGATGCCACTGGAACGCGTTCGAAGAATAAGCTATTTATAATTACAGCCTAAATGTTGTGTTAGTAGGCTACTGCTCACGGATGCCACTGGAACGCGTTCGAAGAATAAGCTATTTATAATTACAGCCTAAATGTTGTGTTAGTAGGCTACTGCTCACGGATGCCACTGGAACGCGTTCGAAGAATAAGCTATTTATAATTACAGCCTAAATGTTGTGTTAGTAGGCTACTGCTCACGGATGCCACTGGAACGCGTTCGAAGAATAAGCTATTTATAACTACAGCCTAAATGTTGTGTTAGTAGGCTACTGCTCACGGATGCCACTGGAACGCGTTTGAAGAATAAGCTATTTATAATTACAGCCTAAATGTTGTGTTAGTAGGCTACTGCTCACGGATGCCACTGGAACGCGTTCGAAGAATAAGCTATTTATAATTACAGCCTAAATGTTGTGTTAGTAGGCTACTGCTCACGGATGCCACTGGAACGCGTTCGAAGAATAAGCTATTTATAATTACAGCCTAAATGTTGTGTTAGTAGGCTACTGCTCACGGATGCCACTGGAACGCGTTCGAAGAATAAGCTATTTATAATTACAGCCTAAATGTTGTGTTAGTAGGCTACTGCTCACGGATGCCACTGGAACGCGTTCGAAGAATAAGCTATTTATAATTACAGCCTAAATGTTGTGTTAGTAGGCTACTGCTCACGGATGCCACTGGAACGCGTTCGAAGAATAAGCTATTTATAATTACAGCCTAAATGTTGTGTTAGTAGGCTACTGCTCACGGATGCCACTGGAACGCGTTCGAAGAATAAGCTATTTATAATTACAGCCTAAATGTTGTGTTAGTAGGCTACTGCTCACGGATGCCACTGGAACGCGTTTGAAGAATAAGCTATTTATAATTACAGCCTAAATGTTGTGTTGGTAGGCTACTGCTCACGGATGCCACTGGAACGCGTTCGAAGAATAAGCTATTTATAATTACAGCCTAAATGTTGTGTTAGTAGGCTACTGCTCACGGATGCCACTGGAACGCGTTCGAAGAAAAAGCTACTACTTGTGAGTCGGTTATTTATTTACTCCTCAGGGTTATTAAAAGCGTTCGGAAGCACAGGAAACAGCGACCGGAAGCGGTTTTGATAAGACGACCAAAACAGAGTTTGAAGTTATTTTTAGCCGGAAGACACACAAGGGCAAGCTGTAGCGTTACCACACTTTGTTAGGAGTAGTCAATGCGTGTAAGTAAAATTATGTGAACCTTAAAAAGATCTTTATATTAAAACAAGAATGTTAAAGCGATATTTTATCATTTTATTAGTTCGACGTGCTTGTGCAAGATACGTTGAAAATCTGACAAAAAAATATTAACCTTCTCTTTTAGGAGTAGCAGCTAAATATCGCTATTACACTGGTATATAATTAGTCTGCCTCATTTTGTTTTTACTTTTAGCCCATTGGGCCTCTTACCTGGGCTCAAAAAACCCGCCTATCCCTGCTCTAGCGAACTGCTTCCATCTAAAGCCGCGTACACAGTATGCGAAGAAATCCTGTACATGCTGTCAGTACAGGATAAGACTTTGTTTCCAATAGGGTTAGTACATCGTAGAAAGAATAGGGATTCAGTGACTTTAACGGATCGGTGATTTTAGTGACAGCGCCGGTCTTGGATCGGTGACTTTTACCGGTGACAAGGGATAATGAGACAGATCTGTATGTGCCAATAACAAGCAGGCATACCACACTGGTGACGAAAGACAGTGGGTGATATTATTAGAAAGTTACTGCAACATATACACTGGGGTAATATATTATATAATCTTATATAAAACTACAAAAGAAACAGTTTATTTACAACATAGGGTTTAGTTACAAAATACAGTTTATTGACAGTAATGAATGTTAGTATTAACAAAAAGGATTTTTCAGACCTTATCAAGACTTGACCGAGATCTTCTGTCATTAAAAATGTAACCTTCCTCAGAGAATAGTCGCTCGCAAGGTATGATAAGAGTACTAATTTAGGCTTACAAAAGTGTGTGCCTATAACAGTTCATTTAATTTTATAATTTCACAAAATACTTTGCTCGTTTTTAATTATTCCAAAACAAATTAGTAGTTTATCAGTTAAATCTAACATAACCTACTATAACAGCCTAGGTTATAACAGAAGATTATAATAATTCGGTATTAAATTGTGCATGATAAATAAGTATAAATAATTTATTTACCTCTAAATTTAATGGGGGAGGTAAAGGGTCATTGTTTGTTGCAGCTTCACTAACGAATGTTTCACTCCATGTGTTTCTTCAAATTACTGTTTCTTATTTTATACGATAATTTTGCCTGGCAAATATCACATTTCGCAAATTCACTATCAACGGAGGTAAAGTTATTTCACACCTCGCTATTTTTCTTTTTCGGAATGCTCATTTTATTTAAAAATAAACTCATACGGAATTAAGAACAAACTCTAGCATCTACGGCCACAACAGTGTCATTGTCCTGAAATCTGACACAAATCGCCCACTCACACACGACGTAAGTGAGTAGAACCAGTGACAGCAACAAATCAACCAATGACAGCCTCGGTAAAATATCAGTAACTATACATTCAGTTACGGCTACATTTTGCCAAATCACAACAGAGAAACCCCCCTCCCCCTTCAGTCAACGACACTGCACGATGGTCGGCGCCGTGAGCCGAGCGGATAGAGTAGATCTAGTGACAGCGACAAATAAACCTATGACTTACAGCGGTAAAATACCAGTAACTTTTCAATGACGATGACGCTTTGCCTCCGATCGATCCATTGTGTTACTGGGGGGGATTATTTAAACAGGAAGTATGTTATCAGAGCGAGGAAATGTCCACAGTAAACACAACTTTTACCGCAGCACAAATCTGTTGATAAGATATTATGTAAACATAAACTAAGACGTAGAATCATATACGTGACTAAAATCCTGCTACTCCGTTTCTTGGAATGTTTGTTTCTAAATGCAAATCCGCGACTTAGACTAGTGAAAACAACGGAGCGTAACTTCCTCAAGAAAACACTAGGCTATTTATTGCTTCTCCCCATTTTAATGACATAGCAATAAAACGTGTACTTGGAGATATAGAAAATCCTCAGGAATACTGAGAAAATTAAAAAATTCCGCGCTGACAGCTCAAAAATAAAAAAATAACGTGTACAATCACGCAAACATTTATACAGTCTATGCTATAAAACAGGTCACTATGTTATAAGCTACTACATTAAATTATATGGTTGTATTATAATATAACTGCAAAATAGCCATTTAGGGTAGGTTTTCTTAGAAACAAGTAATATAAAGAAAAAAATGTTCAAAGTCAATTCCTACTTAAACAAATAGAGAAAAAAATTATTTTCGTTACTTTTTATTAAATAATTACAATAAATATAGATAAAGTAACATAACCTATGCGTTAAAACAGCTGTTCCACCACATAACCTATGCGTTAAAACAGCTGTTCCACCACATAACCTATAGGCCTGGCATAAAATCAGTTGTTTCATGAAATCATGTAATCACTTATTTTAAGCAAAATGGGACAAAATAACTATATTGCATACCTTGCCCTTTATGTGAAACGTTTTTCCCCATATAATACTAAAATTAATTCATTAAATTTAATTAATGGATTAATATTTTTTTAAACTATTAACATAAAGTGTTATTCACTACAAGTTTAAAAAAATGTATTTGAGTTGAGAGGACGAATAAAAAATACTTTATTATCGATTGAAAATTTGAACAAGATATATAAATATACAAGGGTCTATAGGCAGAGTGTGGACTAAAAATAGGAATTGAAAAATGAAGTCTTACATAAAGTAAGCGATAGCCTCGTTGGACACGTGGCCTCGATATGGTAAATGCTGCAACATAACGTAAGCTAACTGGTTGAAGTATGAAGCACTTCCATCTACAATGGTACCGGTAATGATGCAATACGAGAAGAAATACGTGATCATTTTATGTGTTCAGATCAGACAGGATACTTTGTCACGTTAATGACAGAGTACATGTTAACATATTGTCACATAAAACTTATAAGTAACTACAGTACGCTACCTTATGTGTTTTTAAATGACGTTATTTTGCCTCATAATTTGGCAATTTTTAGGCATCAACACCAAATTTTATTGTTTTTCTCGTGAAACAGAGGACTTTTTAGATAATTCTAGATAAATTCATTAAGGTGGGTATTATATATAAATATAAATATTCGCAATGATAAAGTTTATCCCTTCAGAATTGTGAACGGAGCGTCAATATAGGCTAAACTCCGAGTGTTTAATTTGCAGACACATTTACAAGCTTTAAGTAAATGTAACAAATCAATGCCCACTATATATGGTCTAGTGGGAATCGACATGCTTAACCCTTAAAATATACCTGGCGATGTAGAAATTTACTTACAGTGGTAAAAAAAATTTACTGGTGTCGCTATATTAATTTGAAATAGCACAAGTAAAATAAAACAAATTTTTAAAGTAAATTCTTACCGAGGTCAACAAAGACAAATTTTATTTTAGTTATACTAGAGCACTATTTATGATATTGTGTGGTAACCATGACAACAGTTTAAGATTGTACAACGAAGGTTTCGATGACAACCAAATAGGGGGGGGGGATTTCATATACATATTTGAGAAATATGTTGCTAAGTTTTGGAAAGTTGGCGCAGTGCCAAGGTGCGCTAGACTTCGAACATGAAGATTCTCAGTTCGAATCCGGCTGGACCCCACAAGTTTAATACTTTAATCATTGAATAAATATTTGAAAAAAATGTATTAACATCAATTGTCATCCACTATAGGTTTAAAAAAATGTATTTTAAACTTGCTGACAAGTGGTGCGGCCTTTATATTGGTTAAAGTTTTTCGTAAAACATGGAGGCCGTGATTAACACTTTCAACTATTTACCTCGTGGACTAGTAAATAATAATTTTGTATAACCAAATCTATTCTAACTCGTCACTTTGCAAGAACAGTCCAACGTAATATAACATAGTAGGCTACTTTGTTTTTTTTTGAGTGATTAAAAGGTTTTGTGTATATTTATGAGATAATGTTATGAACTCTCATATATGAATATAAGTAGGGTAGATTTGTCAAGTCTTGAAGATGTAAGGCTATATCTCGTGCTCAGAATAATGCATTATGTTACACTGCGTAGGTATATGGGAATATAGTGTTGCATCAATAACGAAAACGCTGTACAGAGACATCGACTTGAATTTCTGGTTCTATTAACACTTGATTGTTTTACCACTGCATGTGGTGCTATTCGCTACATCTTACAGCGATGTTTCCAACTTTATTGCCGGTACGTTACCGATTAGACTGTGACGCAGGTTTTGGTAACTGTCCAAGACGTGTAACCGTCCTTCTCACACTAAACAAACCCCCCTCTATTTACTTAACAGCGGTCGTTTAGGCTGTCCGCAGAAGGCTTTGCCACCGTCTTCTAAAGTTGACTGCACTCTGTACATTCGTGATGTACAGTCAGTCGCACGACCAGCACAATAGGATCAGATAAACTGCATGAGTACTAAAAGTCCATTATTAACGTGACGTGACTGGCTTCTCCACACGTTATCCGAAACAAGATGGACCCAGATGTGTGAACAGTCTGCTTCATGCCTTACGCACCTCGGTCGGGCGGAGGTTTTTCTTATTACGGTTTCATTTGTTCTGAAGTTCATTTACTCTATATCAGGGCCATAAACACCTTTTATCTACCTTTACACCTTCTTGTAAGAAAGGTAAGGTGTAAATGGAATTAGTTTGAGCTAAGGAAAGGACGTAATAATCCTCTGGCACTAGGAATAAAGGAGATTTACGAGGCGCTGGCAGGATAGCTCACTTGAGAATGACCTACTCTTTAGTGGGGTCACAACAGGTGCCTATTCATTACACCGCCTGTAAGAAGAAGATTGAATAAATGTAGATGGAATTAGCCAGGAATGAAATAAATACGTAATAAGGGTTCCTGGTACTGGACATAAGGAATATTACGGAATCGAATTGGTAGGGTTGGCTGAAGGGGACCGGATTTCAACCAGGGTAGAGAAAGCGGTTTACCTGCTTCTCTTTTTTTTTTTGACAAGAACAGGTTGAGCCTCTATTTTGAATAAACGTTAACGTATAATAGACACTTACTGGTCAAAATGTACAGCTGTTAAAAAATAGAAAAATCAACTATCTGGTAAATCTAAAAAAGTATGTAAATAACATACAAAAATTCATTTTCTCTATCATCACCAGGAATAATGTTTCCTTAAGCGAGTTTCAAAGCAGTGGTGGATTACTAGTTCCACTATGTAGGCTATTTAAGCGTTAATATCTTCGCGTTCTACGTTATTACTGTATAGTTTTTAATTTTCCATGATATGATCTGACCGACACCCAAATCTGGGCGTTTAAATCTGACAATTTTGTAGCCGCGGTAATACGTTTATTCTAACAGACAGACAGAAAGTCTGCGTGTTCGTGACAGCAACCGAACGAGCAAATGAAGCATGAAGAGGCAAATCGTCGTGGATAACCAGCGGAGCGTTGCTAATGTTCCATTAAACTAGAGCAAAATGAATCTGCTTTGTCGGTGACTAGTACGTGCACTTTGTCATAGGTACAGCACTTGTACATAGTCTGATTTCATTTAACAAGCGCAAACAATGTAAGATCGTAAGTTTGTCGTTGTCTAATGGGCAGACAGTGAACGTTGCTTAGGGCGATGTCGAGTAAAATAAAAATGGCGCGGCAAATTGAAGCCAGAGGGAATATCAAGTATGTCTTGAACTTGTGAAAACAGGGGCATCATTTTATATGGCGTTAATTAGAGCGTTATATTTATAGTTCTAAGTAAATTGTGCCAATTCCAATTCAGGGTGGTTACCCTGAAACATTTTATTGTAATTTAAGGCGTTGTTTAAGAATCCAGAAATGAAAACAGAAGAATATTGAAGAATATGTGGGTTAAAGAAAGATGCATTATAATCCCATGGGATTGGTGAGAGTAATTCATGGTATTTCATTGGCCTAATGGGGTGCAGAGAGGTGCCTACTCTAGTCAATTAAATATTTGCATGACTAAATTTTCAGTATTAGCCTTTTCGTCTTTATTTATTATAATATGTTACTAATGTATGTCAGTGTGTCCATTATTTATTTATTTCGTTTTAGTAAGATCGATTTCATGTCCTTGCACTTGTCAGTTGAAGACTGTGGTTACTGTAAAAGAGTTACTTTTTCTCAGGCAGAGGAGTGGGAACTCAGTGATTATCATCGGCTTCCCTTGCTAAGACTAATAAGACCGTTACAAAATGTTAATCAAATACCACATAAAGAAGCACAACAAATAACAAGGTTGGGTAGGGTACACTCTTAAAGTATAACTTCCATTTACCAGGGACACTGAGAAGTGCTGGTACCTCTGTGATACATTCCAATCTCCTAAGGACATCATCAATTGAAGGGCAAAATTAAAACTCGAATCTCCTCAAGAGCCAGGAGAGAAGACTGGGTACGATGCAATCCAAAAAAACTCAAATGATCCAGCTAGAAGTAGCTGTAACTGTGGGAAACACGAAAATCTAACCTTGTGTAGGTCACGGTGAGGGTCGGTAAACCCATCCCCGTTAGGGAGGAGAAGAAGAGGTCGACCGACACAAGACAACTCAAGTGACCCAGTTAGATGTAGCTGTGACTGTGGGAAACACAAAACCCTAACCTTGTTTAGGTCATGGAGGGTCGCCAAACCCATCCCCGTCAGGCAGGAAGAGAAGTCCACCAATACAAGACAAGACAACTCAAATGACCCAGCTAGACGTAGCTGTAAATGTGGGAAATACAAAAACCTAAACTTGTTTAGGTCACGGAGAGTCGCCAAACCCATCCCCGTCAGGCAGGAAGAGAAGTCCACCGACACAAGACAATACAACTCAAGTGGCCCAGTTAGACGTAGCTGTAACTGTGGGAAATACAAAAACCTAAACCTGTTTAGGTCACGGAGGGTCTCCAAACCCATCTCCGTCAGGCAGGAAGAAGTCCACCGACACAAGACAATGCAACTCAAGTGGCCCAGCTAGCTGTAACTGTGGAAAATACAAGAACCTAACCTTGGTAAGTCACGTGAGGGTCACGAAACCCCTCTTAGTAGTAATGCTAGAGACTTTGCCATATAGGTGAGCGAATGTTATAGCAAGGGATGTAACATAAGTAGAGAAACATTTTGCGCTCTCTGACTCGTGTAAAGTGGCTGCGGGATCAAGTAAAGGTTAATTCAGATCCGGTCAGTCGTGTCGATGGGTCGATTACCCCGGGAACCATGTGATAGAGATGCGGGCATGAGTCACAACAATAGAATCGACTTTGTTGTGTCGGTGATGACACAAATCCCGCGATAACCTATACACGTCGCAGTACTCTAGCTAACCAACAGGTTATGCAGCGCCGACATTAACACTTAGTACAGCTCACAGGAGGCTGCGGGAGGAGGATCAGCTCGGCTCTTGCACTCAAATACGCCACCCTTCCTTCAGGATTGATAAATTCCGTAGAGAGTATCCCAAAGCAAAAAGCATAACTAAATTTGAATCGAATTCTTATTAACATTAACAAGTTCGTCATCACCATGTCATTTCAAGATATTTAGGTCAAACCGGACATATTTAGTTGACTAGGTAAGATTATTAAGCTCTGAAATGTTTCTACAATACAATTTTATTTATAAAACTAAGCCAATGACAAAAACTGTGTGAGTGTGTGTGCGCTAACGCATGCTCGCTCGCGTTTCATAGAGAATGCGAGTGAGAAAGATAAAAAAGAGAGAATAAAAGAGATACATACAGCGAGAGTGAAAGTAAGGGTGAGAGAGAGAGAGAGAGAGAGAGAGAGAGAGAGAGAGAAAGAAGGAGACGTGACAGTCAGAAAGATTTGTTGTGTTTCTGTGCGTGTGCGTTTGTGAAAGAGCATAATCGAAACAGAAAAAGAGAGGGAAAGAATAAGACAGAAAGAGAGAGAGAGAGAGAGAGAGAGAGAGAGAGAGAGAGAGAGAGAGAGAGAGAGAGAGAGAGAGAAAGAAGGAGACGTGACAGTCAGAAAGATTTGTTGTGTTTCTGTGCGTCTGCGTTTGTGAAAGAGCATAATCGAAACAGAAAAAGAGAGGGAAAGAATAAGACAGAAAGAGAGAGAGAGAGAGAAAGAGAAAGAGAGAGAAAAGAAAGAGGCAGACACCCCAAAATGAAGAAAAAAGGAGAGAGATGTAAGACAGTCAGTAAGATTTTGTGTGTGTGTCGCAATCCTTCGGCGACTCTGCTTGCGTGCGTGTACATAAGAGGAGACTAATTCCTCCAAACGCACATTGGCGGCGTTGGTAAGAGAGCGATGACGGAATCTGTCACAGGCGCGCCTTGTGTTATAAATACGCACAGATGTGTTAGACGCCGTGGGTTGTCGATGTCGGACAGAAATAGAACAAACAACCCACTTAGGGGCAATAACGACATTTTACTTGGCATGGACCAATCTACACCTCGTTTATCAAACGTAACGAGCAAACCAAGCCTCTCGTATCTGGTAACGCGCTAACGTGGCTCTGATAGAAGCGGGGTTTGTACGCGTATTGTTACTTTTGGCTTCGTAGGGTTTAACGAGTTTAGATGAGTTAGCAATGGTTTCTGTAACACGAGTAAAGTAGGACTAGAAGTGATAGAGGATCTACCAAAATACTGCCCTTAAATACAGAATGAAATCGGAGAGAATACCTTCGATGGAACTGGAAATATACTAGGGTTATTCATTAAAGAAATCAATTGCTGTAGGCTATTGAAAGTTTGTAAGAAATTCTGTTTAGATTCTGTACAACAAAAAGACTACAAGCAACAACAGCAACTCGGGGCATTTGCGGATTGTCTTTTGATTATTTGGAAATCACACTTGTTCATAAATAAAACAAAGCGAGAAATGAAAGAAAAACGTCGTGGGACAAAAAGAAAGATTTTGCTACAGAACAATGCTCACCTTCAATCACACAGCTGATACTAGAAATCGTTGAAGAAAAGGTTTGAAGATACAGTACGCCTACTACCTAATACTCCAATGATTTATCTCCAATGATTTTGTTGGGTCCACTCGGAGATACCAGCGAAATTCAGCGACAACAAAAATTTGTGGGAAACCCAAGACAAAGACTTTTTTAAAATCGGGTATGTAAAAAAACATGTTTATCCTTGGGATAGTTTTATTAATATTGGCGGCGATTATGTTGGGAAATAACAAGTCTTATTTTGTAAAAATACAACAAAAATCAGCTGTTTTATGACATTATATGTTTTTCATTTATTTTAAGGCAAGTGGGGCAGAATAACTGTATTGCATACCTTGTCCTTTTGTGAAAAGATTTTGTCCCGTAAAACTCTAAAATT
This sequence comes from Prosapia bicincta, assembly GCA_036971475.1. NCBI lineage: Eukaryota > Metazoa > Arthropoda > Insecta > Hemiptera > Cercopidae > Prosapia > Prosapia bicincta. The sequence continues at coordinate 247,007,870 of JBAIZL010000001.1, forward strand.
AATTCATTAAATTAAATTAATGAATAAATATTTGAAAATACTGTACTAACATCACGTGCCATCCACTACAAGTAATAGAAATAATTGGAAAAAACAAAGAATTACAATTCTGTCTTCAATTTAAACGACACACACGCACGCGCGCGCGCGCGCGCGCACACACACACACACACACACAGAGAGAGAGAGAGAGAGAGAGAGAGAGAGAGAGAGAGAGAGAGAGAGAGAGAGAGAGAGAGAGAGAGAGAGAGAGAGAGAGAGAGAGAGAGAGAGAGAGAGAGAGAGAGAGAGAGAGAGAGAGAGAGAGAGAGAGAGAGAGAGAGAGAGAGAGAGAGAGAGAGAGAGAGAGAGAGAGAGAGGGGAGCGCGTTTGTCTTCCAGTTACTTATTGAAGACTACACAAAAGTATTAGTCTCGAATTTATCATCAGACCAACCAACAATAACAAACCTCAAACACTATTACTCGGGCCGCCTAGTTGGATTTACTGGAGAGAGAAAGGCCAGGTAATTAATACAAGAAATATTTACAAATAAGACTATCCTGGCCTATTGGACGGCATAACTATTAAAATTGTAAATTTATAGGTAGAGCAGAATTAGAAAATACTCAAGATATATTATTTTATTAATCAGTCATGTTTCGACGACAATATGGCCGTCTTTAGTATTCACTCGTTAACTCTTCAGTGATTGATTTAGACGAGTTTGACTAATGAAAGTATTTGTATTATTTCAACAATGGTGTTATTGTTGCTGCATTCTGCTATGCGAATTTGCTTCTATACAGTAGCTGGAACGGTCGACGGCCTTATTTATCTACATATCCCGGATGCATCCAAGTAATGGATGACGCGGAAATTGCTCGTGTCAAATCCATTTCCGGTTCTCTGCTACGGGCCGTATCTTACAGACGTTTGACCGATTGGGCTGTCTCTTATTATATTCTGTATAAACAGGTCGCTACGTTTCTCTAGTACACTCGGTCATTCTGTAGAATATTAAACTGATTTTGTGTGGTGCACGTGGCATTTTCCCTGGTCTCTTACTAATCTGTTGAAGATGTCTTCTTACCCAAGGTTCAGTGCTGACTTCAGTATAGTTTTCCCATTCCTTATTGTCATCTCTCTTACTCTCGAATACACGGATATTTGGCATAAGTGTTTCATTACTCGATCTACCGTAATAAACAGTACTGAAACGGTTGTAAGATTTTATTTACATAGTTTTACAAACTCATATAAGTAAAAAGAAGATAAACTGTTTAGACTCGGGTACAAACATGTACTATATATCCTCCGTTCAACTTGAGGCAATAGTTGTTTTTAAAGGTTTTGCATCATTTTGTTGAGGAGGGGTGGTTTCATGCTCGTTATACAGTTATTCTGTCCTGTAGTTAGACTATGGTGGTTGGTGGGTCATCACGAAAAATCTTCTTTATTGGGCAACCGATGGTGTAAGATCGGGGCAGTAGGCTGAGTAAGGAAAGTTTGTTCTAAGGAAAATAAGGCGGTTACTAAAAGTTTCTTGGAGGAAAGCAATGTTGTATAAGGCAGTGTGGCTGGTTGTGCTGTATTGCTGGAACCATTGTGAACGAAAAGGCAGGTTTCGGGCACAACAAAATCTCCTGAGGTCCCCTATATAAAACGACCAAGAATTGCTATATCTGAGAGAAGGCAACTACAGCTGATTCAGTTTCAGTACTGTTTATTTTGTCGCATACGTTATTAACATTATAACAAAAGTTAATTTCCTAGTGGAAAATTTAAACAGTGCAAAACGTCATTTTCCATATAGTTCAGAAATTTATATACACAAACACGTAAGGCTCGTATTAATTTGGAAAAACGCGGTAGCATTGTTCTGTAGGTCCGTGCATAACAGTGCAGGTGGGTTTTGATAGGCGACGTCAAGGCCGCTCCTCCAGCGAACAAAGTATACTCGAGGACCGTGTAAATTGATTATCCAGCGGCCAGCTAGGGTCATTCCTCTCTTACTACAACAAACGACCAAGAGGTTGTCGGCCCGTCATATTCGTTATTGGTTTTCATTGCTCTGCAAAACTCATTGCATTTCGCAATAACTTTTATCTTTCAAATACTAAACTCAGCTGTTAAGTCGGACGCGATATCAAGTGAATCCAACAAACACCCCACAAGTCGGATGCGATATGGAGCGAACGGCTTTCGCTTCTCGGCCCCCAATCCCAAAACTAGGTTCTAATGAGAATGGGGCATAATTGTGCATAAAACACATCAATTGTGTGGTAAACTGTAAAATTTCACTTCTTACATTGCAAACAAGTAGGCTTATTTAATTTCATTAATTACAACGCTACCGATGATATGAGTTTAAATTAACATTTGAATAGTTCAATGTATTTAGATATGTGTTTACAGAAAGAAGAACAAGAATATTTGCTAATTTCACATCATAAACTTACTGAAAGTTATAAACAATTGGTAACAAATTACTTTACCATAAAATTAATTTCCTTTCACTTTGGCTTAAGGCGCATAGTGTTCACCTTTCCATGGCCTAAGCTCGCCCGGGATTGTTTTTAAGTTAATTAACTTCGTACGGTACGACACACGCCAAACTTTCATGGCCGTTATGGAGTAATTTAAAGTGACTTATTTATCAATTCCTTCTAATAGTTTACATTCTCCCTATATATATAATAAATTAAAAATATTTCAAAAACAAGAATACTTTTAGTGAATATGTTTATTCAAAGCTTTTCGCCGATAAAATAGTACCAGCTTCTTCAGGAAATTAATTATCTAATGATATTAGATAATTAACTAATAATTATCTAGATTAGATAATTATTTTCCTGAAGATGCTGGTACTATTTTATCGGCGAAAAGCTTTGAATAAATATATTCATTAAAAGCATTCTTGTTTTTGAAATATTTTTTATTTATTAACTATATTATAAGAAAACATATCACCATATTTAATATATATATATATATATATATATATATATATATATATATACATATATATATATATACATATATATATATATATATATATATATATATATATATATATATATATATATATATATATACACACACATATATATATATATATATATATATATATATATATATATATACACACATATATATATATATATATATATATATATATATATATATATATATATATATATATATATATATTTATTTATTTATTTATATACCTTGTTCAAATTTTCAATCGTTAGTAAAATACTTTTTATTCATCCACTCAAATTCAAATACATTTTTTAAAATTTGAAGAGGATGAAACTTTGATGACAATAGAGTTTGTTCAAATATTAATTAATTAAATTTAATGACTAATTTCGCTTTCTATTTGCCACTTTATATTATGGTTCTGTCATATGTATATACTCATTTATATTTATTGTAATTATTTAATAAAAAGTAATTAAAATGATTTTTTTGCCTAAGTAGAAATTGACCTAATTTTGTTTTTATTACTTTTTTTTCCTATATAAACAATTCGAATGGCCTTCGTCAAATTTGAAAAACAATGCTTTTTGTTTGAGCACATTTTATATTTAAAATTGCAGAACATTTTTTGGGAGCCAAGAAAAAGTAATTTTTATGGTTAGTTTTTAAAATGTTTTATTGGTTTTGTAATTCTACTTTATACTAGTATGTTACAATGAGAAAGAGAAATTCTATCAACATTAACTAGTTCTTTTGCCTCGGTGCTTCATGACGTATCGGGCAAGAAATACATTTTGATGTTCTACCAATACAAATCAAGGTAGTAACGACAATACAAGTCTGCATTGTATAGCCTACACACAATACACGTCCATTTACATCGCACCACACAATACGTGGCATCAACAAACGTTTTATTGTTCCACTACAGCGATCATAAAATTTCCCCCATGCAATTCGCACATTGTTGCAATACAGAACTTCTACACAGTAACCAGTATTTAGGATCTCAGAAGGGTAAATACGTCAGGAGGAAACCATTGGAAGGATTACTTCAGTAAGAGGACGATAAGCCAAAATCAAATATTCTGATCAAATCTGGTAAGAGAGGTTACGGTGAAATGCAAAGTCTAGATAGGGCCCTGCATAGAAAACATTAAAACAAATGGCTTTATCAACTCTTTCTATTAGCTCACACTCTTATATATATATATATATATATATATATATATATATATATATATATATTTTTTTTTTTTTTTTTTTTTTTTTTTTTAACAACATAGGTTATTTAAATACAAGAATATTTATTAATTTATATCCAAAGCTTTTCGTTGGTAAACAGTACCAACATCATCAGGAATGAAAATTAATTGATGATGTTGGTATTGTTTAGTCTACCAACGAAAGCTTTGGATATAAATTAATACATATTCTTGTATTTGAATAACCTATGTTGTTTTAAATTATTAAAGAAGAAAACGTATTATATATATATATATATATATATATATATATATATATATATATATATATATATATAGTACAAATTTTCATTCGTTATTAAAATACGTTTTTATTCCTTCAATCAAGTTCAAATACATTTGTTTAAACTTATTGTACATTTGTGGATGACAATTGATGGTATTACAGTTTTTATAAATATTTATTCATTTAAAAACTTGATGTCCGAGTCGGATTTGAACTGAGAAACTACACGTTTGAGATCCAGCACTTTGGCACTGAGCCAACTTTCCCATAGCTAGAAATTAATTTCTTAAGATGTATATGAAATTATAATAGAAAAATTCCTTGCAGCATAACAAGAGATGGATAGAATGAGAAGTTATAGACCACCATCAGATTTATAAATTAGAAACGAAAAAAAGAAAACGAATAAATATTAACAAACAAACCCTATAGGCCTACTATATAAAGACAACAATGGAAAATTGGAAGAATATTCGCTTTCTATTTTGCCACTTAATATTGCACTTATATATATATTTTGCAGTATGCCCGATGATAATGACAAGGCCAGTCATTGAAAGTTAACTCGCATAAATACCTAGTAAGATTCTTGTTTAAGTACGTAAGTAAAAGTGTATATGTATATATATATATATATATATGTATATATATATATATATATATATATATATATATATACATTTAATCTGTAATTATAACATAAAGATAAACTAGAGTAAAATGTTTTTTTGTTGACCTTAGTAAAATTGGTTTTAAAAGATGTTTTTCTATATTACTTGTTTAGTAAAAGTTGACTTTTAGGATAAAACTTTTAGGCCCTTTAATGAACAAAATTATAAACAAATCACCAATGCCTCAATATCTAATGTAGACCAAGAGGTTTCTAGGGTCACTTGTTTTATTTCTGAGGCAACAAAATGGTCGTGTGTTTATTTATGTGTTCCGTATTACCAGTATATTGTCTTGCCTATATCAAGTGAACAGTGCATTACATAAATGCCACCATATTCAATAATTGCTGATACTAATATAATAGTAGTCATATAAATAAGTAAATAATATCATATTAATGAGTGATAGTTATGAAATAATTGGAATAATCACAAATTTACCCTGTAAAGGAAGCTGTTTAAGCAAACGTTATTGTACGCAAAATAAGTTATTTAAAATGTTAGGTTCATTTATCGATACGATTCTTTATAGAAAGGAACTTTTTAAATCTTCTCAGACAAAAGAATTGCATGAACGGTGTACTTCATTGGAAGAACGTGGTTTAATAGAATCTAGTTGGTTGGTTGGTGACGTATCCTCTAGAACTCTAGAGCATTGGATCCCAAATGGGAGGGCGCGAAAGCACGTCCAGGGGCCGCGAGACCAGTTGGTAAATAATAAGATAAATTCTCATTTAGTTAGAATTTAAATACACAATTTATTAAATTTAAAACTAAATTTACACCTCAGATTTTTTGTTTTTTTAATAGCTAATCTTATTGGCCAAGATGTTTAGAAAATTGAAATGATATGTACGCAAAACTCATTCCTCTGGCAAATATGATTTTTACAAAATGGACAAATCTTCATTTTGGATAAAACGCTTAAAAGTGTGTCCCAGAGTATCGCAGGCAGCTCTACCATTATACTTGCCTTTTTCAAGCACCTACTGGTGCGAAAAAGCATTTTCAGCACTTGTTGCAATGGAAACAAAATATAGCAACAAACTTGATGTTGCTAATGACTTGCGTTGTGCCCTTACTAAAATATAACCTTAAATAGGCACGCGAGTGAAATAAATGCACGCCAATCCATCGCACTAACAGATTTTCCTCTTATCAGTTAAAATTTACTTATGCGATATAAAACTTGAAATGTTATATCTTGTTGCTTCTGAAAGTGTGTATAAATAAATAAATTGTTTTCAATGCATATATTATTTGTTTCTTATTCATATGTCCATACCATTTATTTATAGTGTAAAGTGGAGGGCGTGGGGGCTTTCATTACGAGGGAGTGTGGTAGAAAACGGTTTAGGAACCCATGCTCTAGAGCAGAAATGTCCAAATCGGGCGAATTCGACTTTAGTAGGCCATAGGGCGAAGCTGACAGAATGTGAATTCGATAGAAGATATGAAAAAATTGGTGGGAAAATAATTCAGTTTCCAAGTCCACGTCCAAAATGTGCTACCAAGCAAATGGCTTCAAAATTAAATTCGCCAGCTAGCCTTTCCATCTCCTTACATGGTTGAGGGAGTTTAGTGCTGGAAATAATCTTGCCACAAAGTCTAGAAATTGAAAATCGAGATCTTGGAATTTTTCTAACAAAAATGGCTCCTGACATCAACAAATTGACTGAAATTCATCAAATTCATCCCTCACATTATTAGACCTAGGTATTTATGTTGTTTAATTAATTAGATATAAAAATTCATACAGTTTGTAATTCATGATTGTTATTCCTTTTTTAGACCTAATATTTGCAAAATTTTAATGTTGATAATTTTCTTAAATAAATATGATGTATACCTATTAACATAAAAATGTCTTTAAAATCCCTCATTTCTCAACTTGCGTGTAGGTATTTGAATGTATGTATTGGTAATTTCAAAATTTATGCGTTTTTTTAAATCAGGTGGGTGAAAAAAATTATATTTTTATTATAATTTTATTGTCTTGAATTGTCTACGGCGTTATCAGAGAATAAATCTTCCTCCGTAGGACAGTTCCAGTGAAGAGCTGCAGCAACTGTAGTTGAAAACTTGATGTGTTGTATAAGTCCTTCAGTTGTTGTATAAGTCAGGACAGTTGCCACAGTTGTGATATTATTTAGTCCCATCTGCTGAAATTATCATGTTTTTGTGATGTTTCTTAGTCTGCTGAGAGTGGCGGCTGTTTTCCTGTCAATGCTGAGATGCGTCACTTAACTGTGGGCTTTGATTCTCGAACAGAATCTAGTTAATGTAGTTAGGTAATGTATTACACGTTATAAAAATTACTGAATACAACTTTCATCTAATGAATTTAATTTAAATCGCTTCATAGAACGTGTCAGATGCGCCTAAGGAAGTTTACATATCAAATAGTGTTGTAATACAAATATATATTTCACTATCGCCATATTGAATTCACTTAAGCAAGATTTATTGATGTATATACATTTAGTAATTTGTAAAAATATTAATGGTAACTTTTTAACGTGTACAATAAAGTAGCCTAGCCTACGTATTAAACAGCGAAGTTAAACCTAACCTAAAACTTGAATGGCGCAGTAAAAACCTTATCATCTCTGTTTCCTATAGCCTAATCAGGAAACAATAGGCTTTCCTGTTGATTAGAATTATTTATAGCCTCTATTGAGGTTAACAACCCACAACCTTTATTACGATATTCTATTTCAGTGTTTCATTTGGTTGATCTGGTTTTACACAGACTGCTTGGTAAGTGGCATAAGGTGAAAATATGTAACTTAAGTCATTTAGGCTAAATAAATAAATAACTAGACGCAAAGTACATAAAACTGAGCTAATCTAACTTGCTATTCAGATGCAAGTTAAAGACTGCACTCTGTTTGACTTACGTTAGTTTATTTTGTTTTCAAATGCGGTAAACATAAATTTGCAAACATATAGTATGAAAGCAGGTGGAAAATACATACTAACTACTTAATTCTCACAACTGTTATGTTTATTTGTAATCCGATATGTTTCTGCAACAAAGTTGGCATCATCAGTGAAAATTGCGTGCTAAGAATAACTGTAGCATAATCATTTATGTTTATATATTATTTCATAATGATACAATTAGATACGAATTAATTTTAATAATAACCAACTAATCTATTCAAAAAAATGGTATAACGGGTAAATCGACATCTCTCTCCGATAGAGAGTACGTCTACTTTAGGCAAGCGGCGCTGCTCACGCGATCTATAACTTTCCACTATGAAGGGTATGGACTTTTCTTAAGAGCCCTTACTTAATTCCATAAACTCTTCCATTAACAAGGGGTGTAACGGTTAGACACCTCTCTATGTCCCCGATAGAGAGTACATCTACTTTAGGCAAGCGGCGCTGCTCACGCGGCCCTAACTTTCCATTATCAAGGTTCCTAAGAACCCCTACTTAATTCCATCTACTCTTCCATTAACAAGAGGGTATAACGGTTAGATAGACACCTCTCTATGTCCCCGATAGAGAGTACATCTACTTTAGGCAAGCGGCGCTGCTCACGCGGCCCTAACTTTCCATTATCAAGGTTCCTAAGAACCCCTACTTAATTCCATCTACTCTTCCATTAACAAGAGGGTATAACGGTTAGATAGACACTTCTCTATGGCCCCGATAGAGAGTACATCTACTTTAGGCAAGCGGCGCTGCTCACGCGGTCCTAACTTTCCATTATCAAGGTTCCTAAGAACCCCTACTTAATTCCATAAACTCTTCCATTAACAAGGGGTGTAACGGTTAGATAGACACCTCTCTATGTCCCCGATAGAGAGTACATCTACTTTAGGCAAGCGGCGCTGCTCACGCGGCCCTAACTTTCCATTATCAAGGTTCCTAAGAACCCCTACTTAATTCCATAAACTCTTCCATTAACAAGGGGTGTAACGGTTAGATAGACACCTCTCTATGTCCCCGATAGAGAGTACATCTACTTTAGGCAAGCGGCGCTGCTCACGCGGCCCTAACTTTCCATTATCAAGGTTCCTAAGAACCCCTACTTAATTCCATCTACTCTTCCATTAACAAGAGGGTATAACGGTTAGATAGACACCTCTCTATGTCCCCGATAGAGAGTACATCTACTTTAGGCAAGCGGCGCTGCTCACGCGGCCCTAACTTTCCATTATCAAGGTTCCTAAGAACCCCTACTTAATTCCATCTACTCTTCCATTAACAAGAGGGTATAACGGTTAGATAGACACTTCTCTATGTCCCCGATAGAGAGTACATCTACTTTAGGCAAGCGGCGCTGCTCACGCGGCCCTAACTTTCCATTATCAAGGTTCCTAAGAACCCCTACTTAATTCCATCTACTCTTCCATTAACAAGAGGGTATAACGGTTAGATAGACACTTCTCTATGTCCCCGATAGAGAGTACATCTACTTTAGGCAAGCGGCGCTGCTCACGCGGCCCTAACTTTCCATTATCAAGGTTCCTAAGAACCCCTACTTAATTCCATCTACTCTTCCATTAACAAGAGGGTATAACGGTTAGATAGACACCTCTCTATGTCCCCGATAGAGAGTACATCTACTTTAGGCAAGCGGCGCTGCTCACGCGGCCCTAACTTTCCATTATCAAGGTTCCTAAGAACCCCTACTTAATTCCATCTACTCTTCCATTAACAAGAGGGTATAACGGTTAGATAGACACTTCTCTATGGCCCCAACAGAGAATAGCCTACATCTTTAGGCAAGCGATAAAAAAAATACGTATTTTACAAAACCGTCCTCAGAGTTACCGTTGCTAGTAGAGGTGTATTTCCCAGTAAAACAAAACAGACCGTCTAGTTTTACGCCACAAAACAATTTCCGATTCTTACTGAAGTATTGACCTTAGACCGACTTTTCCAACTACGCCGAGCTGCTTGTATCCCGTATACAGTATTCCCATTAGGTCCTCCCCACCTCTACGCCCACGCTATCGATCTTACACCTACTATTCTTTCTGAAAACATCGTCCGTTTTCTTTCTCGACATCACCTTTTGATTAAAACAAAACTAAATATGTCACTGGAGGGAGGGTGCGTATGAAATGACGAAGGGTATAACAAAGGTGGGGAAGGCGTCTGGGGACGTGGTTAGATTTATTAAAATATTAGAGGCGTTTAATTGTATGCGCGTGACTGAAAACATGATGGTTACAGTTAGTCTGGTGGTGAGCTGAAATCGTGTTGTATAAACGTATAAATGAAAGAAGGAAATGAGGAGGAAGACCGGAAGTGGTGGCGAAGTGCTGTAAAATAATTTCAATTCGAGAAAGCGCTTATGCGTTTAGATTTAGTCTATATTTTTTGCAGAATTTAACGGGAAATTTTCCAGATAATCTCAATAGCTTTAAAAAAGATTTATGTCTAGGTGAACGTGTACAACGAAGTGCAATAAGAATACTCGAGTGTTCGTGTATAGGTCAAAGTGTTTTCCCAATAGCGGTATAAATATATGAAGCGTAAGATTAGCTGACTATATGACGTTGGTGACAGAAAAGTAGAACATGTAAAAGGAAGTAGCTTGTAGAGGCTTCTTTCGGCGTGGTAGAAAGTAGATCTACTTTGGTCTATCGGCTTTGCCCTGACGATGTCATGCTTTCCCCTATTCTTAGTACCATATTATCATCATTACCTATCTTTTCCACAGGTCTACAAAGTTCCAGCTAGCCTTCCTTATCCTTCTTGACCAGGATATAAAGTACTTCAGGTACGCGACCTTACACGCGGAATCGAAAGATTCCACCTTAATCCTCTAGGGGGGGGGGTTATTAGCAGGGGAAAGGCCTACTGGAATGGTATGCAAGGGAAGAAAACGTTGTGGGTAGAAGAAATGAAAGATATGTAGAGAAAAAGCAGGAAGAATATAAGGGAGAAGAAGACTTATAGAAGAGTAGGTGAACGAATACAACGTTGAGGGTAGAAGAAATAGAAAATATCTTGAGGCATAGTGGGAAGGAGGAAGAAATTAACGGAACTGTTCTAGGATAAGAGGACTAATGGAACATATGTTAAGAAAAAGCGAAATACAGAAAATGTTAAAAGGTACTGTTCCTAGAGAAGAAGCCTACTGAAAAAGTAAACAAACGAAGAAAACGTTGAGGAAAGAAGAAAAGGAAGATGGGACACAGTGGGAAGCAGGAAGAAAGTAAGGGAACTGCTCCAGGAGATAAGGATTAACGAAAAATCAGGCGAACTAAGAAAACGTTAAGAGTAGAAGAAATAAAAGAAGGTACGCCTTCTCGGAGAGCTTGGATTATGGGCTACGAATGCTGGCAGTATAACACAGAAAGTAATGCTTAATCTATGAAGTAATGAAGGACCAGAAGGAGAAACCTAGACTATCACAGGTTTTAAAATGACTTTAGATGTAAAACTCTTTTAGTAGTGTCAACGTGTACGTCTGTCTGTTTGCGAAGTAGAGAGATGTGAGTAATGTCTGTTGTATGCAACTTTCACGACGAACAATCAACATCTAGGATCTACGAAGAGATGACTTAGAAAGCTCGCTCCATCAGAGTTATTGCATTGTACGATTGTTTCACTTTCTAAATGTATGAAACGTTCGCTGTGCGACACTGGGTTGGGTCACATTTTATGCTACTTTTATGAAATGTTTCAAGTGCCTATTCACTTTGCTATGCATATTTATTAAGAGATTTCCTGCTAAAGAGTAGGTACACAGTACTGCCCCTACTTCTCCGGTAGAGAGGTATTTCCTTCCCCAGTAGAGAGTACTTCCCCTACCTACTCAGTAGACAGGTATTTTCTTCCCCGGTAGAGAGTACTTCCCCTACCTACCCGGTAGAAAGGTATTTTTCCCCAGTAGAGAGTATTTTCCCTACCTACCCGGTCGAGAGGTATTTCCTTCCCAGGTAGAGAGTACTTCCCCTGCCTACCCGGTAGAGAGTACTTCCCCTGCCTATCCTGTAGTGAGTACCTCCCCTATCTACCCGGTAGAGAGTACTTCCCCTACCTACCCGGTAGAGAGGTATTTTATTCCCCGGTAGAGAGTACTTCCCCTACCTACCCGGTAGATAGGTATTTCTTTTCCTGGTAGAGAGTACTTCCCCTGCCTACCCGGTAGAGAGATACTTCCTTCCTCGGTAGAGTACTTCCCCTACCTACCCGATAGAGGTATTTCCTTCCCCGGTAGAGAGTACTTCCCCTACCGACCCGGTAGAGAGTACTTCCCTTGCCTATCCGGTAGAGAGGTATTTCCTTCCCCGGTAGAGAGTACCTCCCCTACCTACCCGGTAGAGAAGTATTTCCTTCCCCGGTAGAGAGTACCTCCCCTGCCTACCCGGTAGAGAAGTATTTCCTTCCCCAGTAGAGAGTACCTCCCCTGCCTACTTAGTAGAGAGATATTTCGTTCCCCGGTAGACAGTACCTCCCCTACCTACTCGGTAGAGAAGTATTTCCTTCCCCGGTAGAGAGTACCTCCCCTGCCTACTTAGTAGAGAGATATTACATTCCCCGGTAGACAGTACTTTCCCTACCGACCCGGTAGAGAGTACTTCCCCTGCCTATCCGGTAGAGAGGTATTTCCTTCCACGATAGAGAGTACCTCCCCTACCGACCCGGTAGACAGTACTTCCCCTACCTACTCGGTAGAGAGGTATTTCCTTCCCCAGTAGAGAGTACCTCCCCTACCTACCCGGTAGAGAAGTATTTCCTTCCCCGGTAGAGAGTACCTCCCCTGCCTATCCGGTAGAGAGGTATTTCCTTCCCCGGTAGAGAGTACTTCCCCTACCTACCCGGTAGAGAAGTATTTCCTTCCCCGGTAGAGTACTTCCCCTGCCTATCCAGTAGAGAGGTATTTCCTTCCACGATAGAGAGTACCTCCCCTACATACCCGGTAGAGAAGTATTTCCTTCCCCGGTAGAGAGTACCTCTCCTGCCTACTTGGTAGAGAGATATTTCGTTCCCCGGTAGACAGTACTTCCCCTACCTACTCGGTAGAGAGGTATTTCCTTCCCCAGTAGAGAGTACCTCCCCTACCTACCCGGTAGAGAGTAGGTCTAGTTTGGATAAGTCACCCTGCATTACGTACCTTCCATTATTTTAATATTTCCTTATTCTTCTTCAGACTACGGGTTGCACCTCTTTATGCTGCCGGTAGAGAATGGGTCTATTTTAGATTTGTGCATAGTTTTACCTTATTCCCTATACTGGGGTTATCCCTATATCTCTTGAACCATCTGGAAATAGTTCCACCTTCCAACTTTCATAAAACCTTCCTCTCTCAAGGAGGTGCTTTGGCAGACACCTCTTTCTGACCTTGATAGAGAGTAGCTTACTTTGGGTTTGCGAGTCCGCTAAAGTGTTGCCATTACATTGCCCTACTGCCAAAGCCTCATGTAATTAGGTTAGTATAGCTGGTTGGAAACCCAAGAAATGCAGTGTAGAAAAGAGGCTTTCTTGTCCGCTCAATGAAGGCAGGATATCACGAGTTGCGCACGATCGCACGCGCGCGCACATTAATAATGATAATTATTTGTAATAAACTATCAATAATTTTGTTGAACCATTTCAACTGTTAACTATTTTAACATCTGATTAATAATGTCCATCTAAAGATGATCAAACGCGCCAAATACTTTTTCAGTTTAATCAAAATTGAAATAAAACTATGTAATTCATTATCTTTATATTATGTTACAAAATAATCACACAACTCAATATTTTTGACATAATTTTTTATAATTGTAAGAAAATAAATAATATGGAACAAATTTTAAAATTCCGGAAAGTACATAAAGTAGCATAACCTCCGACAATTACAATCAAATACAAAACCACATGTTATTACTTAATTTAATCAAATATGCGATTTTTCTGAATAAATAGGCTATATAAAACATCTGTAAAGAATTGTTTTCAAAATGCCCTCCATATAACCTTTATATGAAGACAAGAACCGATGTTATCGTAAACCTATTCAATTATAAGGTTTATTTTTCGGATATCTTCGGGACAATCCGTTCATCTTGGGAAATCTTGTTCTTATGTCTCGAAATGAGTGTTTTTTCCATCTCAAAACGTCAGATGCGTTTAAGAAAGGTTTCAGATAAAAATATGCAGAGCGTTATTAGTAGCAAATTACAAAAAAAATTAAGTTTCTGTCTAGGCATAGATTACAACTACTTATTATATTTTTTTACGGCCCTTAGATGAAAAAAGTCATTTTCAATTCGAATTAGCAAACAATTGAAGTAATTAGAAGCAAATACGAATTGAATTCAGCGTAAGTCGACGCAATTTATAGGATCGCTATAAACGTTTACTAATGTAGGAAAGCGTTGTGTAATTCAACAAATGGCGAATTTTCAGCACAACGTTCGAAATATTTTAAATACACCTCCAGGGAGGTTCGATTTTTGCAGTGTTGCGTTTCTCGTTGCTATAACATTTTTAGTATAGATTTTACAAATTCCAACTCGGACAGCGCGGCGAGTGGAAGCAATAATTCCCCCCCCCCGTAATGTGCAATGCGGATGGAATATTAACTGCCCGTCGTTGGCACATGACGGCGAATATTGCATTAAAACTTGAGTAATGAAGTTTAGAAAGTACGGCGTTGCAAAGTTGCCTTTCAACTTGGCAACACTGCGCACAGAAACGTAAATCCGACATTAAAGCTTTCTGTATAAAATTAGTTTTTGCTGTTTCTTTAAAATACCTGCGCGATTGCATCGAAACGGGCCGATCCTAGTAATGATTATCCTTATTTCATAAACATAAAACCTTTTTAAAAAGAATTATTTGTTTTATTACAATTTAAAATAATTCTCCCGTGGATTTTTATATATTGTACGACCATATACTTGAAATAAAATCCCCGCTGCGGCCCCCGTAGAGGTAGGCCTATTCACGACAAACACTCAGTGATAGATATTTTACGAGTAGGCTATTATCCAAATGGCACTGCTATCCAAGTGTTGCTAGCATAAGGTAACTCATTGAAAAGTGCAGTGGAATTATGCATCGTCGTACGGAATAAGAAGGCAGTGCTTCACCTAATGAGCTATTTATATCGTGCGATTCTAAACTTTATTTGTTTTATAAACCAAATCTAACCTACCCTGATACTCTGTATTATTAAAAAAACCATGATAATAGAAGGTTTCCTTTGTTGAAAATAAGATTAAATGTGTCTTTTTTCAAAATTTTCAATTTCCGAGGAGTGAAAGCCGTGTTTTAATATTTTTTCTTCTTCATGGGTTTTTTCTACACACCAGGTGTAATTGCAAAATCGATAAGTTTGGCTAACCAGTAATTACCTTTAAAATAAGTAAACAGCTTTCCAAATAACATTTTGAACTTTATTTAGCGTATTTAGTGCAACTCTATGTTAATGTAACCCACAGATAATGCTATTCAAAGCAGTTTAAATGTAACATTTTATTAGGCCAACAGTCCTTTGAATTCTTATAGTTAAATATACCATGAAAAAAAATACAGAAAGATGTATACTTAGTAAAATATTAAAATTTAAAAAATTCATCAATTTTCCAAATAAATAATTATTATTTTTATTAAATATGTTTGAGTAAATTTTAATCTTCCAAACAAAAGGGGAAGTTAACGTTGGTGGGAACACCTTAATAAACGAAACCAATAACGAATAAAAAAATATGTATTATTAAAATAAAGAAATGTACATTTATAATAGCAAAACGGTAATAAAAATACATATAAACATTTCGCAGAGTTTCTGTGTGAATGATCTTTATGATCTTGGGAAACGCTGTGAAGACTCCGGGTGCACTTCCATGCGTTGACGACTACTGTATTAGCGCGCCTTCATTTACGAGTATATGCAAAACTCATACTACTCTACATTTCTTCCATTTTAAGTTTGTACTGAAAAAATGTAAGCTATTTGTATAGAGTCAGACTAATACACAAGAATATAAAAAATCGTTCCTGATTCTTCTCTATGCGAAGAGGTATTAGACACAAAATATTCCTTAACCAACGTTTGTTAAGATCATCTTCAGTACGTTTGCCACTGCGTTAGTAACCACATTTAGTCCCTTACCTGGCTTATATGTTATTTTATTACTCTAAGGATTGTTAAAGATGTTTACATTTTTTTAAAATTAATACAATAATAATTTAAAATTTAGGTTCTGATATGTTCAAAATATAATTTTAATATGTTTTGGTTATTATTAAAAATAAATATTAAAAAAATTAATGTTAGAAAGTTGTATTTTTACTCAAACTGGGCCAGTTAATTAATAAGGATAAAATAATCAGAAATATTTGAGAAAAACAGAAACACTAAATAAAAAAAATTAAAACGGAGTTAAGAAATTCAACACTGTTAAAAATGTGGAAAACATGGAATTTGTAAGGGATGTTACAGAAAATATTGTAAAAAATTTAAGTGAGTTTTACTATAAATGATATTAGAATTTAGTTGACAAATATGTTTTAAAATTTTTCTCTTTATCTACACATTTTTTATTAATAGATTTTTTAAAACAGTCTTTGTATAAATGAAGGCTTTGTGTTTACAGGTTTACAAAAACTATTCTGGTATGAAGCAACTCACAACAATAGCTTAAAATAATTTCCGGACTCTCTAAGCATTTTAGATTCTGTCATATAACCTAACGTTGCCTGTTTATTAGGTTGCTATGGCAACGGTCGTCGTACTCAGTGGTTAACCTTAATTAGCTTGTAATAAATCTGTGCGCTTATATAGGTGTTTATAATTTTAGATAACAGTTCCTCCGCCGGACAAAAACAAACGTTGACAGTTGGGGGGGTCTCTTTTTATCGTTCCCCTCGCTTCTTAAACTACCCTTCACAATTCACCCCTCGGATTACCCTAACGGAATCTATCCTGACTGAATTACTTATCAGGTTACTTGTTGAGTTTATTGCGTCGCTAGATAAATTTGCTATTTGCGTACAATAAACATGTCTTTATAATTTATAATGCTATGTAATTTGTACAAGTTGACTTATTCTAGTTTACAATATTCTGCTTTTATGATTTGTTTGTCTATTTATAGTAAAAGTATGAAAAACGTGAATAAATGTTTGATAAAACACTAAAACATCCGAATGTAGATGGGTTTTTCCATTGCCGACATTACAATCTCAAAATTCTCTCTTAAATCAATTACATTACTGAATATAACAATTTCAATTTACAAGAACCTATTTCAATTTTTAATGTGTTTGTATTTCTTTAGCCTAGAGATTAAAAAAGTCTTCACCAAAGTACAATAGCAATTTAATAATTCTGAATGTTACTTGAAATGTATAACTGGAACCATATGGATCAGCTGATTGTAAACAAAGTTTTACCTTATTTAATGAATACGAAACTATTTACTTTGTAACGTTAATTATGGTAATATGAATCTGGCGACTGTAAACAAATAAGGTTATGCGTTATTCGAATACAAAAACATAAAACCTTAATGCATGGAGCTTAAATGTAACAAAACAGACTTCTGACGAACACACATAACCTAAAAGTAACAAATTTGTACTCTAATATTCAGTTGCTTAAGTAGAATTGTGACAAAATTGTAAATCTGCTTATTCTAAACAACCAAATGAAACAGGTTGCATTTTTTCTAACGAATGCAGACTTAAATAACAATGGAAATTATTGTAAAGTTATAACATGTCTTAGGCCAACTTAAATCAGCTGATAAATGTTTATTAGTTCCAAGGTAGGTCTTAATAATATTAATCCACAATATAGCCTAAAGTAACCTTGTTTTTAATTGATAATATATTGTTTACATGCTGTAGATGAGGCCAATACAAAGCAGCTGATTATAAAAAAATAAACATGTCATAAACTATGCACGGAGTTTGGACATAGATAAAAGTTGTATTTAAATTAAACACCTAACCTAAATCTTAAATATTGGAATTGATAAACGCCTAGATGGATTCATTTTATTGATTTTTATGAAAACAAATTATTGTACAAGAGAATTAAACTTTAGTGGGAAAGTAACATATTTGCACTGATTATTTTCCAAAACTTAAGTCCATGTGGATCTGTTGAAGTGAATTAACAGATAAACTTATTTTAACAATTGAGCTTTAGATTACATAATCTCAAAAGTAATAAGATTTGGCACTTATAAACACCTGATTAGCTATAAATCGGACTGATAAGTAAAATATTGTTGTAAAAAAAATAAATGAAAACAATACATTACCTACTTCAAAAAAGAATTTAAAAGAGTAAAACCTCATAGTTAATTTTTAACAATGATTATCTTTATCAATTATGAAAACCTAGGCAAATTTGAATCAGCTGATTGTAAACAATGTTACTAATCAGCTGATGTTAACAATGAAAAAATTTGAATGTTTGCCACTTGTGAATCAACAGATTATAAACAAATAATAATGACTTAACAAACTTTATGGAATTGTAACATAATAAATGTAGTAGTAGTAGATAATATGAGTTCAAAATATAGTACAGTTTTAAATCAAACTAAATGTTATATTACACTGCAAATATATCAAAGTATGTATGCCAATAATTTTTTATGAATTTGAATTTGTGTTGGTGTTTTTTTACTAGGTTTATATGTTTAACATAGGTAGATAATTTTGAATAATTTTAAAAATGTGTTATTAGTGTTTTTTACTTGTACATAAGTACAGAATTTTTAATGATTTTGACTTAACCATAATATTACAATAAGAAACCAAAATTTAATAAAACTAAAAGCATGCAGAAAACTTGATTCTTACCTGCTAAAGAGAGGATGCCACAGATGAGGATGATTCTCTTCTACTCCAGGAGTAGGCAAAGATCCAGTTGTACTCCCAACTTCTGGATGATCTTCAAATTTCAGTAACTTTGGCCTTGAATTAGGATCTATCAGATGCTGCTTAACCTTAAGTTTTGGTACCGATGTATCCTTTTTTCCAGACAGGTTGACAGGGGTTCTAGGTGGTTTTTCAACAGAAGGTACACTGATATCCTTATGAAATGCATCCGCCAGCTTACTGGGATGAGTATTTACAAATTTATACATATCTACAGGTAACTGCTGAAACTTATTTACACTTTTTACATTGTGATGTAAGTTTTGTGGCCTCGACAATGTGTTTAACATAGGCTTACAGGACTTGTGGATATCTTGTGTCGAACCTATGCTGGGTGGTCTCAACGGTTCAGTTTTTGAGGGTGGAAGATGCGGTTGTACTGATGAAGGCCTGTACGCAGAATAATCGTGATTGTAGCTTCGAGGCCTTTGATATGCTTGAGACGAACGATATGAAGTACCCTGTGGAGTCGGAGTTTGGCGATTCACTAATCCTTCTAACCCTAAATACTGATGGCTGTTTATTGGCCTGTGCCTCTGTTGTTGGTAGTTCATTGCTATTGGGCTGGTCCTTGCAGACGATTGTTTGATTGGTTCGTGATGCCTTATAGGTTGATGATGAAACTGTTTAGGGTTAAATTTGGTTTCGTGTTGTGGTTTTGATATGTTGTTGTTTAATCCAACTGTTTGGTTTGGAAGCTGGCCTGTTGACGCAGCATGTAGCATTGCCTCCTGCCACATTGCCAGTGTCTGTTGGAATTCCAGTTGGTTTTTGTAATCGTAACCGTTCATTGCTGGAGATGTAGGCCCCATGTAAGGGATCTGACCATAGCCATTTGGAGGAAACACTAGATTTAACATAGTCAAGAACTCTTGATTGTTTCCACATGCTAAAGCGGAAGCCTCTAGTTGGCTCAGATAAGGTAGCCAAAGCATCTGGTTAAGGGCATTAGCCGTCGCTGCGTCCAATGTCGACTGTTCCTGTTTTAACTGATTTTGAAGATATTGCGCGTGTTGTTGATATCGCATCATATCTTCATCCTTCCCAGTCGATTGCAGCAAAGTTTGAAGGTGAGCCAAAGATACTACTAGCAGGTCGGGGTCGGTCAGAAGTTTAGGGTAAGAATATGCTTCGGGTTTTCGTGAAAGTAATCTAGGAATTTCTTTGGCAGGATTAGCAATTAAAGCTGAAAGTCTTGCTCTAGGAACAAGGAGAGGATCGGGAACGGATAATTCAGGATCTGATAATACGTCTTTAAGCTGTGTAAGGGGGTCGGATTTATATTCATCCATTGTAGACTCAGATGTTAAGAGCTCCAACAATCTTGATTTTGTTGTAGAATCAACAGTCGAGTTGTCTTCATTGGTATCTTTAAATTTGTGCGACTTTATATTAGTGCTATCTTTGTTTTTGCTTACAAGAATGGCTTTTAAAGTAATGTCTTCCATTTTCATCTTTTTCACTGCCGGCTCTAAATTGTCTGAAAAACATTTCTTTGTATCTGATGAGCTAACTGTTGGACTTGCACTTTTTCTTGAAACACCCAGATCTAAAGGCTCTTCCTGTTGAAAAATATTCATTTGCTTCACGTCCTGCGGAGGTCCGGCCAGAATTGTCTCCAAAAACTTTGTTTTGCTTTGTTGGTGCGCCGGTCGAGCTTTCGGTAATGCTGTCACTGGAATATGAGTCTCTTTTACTGTCGTTTCTTCAGGTATTCTCCAAATTTCATTCAGACTAGATACTTTTTTAACAACATTTTCTTCATGTTTAACAAAATTGATATCATTTTTTCTTTTATCTTTGCTATCTACGACAAGATCGATTGGAATTGGTGACGATATGCTTTCCTCTGTGTTACACAAGGCATTTTCCAATTCTTCCATTTCGATATCTTCTTCCGTGCATTCTTCAACATCGTTTGCAAAAATATCATCGTCCAGTGTATCTTCATTTCTTAGACGTTCGTCAATAGCCTCTTCAATATCGGTCTTTGGTGTTGCAACAAAAGCATAAACATCGTCAATATCTTCAATAGTTTTATTGTCGTCCTCTTCTACCTCTTCAATTAAATCTTCATGGCACTTATCATCACATTCTTCCATCGCAATATTTGAATTTTCAGATTCTAACCTATTTTCATCATGACAGTCCATATTTACACTATCTATGTTTTTAGATTCAGTTTCCAATTCTTTACTCTTGAAATCTATATCACAGTTTTCGTTATGGTCTAACACACAAACTGATTCACTTTCACTTTTTACTTCTTCATCTTTGGTATCTGTGCAGTTTTTGTCAGACGTTTCATCCTGTTTAACTTCAACCGGATTGACTAGAGCCGGGGTGGGTTGGTCTTGGTCCGAATTAGATATGTCTTTAGAACTTTTGTTAGACAAAGCAGATGCTAACCTTTCCGTCCTGGGGATGGCCCTCCATCCTTGTGCAGTCTTTGTAAGCCTAATTCTATTCCTTTTGTCGTAATCCTCGCAGAGTACTTGTACAATCCTCGTGTCGTCCTGTTTCACCCAGAGGAAGATCGGATTAACACGCGGGCTGTGTTCGACATGACTGCGCTTATGATGTTTATGTTTCCTCCTGTGTTTCCTAGGATAGTCCGCGGAACACGCCGACGAGGTCGTTGAACACGAAGTCGACCTTCTTCTGCATTTCTTTTTCTCTTCGCTTCTTTCTCGTTTTCTGCGCACGGCTTTCTTTGGATGGCGCGACTTGCCCCGCTCACGTGACCTGTCACAATCGATCTCATCGCGCGACCGCGACTCGTCTAGTTCTACAACTTCCCGCTGATAGGCGCTGCCTATTCTTTCTTCCACCGTACGAAGTATATGTTCCATAACATCGGCCACAATAAGACCCTCTTCTTCCGTTACGAGGTTCATTTCAGATAAACTACGGTTAAACGTAACGGAATCGGTTAATCCCAACGGAGAGAGATCGTCCTCTATTTGACAGCCGGAATCGCTACCATCGCACCGGTCCTCATCCGATCCCGCACTGTCACACACTTTCATTGCACTCTTTTTAACGATATCCTCGGCCCAAGGCCGCACTTGTATACTAAGGCTCATCACATAAACACTAGGTAATCCCACAACACAACTTCACACACATCGGAATGTGTCACTACACCCCTGTTACACTGTATCCAAATCGTGATAACATTCACTTTGCACCAAACACTTGAAAACACTAAAAACTATTTACATTCATATATTTAAAAAATACTTTATCTTATTATAACGTTCACGTTTAATGTCACTGCCTCAACTGACGGGCAAGGTTGTAAGCCTTAACTTCAGGCAGTATCGAAGTTTTACGGAGTGTTCCGAAACATTACGATTGTTTACTTCCCCTCCCCCTGCGCGTCAGCGAGAGGGATAGGACTTTGCTCCCGGAGGGGAGTAGAGATGGGCGGGGTTTAACTCTGTATACACACCTTCTATCTCCCCCACCGCTTCACAAAGCATAGTTCGATAACATACATGCAACTCCTGAACATTCCTCAGTGTTTGCTTGGAGTGCAATACACTTTTGTTCTATAAAACGTCAACCATATTACAATTTGATATTACACATTTTTATACATTCTTTAATTTTCAAATATAATAAACTCTCATATCACATTACTAAAAATTAATTAAATGATATTATTTATTCTATTCTGTCTATTTGAACTGTAGGCCTATATAACACGATAAAAAAAATGCAAATACAAAATTCAACTAATAATTTGATACAGTTGTTGCACAAACTACACAACCAAATTATAAAAAAAAAGTAATCCATAATGAAATGCTCTGAAACCATGAATAACCGAGGCCTATAACCTCGTTTTTAACTACGCTCCTTTTTATGATATAAAGTTAGTTCTGTACTTTTATTCCTCTACGATGGGTTAATTTTGCTAATCATTTAAAATAATTCAAACCGTATTATTAGTGGTACATTTAGACCTTTAACAATGTACTTTGGTTTATATTTCAATCTTAAATTATTGTAAAACTGTTAAAATATAGCAAAAGTTTAGGCTTACATTTATTAAATAACTTATGGCACTATCAAGTTTTATCTATCAGAATATATTTTTCAATAGGAATATTCTTTATCCTAATTACTTCTCTTCTTTTCAAATTATTGTGTGTAATTTGTTATAAATTTTATTATTTTTTACTGATTAAACTTAACGAAAACTTGTCTAGGTATCAGTAGGCCTACGTTACAGAGTTAAAATATTAGACTATACAGCCACTTACTATATAGGATAGGGAGCTACCGTGCTCATAGGAAATCTTGAAGTCTAGGTAGACTATAGGTAGGCATACGTTATGGGCTGGAGTTAAAACATTAGACTATACAGGCACTACTATATCTAGACTATATATATATATATATATATTATATATTAGATATTACTACTAAATATTAGTCTATAGCCTATTATATAGGGTAGGGAGCTACCGTGCTCATAAAAAAAACTGGACTGTGTATCACGAAAATCTACATAAGTCTAGGTATACTATAGGTAGGCCTACGTTACAGAGTTATAGGCTACATTAAACTATAGGCCTACAGACGCTATAGTCTACTATATTGGGTAGGGAGCTACCGTGCTCATAGAAAAACTGGACTGTGTAACACGAAAGCCTACCCGTGAGTAGCCTTTGGAGTCACCAGTTCACCGAGAAAAGATGAGATCTCCTGATAAAGGTATAAGACTCAAATATATTCAATTGTAAGTCGTGAAACAAATACAGTAATGTAAAGGGTATTGCCAATTCTATTTTCGATGTCGTAAGGGGAAATTACAGTCTAGGGACGGATAACGAGAGATAGAAAATGGATGCTAGAGGAAGTTTAATGTGACATATTCATGAAAGTAACTATATTGTTCCTTCCATTTTCGATTTAGCTATAAGGAGATATTATATTCTAGAGGTAAGGACGGAGAACGAGAGGTTGGAAATAGATGATATGGCTAAATGATAGCCTACTTGAGGAGGTATGATGTGATAAAATTCAGAATGGGTAGAGTATAGGCCTATTGGTCATTTCGATGTAGGGCCTATTTAGGGGAGATTACAGGTCTACTGACGGAAAATGGATGCTATAACTAACTGAGACTTGAGAAGGTGAGTTTGGGCATTATACATAGAAGAAGAATATTGATCATTTCAATTTCGATGTATTAAAGGAAGATTATATTTCTATGTACGGAGAACGAGAGGTCAGAATCGGAAGACCAAGGATATAAGATGAGATAACATATGGGAGGACAGTGTTTAGGCTCTTGGTATTTTCATTTTCATTATTGAGGGAAAATTGCAGATCTTGGAACGGAAAATGAGAGGTCGGAAATGGATGCTATGAGTAAGGGAGGTTTGAAGAGGTACGATAGGAGAAAATTAAGGATGTAGAGTATAGGTATTGGTATTCCATTAGATAGGAGAACTAGGGGTCGGGAATGAGTGCTATGACTAAGAGAGGTTTGAACAGGTACAGTGGGAGAAAATCAGGGTGTAGAGTATATTTGTTCTTCCATTGTGTCGGAGAACTAGGGGTCAGGAATGAATGCTATGACTAAGGGAGGTATGAAGAGGTACGATGGAATAAAATACAGGGTGTAGAGTATATTTGTTCTTCCATTGTGTCGGAGAACTAGGGGTCAGGAATGAATGCTATGACTAAGGGAGGTATGAAGAGGTACGATGGGATAAAATACAGGGTGTAGAGTATATTTGTTCTTCCATTGTGTCGGAGAACTAGGGGTCAGGAATGAATGCTATGACTAAGGGAGGTATGAAGAGGTACGATGGGATAAAATACAGGTTGTAGAGTATATTTGTTCTTCCATTGTGTCGGAGAACTAGGGGTCAGGAATGAATGCTATGACTAAGGGAGGTATGAAGAGGTACGATGGGATAAAATACAGGTTGTAGAGTATATTGGTTCTTCCATTTTAGAGGAATAAAAGGAAGATTTCATTTCTAAGGACGGAGAACAAGAGTTCGGCAACAGATGTAAAATCTGTAAAGATTGGAATCGTACTATTTGAAATAATTCCAAATGGAAAACTAAATACAAAATTAGTTTTTTAATTTGTATTAAATCTCTCTCTAAAATTATCTCCTATCTTCTTCAGCGAGCAACAAATTATTGGTCTATTTTGGTTTGCTCGGTTCTTTGAAAAATCGTGTCGCTAAATTTTCTTGAAACTAAATTGTAGAACCGACGGTTTTATAAATCAAATTACTTTGAATTTCGAAACGTAATAATCGAAAACGGAGCGCAAGATTTTATCTAATAAGATAGGCAAGGGTTGCGAAGATTGCCGGAAACCAAATTAAGCCCGCACGGCAACGGGTTTGCTGCAACGTTTTTAACAAGGGTCAGTTTAAAATTATTGAAAAGTAAAAACTTTGGAGCGTTATTAGGGCAGAGTGATGTGCTCTCCCTCTCTCTCCCTCTGTCGGCAAATGTAATTAATTCAAAACTGGTGCCGCTCACTTGCGTTTTGCTAATTGGATTTCGTCTCCAATATCGCAGTTCCTATTGGCTTTAACCAGTGCAATTATTTCTACACGTCTCCGCATTGAAATTTCAACGTCCGAAGAGACGCGTTCGCATTGTTAAACACCGGTTTCATTTAAACATTTCCCTTGATTTTGTTACCACGTCGAATAAATTTTTACGTCAGGTATTGTCAGCTACAGTTTTAATTATTATTCGCTTTACCCAACGGATTTAGAAATCAAATTTGTCCTGACATGATGTCGATTACTATTAGTACTGTACGTAGATTTTACTTTTACACAAATATATATAGCCCACCTAATATTTAGTTTTAGGATTGGCAATATTAAAAATAGGTTAGAATATAATTAGGCATAATAAAATAGGTTAAATATAATAGGTATAATATAAAACAGGAAGTTTGAGTGATAATTGTTGGGAGTGTGAAGTAAAATGCTATTAGAGGTATAGATCCAACCAGGGCACTCGTAACGGACTCCGCTTTAGGCGATTTTTAAAACTAGTTATTTTGGACCACATAATGTACAGATGTTAAAGTCTATCATGGTTTTACTTCTCATTGTTTCATATGACTTGTTTATAAAACACAACAATGAGACAGCTGATCTAGGCTATATCTTAATACACGCGATAATGTGTTATAAACGGACAAGCATTCGTATATCCCGACAGAGAGCGCTAGACACGAGCCCAAATACATCCGAATACTTCCGAATAAAAAACGATCCATACTTTTTCTTACTCTTCCTCCCCTTTTATCATTAGATAATATTATTATTAATTTACATATATTATAGAAACAGTATTATTTTATTATTTATGTTGAATTCACGCGTCTATGATCTTAGAATATATTACAACTTACCTTATTATATAGAGAGTTGTCAGAAACACAGTAACAATAATAAAACTTGGTTCTGGTGTTGAAAAAATCAAAAATTTTGCAAAAAGACAAAAAATAACATTCATGTTTATTCGTGCACTGGAATTAATCATTGAACAAATGACAAGCGGTTGAATATCAAGTCAAAGGTTTATTTATTTAGCGCGACGTTTCGGCAATGTTGATTTTGATAAATTGTATAGTAGGCCTATGTTTAAACCATTGTTCTGTAATATAAAAACATCTAAAAATCTTTTAATGTTGGTTGTATGTTTTTTATTGTTGTTTTATGGTTTTATTTATGGTTATTTTATGTGGGCGTTTTTTATGTGTTTGTATTGTTGTTCTCTCAGTTTATTGCTATTTTTAATTAGATTTTAGATTAGTTATGACTCTCACAATGTAGGGGGGGTTTTCATTAAGTTTTTGGTTGAAATTTCATTTAAAATTGCTTAAAGTTTAAAAACATTTTCGTTGTGTGTGTACTTGTATTTTTATGCTTATTTATAGTGTAATGTAAAAATTGTTTTCAGGCTTGATAATAGCAGCAAATAAGTTGCCGAAACGTTGCATTAAATAAATAAACCTTAGACTAGATGTTCAATCGGGTTGTCATTTGTTAAAAAAAAATGCCTTACAACATAGGCCTGCCTTTATAAAGTCGAGATTTCTTTATAAAAACCGAGCAACCCTACTATATTATACTAGATTATATTAGAGGTCTATGCCTATAATGCAACATAGGTACGAGGTATCCGGTTATAAAATGTTTGTTGAGAAAAAAAAATTGTAACTTTTGTAATTTGAGCTAACCAGTTCATTTGTAAATTGGAAGATTGCCTCTTTCTTACATGCGTTAATGAAATGCCGTTAGCCGACACTATATCAACATGAAGGCCACATCGCATGTCAACCGGTTATCTTACATTAGAAAACTTTATTTGTTTGTTTTTCTAACGAAATCTATTCTAAGGTTAGATGTAATTAATTATAAAGACTGTAAAGAAATTCGAGGTCTTGAGTCTCGTTAAAAGAGTCCTAACCTTAAAAATTATCACAAGACATGAATGGCGGTGATCCCATGAGGCCCAGACGGGCTACCAACAATAAGAAAGAAGAACTAGAATAATTAAGAAAGAGCGAATCCATGAATTTGAACTGTAAGGTCGTTTTTGTGGTTGGTGAGCAATAGTAAGATTTTCGGTAAAGTAATTATTAAAATCAGCGACCACCGATCGGCCAATTTTATTTCCTGGTCAATTTGACTTTGCTGAACACGAATCTGAAGGGTTTTTTTTTACTGCAAAGACATTTTAAAAAAAAAAAAAAAATATATATATATATATATATATATATATATATATATATATATATATAACCTAACTTGGTAAAAATATAGGCTAATCTTAATACGTTGGTTAAAATTTTGTTTGTTTGTCAAATTACTTCCTTTAGTGTGTAGAAATTATAATTTTATACAACATTACTATCTACCTATATTAAAATATACATACGAAGTATCCAGTCAGGATAGATTTGGTTGTAATTTTGGTCAATATTTAGACTTAGGCCTATTGCCGAAAATTACAACCCAAATCTATCCTGACTGGATACGTTATAGCTATATTTTAATATATTTAGATAGTAATTTTGTATACAATTATAACCAAATCTATCCTGACTGAAAACTTCGTAGGTATACTTTAATATAGGTAGATAGTAATGTAGAATAAAATTATAACCAAATCTATCCTGACTTGATAGCCTACTTCATAGGTATATTTTAATGTAGGTAAATAGTAATGTCGTATAAAATTATAACCAAATCTATCCTGACTGGATACTTCGTATGTATACTTTAATATAGGTAGATAGTAATGTAGAATAAAATTATAACCAAATCTATCCTGACTTGATACTTCATAGGTATATTTTAATGTAGGTAAATAGTAATGTCGTATAAAATTATAACCAAATCTATCCTGACTGGATACTTCATAGGTATATTTTAATGTAGGTAAATAGTAATGTCGTATAAAATTATAACCAAATCTATCCTGACTGAATACTTCGTGGGTATATTTTAATAACCTATACTCGTACGTAGATAGTAATGTTGAATAAAATTAAAACCAAATTTAACCTGACTTGATACTTTATAGGTATATTTTAATGTAGGTAAATAGTAATGTCGTACAAAATTATAACCAAATCTATCCTGAGTGGCTACTTCGTAGGTATACTTTAATATAGGTAATGTCGTATAAAACTATAACCAAATCTATCCTGACTGGATACTTCATAGGTATATTTTAATGTAGGTAAATAGTAATGTCATATAAAATTATAACCAAATCTATCCTGACTGAATACTTCGTGGGTATATTTTAATAGCCTATACTCGTACATAGATAGTAATGTTGAATAAAATTAAAACCAAATTTATCCTGACTTGATACTTCATAGGTATATTTTAATGTAGGTAAATAGTAATGTCGTATACAACTACAGTATAACCAAATCTATCCTGACTGAATACTTCGTGGGTATATTTTAATAGCCTATACTCGTACATAGATAGTAATGTTGAATAAAATTAAAACCAAATTTATCCTGACTTGATACTTCATAGGTATATTTTAATGTAGGTAAATAGTAATGTCGTATACAACTACAGTATAACCAAATCTATCCTGACTGAATACTTCGTGGGTATATTTTAATAGCCTATACTCGTACATAGATAGTAATGTTGAATAAAATTAAAACCAAATTTATCCTGACTTGATACTTCATAGGTATATTTTAATGTAGGTAAATAGTAATGCCATATAAAATTATAACCAAATCTATCCTGACTGAATACTTCGTGGGTATATTTTAATAGCCTATACTCGTACATAGATAGTAATGTTGAATAAAATTAAAACCAAATTTATCCTGACTTGATACTTCATAGGTATATTTTAATGTAGGTAAATAGTAATGCCATATAAAATTATAACCAAATCTATCCTGACTGAATACTTCGTGGGTATATTTTAATAGCCTATACTCGTACATAGATAGTAATGTTGAATAAAATTAAAACCAAATTTATCCTGACTTGATACTTCATAGGTATATTTTAATGTAGGTAAATAGTAATGTCGTATACAACTACAGTATAACCAAATCTATCCTGACTGAATACTTCGTGGGTATATTTTAATAGCCTATACTCGTACATAGATAGTAATGTTGAATAAAATTAAAACCAAATTTATCCTGACTTGATACTTCATAGGTATATTTTAATGTAGGTAAATAGTAATGTCGTATACAACTACAGTATAACCAAATCTATCCTGACTGAATACTTCGTGGGTATATTTTAATAGCCTATAGGCTACTCGTACATAGATAGTGATGTTGAATAAAATTAAAACCAAATTTATCCTGACTTGATACTTCATAGGTATATTTTAATGTAGGTAAATAGTAATGCCATATAAAATTATAACCAAATCTATCCTGACTGAATACTTCGTGGGTATATTTTAATAGCCTATACTCGTACATAGATAGTAATGTTAAAATAAAATTAAAACCAAATTTATCCTGACTTGATACTTCGTGGGTATATTTTAATATACTCGTACATAGATAGTAATGTTGAATAAAATTATAACCAAATCTATCCTGACTGAATACTTCGTGGGTATATTTTAATATACTCGTACATAGATAGTAATGTTGAATAAAATTATAACCAAATCTATCCTGACTGAATACTTCGTGGGTATATTTTAATATACTCGTACATAGATAGTAATGTTGAAATTAAATTATAACCAAATCTACCCTGACTGAATACTTCGTGGGTATATTTTAATATACTCGTACGTAAATAGATATTTAATAATACAATAGTAACGTTGGTTTTGTTTTAATTATTCCAGACTATCAAGAGAATCGAGCTGTTCTACTCTACAAATAAAACACTAAATTACTACACATGCTTGTGTCAATTTCAAGCGTACAGTTTATGAAACGCATTTTCAGTACTCGGTAAGTAAACATAATTTCACTTTATTACTTTTATGGTTATGTTTTGACACTTGATTGTATCAAATTGCTTGAAGCAATTTGTAAACTGAATTAATGGATGTTGGCCTCACCAGTAAAAATAGTGTAGAGCCGCCAATGAGTAGCCTACCCTGTAACATAGTTATTAGTTTTATGGGGAAGATTTTGAGTTAATTAAGTTCTGTATATTGTAAAGTGAAGTTAGGTTTTGTCTTTTTCATAATTTTGAAGTTTTTGGGCGACAACGAAATATTTTATAATTTTTTCTGTGTTCCTGACGATTTTTTACGTCACTAGATATATTTTTTTGTAACATCGGTGGAGATTGGATCCACAGGGTCTACATCGATTAAGTTATTTTGAAAATTTTGTATTATTTTGATAAAATGAGTTTTTGAAATACATTAGAAATTAGAAAATAGTTGATTTTTCGGTTGTCTTAGCCAATGTACACGGTTTTAATAACGACAAAAATTTTAAAAAACTGTAACAGCATAGACAGAAATATATATAGACTGTAAGAATATGATTGTAGCAAGCAATTACAACTTTCCTCCAGAGGCTAGTTTGGCTTTAGAGGGAAAACAAATTTTGTTCATATTTCAAAAGAGTGCAAGATTTTAAATGATTTATCACACACACACACACACACACACACACACACACACACACACACACACACACACACACACACACACACACACACACACACACACACACACACACACACACACACACACACACACACACACACACACACACACACACACACACACACACACACACACACACACACACACACACACACACACACACACACACACACACACACACACAACTTTCACTCTCTCTCTCTCTCTCTTTAAATTTTCAATCATTAATAAAATACTTTTTATTTAAAAATTCACTTAAGTTCAAATACATCTTTTAAAAATTGTATTGGATGACAGTTAATGATAGGCCTAATAGCCTACAGTTTTTTTCAAGTATTAATTAATTCATTAAATTTAATAATTGATTTTAATAATTAATTTCGCTTTCTATTTTTCCACTTAATATTGTGATTCTGTCATATGTAGGATGACTAAAATAAAATGTTTCTTGTCAACCTCAGTAGGAATTGACATTAAAATGTGTTTTAATATTAGTTGCTTAACTCTATTTTTTATATGATATAAATAAATATTCAGGATGGTTAATATATCATTTTGCATTAAATTAAGACATAGGAACGAACTAGAAATTGCAAATTTATTATTTGTGTTATTATTGTTTTTTAAAGTTAGGGGTAGTGGTCAGGAACAGCGCTGAGTATGTAAAATTCCTGCACACTTAATATGCCTCTTATAACTCAGATCGATCATTTCCTTTGTATGAATTTATTTTTAATTGGCCAAGAAGTTGTGTGCCTTAGCAAATTAACTTACAGTAGGCCTAAACTTTGAATTTTGCAAAACCATTTGCAATCGAGTGTTGTAGTACGCACACGTTTAAGCTCTGTCGGCTACGCATTCTTTACGTCAGTAGTTCACATATGCCTGCTTTACGCATATAGCGGCGTTTACCCGTATCAAATAGATATTTTTTGGCGTATTAGAAATTATGTTTTTAAATTGATTGTTTGTATTGATTGTCAGTGAACGTCATTAGATATGTTTATTTACGTAGCGTAACACCGCCCCCCCCATCGAAGAGAAAGGAGCAGGAATGCAGGAAATTAGCAATGTACGATACAGAAGTCCCGAGCTATTGATCATTCTCAGTTTAGTTGGCAGCTGATGGGTCTTAGTTATTTCCTGCGCTACTACGCGAACTGAAAATATCTAGTGTCAAAGATAAGAGTTATTTTCCAGGGGGCGCGCGACCTTTTTGGAACTGCGGGCCAATTATTTGCTCATTTTCCGCGACCGGGGCCGCAAGAATAAATTTACAGAGTTCAACAATTGCAATTCGTATTATTTAGTTATGCTTGGATTTTTAAATATCATATTCTACATTTTATTTTGTAATATGTGTAAATACCATACACACACAGCCATTTTGTAATATAGGGATATAGTATATAGGCTATACCTGAAACATTTTGTGTGGATGTCAATAATTCCCTACCTTTACGATGTTGCAATGTTATTATCACATCAGGATTAAAAACGTGAAACAATTTTCACCTTGAAAATATTATAAACATAAAATGAAGCCTGAAAATGTTAATTTTGGTGAGAAGTTTGACACTGTTTTTCTTTTTATAATTGTTCAGTGTCTATTTTAATGTGGCTGTTATTTTCAAAGTTGATTCCTAGTGATTGTCACATAAACGCGTACAAGCTTTATATTTGATAGTTTTCATTAATGAAAACGCATGCTCAGAAATAAAAGTAGGACTACTACCGAACCAACACGAAATTAAAAAAAAAAAAAAATACTTCTCTCAGATTAACCATTTCTAGAGATAAGTAATTTTTGTAGTAATCCATTGATGAAACTTCTAACAATTTTAATCTGAATCAGGTACAAGAGGTTAATAGGTTCTATTTGAATATTGTCACAAACACTAGTATAGCAATATTGTGTTGGTTTTTGCCTTTCCCTATGAATAGTAGGCCCTATTACGTTTCTCTAAATTCAAGAGCAACACCTTAGAGTGATATGCGGGCTGCGGGTTGTGCAGTGTGCACCCCTTCCCTATACAGTAACTTTATTAGTAATGTAGGCCATGTAACAAAAAACTATATATTGCATTTAAAATATAATATTGAATCAAAATTTTAAGAGTTTCATCTTACAAATACATTATCACACATTTTAATTGATTACGCTATTATTTGGGCCCTATTTATTGAAGATACACGTTAGCTCAACATTACACTAGCTTTCTTGCGTTCTCTATAAATGCTAAAGTCATAGAATATAAAGTCGCTCAAACAACGTTGGAATAGAAACGTTAAGATTATGCTTGTAATTGTGAAAGAAATAATCTAGCTATGTTTAATTAGTAAGTGCCTGGACCTATTTAAAGCTTTGAATTGAGCAAAAGAGGGCGGTTACTCTACAATATTGACTAAAATCAAAACAATTATAAACTCACATTCTGTTAAATGCTACATCATTAATATATGTTTATGAAAACTATACGGTAGTAGTTTTACGAAATACCACTTTACGAATCAATATACCATTTTATGTAAAAGGGGTAAATTTTAAGGGGCTAACTACTGGGCCAGGAGTTTTCCCTTTCCCCCGAAACGTTTTGCGAAATTCTACTCCTAATGATATGGACAAGGAAATGTTTTCTGAATGCTTAGTAGATGTGAAGCAAAGAATATCAGTAGGACGGCTAGTAGTGCGGAAACTCAAATTGAAATATACTGTCCCGCCCTGCCACCCGTGAACACAAAGCAGTGACGTATCTTGGATACATTTATATAGGGATGAAAGGGAAACTGAACTTATCACAAACAAGTAATATTGAAAAATTATTTTTTAAAGTCAATTCCTACTGAGTTTGACAAAGAAAATTTTTATTTGTTTACTTTTTATTTTATAGTTACAAATAATAAATATGTTTATGTGTATAGGTCTCTCTCTCTCTCTCTCTCTCTCTCTCTCTCTATATATATATATATATATATATATATATATATATAATACATATGTGCTGATGCTGCGTCAGACTTAGTCTAGGCACATACTGCGTCAGACTTAGTCCACGCACATGCTGCGTTAGACATAGTCCAGGCACATGGTGCGTCAGACTTAGTCCAGGCGCATGGCGCGTCAGACTTAGTCCAGGCACATGGTGCGCCAGACTTAGTCCAGGCACATCCTGCGTCAGACTTGGTCCAGACACATGCTGCGTCAGACTGGCTCCAGGCACATGCTGCGTCAGACTTGGTCCAGGCACATGCTGCGTCAAACTGGGTCCAGATCAAATTTGGACTCTGTACTCTGGTCATGCTCCTCAGTATGGCGCCCAGAAACAGATTCACTGATTGCATTGTACTTTTGAATTTGCAGAACGACAGCAAACCTTAGTAATATTTCTATTAAGCACAGTGTTAGCTTAATAAGGAGTTCGTTTATCTAAAATTCACTGCTTTTCTCCTCGGCCCCTACTTCTCAACTCCCACTTTCTCCTCCCTCTTTGTACTCTTTATCTAGAGTATAAAGAGAGTAAAACCCTTATGCCTCAATTACCACCAACCATAGGTCTTACCTCCCAAAACAGAAACGTTTTACGGCACTACAAAAGAATAGAGTTTCGTCCAAAAGTAAAGCTCTTGCAAGCTGATAGCAATGGAGGCTTCAATAAATCTATTGTTTTTTCTGTTATCTCCAATTAGCTGAGGTCATTAACAAGCAGAGACCTTGCAAAGCCAGATTTCGTAGTAGCGATAAGGCAAGGTTGTCTCGCTCGTTTCAGAGGATTACATAGCATGCCCTTGAGCCGCACTAAGTGGCTTACTGTTCGAAACCTTTGTAAATCTTGTACTTTTATTTGTCGTCATCGAAAGCTTTGCTCATTCGACAAACATTTCTTCACTTACTAACCGCACTACTTTAAAAAGTGGAAGTTTTATAACCATGAAAACCTCTAGTTAACCACTTCCGGGATGACAGTGGTACTCCTGCCAGAGGCACAAGTAAATTGCCGCCGGAGTAACTGTAACTGGCCCTTTCCGATACACCACTTTGTAGAACGAATGATATTAAAGGAAGGCAGAACCATTGAAGATATAAGGATGGATATAAGTTCACTTTATACTGAGAGTAAGTGATATGTGGGCAAAATGTGGAAACGGGGTTGGATTTAGAACGTTAAAATGGCCGCATCTGAGGCAAGGAACCATTGAAGATGTAAGGAGGGATATAAGTTCACTTTATACTGGGAGTAAGTGATATATGGGCACAGTGTGGAAACGGGGTTGCATTTAGAACGTTAAAATGGATGCATCTGAGGTAAGGAACCATTAAAGATATAAGGAGGGATGTAAGTTCACTTTATATTGGGAGTAAGTGATATGTGGGCAAAATGTGGAATCGGGGTTGGATTTAGAACGTTGAAATGGATGCATCTGAGGTAAGGAACCATTGAAGATATAAGGAGGGATATAAGTTCACTTTATACTGGGAGTAAGTGATATGTGGGCACAATGTGGAAACCGGGTTGGATTTAGAACGTTAAAATGGACGCATCTGAGGCAAGGAACCATTGAAGATATAAGGAGGGATATAAGTTCACTTTATACTGGGAGTAAGTGATATGTGGGCAAAATGTGGAATCGGGGTTGGATTTAGAACGTTGAAATGGATGCATCTGAGGTAAGGAACCATTGAAGATATAAGGAGGGATATAAGTTCACTTTATACTGGGAGTAAGTGATATGTGTTCACAATGTAGAAACGGGGTTGGATTTAGAACGTTGAAATGGATGCATCTGGGGCAAGGAACCATTAAAGATATAAGGAGGGATGTAAGTTCACTTTATATTGGGAGTAAGTGATATGTGGGCAAAATGTGGAAACGGGGTTGGATTTAGAACGTTGAAATGGATGCATCTGAGGTAAGGAACCATTGAAGATATAAGGAGGGATATAAGTTCACTTTATACTGGGAGTAAGTGATATGTGGGCAAAATGTGGAATCGGGGTTGGATTTAGAACGTTGAAATGGATGCATCTGAGGTAAGGAACCATTGAAGATATAAGGAGGGATATAAGTTCACTTTATACTGGGAGTAAGTGATATGTGGGCAAAATGTGGAAACGGGGTTGGATTTAGAACGTTGAAATGGATGCATCTGAGGTAAGGAACCATTAAAGATATAAGAAGGGATGTAAGTTCACTTTATATTGGGAGTAAGTGATATGTGGGCAAAATGTGGAATCGGGGTTGGATTTAGAACGTTGAAATGGATGCATCTGAGGTAAGGAACCATTGAAGATATAAGGAGGGATACAAGTTCACTTTGTACTGGGAGTAAGTGATATGTGTTCACAATGTAGAAACGGGGTTGGATTTAGAACGTTGAAATGGATGCATCTGAGGCAAGGAACCATTAAAGATATAAGGAGGGATGTAAGTTCACTTTATATTGGGAGTAAGTGATATGTGGGCAAAATGTGGAATCGGGGTTGGATTTAGAACGTTGAAATGGATGCATCTGAGGTAAGGAACCATTGAAGATATAAGGAGGGATATAAGTTCACTTTATACTGGGAGTAAGTGATATGTGTTCACAATGTAGAAACGGGGTTGGATTTAGAACGTTGAAATGGATGCATCTGGGGCAAGGAACCATTGAAGATGTAAGGAGGGATATAAGTTCACTTTATACTGGGAGTAAGTGATATGTGGGCAAAATGTGGAAACGGGGTTGGATTTAGAAACGTTGAAATGGACGCATCTGAGGCAAGGAACCATTGAAGATGTAAGGAGGGATATAAGTTCACTTTATACTGGTCGTAAGTGATATGTGGGAAAAAGGTGGAAACGGGGTTTGATTTAGAACGTTAAAATGGACGCATCAGAGGCAAGGAACCATTGAAGATATAAGGAGGGATATCAGTTCACTTTATACTGGGAGTAAGTGATATGTGGGCAAAATGTGGAAACGGGGTTGGATTTAGAACGTTAAAATGGACGCATCTGAGGCAAGGAACCATTGAAGATATAAGGAGGGATACAAGTTCACTTTATACTGTGAGTAAGTGATATGTGTTCACAATGTAGAAACGGGGTTGGATTTAGAACGTTAAAATGGATGCATCTGGGGCAAGGAACCATTGAAGATATAAGGAGGGATATAAGTTCACTTTATACTGGGAGTAAGTGATATGTGGGCAAAATGTGGAAACGGGGTTGGATTTAGAACGTTGAAATGGATGCATCTGGGGCAAGGAACCATTGAAGATATAAGGAGGGATATAAGTTCACTTTATACTGGGAGTAAGTGATATGTGGGCAAAATGTGGAAACGGGGTTGGATTTAGAACGTTGAAATGGATGCATCTGGGGCAAGGAGCCATTGAAGATATAAGGAGGGATATAAGTTCACTTTATACTGGGAGTAAGTGATATGTGGGCACAATGTGGAAACCGGGTTGGATTTAGAACGTTGAAATGGATGCATCTGGGGCAAGGAACCATTGAAAATATAAGGAGGGATATAAGTTCACTATATACTGGGAGTAAGTGATATGTGGGCAAATGTGGAAACGGGGTTGGATTTAGAACGTTAAAATGGACGCATCTGAGGTAAGGAACCATTGAAGATATAAGGAGGGATATAAGTTCACTATATACTGGGAGTAAGTGATATGTGGGCAAAATGTGGAAACGGGGTTGGATTTAGAACGTTAAAATGGGCGCATCTGAGGTAAGGAACCATTGAAGATATAAGGAGGGATATAAGTTCACTTTATACTGGTCGTAAGTGATATGTGGGCAAAATGTGGAAACGGGGTTGGATTTAGAACGTTAAAATGGACGCATCTGAGGTAAGGAACCATTGAAGATGTAAGGAGGGATATAAGTTCACTTTATACTGGTCGTAAGTGATATGTGGGCAAAATGTGGAAACGGGGTTGGATTTAGAACGTTAAAATGGACGCATCTGAGGCAAGGAACCATTGAAGATATAAGGAGGGATATAAGTTCACTTTATACTGGGAGTAAGTGATATGTGGGCAAAATGTGGAAACGGGGTTGGATTTAGAAACGTTAAAATGGACGCATCTGAGGCAAGGAACCATTGAAGATATAAGGAGGGATATCAGTTCACTTTATACTGGGAGTAAGTGATATGTGGGCAAAATGTGGAAACGGGGTTGGATTTAGAACGTTGAAATGGATGCATCTGGGGCAAGGAACCATTGAAGATATAAGGAGGGATATAAGTTCACTTTATACTGGGAGTAAGTGATATGTGGGCACAATGTGGAAACCGGGTTGGATTTAGAACGTTGAAATGGATGCATCTGGGGCAAGGAACCATTGAAGATATAAGGAGGGATATAAGTTCACTTTATACTGGGAGTAAGTGATATGTGGGCACAATGTGGAAACCGGGTTGGATTTAGAACGTTGAAATGGATGCATCTGGGGCAAGGAACCATTGAAGATATAAGGAGGGATATAAGTTCACTTTATACTGGTCGTAAGTGATATGTGGGCACAATGTGGAAACCGGGTTGGATTTAGAACGTTGAAATGGATGCATCTGGGGCAAGGAACCATTGAAGATATAAGGAGGGATATAAGTTCACTTTATACTGGGAGTAAGTGATATGTGGGCAAATGTGGAAACGGGGTTGGATTTAGAACGTTAAAATGGACGCATCTGAGGTAAGGAACCATTGAAGATATAAGGAGGGATATAAGTTCACTATATACTGGGAGTAAGTGATATGTGGGCAAAATGTGGAAACGGGGTTGGATTTAGAACGTTAAAATGGGCGCATCTGAGGTAAGGAACCATTGAAGATATAAGGAGGGATATAAGTTCACTTTATACTGGTCGTAAGTGATATGTGGGCAAAATGTGGAAACGGGGTTGGATTTAGAACGTTAAAATGGACGCATCTGAGGTAAGGAACCATTGAAGATGTAAGGAGGGATATAAGTTCACTTTATACTGGTCGTAAGTGATATGTGGGCAAAATGTGGAAACGGGGTTGGATTTAGAACGTTAAAATGGACGCATCTGAGGCAAGGAACCATTGAAGATATAAGGAGGGATATAAGTTCACTTTATACTGGGAGTAAGTGATATGTGGGCAAAATGTGGAAACGGGGTTGGATTTAGAAACGTTAAAATGGACGCATCTGAGGCAAGGAACCATTGAAGATATAAGGAGGGATATCAGTTCACTTTATACTGGGAGTAAGTGATATGTGGGCAAAATGTGGAAACGGGGTTGGATTTAGAACGTTGAAATGGATGCATCTGGGGCAAGGAACCATTGAAGATATAAGGAGGGATATAAGTTCACTTTATACTGGGAGTAAGTGATATGTGGGCACAATGTGGAAACCGGGTTGGATTTAGAACGTTGAAATGGATGCATCTGGGGCAAGGAACCATTGAAGATATAAGGAGGGATATAAGTTCACTTTATACTGGGAGTAAGTGATATGTGGGCACAATGTGGAAACCGGGTTGGATTTAGAACGTTGAAATGGATGCATCTGGGGCAAGGAACCATTGAAGATATAAGGAGGGATATAAGTTCACTTTATACTGGTCGTAAGTGATATGTGGGCACAATGTGGAAACCGGGTTGGATTTAGAACGTTGAAATGGATGCATCTGGGGCAAGGAACCATTGAAGATATAAGGAGGGATATAAGTTCACTTTATACTGGGAGTAAGTGATATGTGGGCACAACGTGGAAACCGGGTTGGATTTAGAACGTTGAAATGGATGCATCTGGGGCAAGGAGCCATTGAAGATATAAGGAGGGATATAAGTT
Source organism: Prosapia bicincta (assembly GCA_036971475.1). NCBI lineage: Eukaryota > Metazoa > Arthropoda > Insecta > Hemiptera > Cercopidae > Prosapia > Prosapia bicincta. The sequence continues at coordinate 247,047,834 of JBAIZL010000001.1, forward strand.
CACTTTATACTGGGAGTAAGTGATATGTGGGCAAAATGTGGAAACGGGGTTGGATTTAGAACGTTAAAATGGACGCATCTGAGGCAAGGAACCATTGAAGATATAAGGAGGGATATAAGTTCACTTTATACTGGGAGTAAGTGATATGTGGGCAAAATGTGGAAACGGGGTTGGATTTAGAAACGTTGAAATGGATGCATCTGGGGCAAGGAGAGTTCTTGCGAACAGCTTTAAATCTTGTTGCATGAGTGAATAGTACTCATGCTAGAAACATCGCTTGTTACAAACAATTGACATCGTAATTTTAACTACGACCGCAGAACTAACAGCTCTATAAATATTATTAGAAAGATGCAAACACAAAAGTTATGGTACAGAACGAGGCCAAAATGGGGTAAACTAAAAAAACCCGCTGAAATAACAAACTTAAAAGGCAAAACGGCAAAAGCAACTTTCTAGAAAGAACCAGCCGCGATCATAGGGCTGAAAACAGTCTCTAAATAACATTTATTAAATACGTCCTAATTACTTCTAATTACTACTTATAGCTCTAGTCATTAGCAAGTCAGAATATTGCATAATAATGTATACAGTTAAAGTATTAAAAATTCATAATTACAGTTATTAACAATAGAGAAAGTGACGAAACAGTGAGTAATACATACATAATAATACCAACACGACAACACGACGGCATTTTAAACATACATACACAATATTTCTTAGTACGTAGGATACTGTATTAGAAAATCACTTAAACATAACCTCCAAATAACCTCTAAGTGTAGACAAAACAAGCTATTAGCGATAACCTACCACTATGCGCGCGTGTGTGTGTTGTGTGTGTGTGTGTGTGTGTGTGTGTGTGTGTGTGTGTGTGTGTGTGTGTGTGTGTGTGTGTGTGTGTGTGTGTGTGTGTGCGAGCGCGAGCTTGTGTATGTATTAAAACAAGTGTGGATATTCAAATACAAGAATTATTTATTAATTTTTTATCCAAAGCTTTTCGTGGCAAACAGTACTAACATAATCAGGAATGAATAATGTAAGTTATACAACATATGTTAGATTGGAATCAGCATAATTGTTGCCAAATTTATTACAATATTGCCAAGTTTTTCTCGTTGCCGTAATATTATAGTCATTGAATATAGTATCATATTTAGATCGTATTTGTATTTTGTTATTTATTAATTTGTTATTAATACTATATTTGTATATTTCGAATGCTATATATTTATATCTTCCTTCTTAATCCTTTGATAATTTCTTGAAGTTACTATAAATATTTCTCAAGTAAATATAAATGAAGCCCATATTGTATTATTATAGTTATAATTTTTTTTTGATTTTTGTAAATCCAGTTACTATGTTGTTTTTTAAAAATATTATAATTAGGTTTGTCGATAGTTTTATTTTTATAACCATTTTGTATTGCTATTTGATATATTGTGTTTTTTTTCTCATTTTATTTTATTTATTCATGGGAATTTTATGCAATCTATATAATAAGTTGTATAAAGCAGCCACTATTTATTAACAACGTCAACAATAGTTTATGCCTATCCGAACTTTATGTAAATTTGTTAAAACTTTCTGAGACAGATCGTTTTCGATCGCTATGTGCCGATCTTCATCAGTGTCTTCTGCTTGGAGATGTTGGGTCAAGTGTTGACGGTTTTAAAGACAGGTTTTCGATAGTATCAAAGAGTATGTGTGATTTGTATTGCGTTTGTTCGTTTAATATGTTTGTACTTTGTGTTTTTGTGTGCCTGTAAATTTTTTATTGTTCTAGTGTGTTGATGTGGTTTTTTTTTTATGTGTAGGATTTCTAGGTTATGGTAAATGTCTGTGTATTTGTGTCCTGTATCTTTTATGTGGTAGTAAAATGTTGAGTTGGTGTTCTGTTTTGTGTTCCTCGACTCTTTGTTTAAAGCTGCGACCTGTTTGTCCAATGTAGAATTTGTTACATTCGTCGCAGTTCAGTTTGTATACGCCTGGTGCTTGTAGTTTATCCTTGTTGTTGGTGTTCTGTTGTATTTTGTATTGTAACTTGTTATTAGTTTTGTATGCTATTTTGTATCCTATTTTTTTAAATTTACTGGCTATTTTGTTTGTTGTTTTGTTTATGAATGGTAATGTGATGTACTTGTTTTCCCTGCCTGTAGTGTTAATTTTAGTGTTTTTTTGTATTTTGTATCATAGTTTGTCTATTATTGTGGTGTTGTATCATTTGTGTATGCTAAATATTTAATTGTGTCTAGTTCTTTGTTTGTTGACCACAGAAAACTCTACCTGTTCACCCTTTGTTGCGTCATAATTAGTTATACTGCAAGGTTTATAAATATTAAATATTTTCTTGCTGTTTATATTTATTACTACGATATAATGATTGCCAATACGTAATACGTAATTCACAAAAATAAAATTAACCCTAGGCTTTTCGCTAACTGATTGTTAACATTTCACATTTCGACTACAACTATTGAAATCTGTACAGTGTTTATATATGTATATATATATATATATTTATATATAGATATAACAGATATGATATAGAATTGAGCATTCAAACGTTGGTGAAATCAAGGGTTTCATGTTTCACATCAAGGATCGTCACTTGGAACCTACATAAAATAATGCCAGGACATTACAAGGTCATCTGGTGACAAACCCATATGCACAGCAAGATACCTTCCAAAATATAAAAAAGATCTAAATGGGAAGCTAGATATCAGGGAAAGGAAGGGCGCAGGTGGTGGTGTGTTATAGAGACATCTATGGAAGGTTTCCTCTCAACCGGAGATTAGGCTTTTGAACCTTTGGAGTTGGAGGAGAACTTAACTAATTCGCCTAATTCTCCCAAGCCAGCATCGCACCTTGTCTGTGACAATTTCGCCGTTAATATAATAAACGAAACAGACTGAACGAACAGAGCAAAAAACGTCGTGCCAACGTATATTTAGCCTTCGGATACGTATTGGATTGTTGTGTCTGGAGTCGGCCATAAAGTGATCGTGGGTGTGAGCTCGCCCACTGCCTTCCCACGCTCTTCCACAGATACAGTGAAGTAAACGTTTCTTACCAACATGTGTACAACATAAAGTACGGCCTGCGTTGAGAATCTGTGCGACTTATTGATTTTAAATAAAACCAAACAGCGCCACGCAAAATTCTTCCTTCGGTACAAATATAAATTGGGGCGAATATGTACAAAGGCACTCAGACTTTCGCCTTTGCAGTTTTATTTTCACTGTCATATATTATATATAGTATTTAATATGCTATCAATATGCAAAAATATTTTTTAAATTTTCATTAATTAACGTTATTATTATTATTTTAATTTAAAAATGCGTGATAAACATCTGGCGACCACATCTGATCACTTTTAGTAAAACTTCAGATGTGTTAAGTACACTGAAAATAATAATTTAAAAATTTTAAAAATACGAGTTGAAAGTAAAAGTGCGTTTGAATATTTACTACGTAATAAATCTTAACAAACTGTTGTGAATAAATTTCTAGATAAACGAGCTGGAGACAAAAGAAGTGAGCTAACGGTCAGTATTGGGGACTAATGGTTTATCGTATCCCAAAAATCGCTTAGTTAGAGTAGTACCAAGGAAGTAAACGTAACCATGAGTGAATGGAAATAGCTTTCAACTATCCATGTGTACCCCTAATTAGGTTCACTATAAGTGTAAAAAATTAAGAGAATTCGCTTGAGAACAAAATGCTCCCAGAATGCTTATTTAATTGTTTTATTTTATAAAATGAAATTACTGTAAATATTCCTTGATAACATCATAAAATCCAAACGCAGTGACAGGTTGTTGTCGATAAAAAAAATTATAGATAATTTTTAGGATGAATAAAATGCATAACTGAGAAGGCTTGATCTGTTGAAGAAGGAAAAGAACTAATTGCAGAACATTTCTGCCATTCGTTTAACATCTGTCGTCGAGACGTTTTTGTTTCCTAGCTTTGATTCTGTCTGGTCCTTGAAATCAGGGAAAGCGGATGAAACCATAGCCTCTGGGGAGAACACTAGGTTTGTCACAGGGGCGGGACCGTGGCCAGTTCAGGATTTAGATAAAAGTCGTTGCTATCCTGAATAGCGGTACACTAAAGCCCTTCTTCTTCGGGTTGGACTCGGTCGTTTCTGACTGTGGGAGTCACGAGGCTGGTGGTTTCGTGAAGGTAGAGCTTTCCTTGAGATAGTTTTCTCCGCTGCGGTAGAGTATCTACTTAAGTCTGGGGATCTAAGGGTTATGTAGGGAGACAGATATCTTCTCTATTTCATCAGGAAGGCTTCTTTATCTGCAGAAGGATATCTACTTAAGTCTGGTGGGTATAGGATAAGTCGGATTGATAAGGAATCTAAAACTGTAACAAATATTTCAATATTTATTTGGTAAGTATATATTTATTTTCAAGATACATAGCCTATATGGTGTAAAGATTGTAACTCGACGTTTTCTGAAAGCTATCTTGAATTGTATATTTTACTGTAAAAGCCCGAATTTTGGTATATTATAGGTTTTAAATCATCTGTGATCATAGTTAATTGAAAGTTTACCCATCATACGCTCGGTAAACCTATGGTAGGTGTAGACAAATGGATATGCCTGTAAGGTTATGTTAGGCTATATAGCTATTTCTTGTTGCTACCAAGAAAATTGTTTCAGAAATATTAATTTTTGCTTATTCCTGAAACCAACACTTAACAATCATTGGTAAAACCTATCATCTCCAAACTCTAATGCAAAAATCCCGAATAATTATGTCTTATTTGTAAACATTTAGTAGCTCATGTTAGAAAAATTTACTAGTAAAACGTACGTTTACCACTATACGCGCTCTTACGGTACATATATTTGTAAATTGTAGTGCAATACGTATCACAAAGGACGGCGTCTGTTAGACGTTTCTCATGATTTTAGAAGCTCTGGGATTTCTATCAATTGACATCGACCTAATTTTTCCGAATAATACATTCCGACTCATGATAGTGAACACAGTTTTTAGTAGGATAGGCCTACGCACTTGAAGAATAAGATAGTCGAATTAAAATAAAAAGGTATTTAGAATTCGGTTGATAGCATTGTTTGTCATTATTAAGGCTCTGGATTCTTCGAGCGGATTCGTTATAACGCTGAACAGAAAAGCATGGGAATTTCGGTTGCCATGAAGACAACCAGCTTGGGTGGAAGCGTTGACCAGCGTCTATTCAACCTTGGCTGACAAAATACCTTTTTAATTTTAACTCCACTATAGGTTACGTTTTTTTGGTAAAATTAGGCAATGATAAACTGTAATAAAACTATCTTTCACTAAGTCTTCTTTAGGGCTTTCAGTGTTTGTGTCATTTTAATTCTTGGTCTCAAATTCAGCTATTTTATCCGAAAAGCATCGCTTATAAAAAGGTTTTAGCAACGTTTTAATAGAACGTATGGAATATTTAGGTCTATTAAATAACAGTTGTAAACAGTTTTGCACTAAACTCATGGAATATTGTAGGATAAAAGAATATTTGTAAATAAAAAAATTTTCAACGTACGTTAAAAGCGATGTGAAAATGTACTTGTTTACGTGCAAACAACGAGCAGAGTGCTTGTTGTCGAACTATGTATTTGTTTATGTTTTCGTGGAAAACTGAATTGGTTTTATCTGAAGTGGTTATAATTTATCTGGAGTGGACTTTTATCTGAATTGACTAAATATTTTATTTTTATTTTATTTCAACTGAAAAAATTTCGTCAAGAAAAACATGTGACTTTTTAACCT
>JBAIZL010000001.1:247058620-247328620 GCA_036971475.1 Prosapia bicincta
TGAACATTTTACATTTCTTTTCGTCTTTGCACGATTCCTTATCACCATTACCTTATCAGGCTTAAAAGGGGCTCCGTCGCAGATATTGATTTTAAATAGGGCATCACATCTCTAAAAGACAGCAAAAATGTTCTTGTTATTGGTAAAACAGCCGTTTTGAAATAAATGTCGGGTCAAAGGTTATCGTTAGATTTTATTTACACGCATAACTGAATGGATGACATCTTTTGTTGAATCAATGAGTCACGGATGCATCCGGACGAGAGTTTGGCAAGTGAAAAAGGCAAAATTTGGGCAGCAATCGTTGCGCCTATATTTAGCGCAGCACAATGTTGCCAGACGACCTAGTCCTAATTCTGGGCCGTGTAATTAACATGGTGCTAATTACTGTCGTAGCGTTAGAATGAAAACTAAAACAAAAACACATTTTATACATACAAGCTGAATACTGTTCAAGGACGGCGAGACAAGGTCCAGTAAATTGAAGGATTTGAAAAAGGATCTTTTTGTTCATGGCCTTGTACAGTTTGATTATGCCATATATTAGGCTTTAATACCACAATAAATAATATTCGTGGTCGGAAATGCAACCGTTGAATGTTCGTTATCTAAAAAATCTTTAAAAGATTGAAAGCTTAACAGAAATTTCAAGCAAGGTGTGGAAATTTTGTGTTTATTTGATATTTTATGATACAATCTCGGAGTCACTACTTTGCAGAGCATTTACCTGTTGTCTTTGTACTCTTTTCCCATCCCTAACAAAGGATTCGCTTAGTGTACTGTCGCGACCATTTGACCGTGCACTTGGCCTTGAGAGATAGCAGAAGGCTGCTTTGAGCCAGTATAAATAATTTCCTACAAACATGATAAGGGCAGTCAAAACACTCATGGTTATTAATTATAAAACTACTACAGACTCCTTAGTTTCTGTTCAAATGCGTATTAACAACCGTAGCCTTCTGTAATTTTGCGATAGTCGATTGTTTCTTATATAATATATTTTGCAGGAACTGTTGATGTATAGAACATTTTGAATATGTAAAATGTGTTAAGAAGTGGTAGTACACGAGAAATCGGGAGTGAGCAAGTGCACGGTTAGCTAGGCGCAACAGCGCCTACCTCTTTGCAGTGGACAAGTGCCGATCCACTGAATTACTGTTATCTTCTGGCGTTACACCCACTCAGATTCTTGTGGCCTGGGGATCACCTCCATGATGGTTCTGATTTGTAGTCTTGTTAGGGGGAGTATTTCTTTGCCGCATCTAACTCTCGAAAAACTCACCTAACCTTGGACTTGTACAGTTAAAGGAAACATTCCCATCACTAAACTGATTCTCCACTTTTGGGTATAATTTCCACACACGCCCCTCTTTCATGTCCTATTGCTACAGGCAGTATTTTATTCTGAGATTCTCTCCAGAGCTCCTTTAGTGCGTCTCCCAACAGCATTTGTTTTCTACCGTTACTTGATTTCCAATATCCGACGAGATTTTTCTGTGGCGTTTTCATTCAATCGAGGCGAAGATTAACCTCAGCACAGTCATGGTGGAATAGACGAATCCTATCTGTGGCGGACCCAGTCGTCTCTTTGTGCTTATAGGTCCTTTTCATTGCATTTTCCTCCAAAACAACCTCTTTTACAAAAAACTGCCAAATATTATGTAGGCCTACACTCCACGTTTAAAATTTTAAACAACCTGAAAATGCTGCAAAATACAATACAGATTAATGTAAAGTAAATGGAAAACAATAAACGAAGGCCAGTTGAACCGTCGTGATCTATGCTGATTGATGTATGTTGTGAACGAAACGACTGAATGGTTGCTAAGATCGTGACAAAACCGGAGATATCGCGCCCATAACGATAAACCTTTTCAGGTTATTTTTAAACTCAGAGTTCGGGATAGACTCAGTCCTATCCCGGAGATGTCGCCCTGTCATAACACAGGTTTTATTTTCCGGACTGATGCGCCCGACAGAACTAAAATAATGGTCACGGTAGGCCTAACTCGCCGGGCATGCCCATTGTGTAACTCGTCACGGACCGCTCATCTTGTCACAGTGGATGCTTGTTTCCACAGTCAAAACGTAATCAACGTAATTTTATGAAAATTGTGTGTTTTTTTTAATAATCACACGTTTATTTACACCATACTTAACTAGCTGCCACTGACCGAAAACTCGGCACAGATATGGGTAATGTTACAGTTTGTGTGAAAATTTGTTTCTAAAATTTCCAGTTGGAAGATTAATAAAGTAGTCCTAAAAGGCAAAATGCATATCACTTGAAAATAATTATAACTGCCTAGCAGAATATGTATTGTGTGTGTGTGTGTGTGTGTGTGTGTGTGTGTGTGTGTGTGTGTGTGTGTGTGTGTGTGTGTGTGTGAGTGTGTGTGTGTTTGTGTTTGTGTGTGTGTGAGAGAGAGAGAGAGAGAAAAGGGGTGTGTGATAGAAAGAGGGAGAGAGATAATGTGTCTTAGACAGAGAGATGAAGTACGTGTGTTTGTGTGTGTGTGTGTTTGTGTGTGTGTGTGTGTGTGTGTGTGTGTGTGTGTGTGTGAGAGAGAGAGAGAGAGAAAGAGAGAGAGAACGAGCACGCGTGGGTGTGTGTGTGTGAGAGAGAGAGTGTGTGTGCATGCGTGCGCGCGTATGAGTGTGTTTTTGTGTAGGCCTACTGGTGGGTATGTGCTTCCACGAGTAACGCCAAACCCACGCACCTTTCTGATTGTGTTTAGGTTATATCTGAGGACCATGAAGACGTGCCACCTGCTTGCAGAAACACGTAGAACAATAATGTTCTTCATAGCCATTATTAATATTCTCTCAGACCGTCGTTTTACGGTCGTTTTGATGGGAGTGTGGTCTTCGGGTTGGGAGAGATTTTTGTGTTAGTCAAATACAATTTACTTATTATTAATTTGTTTTTGAATGTATTAAAAAGCCATTTTAAACCGTTGTATCTGATACAAACAAGTCGCTAAGAAGGCGAGCTTTGCTCGTCTAGGTCAAGCAGCACATGAGATATCGTGGGTAATTAGGCCTACACATTTCTGAAACCTTCCACCAGCCTGTTGTGTCGTTGTGTGTGTATCAAGCCTGCGGTGGGACCTGTTAAATCTATAGGCCTACATTACTTCACACATCCACATAGCCATTTTTATCAAGTGTAAATTTATCTATGCGCGCCGTAGCACAGTTTTCGACGAGAGTAATACTTCCTATAGAAATATGACGTCACATTTTCCACGTCAAATTTTTCCAAAACCCTTAACGAATTGATGTACGAACATCATAAATGGCGTGTAATGCTAACATTCGTTTTCGTCTTAACTTGAAGGTTATTTCAAGGTTACGTTTAATCATTTTTAAATGGAACTCTATATATTAAAAAAATGCTCTATATTTATTTATATGAAGTTGTTATTGTTGTTGTCTATTGATGTGCAAAGTGCAAAAAGTTCAGATTCCTCCAAAAGTCCTAATGACAAGATCTGCCAGTTCTGGAGTCCGATAGCCATTTATATTAAGTGATCGTATTACACGTCATACATCAGCTCTTTTTGGAAGTTTTGGTGCTTTCTGTATTGTACATATACATTAGCAGTAAGTTAAAATGTAGGTTTGGGAAAATTATACGCATTATTTCCCAATACTTTAACAGACGGTATAGCAAATGCACTGACCACAGTATAATGCACTGACGGTATTAAATTCAACCACAGTATATTCCTAATAAATAGTAACTGACTTGTTATTCTCTTGACACGGATTTTCGATAGCTTAGGTACATATCAGGTGCTGCCGTTACTCGTGAATATTTAGTGATTAGCTTAGCATCAAGTTAGTTTTTATTGTGCTTTGCACATGGAGCTTTTGGTATAATATATACGGGGGAATGTGTCTGATAAAATGTTCAAGTCTTCGCACAAGTTTCACGATTTTGTCTGTAGTAGTGAGAGTGTGTCTGAGCCATATTTATTAATTTTTCATTAAGAGCGATAATAATATTATTTTATAAAAAAAAGAAATTTTTTAATTTAATTCTAAAAATATGACGTTATAAATATAATAATAAGTTTATGCTTCGAACTGTATTTTATGCTTTATGCGTTTCCTATAGGCCATTAGAATATACCATAAAATGAAAGGCAAGACGCTATTAAAGACTTTTATAAGGTTATGTAGGCCTATAGTCTTTATCGACTGCTTTACGACTTGCATGCTTTTATTTTTTGCTATAAGAAATTTGCACTTCAGCCACGGGTGCTCGGCTGAATTTTTGTCTCTTATTTGGTCTCTTTGGACCAAATCTTGATTGCTCCAGAAGAGTCATTACTCCATGGTTTTACTTAGTGACTTTTCAAACAATGGTTAGTGCCTGAAACATGTTTTATAGGAAACTATAATATGCAATTCATATTGACGTATTTCAATAAATGTAATAATAACAAGAAGAAGAAGATAAAAAAAATAAATAATAAGCTATATTAAAGCACCTAATTAGCTCGATTCGAACCTTTATTAAAGCATTATTAGTTTCTCGTTTCACCCGGCATACTAGCTTTTGAGAATTATACAAATTGCACACAGATTTTATTTGTTTGCAAAGGTAGGTCGCAAAATTATTCAAAAGGACAAAACAAACACTTACAGACACTATTTCACGCACAAAACATAAAATATTGCTTTGAAGACTTACACACCATTTATTTTCAACTTTAAGATTACTGCACAGACGTAAAATTGTGAAATTATAGTGTTAAAGTTGATTTCTTGTCAAAGTTTGTATGTTTTTGAGAGTCAACAGCAAGTTTAATTACATTTCAAACCATTTTATGAGACAAAAAATCATCAACAAAAAATCTAAAAGGTTGAATTCGTAATGTTTTAGATGTGCCATGGAGGGGGGTAATTGCTATTTCCCAAATTTTTGGGACATGAGCAGAAGTTTTTATAATTTTGGTAATGGTTTACTTTAGCCACGTAAGCGATTTATGTCCCGAATAATTTCAATTTTGGGAAAATAAATGTCCAGCGCCAGTTCTTGCACGGTCACCTAAAACCTTATAAAATCAAAGTTTTGCTTTGATTTTTTACTTAAATCTAGCAAAATGCATCAAAAAATATTTACGTAATTAATTGCATTTTTTTATACTACGGAAGGTAAATTTTATATCACATTTTAGTTGGGACTACGTTTTTTTTACAGTATTAACAACACACTGTACGTCTAGATAAGAATATACCTATAAAGTATCGGCAATTATTAAGATCAGCAACAAAATTTTTCCTGATGAATTTGACCTTGCGGGACACGAAACTGAAGTTTTTTTTTAATTCTTCTATGAGAGAAATATACTCTTCTCATATAGATGTACAACAACCTGTCTGGGATTTTGAATGAAACAAAAAAGGACAAAGGTCAAGTGGCTCATCTGTTGATTTAATTCATGTCTAATTTGGCAACACTGTCTACGTCGAAGGTCAAGCTACGAGGATGGTCATGTCTTAGGTTAAAAAGGCGATTTTGCCTTTAAAAAGGCCCGCAGTATCAGTTGTTTTAACGATTTAAACAAAGGCAGGGTAGTTTGAGAAACTTTGAAACAAGTTTACTTGGTAGGCAAGTGTTGTATGCATCTTCCAGTTTGCGCCTCTGTTACACCGTATTCATTTGTTTATCTGATTGGACGTTTTACACAGTAATTCTACCATGACTCAGTTTTACCCATGATAGGTAACAGAAGGCACTCGGAAATCCCTTCTTATGGAGGGGATTGACATTCTGGGGGAGCTGGGAATATTAAATGCCACTTTACGTCATTTTATCGCTCAAAATTAGATAAAATGAGTGAACTAAACCTGTTCCCAATTTAAATACATTACAAATTTAAATTTTTAAATAAATAAAACCTCTAAACCACAAATAACATTTATTTAAACCTTATGTACATTTCGATTGCCCAGCAATCATCTTCAGAGGTATTTAAAAAATACAACTCTAGAGTTGTATTTTTTAAATACCTCTGAAGATGATTGCAGTGCAATTGAAAAGTACATAAGGTTTAAATAAAAGTTATTTGTGGTTTAGAGGTTTTATTTATTTAAAAATAAACATTACGCCACAGTTGCTTCTTACAGTTATACAAATTTAAAGATAACTCAATGAAGCTTAAGCTTCAGTACATCTTTTTGTTTAGGAAATCAAGTTTAAAGAGTAGCAAGAAATATCAAGCTCTTGACTCGAATAGAGCTTCAAGTCGTATTTTCACAAACTACAAATCTATAAAAAAATATTTACTCAACGACGGTCCTTTAATAGTTCAATAAAAACCTCGGCCTCTGTTGCAGCGATTTTCTCAAGAATATAAGCTACCGGTTGCAGGTCATACTTAGGCGTTCTTAAGGTTTATTTATAAAATATAAGGTCATGACAAACGAGTTTACACATATTACCTTAACTAATTTAAGCCGACACGAACTTCTATTTACATCATGTGTTAGTGTGTAAGCCGTTCACTGAAGCTCCAAGCTAAGCACTGTTCATCATGTGTTAGTGTGTAAGCCGTTCACTGTAGTTCCAAGCTAAGCACTGTTCATCATGTGTTAGTGTGTAAGCCGTTCACTGTAGCTCCAAGCTAAGCACTGTTCATCATGTGTTAGTGTGTAAGCCGTTCACTGTAGTTCCAAGCTAAGCACTGTTCATCATGTGTTAGTGTGTAAGCCGTTCACTGAAGCTCCAAGCTAAGCACTGTTCATCATGTGTTAGTGTGTAAGCCGTTCACTGTAGTTCCAAGCTAAGCACTGTTCATCATGTGTTAGTGTGTAAGCCGTTCACTGTAGTTCCAAGCTAAGCACTGTTCATCATGTGTTAGTGTGTAAGCCGTTCACTGTAGCTCCAAGCTAAGCACTGTTCATCATGTGTTAGTGTGTAAGCCGTTCACTGTAGTTCCAAGCTAAGCACTGTTCATCATGTGTTAGTGTGTAAGCCGTTCACTGTAGTTCCAAGCTAAGCACTGTTCATCATGTGTTAGTGTGTAAGCCGTTCACTGTAGCTCCAAGCTAAGCACTGTTCATCATGTGTTAGTGTGTAAGCCGTTCACTGTAGTTCCAAGCTAAGCACTGTTCATCATGTGTTAGTGTGTAAGCCGTTCACTGTAGCTCCAAGCTAAGCACTGTTCATCATGTGTTAGTGTGTAAGCCGTTCACTGTAGCTCCAAGCTAAGCACTGTTTATCATGTGTTAGTGTGTAAACCGTTCACTGTAGTTCCAAGCTAAGCACTGTTCATCATGTGTTAGTGTGTAAGCCGTTCACTGTAGTTCCAAGCTAAGCACTGTTCATCATGTGTTAGTGTGTAAGCCGTTCACTCTAGCTCCAAGCTAAGCACTGTTCATCATGTGTTAGTGTGTAAGCCGTTCACTGTAGTTCCAAGCTAAGCACTGTTCATCATGTGTTAGTGTGTAAGCCGTTCACTGTAGTTCCAAGCTAAGCACTGTTCATCATGTGTTAGTGTGTAAGCCGTTCACTGTAGCTCCAAGCTAAGCACTGTTCATCATGTGTTAGTGTGTAAGCCGTTCACTGTAGCTCCAAGCTAAGCACTGTTCATCATGTGTTAGTGTGTAAGCCGTTCACTGTAGCTCCAAGCTAAGCACTGTTCATCATGTGTTAGTGTGTAAGCCGTTCACTGTAGCTCCAAGCTAAGCACTGTTCATCATGTGTTAGTGTGTAAGCCGTTCACTGTAGCTCCAAGCTAAGCACTGTTCATCATGTGTTAGTGTGTAAGCCGTTCACTGTAGCTCCAAGCTAAGCACTGTTCATCATGTGTTAGTGTGTAAGCCGTTCACTGTAGCTCCAAGCTAAGCACTGTTCATCATGTGTTAGTGTGTAAGCCGTTCACTGTAGCTCCAAGCTAAGCACTGTTCATCATGTGTTAGTGTGTAAGCCGTTCACTGTAGCTCCAAGCTAAGCACTGTTCATCATGTGTTAGTGTGTAAGCCGTTCACTGTAGCTCCAAGCTAAGCACTGTTCATCATGTGTTAGTGTGTAAGCCGTTCACTGTAGCTCCAAGCTAAGCACTGTTCATCATGTGTTAGTGTGTAAGCCGTTCACTGTAGCTCCAAGCTAAGCACTGTTCATCATGTGTTAGTGTGTAAGCCGTTCACTGTAGCTCCAAGCTAAGCACTGTTCATCATGTGTTAGTGTGTAAGCCGTTCACTGTAGCTCCAAGCTAAGCACTGTTCATCATGTGTTAGTGTGTAAGCCGTTCACTGTAGCTCCAAGCTAAGCACTGTTCATCATGTGTTAGTGTGTAAGCCGTTCACTGTAGCTCCAAGCTAAGCACTGTTCATCATGTGTTAGTGTGTAAGCCGTTCACTGTAGCTCCAAGCTAAACACTGTTCATCATGTGTTAGTGTGTAAGCCGTTCACTGTAGCTCCAAGCTAAGCACTGTTCATCATGTGTTAGTGTGTAAGCCGTTCACTGTAGCTCCAAGCTAAGCACTGTTCATCATGTGTTAGTGTGTAAGCCGTTCACTGTAGCTCCAAGCTAAGCACTGTTCATCATGTGTTAGTGTGTAAGCCGTTCACTGTAGCTCCAAGCTAAGCACTGTTCATCATGTGTTAGTGTGTAAGCCGTTCACTGTAGTTCCAAGCTAAGCACTGTTCATCATGAAGTTTTCTTGTGAAGTTTCGAATCTCTTGTTACAGTTTTTATAATTTTTTTAAAAGTGAACTTTAATATTAGGTTTAAGCGTTAGTTTCAAGTTAATCCTCAGATTCATATGTTAGAATCTAAGTTGCCACAATAACATGTTATTTTGAAGTTAGCCATTCCTTGCCAACAGAATATGTTTGTTGTTAATTAGTTATAAGTAACCCCCCCCCGTCTTCCACTGATTGATTGGCTTACACATATTGAAGACTTTTACGAGAATTTTGTAAATCAGTGGTTCACGCCACGGATTATTGTCAGGGCCCAAGCAACCTGCCTTAGAATTGGTTTAAATTTAAAATATCGTAAATTGAATCACAATATGTGATATAATACAATGTTTTAATTAGCAGTAATACTGTTAAATTAGTTTTTGAAGTAAATATTTTTATAGTGACGCCTACAAAAACGTATTGGATGGGCATAAATATACGATTTCTCGTCAGTATAATTTCCCTCAGATGTGTAATTTCCCTTTTTTTGTTATGCGTTATGTTGCAAAACGGAACACGTAGGTTATATTAAATTATTTATTGAACATTGTTAAGGGAAAAGGGTATTATTAAATAGTTTTGATCAGTTAATGAATATATTAATTAAATTTTGATAAATATATAAATACTAATAATTCGATATAACGAAAATAGTAATAAGTTACGTATTTTTAATTCGATTTTTAAATGAAAACATTCTTACGTGCGTCGACGATGACAAATGTTTAGATAGTTCATGAAATGTTTTGGCGATTTCACTTAAAATTTTGCAAAACTATTAGCTATAGTTTGTTATATGTAGTTCATATTTTGGGTTAAATGTGAACAATCTGTATTATTGTTTGTTATATTATAACAAATAATCAGTTAAGTTTTCATTATGCAAAATGAAATTTTTTCTCATTTCTGTAGACGTGGCTCTAAAGGTTTTCACTTCTGTCGGCGCACCCCTTTAAGTGTAAAGAGCTACTATGCTATATGTATTACACTATTACGATATATTACACTATTACGCTATATTATTACTATTACTGCTATTACACGCTATATTACACTATTACGCTATATTATGACTATTACTGCTATTACACGCTATATTACACTATTACGCTATATTATTACTATTACTGCTATTACACGCTATATTACACTATTACGCTATATTATTACTATTACTGCTATTACACGCTATATTGCACTATATTATTACTATTACTGCTATTACACGCTATATTACACTATATTATTACTATTACTGCTATTACACGCTATATTACACTATATTATTACTATTACTGCTATTACACGCTATATTATGACTAGGGATGGGCCGATTCCTAAAATTTTCGATTCCGATTCCGATTCCGATTCTAAAATTTTCCATTCGATTCTCGATTCTTTACTCGATTCTCGATTCTTTCAAGTTATATTAGCTTACATTCTAGTTCTCTAATAATTAATTTAGTTAACATCTTGGTCATATGGCAAAACCTTTTAAAAGTTCTGTTTTAATGTAATAGGCTACACAAAACCTTCAACCTTGATTTATCAATAGGAATTTTTAAAAGCCTAAAAACATATCAGATAAAAGTAATGACTTATTTTAAAGTTAAAAATGTGAACTTTACTTATTTTATGATGTTTGAAAAAATACCTAAGCCTATTTACACTGTCTCCCAAACAAAACAAAAATTAAAAACAAACAAACAATATAAAAAATTAATACAAATAGGATAGTTTTTAATATTTAAAAGTCTGGCAGGTAATGTACATTTCTGTTCAAAAACACAAGCATTTGAACACGTTGTGGGTCAAGCTAGTTTCATTGCTTGTCATATATAACTCCTGAAGTTGAGAAAGGTTTTTCAGAAAACACTGTCGCGAGTGGGCAGACAGGTATTGTATTGCCATTGCATTTAAATGAGGGTATTTGGCACTTTGTACTGCCAAATACTTCCCAACATCACAATCTGGACTGGCTAATGGTTCCCCCAGATAATTGTTTACTTCCTCTTCTACTGTCAATTCCCCTGGGTGTCTGGAACAAGTGCAACTGATTCAGGCCTATTTATGTAACTGGATTCCTCAATCCCAGTTGATTTTTAACCGACTATCACTTGTAGGTCCTGTGTCTGAGGATAAAGTTTCTTCAAGTATAGATCTTTATTGTTGATAAATTTGGGGAAAATGAATGTTGTTTAATTGCTTTTTCATATTTGATATATTATGTGGTTTTCCACCGTCAGTTTCTGTTAACTGTCATCGAATTGACGCGACGGCCAGTAGCCTG
Source organism: Prosapia bicincta (assembly GCA_036971475.1). NCBI lineage: Eukaryota > Metazoa > Arthropoda > Insecta > Hemiptera > Cercopidae > Prosapia > Prosapia bicincta. The sequence continues at coordinate 247,069,615 of JBAIZL010000001.1, forward strand.
AACCGAATACCGTCTATAATATAATTTATTGAGGTTAAGTTTCGGAGGAATAATACGGTGTTTCTGTTATCCGTCTATTCGCTCAACCATCATGGCCACGGTTAATCGAGTTTTTACTGTACTTTTTTGTGTTTTGTTCTGACATCTATAAATCAGTGGCGGTAAGACACGCGGGGGAGAGAGAGAGAGAGTATCGAACCCGCTCTAGTGAGAGAGAGAGAGACGAGCGATGTCAAACGACCAGAAATGGTTACGATCTTGATTGCTGTTGCTTCATAAATAATAATATTTTCGTTTACTTTAATCATATAATTCATTCAAATCAACCAATACATAAATAAGATATAGTTGGTAATTAATTATTTTTCTAATAAATTACTCCACACACATATTTTAATAGTTAACAAAATAGGAATCGGAATCGACACTTTTATGATGAAGAATCGAGTATCGACGATTCCTCGATACCACCTAGAATCGACGATTCCTGGAATCGAGAATCGGAATCGGCCCATCCCTAATTATGACTATTACTGCTATTACACGCTATATTACACTATTACGCTATATTATGACTATTACTGCTATTACACGCTATATTACACTATTACGCTATATTATGACTATTACTGCTATTACACGCTATATGGTCTTTATGTTTTACCCAACACATGAATATGTTTTAACAACGTAAAATGTTTGTAGTGTACCGTGTATGTATATTGCTTATTTTTACAGTTTTTAAAAAAATTCTAAAAAAATATATTGGATGTGATTGTACTGTATTATTATGTCCAGTGGTGAGAACATACTGTAATAATTAACTTCAATGAAATACCATCAAAACGATGAGCAGTTTCTGTGGGGACACCGCCAGGATATATTTTCACTCAAAGGGAGCCATGGGCTATAAATGTTTACAGTCTACTTCTATAGGTATACTTATTAAGACCTCTCAGTTTAAAAAAATCATTGTAAGCTATATGAAAGTGCACTAAAAGTTATATATATTTGACGTAATATTTCAAATACATATGACATTTTTTTACCAAACTGAGAGTAATCACTTTAATCTTTAGCCTATAATAAAAAAAAAAAATAATTTTTATCCCCTTCTGACTTGTTCCAAACGTCAAAGACCTGTGGTCTTGCTGTGCAGCTAACGAGGAATATTTTATTTCGTCTGTAACCAAACGGGCTTGGAGACTTTGTTAGGTTACGCACTTTGTGATTGTTACTAGGCAGCAACAAGAGAGGGAGGGAGGGGAGAGAGAGAGAGAGAGAGAGACAAATTGACGAAATTCTAATAAATTCTATTAACTACATTTCCTCAGTATTCACTGTCATATCACTGACGTTTTCCCAGTATTCACTCTCATATCACTGACATTTTCCCAGTATTCACTGTCATTTTTCCAGTATTCACTGTCATATCACTTACATTTTCCCAGTATTCACTGTCATTTTTCCAGTATTCACTGTCATATCACTTACATTTTCCCAGTATTCACTGTCATTTTCCCAGTATTCACTGTCATATCACTTACATTTTCCCAGTATTCACTGTCATTTTTCCAGTATTAACTGTTATATCACTGACATTTTTTATCGTACATTTTTACAGTAAATAAGGGATTAACTTTAACTGATAAATCTTAAGGGAGTTAGTCGATTGATTAACAATTGTCGAAGTAGATATAATTGTTGTGTAGATATAATGAGAACTACATAATTTTATGAGGAACTGTTTTTTTACAGGCGAAAGAAGATTCCTTACAAAGCTATAATAATTTTTTTTTTAAATTTGATATTTCAATAAAGGGGGTACTTCGGTGTTAAAATCTTTAAACGGCGTTATTTTTAGAATAATTTTTAAGAATCACGTTTAGTTGAATTAAAATAGCGGAATTAAATTTTTTTTAATATTTCGAAAATATAAAAAATTTGTAGGATATATCTTACTAACGTTTTTTAATAATTTTTAAGGTCATGGTGCTTTTAACGAAACTCATGATCAAATATTGTTTTGCTCAAGACCAAATATTTTTGTGATCAAGACTAAATATTTCTTTGCTCTAGGCCAAATATTTCTGTGCTCAAGACAAAATAGTTCTAAGCTCTAGACCAAATATTTCTTTGCCCAAGACCAAATATTATTGTGAACAAGACCAAATATTTCTTTGCTCTAGGCCAAATATTTTTGTACTCAAGACCAAATAGTTCTGAGCTCAAGACCAAATATTTCTTTGCCCAAGACCAAATATTTTTGTGATCAAGACCAACTATTTCTTTGCTCTAGGCTAAATATTTCTGTGCTCAAGACCAAATATTTCTGTACTCAAGACCAAATAGTTCTAAGCTCAAGATCAAATATTTCTGTGCTCAAGACCAAATAGTTCTAAGCTCAAGATCAAATATTTCTGTGCTCAAGACCAAATAGTTCTAAGCTCAAGATCAAATATTTATGTACTCAAGATAAAATATTTCTATGCTCAAGACAAAATATTGCTATGTCCAAGACCAAATATTTCTGTCGTCAATACTAAATATTTCTATGCTCAAGACTGAATATCTTTTAACAATATATGCAACTAGCGTTACCTGGGCCGTGTTGCTGCGCTAGAAATCATTATTTTATAATGGAAAATGGAAATTTATTAACTAATTTCTCAATAAGAAAGGCAAATCAAACTTCTAAATAATCGTATTTCGTTTCTGCAATGCTACAGGGTAGACAATGTTTTTCGTTATTTCATTAGGCCTATAAACATACAAACTTTTAGGTCTCCCAACACGTGAGCACACAATATATAATTGTCCCTGAGATAAGCACGAATTTTCCAAATTTAATCTAGGAATGGTCAATGATCGTCGACAATCGTCTTTGTTCCTTGTTTATGGTTATTGCGAATACAAGACGCAAAGGAAATTGTAGTCGTTTGAATTCGGATGAAATCATCGGTGTTCGTGAAATTAAGACCATCTCCCCTTTGAACTTGCCACTTATGATTTCTGCCTCGTTTAAGTTGGGTGTCAGTTTTTTTGCTCCGGTACTGTTTGGTTCCGTTGCACAGCTTTGGTGGATTCAAATTTTGCAAGAGTAGGCCTATTATCGGCTATCTTACTTTTAATGTCAATAAGTGTGGTGGAAATAACTGTAGCCAACATAGAATTAAGCAATTTCAAACAATGCATAATGTATTTTTATTTTTACATTATGTTTATAATTTTTTAAATGAATTAAGTAACGCTAGTATGGATACACATTTTAATATTAGACTTGTGGAAGGCTGAACACTGAACCATCCTAATCTTCTGGAGCTCTGTAGATGGATCTACACCAAACTTCACACGCATCATCCTGGGAATATGTTAAACAATCCCTCTAAATTTCATTAACTTCTGTTCAGCGGTTTAGGCGTCCATAAGATACGTACATACATACACACATTCATATATAGGTCTACATCGGTTTTTGAACCATCCTAAGACTCTGGGGCGGAGCTCTGTGGATAGATCTACACCAAACGTCCCACGAACCGACGTGGGAATATGTTAAACAATCCCTAAAAATTTCATTAACTTCTGTTCAGCGGTTTAGGCGTCCATAAGATACGTACATACATACACACATTCATATATAGGCCTACATCGGTTTTTGAACCATCCTAAGACTCTGGGGCGGAGCTCTGTGGATAGATCTACACCAAACGTCCCACGAACCGACGTGGGAATATGTTAAACAATCCCTAAAAATTTCATTAACTTCTGTTCAGCGGTTTAGGCGTCCATAAGATACGTACATACATACACACATTCATATATAGGTCTACATCGGTTTTTGAACCATCCTAAGACTCTGGGGCGGAGCTCTGTGGATAGATCTACACCAAACGTCCCACGAACCGACGTGGGAATATGTTAAACAATCCCTAAAAATTTCATTAACTTCTGTTCAGCGGTTTAGGCGTCCATAAGATACGTACATACATACACACATTCATATATAGGCCTACATCGGTTTTTGAACCATCCTAAGACTCTGGGGCGGAGCTCTGTGGATGGATCTACACCAAACTTCACACGAACCATCGTGGGAATATGTTAAACAATTCTTAAAATCTCATTAACTTCTGTTCAGCGGTTTAGGCGTCCATAAGATACGTACATACATACACACATTCATATATAGGCCTACATCGGTTTTTGAACCATCCTAAGACTCTGGGGCGGAGCTCTGTGGATAGATCTACACCAAACTTTACACGAACCATCGTGGGAATATGTTAAACAATCCCTAAAAATGTCATTATTTCTCTTCAGAGATATAGGCATCCATAAAATATATTCATCGGTTTTAGATTAATTACAACGATTTAATCGTTAACCATACTTTGGAATGACTTCACGTTTTGAACGTTTTATTAAAGTTGATACCTGTAGATGACCACTGAGGTTTTAACTCTCGCATGACTGAAAAGTTGTAGTTAGTTGCATACATTTTAGAAAAATGTTCTGTGTGGAGTTTTGTTTAAAGCAACCTAACCTTAGAACTTATATAAACATGTTAGCTACGTTTTTCATTCTAGTTTTCACTTCCATCAGTAATTCCAAAGAATTTATAAGTACAGTATTACACAAATACATTAAGCGAACTTGCGCATTTCGTGCAACCCTAAATACCCCGGGGCGCTTTCCCTCTTTGTTGCTACCCCTACTTATCATAGCGACAAGATAAAAGAATAATCTAATTTTAAAATATCTAAATGAAAACAGATCCGAGACACCCTCAGACACGGAATGTAAACGTGTGAACGCGCCTTCTTTCTCTACATAATCGGATTTGTTTAGCGCGACCCGCTCTAGATGGATGAGTTCATTTAGCAGATTGGAGGAGAGGCCCCGAGATTTACGATACGCCGCTGTGGCGTGACCGGATCGCATGAACCCCGTCATTGGGGAAATTGAGGTATTTTTAATGGATAACAAAGGCCGCCTAGCCAGAGTAATGAGATGTTCGTTGCGGCGCTGCCAAATAGTTTCGGATAGCGGATTAATTTGGCAACGTTGCTTTTAATTATGTGTGCAACCAGGCAACAATTGGAGATATTTGATGCACCGCTCGTAATGGAATGGTGCAGTTGTAACGTTCAGATATGCGAGGAATTTATTCATTTTGATAATAGAAATAGGCTGGTTTTTAAAATACAAAAAAATAATGGAATATTTTTACTGAATATTAATACTGAATATGCTAAGTAAATTTAATGTTTTTCAATGAAAGAAATTATTATGTTATTTTTTAGGAATGAATTTTGTACATAATTAATTGTAAGTTTGAATTTTTGTTGCTCTCAGAACATAACAAATGTGGATAAAAATGAAGGATTTATGAAATTGAAAATCAACCATTCCAACTGCATAACAGATATATTAAATTGTTATTTATCTTAAAAAATATAATGTATTAAAATGATTCCGATTTGATATTATTTTAAAAATTTCAATTTTGTTTTACACAGTTTTAACGAGTTAGATAAATATTATTGTTAGAAGGGGTGTCATATTTAGTTCAGCTAAACTGAACCTGGCCAATAGAGGTTGGTTTTAAAATATATTACGATTGGACGCACTAAGAATCATGTTATTTTAATTGTGTACAGTGTTTTAAGTCTTTTAATGTTATTTGATTTTTATGAATTCTATTTTCTTGAGGTTACTTTTTCTCGTTATTTCGACGAGTTTTTAGCGCTATTCACTTTATATTGTTTTCAAACGAAGCATGCGCGCTTGTGACCTGCGTCCCAAGTTTACTTCTAGTCCGACTTGACATGGTCGCTTGGGACTCTCGTCCTATATTTGCTTGTATTTAAACTAGGAATGGTCGCTCGGGACTCGCGTCCCAAGTTTACTTCTATTCCGACTTGATATGGCCGCTTCTTTACTTCTAGCCCGGCTTGACATGGTCGTTTGGGACTCTCGTCCTATATTTGCTTGTATTTAAACGAGGAATGGACGCTCGGGACTCGCGTCCCAAGTTTACTTCTAGTCCGATTTGATATGACCGCTTCTTTACTTCTAGTCCGACTTGACATGGTCGCTTGGGACTCTCGTCCTATATTTGCTTGTATTTAAACGAGGAATGGACGCTCGGGACTCGCGTCCCAAGTTTACTTCTAGTCCGACTTGATATGACCGCTTCTTTACTTCTAGCCCGGCTTGACATGGTCGCTTAGGACTTTCGTCCAAAGTTTGCTTATATTCCTAAGAGTGACGAGGGCACTTCCCTTTTGCTTGTATTACGACTCGGCTTCTACGTTTTGGGGCACAAGTCATCAAGACGTAATTGGATGAAAGAAATTGTAATAAAAAATACAAAGTTAATAACATAAATCTTAAACTAAAACAGATAATAAAACAAAAAACCACGAGTAAATAAAACACTATATTCTCTTAGAGCAAAAAGTGTAAACGTGATAAAGGCAATGAAACTAATGCTGGTAGGTTAAATTTTATTATGAAAATATTCCAATGGGCAAATAACAGTTATTTGCTTCATTTGAATATTTCCAATGTGGTTGAACAAATTTTTCTTTTTAATTTTATTTGTTTCTTAATTTGCGTGTAGGCGAAATGATACGGAAGTAGTATCTGTAAGCCTGTTTCCATTAGTTTTCTTGTTTGCACAGAACAAACAGCGTATATGGTAGACTTATGTGTTAGCTGAAACTTATGGGCTTGTTACGTTAATAAATGTTACAACTACGCATTCATAGTAGATTAGACTATCTTGGCGGATCTGTGTTTTGGCAGTGCAATAAAAATTCCAACTGGCTCCAATAGTCTACCAACTTGAGCCTGTTTGGGTTAATCGAGCATGCAATAGAAAAAAAGTCTTAAAGCCTGTAATTAATTGGTCAATTAAAGCCGATGTCTGTGTGGCGGGCTTAACTAATTAAAATTGATTAATTCCTAATTAAGAACAATTTCCAAACGTTGTCGGCCGACTAAGCGCTACGTATGTAGGTCATTACATGCGACACTAGTTGATCAATGTATTTGCGTGTAACGTTGCTTGCTTGATGGGCAGAACTCACCGGGGCTATTTAAGTTAGTTACTGCCGAAAGTGCTTTCTGAATTTTAAATAGAATTTACTTTGCGGAGCAAATTTCTTACACTGGTCTCACACAGACGTGCTTCGATTATCCGAGCTCCGACCAAACGGATCCTTGTTTAAACGAAGTATTCTCCATAGAAACTAGAAAGCGCCTAGAAGAATAGGCGACCCTCTCTTTCTCTCACGCACGCTCGCTCGCCCAGACCTGGCCTGATGGCCTGCAGTCTACCTACCGCCGATAGTCCTTACATTAGTCACGCACTAGGTCTAGAAGATTAGGCGACCCTCTCTTTCTCTCACACATGCTCGCTCGCCCAGACCTGACCTGATGGCCTCCAGTCTACCTACCGCCGATAGTCCTTACATTAGTCACGTACTAGGTCTAGAAGATTAGGCGACCCTCTCTTTCTCTCACGCACGCTTGCTCGCCCATACCTGGCCTGATGGCCTGCAGTCTACCTACCGCCGATAGTCCTTACATTAGTCACGTACTAGGTCTAGAAGATTAGGCGACCATCTCTTTCTCTCACACACGCTCGCTCGCCCAGACCTGACCAGATAGCCTCCAGGTTATCTACCGCCGATAGTCCTTATATTAGTCACGTACTAGGTCTAGAAGATTAGGCGACCCACTCTTTCTCTCACCCACGCTCGCTCGCCCAGACCTGGCCTGATGGCCTGCAGTCTACCTACCGCCGATAGTCCTTACATTAGTCACGTACTAGGTCTAGAAGATTAGGCGACCCTCTCTTTCTCTCACACATGCTCGCTCGCCCAGACTTGACCTGATGGCCTGCAGTCTACCTACCGCCGATAGTCCTTACATTAGTCACGTACTAGGTCTAGAAGATTAGGCGACCCTCTCTTTCTCTCACACATGCTCGCTCGCCCAGACCTGACCAGATAGCCTCCAGGCTATCTACCGCCGATAGTCCTTACATTAGTAACGTACTAGGTCTAGAAGATTAGGCGACCCACTCTTTCTCTCACCCACGCACGCTCGCCCAGACCTGGCCTGATGGCCTGCAGTCTACCTACCGCCGATAGTCCTTACATTAGTCACGTACTAGGTCTAGAAGATTAGGCAACCCTCTCTTTCTCTCACTCACGCTCGCTCGCCCAGACCTGGCCTGATGGCCTCCAGTCTACCTACCGCCGTTAGTTTTTACATTAGTCACGCACTAGGTCTAGAAGATTAGGCGACCCTCTCTTTCTCTCACACATGCTCGCTCGCCCAGACCTGACCTGATGGCCTCCAGTCTACCTACCGCCGATAGTCCTTACATTAGTCACGTACTAGGTCTAGAAGATTAGGCGACCCTCTCTTTCTCTCACACATGCTCGCTCGCCCAGACTTGACCTGATGGCCTGCAGTCTACCTACCGCCGATAGTCCTTACATTAGTCACGTACTAGGTCTAGAAGATTAGGCGACCCTCTCTTTCTCTCACACATGCTCGCTCGCCCAGACCTGACCAGATAGCCTCCAGGCTATCTACCGCCGATAGTCCTTACATTAGTCACGTACTAGGTCTAGAAGATTAGGCGACCCACTCTTTCTCTCACCCACGCTCGCTCGCCCAGACCTGGCCTGATGGCCTGCAGTCTACCTACCGCCGATAGTCCTTACATTAGTCACGTACTAGGTCTAGAAGATTAGGCAACCCTCTCTTTCTCTCACTCACGCTCGCTCGCCCAGACCTGGCCTGATGGCCTCCAGTCTACCTACCGCCGTTAGTTTTTACATTAGTCACGCACTAGGTCTAGAAGATTAGGCGACCCTCTCTTTCTCTCACACACGCTCACTCGCCCTGACCTGGCCTGATGGCTTCCAGTCTACCTACCGCTGATAGTCCTTACATTAGTCACGTACTAGGTCTTGGTGTAAAAAACTAAACATTTTTAAAATGTAACATTTAGGTACTTTTTATCAGTGGCGGCTCGTGGGCTGGTTTCACGGTTGCGCAACTCCCAAACCAGACATCAATAGCAAAAAACAAATAAATTTATTTATTATGTAAGATTTATGTACATTGATACGAGTGATTATTCATCATATAACATGATCCATCCTTATAAATAATAATAAAAACGTTCTAATACGTAATAATAAAACGTATTATAAAAATTAGTCAGAACCGTTCGCTCAATCTGTGAGCGCTCAGTCAGTCCCAGACAGGTTCGTTCGGCCTGGTTGCAGGGAAACCTGCAACAACCAGCCACATCACTCCTAATAGAGACAAAGCATTGGAAGGTTCAGACAAACTGAAACAGCTGGGGGTGCCGTAAGGGTCCTTAAGGTTGCAAACGGCCTGCAACCACGGGAGTGTTCGGCGAAGATCGGCTTCGTCCGAAGAGACGCATTTCTGCTCCGGTCCGAGTTTGTTGACATTCAGAGTTAAAATTGAATTCAGATTGGTCTTTTAATAAATAAGCCCATGACTTGAGATTCCGTGTCTTAAATAAGTAAAAGTGCTACTATTATTCTATCAACAGAATAAATCACAATGTTTTAGTTGACATTTTTTGATTCTACGACCAAAAACGACTTAGAAATAGAGGTCAAACACGACGTAAATATATCATTCGTATTATGAATAATGTATGTGAAAAAAAACAATTGTAGCTTACATGTTATTATTAAAAATCCTCGTAACAATCTTTAGGAGTTACATAATTACGTCGTGTTTCTCCTATATTTCCAATATAATTAGAAAATGTCATTAAAATTATGTAAATGTAACAGTCTGAAAATATTTAGTTTTTACGCCAAGGCCCATGAAAACCTATCGGGAGAAGGTTGCCAGGTCAGCGTGCGTCGGTGCGAAGGGTCCCTTAATCCTATGGGGTGTGTCGGAGTCTGGATGGACTATTAAAGAATACAGTTCCAAATACGTTTTCTCCCTCTGCATGCTTTAAGAGCAACGACGGAAAAATACGTTGTCAATTTATCTATGTTTTTTTTTTTTCATTTTGTGTTTTGATTTATACGTTATGTTTTAATTTTATAATATTATAGATGCCTGTTTTCAGATATTTGATTGTGTTTTCATTCATTTCATCAGTTAACTCTACGTTTCTCTTTCGATGTTTAACATAGTCCGTAGTATCCAAGTTGTCTATTGTCCGAGGTAACCTTGGTCCACATTACCTCGGACAATCGAGGCTCTACTGTACTGTCTGTTCAGAATGTGTTTGCGCCAGGGAGTGGTGAACTGTTCACGTGAACATAACGATTTCGGCAACCCTATTGGCTGAGTGACCTCGTGACAAAACTGAAATATCCTGCCGCCCGATTAACAGTTAGTCTGGAAACGTCCAGGGTTACATTTGCTCGCCTGTTTATTGTGCCTGACATTTTTTAATTGTGAGTGGAATAATTTAAGATCGTTGTTTGTTATATTTGTGTTTGTGAGTTTGTGGTGTTGTTAAGTTTTTAAGGATTAACTTTTAAGCAATGTCATCCCCTGTCAAAAAAAATAAACGAGGACAAGTAATACACTCCGGGCAAAGACAAGTTATTTTACGCCTTTATAAAAATTTAAAGGATGAAAATCCAGAATGCTGTATCAAAGACATCTTGCAGAAAGTAGCGATATCTGCAGGAATTTCTGCTCGAAGTGTTTTTTCAATCGTTAAAGAAAAAAAAGAAACGGGTATGCTGAAGTCTCCTGCCAAAAGGAAACCAAAAACCAAAACTATTTTTAATAATATGGATGACTTTTTAAAAACTGCTATAAGGAAGAAAGTACACGAGTTATTTTTTAAAAACGAACTTCCGACTTTAAATAAAGTACTACACTTAGTTAATACCGACGAACAGTTAGGCTTACCTAACCTAAGACGAACCACTTTGTTTCACAATTTAAAAAAGCTAAATTTCAGGTATGAGAAACGTAACCGTAAAAGTATACTGTTGGACAAAGAAGATATTATTCTATGGAGAAGAGATTACTTAAGAAAAATAAAAGCCTATCGCGAGGAAGATCGTACGATTTATTATTTGGACGAAACGTGGGTCAATGCAGGCCATACGAAATCAAAGGTTTGGACAGATAAGTCAGTCTGTTCCAGTAAAGATGCTTTTCTGAGGGGTCTGTCGGCGGGTTAAAAATGTCCAACTGGAAAGGGTAAGAGACTTATTGTCACTCATATTGGGTCACAAAAATGTTTTGTAGAAGATGGACTGTTGATTTTCGAATCAAAATCAGATATTGACTACCATTCAGAAATGAATGGTGAAAATTTTAAAGAATGGTTTTCCGCGATAATACAGAAATTGGACAACAACTGCGTTATCGTAATGGACAACGCTCCGTATCATTCTGTACAAGTAGAACGCTAACCTACGACCCGTTGGAATAAGCAACAAATTCGAAATTGGTTGACTGACAAAGGGATTTTTTCAGATGAATCCATGTTGAAGGTCGAATTACTAAAACTCGTTTCCTATCATAGGCCAAATTACAAAAAATACGTTATCGATGAAATTGCTAAAGAAACAAATAGAATAGTTTTGAGAACCCCTCCTTATCACTGCGAATTAAACCCAATAGAAATGGTATGGGCTGAGGTTAAAGGTTATGTTGCGTCTAACAATGTTACTTTTAACATTAAAGAGGTGCACAGACTGTTAACCGAAGGTGTCTCGCGTGTTACACCTGATAAGTGGGAAAAATATGTGAAACATGTGGTGGACGTTGAAGAGTCCAATATGTGGAAATTAGACAATATAATTGAAGACATCGAGCCATTCGTCATAGCTGTTTACGACAGTTCCTCGTCGTCATCGGAATCGGATTTTGCAGACCCCTTAAACATGAAATAATAACATGATAAGTTAAAAACTTGTAGCATAAATTATTGAATAGTCTTATTGCTTTCATTAGTCTATAATTCTCTTTTTCGCATGATTAAGTGTACCAGTGTAAGACGTAGCCCAATTGCCGATGCATGATTGTGAACCGGACTCATAGCTTACCGTCCCTTGCACGTGTTCGCCTCGTGATAGTGTTTACATCAGGCGCAAACACATTCTGAACCGACTTTAGTTACGTCAGGGCAGACGTTTTCTCCTAAGCTCTAGTTTCCTGAAGTGAACGCAGTAGATTTAAGGTTAAATCAATTTCCTTAAAGTGTGTATTATCCAGAGCACAATTAGGTTAATTGATTGTAATTATGTATAATAAGAATCGCTTAGGCTCGGGTAAATTATTGATGTAGATCAGCTGGTCCTGACGTTTCATTAATCAAACACGGGGCGTGTGAACGCTATTGCCAGCTGTGCCGAGACCTACTGTAGCGTAGGCTTGTAAGGTGGCTGCCAACATTTCTTCACCGGTTACGTCTCGTCTGCTGATCAAGTGAATACGAAGGGAGAAGTACGAGCAAGAGTTACGACCGTAAAAATAATATGTCACGATGAAACTTATATAATAGTCTATCTTTAGAGTCTAACAAAGTGATATAACTTGCATAGTTATAAAAAAAGCCACAAGTTGCATTCACTGATCAGCACATCACAGACTTTTAGATCTAATAAACGTGCAACCTCTGAGTAAATTGATACATATTAACCTCAGAATAAATATTCTACGAATAAGTTATATACAAAATTATACAAATCTGATTGTTGTTCATGTTTATTTTAAAACTTTTTTTCATCATGTTATTACGTTTACAGTGTTATCTAGCAAGTGTAATTAATTCTGATTACGAAACAATGAACTAAATAGACCACTAACTGAACCTATATTTAAATTTACGTCTAACAATCTTTGCATTTTTAAATTGTATTTTTCAGTTTCTTCTATTGGTTCACCTTGTCCCTATGTATCTTGTTCAAATTTTCAATATTTAATAAAATACTTTTTATTCATCCACTCAAGTTCAAATACATTGTTTTAAAAGTAGATGATACTTAATGATAATACAGGTAAAAAATAATAATAATTGATTAATTAAATTTAATTAATTATTTTTATTTGGGAGATAAAACTTTTCACCAAAGGGGCAAGGTATGTAATATAGATATTTCGTCCCATTTGGCTTAAAATAAGTTATAACGTATGATTTCATAAAACAGCTGATTTTATCTTATAGGTTATGTGATAGAACAGTTGTTTTAAACATAGGTTATGGTACTGTATTTATATTAATTCTAATTATTTAGTACAAAGTTAACAATTTCTCATTGTTAACTTAAGAAGGAATTTACTTTATACATTTGTTGTTTATATTACTTGTTGAGCTTATGAAGTAGGCTAGTAATTAATAAATATAGCTGAAGTCATTACTGAAACTATATCAGCTGATTAAGGTAACTAAATATACCTTGATTTATTATCTGGTGTAATTGTAGACACCGATGGAGAGTAAGTATCCTTCAGGGTACGCGACTTTGCTCACGCGATGCCATATTCGCCCTATATTCTCTACCAGGGAGGTGTACATTACCTATATTCTCTACCAGGGGGTGTATGTACCTATATTCTCTACCAGGGGGTGTATGTACCTATATTCTCTACCAGGGGTATATGTACCTATATTCTCTACCAGGGGGTGTATGTACCTATATTCTCTACCAGGGGGGTTTATTTACCTATATTCTCTACCAGGGGGTGTATGTACCTATATTCTCTACCAGGGGGGTGTATGTACCTATATTCACCACCATTTCATATGTTCGTAGTCGTAAGTAGTCAGACTGGCTGATCCCAAAATTACAAAAACACCTACGAAAAGTAAGTTGTGAAATATTTTAAGTTGTTAACAGGACCACGTTTTCCTAAAGTATTGAATATGAAAATTTGTCCCCTTATATGTGAAAATATTTTAGCTTGAGCCTCTTCTATATTAAAATTCGTCTGTATACTGGATACGGGTCTTTGCTTAAAAATAGAGCTTTAAAAAGTTTTGCTAATTCTTTGTAAAACAATCAATGCAAAAGTTAACTGAATCTCAAGTTTAAAGTCTTTATTCGATGTGCATCATTAATATCTCTTTTAGCTATTTAGTGGATGTTTATGTTTGCCTTTCCTATTTAAACTTGCCATTTAAAGTAACAACGCCCATCGCTCCTTAACTGCGCTCCTCTCTCGTCTTCAGCTACAAAATTTATTTGCAGACATTGTGCATTTTTCCACAATTTTGTATTAAACTACCATATAAATAATATTTTAAATAACAAACCCAATAACCACAAAATAACTTTATTTAATCACTTGATGTACATTTCTGTTACCAGGTAACCATCTTCAGAAGTACTGAACAAAATTAATTTAATTTACAACGTAACATATATAGCAAAAAATTGAGGTTATAAATTTATTGTTATTTTGTCTTAAGCATTGTCACTTAAAATCAGCTGTTTTTTAAATTTAATCAATCAAGGAATATAAAACTGAATTAGGTATAGGCCCTTTGTCACAATTCATTAAATTATTACGTCTACATTTATATATATATATATATATATATATATATATATATATATATATAAATACTTTCAAATACATTTAATAAACTTATGTTGTTAACATTTTTCATTAACTTAATATTATTGAAATCTCTACTATGGTTTGTGTCTATTATATGTTCTGCTACACTAGATTTTTCTGGTCGGAGGTACTTGATATGGGAAATATGTTCTTTAAATCTAGTGACGCTTTTTCTCCTAGACTGTCCCATATAAATTTGATCACAATCTTCACAATTTATTTGATATATAACCGATTTTTCTAACGTAGGAATCTTATCTTTAACAAACTTCCTAAATTTTTTGAACTTTTATACGCGATTGTAATATTAAACTTGTTAAAAATACTGTTCAATCCTCTTGTAATATTCATGTCATACGGTAAACTAATCTATCTTCTATTTCCTTCTTCTGGTAATAAATTTGAAGCATCTTTCATCAAAATATTTTTTGTTTGTTTCCGTAATATGTTGTAAATATCAAAATGGTTCCACCTAGCAATATCTTTAATATTTGTTAATTCATTATAAAATCGTTTTTATACCATATAAATGGTAAACTTTGTGTCGTTCTTTAAATGTTGGTATAGAATCTTAAAGAACCTATTTTGCATCGAAGTATTGACACCGAAGTATATTTGATACAATTAGTATTATAAACACACAATTGTCAACATAAACTCACAAACAATAGTGTTATTTATACAAATGTATGATGTTAGAGTGCTATATGAGTTTTCATAGCACCCCCTTAACGTATTCACTTACTTTTGGCTATTTATAGTTTATTTTTGAGTCATGTTTTTGTAATTAGCGTTTATTTATTATTTATTTTCTGTTATTTTTGGTAATTTATCTTATATTTATAAATAAATTAATGCTATTTTTGTTAAATAAAAACGGTTGACTTGCGGATATAAGGCCCCTACCATCCCCGAAGGGATTTTTTATTATCAAAATAAAAAAAATCGAGCGTAAATGGAAATAGAAGCAACATAGTAACCTCCGACCGTGCCCTCCTATCGGCTACCAACACGATGCAATCGCCAGTGTTGCACGCTGCTACTGCACTGAAAGAAAACCATTCCTGTTTTATAGTTTGATTTAAAACAGAATAGGATTCTACGTATGTGAAATTGGCCAGAGGGAGTGAGGATACCGCCATCAGAGCGAATAGGAAGCTCACATCTTTCTGCGGGGGTGAGCCTTGTTGCCAATTCGACGTTAAACTTCCGTTCGTCGCTCAGTTTCATCGTAGCTGTGGTGAAGTAATTTACTAGTGCTGTAGCTTGCTTCGTTCTGCCGCTGGCGATGGTAGGTTGAGAGTCACAGCGTTCGAACTGACAACACCGCATTCCTACCCTGCCACAGACCCATTCCTATTCTACTTTAAATCGAAGTATAGTATTAGAAAACCACTACTGGCTACTGATAGTGATTGAATCGACTTACCTGTCTAATGTCCGCCCGCCTCACAAGACTAAAGCAGTCGGCGGCGTGTCGGTGTTTCCGGGTCGCCGGAAGATTCGCCTCAAGTATGAATGAATGCAGAATAACCGTACTGTAGTAGCAATTCTAGAGTACCAATTCTAGCCTCGGTGCGGGCTCGAGCAGCCCGTCCTCCCACAATTTAATCAATGACTTATTTAAATAACTATGCTGTTTATTACGTTAATTTTGAAATAGTATTTTCAGTCATAGACAATAGTGATTTAATAGTCCTAATAAGTGAAAATATGAGAAGCTTTCCATTACATCTTAGAAATCTGTTTCATACGCATTTTATTAAAGGGGGCTCCACATTTCCTTTCACAAGGAGGCCCTCCGAGCGTTACCGCCACCACTGATGCGAGTCATGTACAGTTATTTACTTATACAGGCAATGTTTCAACAAAGGGTACGTTATCGTCTTCAGGCCTTATTCCTCCTGCACTCTATTAGAAAATATGGCCGTGAATATATTTGTGAAAACACTGCATACACCTTTTCATTAACTCACACCACAAGCTGTGATATTCTTGTAAATATTCTTGTATTTGAATAACCTATGTTGTTTTAAATTTAATATATCTTTTAGTAATAGATTTCTAGCAATGGGAAAGTTGGCTCAGTGTCAAAGTGCTGGATTTTAAACATGTAGTCATTCAGTTCGAATCCGACCGAGACATCAACCCTTTTAAATTTATTTAATGAACACATATTTGAAAACAACTCTATTAACAATTGCCATCCCCCTCAGGTTGAAAAAATGTAGTTGAACTTGATTGAATAGATAAAAAAAGTATTTTATTAAAGATGAAAACTTGTACAAGATACATATTAGGAGAGTGTGAACTAATAGAGGGAATTGAAAAAAACAGCTTGAAGTTAGAATTTCGCCAAGTCCTTTCTTAATACGCCGCTACATTATTAATTGTAGGTCCAGTCCAAATTTCAAGTTTGTAACTGTTATAGTACTTATAGTTTAGGTAGTCAGTCAGGACATCTGGCGAGGAAACAAACAGAACTGACGGGATGTAAGTAAAATATAACGACGAGCTAGATTATAAGGCAGAGTAGATATTACCCGCTTTCATGCTGTTCCCAGACCTGAGACGCACTGTACACCGATAAGACTGCGTGGATGAATGTCTTTACAGCTCCGTTACGAGAAGACGGTAAACTCATTATTTCACAAGGAACGTTCGGAAACAAAGATAAAGACAAGAACAGTGCATAGTTTAGTTTATCGCTGAAAACGATTTATTAGTCTTCGTGACAATATAACTGGTGCAAACAGATCGCCAGGAATCGTTCCGGCAACGAATTTTAGATATATAGAAGGCACTGTTTAACTTCTGATCACCTGTTCCTGTAGTTAGCCTAGTGCAATGCAGCAATATGCAACTGGACAGTAAAGCGAACAAATAAATAAAATCACAGAGGAACATGGCGTCATTGTAACACGAAGGAAGGCAATATAAAGGCCCGTTCGGATTCTTGTCTTCATTTAAAAGCTGCTAGAAATACTGACGCTATATAAGGCAGTGATGTAGTACTTTTTTTTAATAGATCTAGTAGGCCTTCATCTCGAGATAAGCGATAATTTTAAATAAATTAAAATGCAAATAATTGATGTTCGTTTAGTAAAAGGTAAACGTTCACATGAAAAATAAAAAAATCCCTCTTTCAAGTAAAATTTTCAAACGTCCTTAAGGCATTTACTCTCAGTACTACATTGCAAAAACTCTTCTCGTTTAAGCTTAACAAAAACCTTTATAGACGTGTCTAGTAATTTCTATCCGCTTTACTTTAAAAAGTTCCGGATCTTTCTACGAGAATGTCTGGCTTCAGCGCAAACATAAAAACAATTGTAAACCTGTCGAGCCTTGTGCCTTAAATCACGGGTGGGGTTTTGCCCGTTACAATATAGAGAGAAACACTTCTGGTTAGCTACTAGTTGAAGTGTACATCCAATAAATTAAGAGGTCGGAAGAATTAATAAAATTTAACCATTTCTAACAATTTTGTGTTTGTTATTTGTTACTTAATTGGTTGACTACGACCTGTAATACAATCCTGGTAACTGGTCGACACTTCCCTTCACTCAGGTTGAGAGTTAGTATATCTCAGGTAAGCGACATTTTCCACGCAGTGCGAAACCTGCCCTTGAGTATATCTCAGGTAAGCGACATTCTTTACTCGGTGCGAAACCTGCCCTTGAGTATATCTCGGGTAAGCGACATTCTTTACTCGGTTCGAAACCTGCCCTTGAGTATATCTCGGGTAGCGACATTCTCCACGCGGTGCGAAACCTGCCCTTGAGTATATTTCGGGTAAGCGACATTCTCCACGCGGTGCGAAACCTGCCCTTGAGTATATCTAAGGTAAGCGAGATTCTTTACTCGGTGCGAAACCTGCCCTTGAGTATATCTCAGGTAAGCGACATTCTCCACGCGGTGCAAAACCTGCCCTTGAGTATATCTCAGGTAAGCGACATTCTTTACTCGGTGCGAAACCTGCCCTTGAGTATATCTCAGGTAAGCGACATTCTCCACGCGGTGCAAAACCTGCCCTTGAGTATATCTAAGGTAAACGACATTCTCCACGCGGTACGAAACCTGCCCTTGAATATATCTCAGGTAAGTGACATTCTCCACGCAGTACGAAACCTGCCTTTGAGTATATCTCAGGTAAGCGACATTCTCCACGCAGTGCGAAACCTGCCCTTGAATATATCTCAGGTAAGCGACATTCTCCATGCGGTGCGAAACCTGCCCTTGAGTATATCTCAGGTAAGCGACATTCTCCACGCGGTGTGAAACCTGACCTTCAGTATATCACAGGTAAGCGACATTCTTCACGCGGTGCGAAACCTGCCCTTGAGTATATCTCAGGTAAGCGACATTCTCCACGCGGTGCGAAACCTGCCCTTGAGTATATCTCAGGTAAGCGACATTCTCCACGCGGTGCGAAACCTGCCCTTGAGTATATCTCAGGTAAGCAAAATTCTCCACGCGTTGCGAAACCTGCCCTCTATTCCCAGTACTCAGGAGATCATTATTTCCTTTTCGTAGCCTTTTTATCCCTTACTCCTTCTTTATCCTTGTCCTTACAAAAAGGACGGACGTCTCTTTGTGACCCTGATAAACAGAAAGTCTACTCATGTACTCGTGTACACTTATAGGTCAACGTTTTTAACCTGGCATTTGCCTCTTAAATAGAAATTGTGTGTTTATTAGTCGTCTAGAAAACATCAGGCATTGCCGTCATCCCTCATCGAGGCCATGAATCTTGGCCTACCCGTTCCAACCCTTAGACAATTCTATTAGCAAGCTTTCGCGAACGCCCTATTTACATCTGTTATTTTTACTGTACGATAAATACTATTAATAAGTAACAAAATAATGAGTCAACCCTATGAGTCAACTCTATGAGTCAGAGGAAGTCCAAGGATCAATGTTTTTGAAAATGAACTGCGAGCACCTTCACCACCCCCTCGCAAGGCCCGCAGCCCCCAAAAGCCATCTTATAACATTTTACGTATAATGCCATTATCTCTCCCCTAAATACTGTACCAGGGCTTTTATGCATCTATCCTACCTTTGTTCACAACCCTTTCCTCCCCTCCTAGAGAATAATAAGCATACTTCGTTGACAATAACAGTTGTCTTACAAAAATGTAAAATTTTAAACAATTACACTTTTGGTATCACTTGACAAGAAACCACTACTTACTGATATTTTTACCAGACGTGTTTCACACTTGGTCAATAGATTCTTCAATGCTGGGAGTCAAGGACAAGACTGTTCAGGTGTGTTGTATTAGTGTGAGTTTGTGATGTATTGGTGATCTGTGGTTTAATATTGTTCATAGAGTAGTTGTTAATTTTGTGTTCAAATACAGTATTTGATTTTTAGTCTGTTTTGTCGTCTAGGATGTGTTATGGATGGTTTTTGTGGTGTTTGTATATCTCATAGTTTTCTGATGTTTTAGTTTGTTGCTTTTTGACGTAGTGAAGGATTTATAGATCAGTGTCTATATTGAGGTATGTGTGTAGTTTGTTCTGTTTGTGTATGGCGAAGTTTGATTTAGGATGTATGTTTTTGATGAGTTCCTTGTATTGTGTGGTAAATTTTCTCCCTGTTTAACCTATGTAAACGCTGGGGCAGTCGTTGCGTGTGATGTTATATATCCCTGCCCTGTCGTGTTTTAAACAATGTTTCGATATAAATTATAGCAAAATTTAATTTATATAAATTTTAAAATATGCTTTCTTGTATAGTAATAAAGCAACAGAGGATACAAAAGTACAAGAGTATTTTATTAATTCTATTATTTAAAGCTTTTTGTCAGTAGACCTAAACAGTTCAAATATCATCTGGAATGAATAAAGCAAGTCATACAACATATGTCGGATTAAAGCCGGCATTAAATTAGAACCAAATTTGATGCTATATTCATTGCCTATAACGTTATGACAACAAGATAAAGTTGGCAATATTGTAATGGATTTGGTGTATGTTGTGTGACTTACTTTATCCATTCCTGATGATGGAACTGTTTGCCGACGAAAAGCTTTGAATAATAAAAATTAATAAATAATTATTCTATTTGTAGGGTATATCCTCAGTAAAATTAAATGTGAAAAGCCTTGCATAAGCTTACAAATATAGTCTATGAATAGGCCTACTGAAAATATTTGTTTTCTTGTAATTCCAGAGTTTTTATAGATATGTATTTTGTTGCTGTTTTAAAAAATGTCAATTTATGTGTTGTTGCTTGAAAAGTAATCTAGTAAATACAGCTCTAGCTCCTGCAGAAGTTTAAAACGTAGGTAAATGTTTTAAATATGATTAGTACTTGTTTCAAATTTTACATTCTTTATACCTGACCGCATTAAACGGAATATAAAAATATGCTGTTTTTGTGAAGTGTATCCTTAACTGGGTTATTTTTTAATCACCTATACAAATCCCTCAAACCTTCGTTCCTTGAAGCGGATGATTCTTTTCTCCCGCGTCAGCGACCGTCACTCGCAACAAGATGATCGTTGCTCGAAGAATGTTTTAGTAACTAACTGTTCGCGGTTTTCTTGTTTGTTATAAACGTTTTTCTCTGAGTGTATAAAACCTTTTTTGCGTCATATTTGTATTACAAAATCACATGTGGTCATACTAGCAATCAGCCCTCGCGTACCTAACATGCACATGGGGTTAGTATGCCTGCCGTGAGTGAAGAATTCAGGAGTGGCTGTCTATGTACTGTTCAATTATTTCCATTGAATATTGGAAGATTTTTAAATAAAACAGAAGAGCGAATTGGAAAAAACTAGACAAGAAAGAAACTCTTTCCGGAGCACTCCTCGATAGATCATGCAGGGATCTGGGCTATCCTTAAAATGGGGTATTATCTTATAAATAACTCTCTAGTAGGTCTGTTGGTGACGCACTACTTCTGAAAGTAGTTACAGGTCGAAAATAAGATTAGTAGGCCTATTTCTAGGGGGGATTCGACATCTTCGGGATATTTGTGCGTGTTATTTACATGTATAGGGAGTGAACTGATCCGTTATTAGGGACACCGGCCGTCTGCGTTTCTCGTGTCTGTGTTGGTTTCGCCTCTAGCTTTAATTTGAATGTGTAAAGCCTTCGGCTATTTCGCCACACACACCTCGCTGAGTTTAAGGTTACAATTATTGAACAATCGTACTGTTGTTTGTTTTAAATGTTATATCTAATATTGCTTTAAATTTTATGCTTGAAAAATAAAATTAATCTATTAATTAAACAGTAATCGTTAATAATTATTTAATTACTGTCTTTAGTCTTAAAACTTTTGCTAAATTTTCTAAGTATGTAATAATTTGCAAATAAGTAATACTGTAATTAATTTTGTATTTTTTCAGATGTTTCCACGTTAAACCGATGAACATATATACCAAGATCCACTTGTAACTGTACTTGGGATATGTCAAACAATCTGGTGCCCCAGCAAATGTAAAGAGTAAGTTCTACCCCAGTATAATGCGACACGAATTGTGCGTGCGTGCGTGTGTGCCCCTCCCCCCCATTCCCTCCTTTGTTTATGGGTGCATGAACATAACGTTCTATGGTATGATGGGTGCAATATGATTCCGTTATTGCTTAGCTCGGCCTAAGAATCGTCATACTTCCGTCACAGTCGTCTCAGTTACACCCGGCGTATTATGTTGTCTACAAATGTCTTATATAAAATGGTTTTCCCTTTATCGTATTATAGCTCGAAGCTCGGGGATATGTATTATTCCCGTGAACCATCAAATTTTATTGCTCCACATAGGGCATGCATGCATAATATTCCCGTAATGTAGTGTGCTGCGACTTGCGGTATAGAATCTATCAATACCAGCTACAAAAATACATGAACAGACACACACGTGCGCACTAAACTCTCCTTTTGTTACAGACACACACACACACACACACACACACACACACACACACACACACACACACACACACACACGTGCCCACTAAACTCTCCTTTTATTACACACTTTTACCAGCGCTTACATACACACACACACACACACACACACACACACACACACACACACACACACACACACACACACACACACACACACACACACACACACCACACCACACACACACACACACACCACACCACACCACACACACACACACACACACACACGTGCGCACTAAACTCTCCTTTTGTTACACACTTTTACCAGCGCTTACATACACACACACACACACACACATACACACACACACACACACACACACACACACACACACACACACACACACACACACCACACACACACACACACACACACACACACACACACCACACCACACACACACACACACACACACACACACACACACACACACACACACACACCACACACACACACACACACACACACACACACACACACACACACACACACACACACAACACACACACACACACACACACACACACACACACACCACACCACTCTCACACACACACACACACACACACACACACACACACACACACACACACACACACACACACACACACACACACCACACCACTCACACACACACACACACACACACACACACACACACACACACACACACACACACACACACACACACACACCACACCACACCACACCACACACACACACACACACACACACCACACCACACACACACACACACACACACACACACACACACACACACACACCACACACACACACACACACACACACACCACACACACACACACACACACACACACACACACACACACACACACACACACACACACACACACACACACACACACACACACACACACACACCACACCACACCACACACACACACATACACACACACACACACACACACACACACACACACACACACACACACACACCACACACACACACACACACACACACACACACACACACACACACACACACACACACACACACACACACACACACACACACACACACACACACACCACACCACACACACACACACACACACACACACCACACCACACACACATACACCACACCACACACACACACACACACACACACACACACACACACACACACACACACACACACACACACACACACACACACACACCACACCACACACACACACACACACACACACACACACACACACACACACACACACACACACACACACACCACACCACACACACACACACACACACACACCACACCACACCACACACACACACACACACACACACACACACACACACACACACACACACTCAAGCACGCGCGCAGTATGTAAAATTAAAGTTCTCCAACGGAAATTGAAACACAAGACGATGTTTATTTTTATTAATTTAGCTAATTTTAAGTCAGTATAATACTAAACGTCTTTCTGGGCCTGTAGCGTTTTCCTTTCTTCCCTTACTTCTTTACCGGGAGTCCCCTATTCCCAAACATGGTGAGAAAGCAAGAGATCAAGGTACAATGATGCATGTATGCCATCTCTTGCCAAGGACACACAATACTCTCGTCCAAAACTCGTACGAGTGTATGTGGATTGAAGTAGGCAGTGAGTCATAGGCTTCTGCTCTTCTGCACAAATTTCAATTTCCGAGATCTTTCTGCCCGAACTCTGATACGTTTTAGTGACCCGTCCTATTTTTTCACTTGACCTGGAGACTATCAATTAAAAATAGCTTATTTATCTCAATAAATACTGAGTTTACATAAACAGCAATACTTGAAAATAAATTCCAAGAAGTACAAAGATATTTTAAAGTAAATAGATACTCTAGACTAGGTAATATAACGGGAGGTCGACGATGGTCAATTTCTGCACCACCCCGCACTTAAGCCTTTATTTTCAAGCGCAGAGTGTCCTGAAGTTACTTTCCCTGTTAAATCCGACGGTGCTTGTACTTGCAAACAGACCATTGTTTTAGGTCTTTAACTTGACCTTTGACTCTTTCTGCTCGGCTAGTTCCAGCTGTTCTTTCCTGTTCTACCTAATTCCACTACACGCCGTTATCGTCATTATTAAATGCAACTGGTAAACCTGTCTTTATGCTATCGATAGAGATAATATCTACTCAAGGTAGGCAACACGTGCCACAAAAAGCCATAATATCCTCCTTTCCAAGCATCAACAGGTCAATATTGTATTTCCTTAATAAGCCTTAAGCTTGGCTAACTTCAACCGCCCTCCCTTATACTTACTGAAAGCTGTAACTGGTAGACAGAACTTTGTGGCCCGATAGAGGTAATATCTACTCAAGGTAGGCAACACGTGCCACAAAAAGCCATAATATCCTCCTTTCCAAGCATCAACAAGTCAATATTGTATTTCCTTAATAAGCCTTAAGCTTGGCTAACTTCAACTGCCCTCCCTTATACTTACTGAAAGCTGTAACTGGTAGACAGAACTTTGTGGCCCGATAGAGGTAATATCTACTCAAGGTAGGCAACACGTGCCACAAAAAGCCATAATATCCTCCTTTCCAAGCATCAACAAGTCAATATTGTATTTCCTTAATAAGCCTTAAGCTTGGCTAACTTCAACTGCCCTCCCTTATACTTACTGAAAGCTGTAACTGGTAGACAGAACTTTGTGGCCCGATAGAGGTAATATCTACTCAAGGTAGGCAACACGTGCCGCAAAAAGCCATAATATCCTCCTTTCCAAGCATCAACAGGTCAATATTATATTTTTTTAATAAGCCTTAAGCTTGGCTAATTTCAACCGCCCTCCCTTATCCTTACTGAAAGCTGTAACTGGTAGACAGAACTTTGTGCCCTCGATAGAGAGCACATATAAGCAATACCCTTTACTTGGTACCCTTAGGTACCAGGGGGTTTTCCCCTACCCTAATCTCCCTATATTCATAATCTTTCCCTATCCTTTTAGAAGAACAACAGTCTACTGGCTGATCGTTATAAAAAAGTTTTAAAAATTAAGGCGATAAGCAAAATCTTTTCCGGAAGGTCGACACCTCGTCGAAATGTAATAAACATAAATAATGAAGCACGACGGATATTTTTCTATTACGAAATATTCTTTAAAATTTAATTACATAAATCCTCAATTATCCGAACATGATTTATCCGAATCGTCAACTATCGACAAAACAAAACTAATGCTACAAAAATATTGTATTAAAAAGTTATTTACGCTAAATGTTATAGAAGCGTCAACGCTAGAAGCCATTTAAAATTATTTTTCACAGATTTTTTATTATCATATTGTAATAAAAGTGTATTTTTTTATCTACAGATTATATTGTTAGCTAATAAAAGATAACAAATGTAAACACATGGAGAGATAGGAATTGTATTGAATTAGAGGCTCAATGTACCCCTCATCTTGCTACACACTGCTCCTATTCTTCTAGATATGGTTTGCTTATTTTCCCAACAATTTAAGTTCAATAAAAATAAATTAAAATTTGTCAGCATCAAGCTGTATTTTTTCCACGGTCCTGAATCGTTTGACTTCACCAATATCGTGGACAAGCGTGTTTTTTTTACCAATAAACTTTCCAACTTCGTTAAGAAAGAAATATCTTTATTTGTTGAAAAATAGATAAATTACATAAAACAATGGCGGCCACATGTAAAATAGAGTGTTTTTGGAACATGTTATTGGAGATTCTTTCCTCACTTTGAGGTTTTCAATTGTTTTTCAACACTTTTCAAACATCCAGTATATTCTTTGCAGCCTGTTGGAATTATGTATGTTAGAATTGAGTTCCATAGAATCAGTTACATCTGTGAGATATTTTTCTATTCATGTTTCTTTAGGCTCTCCATGAAGTTTTGCTATGAAGGAAAAACGGTTAATACGAGTCGATAAATATTTATTTCAACTACAGCAAAGTTTCGGTTTGTTTGTTGTCCTCATCAAGCCTGAAACTGTTTTGCTGTAATAAATCTATTCAACCATCAAATGTGCAATATGAGAAGGTAAAATGTCATACCTCCTATATTTCTCTAAATAATTTCGTTTAGCCATTGCTCCACTAATTTTTCTTTTTTAATTTCTTTTATTAGTTCACGTTAATTTGTCACGCATTAATTTTGTTCTGTCGATAGTTGAAAGTTCGGATGAACCCTGTTCGGATAATCGAGGCTTTATTATGATTAAATTTTAAAGACTATTTCGTAATAGAAAAATATCCGTCGACCAACATTATTTTATGTTCACGCAAAGTATTGCATTTCGACGAGGTGTCGACCTTCCGGAAAAGATTTTGCTTATCTCTTTAGTTTTAAAAACTTTTTTATAACGATCAGCCAGTAGACTGTTGTCCTCCTAGAAGGATAGGAAAAGTTTACATTTGCTATCTTTTATTAATGTTTTTCAAATCCTTCTATTAGTTTACACTCTTCCTGTAGATATCCTGTTGAAATGTTCACAATGCTTAAAAAAATACTTTTTATTCCTCCACTCAAGTTCAAATACATTATTTTAAATTTGTAAGGGATGGCAATTGATGTTAATAAAGTTGTTTCATTTATTAATTCATTAGTTAAATTTAATGAATTAATTTGAGTTTTATGGGAAAAACGTTAGGTGACAGGTATGCAACAT
This sequence comes from Prosapia bicincta, assembly GCA_036971475.1. Lineage (NCBI taxonomy): Eukaryota > Metazoa > Arthropoda > Insecta > Hemiptera > Cercopidae > Prosapia > Prosapia bicincta. The sequence goes on from JBAIZL010000001.1 coordinate 247,096,833, forward strand.
AGTTACTTCGTCCCATTTGGCTTAAACAAGCTATTTGATTTTATAAAACAGCTGATTGCATGTTATAGGTTATGTGTTAAGTAGGAATGTTCCTAACTAGGATTTGGCTTTAAAAAAAATGTTGTTTGTATTATTTCTTTTAGTGTAGTTCTTTTAGTAAGTAATTTTATAACGGTGTAGGAGTTATGCTATATTTGCTTTTCACATTTCATATCTGATCGTTACATGTGGGATTTTGTTTTTTAAGAAAACCAATCTCAGGCTTTATAGGACAACAAACAAGTTGTCGAAACGTTACTGTAAATAAAATAAATATTTATTGACTCGTTTATCAAAAGTTTTTTCCTTCACAAAATAATTAAGATATTTCTAGCATCTTCTTGAAACTTCGTTGTTCCTGGGGTTTACGCATCTGTGTGTGCCTGCTTGTCCGCTACGTCTCACCCAGAGAGCTCAAAACTTTTGAGATATCGGCTTCAGGTTTTATTTTGTCTCTTTTTCTGAGGACTTCGTACATCACCAGGCCTAATTTGCCTTGAAAAATTGATGGTTTATGGATAACTGGCAATTGCGATTGATTTTATTCTAATTAATGTTGTGCTAATAATATCAACGCTAATTAGTTTTCATATTTTCATTTATTACACAATATTAAAAAAAATTAAAATCTTTTGCGACATATGATTGACTATAATTCTACTTTTAATGTTCAAATAATATCAACTTTTTATTTAATAGTATATTAATATTTTTAAACTATATTAATAACTTCTTGTTATTATTATTATACGTTTCTTAAAATTCCTCATGTCCCCGTGTTCAAGCCTTAAATATTAATAAAAATTTATTTAATAATGATTTTACTGTAAAAGTATTTATTGCGATGTTTCCGAAGTAATTAAGTTGTCAACGTAACAGCGCCAGCGTCAGTGCAGTGGCCTTGACTTGGCTGTTCACATGTTAAATAATTCCAAGCAGATAAGATTACAATTTACATCAGCTGTTATATTCCTATTTGTAAGTTTTGATTGCCGCGCTGCGTAGAAACCCGAGGAATGTAATTATTGAACGGAGCTTCCACTTAGTAAACATACTGTCGAGAGGGTGAAGACGCTTTGATATTTAATTTTAATATTTTTATTCATCACCACGCAAGTGCTCCAGACTTGCCTGGAAGGGGTAGTCACGTGGTATATATATCATGTCAAGTTATATATCACATCACTCGAAACCAATTCAGACATCTCTGTAGCATACATATAAAACACTAAATTTGATTCCCAAAACAACAGAATCGTAGTTTTTTCTAAGTTAAATAATAGATTTATTCAAATAAGCTGTGACTATGTTCCTCAATAAGGTTGGCAACGTAATTGGTGAAACAAGCCTCACAAGTAATCTACAAGGATTTTGTAGATAGAATTGAGTTTTAATGTATTATGTGTTTACTAGACTATATAGATCTCACAAGCCAATTTTAAAGCCGAATTAGAGTCAATCATCATTAAGACATTAAAAAAAATATATCACCCACTTATTACTCACCTTTTCCTCGAAAATCAATGAAAAAATACATCAATGAAAAACTAAATTAAATTACTCCCATGATGAAATTACTTGCGTAAGGGAGTTAGTTTCTAGTGACGGAAAGTAAATAGAGATCCAAATCTTAGATGCATTACCACCACCGTAGGACAATATTCAGAGACGTAGAATACCGTAAGGGCTGATCTAATGAGTTCTCTTCTGTGTAAAATTTAATGTGGAGAAAACGTTAAACTTGTGTGCGTATGCAGGGAGGAAGTTAACGAATGTCTTCGGAATTCTGAAAATGTGCAAACATTATCAATGATCGATGTCTCATTTCTTCTTCTTCGTGTATCTTGTCCGTTGCGAACGTTGATAAACAACGTTGTTTTTCAAATTTTATTTCCGACACATCTGAATAGTTGGGGAGAAGACAATCCGAATTATCCGCGAGAGCTACGTAACCAAGAGTGTCATCTTCTAACGTATCCCTTGCTAATTTCTCTAATGTAATGGTTCTAGAAGGTTCCAAGAGAATGTTAGTGTATGAAAGCTCTTAGACAATTGGTACGGAAGGACAATTGCAGATCTTTTCATAGAGTGTGCTAGCCATATGATACGACGTGGCAGGAATATTTGTCGGATGACTTGCCAGGGAAGTAGCCAATAACTGTAAATCGGTTAAGGCAAGGAAAAAGCAATAACAAAATTACAAACAAAAAATTGAATAAGATAAAAGTGCGTTTATGAGGCCGAAGCAGTTTCTCTTTAATCGTTACTTTAAAATTTAGTTCAAAATGCAGACGCTACGTATTTCCTGTGTTGCTTTATAAAGTGGAAAAAAGGAGGTTAAAGGGGGATGAGAGGAGTGGTCTCTTGAGATGTTATGTTGATGATATCCTGAGGGCAAAAGATGAATATACAGACCTCCATATTACTAGTGGTAATGGTTGTGGAAGAATGGGAAAAGGCCTTGAAATTGAGAATTGAATAAAGATTAGAAAGTTAAAATACCTCGGTCGTGTTGTGATAGATAATAAACTTTAAATCCTTCAGGTCAAAGCAAGACCTTGAGAAAGGAAGGTGAGCAGAAGATTTTGGTTGAAGGATTTCAAAGAATGAAAGGACATTGCGGATCTTCTAGGGAGGGTATTTTTAGGGTTGGATCGGCCATAATGATAACCTGAAGAAGTAGAATCAGAAGGAAAATAGTAAAAGCACGATTCAGGTTTAACCGATCCTTATATGGTTTATGAAGCTATGTACACACTAAAGAAACCAATTCGATTGCAATGGGTTGTAGTATGAAACTATTTGATGAAGGGTGCAATGGAAGAAATGATGAAGAAAATAATGTTTAGGAATGGGTGATTTTAAATCTCAAATTACTTAGGATAAAACAAAAGTTAACAGATAATGAAGTTTGGAGAAAGTCAGGGATCTAGGTGAAAAATAGAGTTGAAGGAAGGAGGATATCTTGATTGAAGAATCTAGGAGAATGGTTCGGGAGGACATGACGGTTCTATAAGGGGGTACTTTAGATTGGGCATTATGATAACCTGAAGGAGACAGAAGAAGAAGAATCAGAGTAGAAGAATAGAAAAAGCAAGATTTAGGTTTAACTGATCATTAAATGGTTTATGGTAGCTATGTACACGCTAAAAAAACAATAAAATTTATCTGTGGGCAATGAATAATGCGAAATGATCATCAGGTAAAGAGAAGAACAAGAGAAAATGAAATGGCTTGTAGTATGAAACTATTTGATGAAAGATGAAATGGTGTGCAGAAAATAATGTTTAGGCAGATGATTTCAAATGTCAGATGATTTTTAAATAAAGAAAAATACAAAGATATCGAAGTCTGGACAAGTGAAGAGGAGAGTTTTAAAAGAAGGAGATTTTGGTTGAAGGATCTAGGAGATTGATATGAAAGAGCATCTGTTAATGTTTTCTGGGTGTGCTTCCAGAGTTAAATTAGCCATTACGGCCACCAGCTTCCTGAAACAGACTCTAGGCAGAACTAGAATGAGCAATGACAGATTTATTTAGTCTTTGACCTGTCAATGAAAGGCAAAACGAAATGGTAAATTAACACTGAAAGCGACTTTCAGGAAATCTAATTCACAATCGTATCTATAATTCTTGATTGACAGGCGAGCATAATGTTACAGGCAACAAAACGTGGACGTAGAAAGTCACGAAAGATTTCAGTGACGTGAAAACAAACAGCCTGCGCCAGATAAATTAGATCGAAGTTGATTCTCATTTGGGAACAGCGAAGAGAAATCAGAGAAGAAAGTGTAATAATAATTTAGTGACTGACGATAAACCACACCTTAAAAGCGCTCTTACACACGCGTGAACACACACACTATACGCTCCAATCACAAACTTGTAGTGTACATAACTTTAATTTTACAGTAGATAACAACAAAGTAGTAAAATTCCGCGCAATATAAATCTATAGATAAGGCGTAAAATGATTGCAAGTAAAGGAAAGTGATTGCAATTTTGAACTTTATACTTCCATCTGGGAAGACCAGAACGTTTGATGAGTCAATCTGCTTTACGTAATAGATAGCATTGTCTATTCACAAACACTTTGTCATCCTAATGTATCACTCTTAGAAACAATTGCCAATAGTTACGCAATATGTCTCGGAATTATACAAGCGTGGGGTGAGTGCGGTTACATCCCTTTCTGTAGTGAGGTTTTGTTTCAGCCCCAACCATTCATCACCCCGACGACCCTCCTTTACCGCTAACGAGTCTTATCAAGGGAAGCGGACAATAGGAAATTTTCACTGAAGTTCTTAGAGACTGTGACTGTGGGGTTATTTACTCGCCAGTGAGTGGAGAAAAGTTCGACGTCCCTCGCCTCTGTGACGGGAAATATCGGAACAATTTGGCCGCCGTTTAACGGGCTTGAAAGTTTTTGGAAATCGGAAGCCGCTTGTATAGTGACTTGTATTTTTGATGGATATGAACCGAAATTGTTTAGGACTATCCCTTGTAAAATTTCTGCAGGCTGAAGCATATTTTGTTGTATAATTTGTACCATTGCTCGTTTTAACTTTACTTAATATAATCGGGGTATAGTAGCCTACGTGTACAGCGCGGTATTTATTTAGGAAGTTATTAAGTTCAGAAAATAATAATATTTTAAAAGCACTTTTTAATTTTTCTTCACAAACTTCTATTAACAAAAAACATTGAGCGTATGAGAATTCCTTGTTCGTTAGAGCGCCACCCGCTGTTACAGCGCTTCTGCCGTGGATGTAACTCACAGCTGATCCATTTAGGCGTTCTTTGTTAACTTTATTTCCATCATCACTAAACGTTGTTGCTCACATTGTACACACATATGCATTACCAGCTCTCACCTTACTGTCAATTAGTTTAATATGGGAATGCAAGTATAAGTATAAACTTTTATAATATTTGAATTCTGTTTGGAGACTTTAAAATTAATATAAAATTTGTTACGTAACTGACTAAGCCGAAATGGTTAAATTGTGGTTTACTCCCGAAACCCTCTCGCTGTGTTACTGGCTAGAACTGATTTTCCTTCATAATATTACCAACAAAAAGCAAATATAGAAAAAAACAAGACGGATAGAAAGTGTACTCAGCATTTCTAAAGCATAAGCATCATAAATGAAAAAAAGACGGGTTGATGGTGTAATCTTCACTTTCTTAAGGATAAGCATCACAAATGGAAAAAACAAGACAGATAGATGGTATATAAGCATAGAACACAGGCCTAGATAGTATTTCTCACGTTATGCTAGGTCTTTGCGAGATCCAGTCAACAACAGGTAGAACCGTATCGGAATGCTTTGGAGAGGATCGCAGATGATCGGCGACAGGTGAGCGCCTGGTAATTCACCAGGTGGCAGGGATAATTTCCAAGAAATACCCTTGGCTAGTAGGGCTAGTTTAGGGAAAGCTGCTTGAAACACTGTTTATCTCAGTTGGGCGCAAAAAATCTATTACAAAACTACCTAGAGCCTAAACCTGGCATGACTTATATGGCAAGAAAGATAAACACACGAGCTATTTCGACCATTGTGTCCACAGAACTGCTACTAATAATGAGTTAATCATCAGGACTTGTTTCGACATACACTGGACATCTTCAGGGCTCAACCACCTTACAGTTTACCTTTATATTTCACTAACTTGCTTGAAAGATCTAATAAGCCTTGATAAACAGACTGTTATATTGTATGATTACTTGTTACCAGTCCGAGATGTAATATCGTGACCACGTCACTGTTCTGTCTTTACATTCAACATCCAGACAAACCGAACATGTGCACAGACTACATAACAGGTTGACAGTTTTTTTTTTTTTTTTAATAATGTAGTAAAATAAATCGTATATTTCAGTATAAGGGTTAGATAGGTAGTGAAGTTGTCCTATACGGTTTGTCTCTGTGCAGGAAGTTGTAGCGATAAGTATGTTAGAAAGTATGACTTTCTGTGTTTGGAGTAACGCAACTCCGAAAGTTTAACGTGAGTGCTACGTCGAAATCAGTACTATTCGATAGTTTCTCGAAGGCAAAAGTGCTTCCAGTGCTACTTCTGGAAACTTTAAACACTTGAAAGCGTGGATGTATGGCTTGGTATTAATTAGAGGTAGAAATAAAGATAATAGTTACGGTTAAAAGCAGTTAAATAGACACTGAAATAGTTTTTACAAACATGAACTATTTTCTAAAGTAAGATAAATCTGTATTCAAACTGTAACAATGTTTGCAACAACTATTCTTCTACTAAGCTCTGTTTCATGGCATTTATTCCATTCAATTTTATAGCCAGAGAACGTTTACCATATCTCCCTTTTGAAACGCTTTGAAAGACATTTAGAGGTCTGCTCCATTAAAAAAAAAATATTTGATATTTTTCATGTAAAAAGAAAAAATTAGGCCGAACAATAATTTCAGTAACTTTCTTTACGTGTAAGTGATGCTACGATCTCCCTACGCCATCTTGTTCCTACCTTCATCACATCTATGTACATCATAAGTTAAAAACAATTCTAAGCGAAAAACAAGTAATTATAAATGTCACAACTCATAAATAACGATTAAATAAAAGCATAAGCTCTATTTACCAACACACTGAAATATTTATAACCTAATGTATTTTAATGTAACAGAATAATACATTAAAGTTATATTACAATATACTACAAGTTATATTACAATATAACTACAAGTTATATTACAATATAACCACAAGTTATAGCCTATTACAATATAACTTACAAGACTACCGGATAGCATGCGTCTGGTTATGAAATCATTAAGTTTAAAACACAAAAATAATAATTTGAACAAAAGAACTATCTAAGTAGCACTTTATTAAACGAACTAAAAAGTATAATATAATTTGAAATTTCTGGGAGTGTCAATTTTTATTACCCATATGAAAATTCAGTTAGGAAATGTGGGTCGATTTCCCATACTATTATCTATAGGGAGCGCCCCACGTTTCCCCACTAAATTTTCCTATGGAGATTAAAAATTTACACTCCCAGAGATTCCAAATTATTTTTATTTTTTATTTCGTTTGAAATCGTGGTTGAAAGAAAGTTTTTTTCTTCAAATTATTAATCTATGCTTTTTAGTATGGAATTTTGCAATCGACATGGTGCAATACAATCCCCCTCGTCAAGAGGTTTATTATCCCTATGATTATTATTGAATACTGCATTGTTATCCATCGCCTAACCATGTCTAAAATATCACGTCTCCAGCTGTTCAGTCAAATTTAACTTATTTAAACAAATATTGTTCCAGCATTCTTACAGACAAGAAAACAAATGAAAATTGCATTGGCATCCAGTGCTGACTTGTAAGTAGAATTTTACGTCTGTTGCTCATCAGTCATATTAAATTTCTTTTAAAAAAAGTGGTTTAAACAAACTTACAGACAAGAAACAAAGTGAATACTGCATTGTTATCCATCGCCTAACCATGTTTAAAATATCACGTCTCCAGCTGTTCAGTCAAATTTAACTTATTTAAACAAATATTGTTCCAGCATTCTTACAGACAAGAAAACAAATGAAAATTGCATTGGCATCCAGTGCTGACTTGTAAGTAGAATTTTACGTCTGTTGCTCATCAGTCATATTAAATTTCTTTTAAAAAAAGTGGTTTAAACAAACTTACAGACAAGAAACAAAGTGAATACTGCATTGTTATCCATCGCCTAACCATGTTTAAAATATCACGTCTCCAGCTGTTCAGTCAAATTTAACTTATTTAAACAAATATTGTTCCAGCATTCTTACAGACAAGAAAACAAATGAAAATTGCATTGGCATCCAGTGCTGACTTGTAAGTAGAATTTTACGTCTGTTGCTCATCAGTCATATTAAATTTCTTTTAAAAAAAGTGGTTTAAACAAACTTACAGACAAGAAACAAAGTGAATACTGCATTGTTATCCATCGCCTAACCATGTTTAAAATATCACGTCTCCAGCTGTTCAGTCAAATTTAACTTATTTAAACAAATATTGTTCCAGCATTCTTACAGACAAGAAAACAAATGAAAATTGCATTGGCATCCAGTGCTGACTTGTAAGTAGAATTTTACGTCTGTTGCTCATCAGTCATATTAAATTTCTTTTAAAAAAAGTGGTTTAAACAAACTTACAGACAAGAAACAAAGTGAATACTGCATTGTTATCCATCGCCTAACCATGTTTAAAATATCACGTCTCCAGCTGTTCAGTCAAATTTAACTTATTTAAACAAATATTGTTCCAGCATTCTTACAGACAAGAAAACAAATGAAAATTGCATTGGCATCCAGTGCTGACTTGTAAGTAGAATTTTACGTCTGTTGCTCATCAGTCATATTAAATTTCTTTTAAAAAAAGTGGTTTAAACAAACTTACAGACAAGAAACAAAGTGAATACTGCATTGTTATCCATCGCCTAACCATGTCTAAAATATCACGTCTCCAGCTGTTCAGTCAAATTTAACTTATTTAAACAAATATTGTTCCAGCATTCTTACAGACAAGAAAACAAATGAAAATTGCATTGGCATCCAGTGCTGACTTGTAAGTAGAATTTTACGTCTGTTGCTCATCAGTCATATTAAATTTCTTTTAAAAAAAGCTTGTTTAAACAAACTTACAGACAAGAAACAAAGTGAATACTGCATTGTTATCCATCGCCTAACCATGTTTAAAATATCACGTCTCCAGCTGTTCAGTCAAATTTAACTTATTTAAACAAATATTGTTCCAGCATTCTTACAGACAAGAAAACAAATGAAAATTGCATTGGCATCCAGTGCTGACTTGTAAGTAGAATTTTACGTCTGTTGCTCATCAGTCATATTAAATTTCTTTTAAAAAAAGTGGTTTAAACAAACTTACAGACAAGAAACAAAGTGAATACTGCATTGTTATCCATCGCCTAACCATGTTTAAAATATCACGTCTCCAGCTGTTCAGTCAAATTTAACTTATTTAAACAAATATTGTTCCAGCATTCTTACAGACAAGAAAACAAATGAAAATTGCATTGGCATCCAGTGCTGACTTGTAAGTAGAATTTTACGTCTGTTGCTCATCAGTCATATTAAATTTCTTTTAAAAAAAGTGGTTTAAACAAACTTACAGACAAGAAACAAAGTGAATACTGCATTGTTATCCATCGCCTAACCATGTTTAAAATATCACGTCTCCAGCTGATCAGCCAAATTTAACTTATTTAAACAAATATTGTTCCAGCAACCTTACAGACAAGAAAACAAATGAAAATTGCATTGGCATCCAGTGCTGACTTGTAAGTAGAATTTTACGTCTGTTGCTCATCAGTCATATTAAATTTCTTTTAAAAAAAGTGGTTTAAACAAACTTACAGACAAGAAACAAAGTGAATACTGCATTGTTATCCATCGCCTAACCATGTCTAAAATATCACGTCTCCAGCTGTTCAGTCAAATTTAACTTGTTTAAACAAATATTGTTCCAGCATTCTTACAGACAAGAAAACAAATGAAAATTGCATTGGCATCCAGTGCTGACTTGTAAGTAGAATTTTAAGTCTGTTGCTCATCAGTCATATTAAATTTCTTTTAAAAACAGTGGTTTAAACAAATTTACAGACAAGAAACGAAGTGAATATGGCATTGTTATCCAGTTCTGACCTTCTCCAGTTTCTGACAAGAAACCGAGTGAATGTTGTATTGTCGTCCATCCCCGACTCATGTTTAAAATTTCCAAGTTTCTATCTTGATTTAGGGCTATTTAAATAACGTTAGATCAATAAACGTACAGACAAAAAACCAAGTGAATATTGCACGTCATTCAGTTCTGGCCTAAGTTATGTTTAAAATTTCAGGTCTCTAGCTTATCGGGAAGTTAGGTTAAACTAGATTATAAAATTCCACACAGACAGACAAATATGACGGAAACCGAACTAATAAAAACGAGGTAAAATAAACACGTATGTCTCAGGGCTATTATTGGTATTACAAGAACGAAGAATATGGAGGCAATTGTTCAATTCAGCAATCGCTTAGTTTACATACGAAACAATACCTTCAATGCTCAGATAATTTACAGCTAAGTAGGATATAAAGTTTTGAACGTAGCTGAATAGTAATGCGCTAATAGAACAGTGCGGTAATTCTGGAATAATTACTTGACAAACTAGTATGTTTGAAAAGTGAGGTTATGTTTTTGTGAAGATAATGTAATTAGCTATTATTTATGGGACGCTGTTTAGATTACTTGTTTTTACTGTTTATTTGTTTTATATTTCACGCGTTTGTATATGGTCTAGTTAAGTTATACCGTAGGCCTACTATTTGTAAGCATGGATGTCAATAGAAGGCATCTTTACTCAATGTGAGGTAATTTTTATTTTGAATATCTTGGGTCTTTGAAAGACGAAAATTAAAAGGAAAATATATTTGTTGTTAAAACAAGAATAAAATAATCTTTTTAAGTCAATTCCAACAAAGACAAATTTTATTTTAGTTACTTTTTATTTTATAATTACAATTAATATAAATATGTATATACATATATCAGAATCACAATATTAAGTGCAAAAATAGATAGCGAATTTCCTTGCAATTTTCTATTTGCCTCTCTATACAGTACATGGTGTTGGGCTATTATTTTTGTCTGTTACTACCGTATTTGTTAGTTTCTTTCGTTTCTAATTTATGAAGTAGATGGTGATCTATAATTTTTTTATCTATCCACCTCTTTTATTGCTTCATTATTGAAAGGAACCTTTCTCTTATAATTTCATATGCATCTTTAAGTAATATATTTTCTGCAATGGGAAAGTTGGCTCAGTGCCAAAGTGTTGAATTTCAAACTTGTAGTCATTCAGTTCGAATCCGACCGAGGCATCAGCTTTTTAAAATTTTAATGAATAAATACTGTATTTGAAAAAAACTGTATTAATTATTATTATTTATACTAATGTAATAAATTATCACCCAGTACAGGTTAAAGAAATGTATTTGAACTTGATTGGATGAATAGAAACGTATTTTATTAACGATTGACAATTTGTACATATAATATATATATATATATATATATATATATATATATATATATATGTATATAATATATATATGTATATAATATATATATATATATATATATATATATATATATATATATATATATATATATATATATATATATAAAGAGAGTTGAGTTAATAGAAGGAATTGAATAGAAAACCATTTCAGAAATGTTGACTACAGTAAAATAGTCCGACATTCCTCCGGCAACGGACTAAAGAGATGGTAACATGGTATTGAGGGATATGTTGCGACGAAGATCTAACATCCAATAACGGAGACAGAAATTACCTCTGGGAGGGGAGGATTGTCACGATCCATGGGAATTGGGGCTAATCTACCTAATTTAGCCAATGCCCACACCTGGCTGTTGAACCATTCGGCGTCGTGCCTCCTAGTAACGATCTATTCTGGACCGCTGATCTTCCAGCTCAGGACAGGTTGAAATGTGGTCCCCATTCATGACACTATCGAGACAGAGCGGGCACATATCGGATTCTGCTAGGCCAAAACGGTAGAGGTGGGCCTGGAGATAGTCGTGTCCTGTTAGGAGTCGAAAGTCAGCCAAGGCAGTTGCGCCCTATTGCTTGTGGGTACCAAAGTTCCTTGACTGCTAAGTGATCCCCACTGTTTTCCTCTGCTGGCTTCCTCTTGTCCTTGTTTCATGGAGTGTTTTAGGGTTGTATAGATAAGGTGTTTGGCAGAGGTGAGGCTGGCTTCTACGTATGGTTGTTGCATCTATGCTCCATTTTTTGCTAGGTCATCTGGTCTTTCGTTTCCTGTGATTCCGACGTGACTTGGGATCCACTGAAGGCTAAATGACCATTCATTTTGCAAAAGATGTGAGATTGCTTTTTGCCAGTGGAATATGTTCAAACAGTCTGTTGAAGAGTTGTCGGCTATTGCAAATATGACGGGTTGGGAGTCTATAATGAAAACAGCTTGTCGGTGGTTCGTCGCTGGGTGATGAGTAGCAAGCGCCTCTGCGACCAGTTGCACTGCTGTTACTTCCCCATCAAAATTACTTGCGTTTGCCCCAACGCCGTGGCTGATTTCAAACAGCTTGGAGAAAGCTCCAGCGCCAGCTCCAGTAGGAAGAAGTTCATATCCATCGGTGTAGACGTGAAACCAGTCTGGTTGAACATATAAAGGGTGGATTGTCTCAAGGGCAGAAATCGTTAGCTGTTCTGGGAGTGCAAGATGATTGGGGGTCTTAAAGTTTAGTAACTATAATCTTTTGAGAGGAATGGGAACAGTCGACCTGTAGAAAGTCTTGAGAGGGGTTGGGTTTGATTCACTGATGTTATACTTTCTTCTCAGTTCTTCAGCATGTTGTAGTGGGTTTAGCTGGGTGTTTAGTCTCGGTGCAGCCTTTCTATAATTAGTTCAAAATCGGCGATTTTTCTCTTCTTGAGCGTTCCCAAAACTTAAGGGTTAGTTTTTCGCTCCTTACTTGTAATGGTTCAATGCAGGTTTGCATTTCCATTGCACAAATGGGCGTTGAGAAGGCTGCGTCGGTGATGATTCTGATGGCAGTGTTCTGGATTTTATCTAACCTTCGACGATTCGGTTTACTGACCAGTGACGTAACTTCCGAAGCGTATTTCATGTAGGGCCTGACATAGGTCTTATAAGGGGTGGCAAGAACGTCCTGCGTGCATCCCCATTTTGTACTGGTTAGTCCTTTTAACAGATTTGTCCTCTTGCTTGCGGGCTCAGCAACCTCTTGTATGTGACTTTTCCTTGAGAGTTTAGTATCCAGATTAACGGTTAAATATTTGGACAACTTAGATTCTGTTAGGTAACTCTGTTTATATTTGAGCTCAGTAGTTGGGGTTGTGGGGGAAGGAGTGAACAACTTAAACATGGTTTCCTCTGGACTAACTGTCATTTTGTTGCAGTCACCATTTTTAGGCTCAATTTTTGTTTAATGTTGACAAAATTAATTAATTGAATTTATTTATAATTTCAATATATTGCAATTTCAAATAGTATTCAAATAACAACAATTCTATGTAGCCTACATGTATAGCTTGATATTTATTTAGGAAATCATATTAATGGCCAAAAGTAGTAACACGATCTTAAAAGTAAATCTATAATACCACATGGAAAAACACAAATAATTACTGATATTTTTTAGCAGACGCGTTCCGGACTCTAGGTCAATGCATTGTTCAATGCCGTGAGTCACGGACAAGACTGTTGCTCAGGTGTGGTGTATTGGTGTGAGTTTGTGGCGTAGGGGTGTTGTGGGGTGTATTATTCTTCATAGAGTAGTTGTTATTTATGTGTTCATAATAACAGCATACATTATATCAGTAGGCCTAAGTAGTGGTTTCTTTGCCAACTGATACCATTGTAGTAGTTTTAAAAGAGCCTCAAGATGTATAACACAAAAACTGCAAGTTTTAAAATTTCGTTTCACAAGCCACAATATTATAAATAAAATTGAGTCAACGATACGTCATTGATACTTGTTACGAGCGTCACCCTATGATATATTGAAACCATTCTCCCGTATATACAAGCTATAGCAAGTACTGTATATTTAGTACAGCAACCAGTTACAATTTATGATGGAGGGGGTTCATATTCCAGGAGGGACTGGGAATTACATACTCCCAAAGTAAAAATCTGATGACATTTCAACACTCAAAATTAAACACTAGGTGACAAAATATGTAAAATAAATGTCTTCTTTACTTAAATAGGCCTATTTAAAATAGGCGAAACTTGAAAGTATTCAACAATTAATATTGATGTAATTGGAAAGGTTTTATTTATTAAAATCCTACTGCAGTGTTAGTTAACACTCTCCCTATATATATATATATATATATATATATATATATATATATATATATATATATATATATATATATATATATATATATATATACACATAAATAATAATATAATATATTAATAAATAATAATATATAATAAATAAATGTATTATATATATTATATATTACTATATATATATATATATATATATATATATATATATATATATATATATATATATATATATATAATAAATATATATGTATTTTATATATTTATATATATATATATACAGTATATATATAATACGAGATATGCAACATATAATTGTAAATCTTATTCAAATGTTCAATTAATAAAATACTTTTCATACATCCACTCAAGTTGAAATACATTTTTTTAAACTTGTAGTGGATGACAATTGATGTTAATCCAGATTTTTCAAATATTAATTCCTAAATGAAATTTAATTTTAATAATTAATTTTGCTTTCTATTTTGCCGCATGATTCCATCATAGGTAGACTATACACATATTTATATTAATTGTAATTATTTAATAAAAAGTAACTAGACATGTTTCTTTGTTGACCTAAGTAGGAATTAACCTAATTTTGTTTTATTACTTGTTTAGGAAATCAGATTAGAGGTTTTGAAAAATAACAACGTCCTAAAAGAAAACTCTGCACTATAATTTCCACAAACTATAATTGTACAAAGATGTAATATGAGTAAAAACAACTTCTTTGACAGTTCCTTAAGAACTTGATTCCTTGTTAAAGCGATTGTCTCACAGACAAAGGACATTTATAGCCATTTAGAGGTTTTATTTCTCAAATAGGCGAATATCGTCAAATGAAATTACGTACTGAAGCCTTTTAGATTGTATGCGCATATTTTTTTGAACAGCTCTCAGTTTAATGCGAACATTATATTGAAGTTATATTACTTGGATTTGCATTTGAAAGTTTGCCAATAATATAAAATATGTTACAAAACTGTCCAATTTAAGGTAATTTTTCAATTCCTTCTATTAGTTCACCCTCTCCTCAGATACATCTTGTAAAAATTTTCAATCGTTAATAAAATACTTTTTATTCATCCAATCAAGTTTAATTACAATATTTTAAAGTTGTAGTGGATGACAATTGATGTTAATTGTTATTAACATTTTGTTCAAATATTAATTTCGTAAATAGATTTTATGAATTTTAGTTTTGTATGGGAGAAATATTTTTCACAAAAAGGGGTAAGGTATGCAATATAGTTATTTCGACCCATTGGCCTAAAATAAGTGATAACATATGATTTCATAAAACAGCTGATTTTATGTTATCGTTTATGTAGAACAGCTGTTTTAACTCATAGGTTATGTTACTTTACTTATAATAATTGTAATTACATAACAAAAAGTAACTAAAATAATATTTGTCTCTGTTGACTTAAGTAGGAATTATCGTTGAGAAATATTGTTTATATTACGCGTTTAGCCTTTAAAGATCGTTTATAGTCCTTCTGGTGGGATAACCTCCAAAGCCACCCCTCGTGTGCCCCTGTAAACATGAAACCATTCTACGATTTGTCTAGATGAGTATGGGGTGAGGTTGCTCAGGCCTCCTCTGTATCGATCCGCCCCTTCCACCTCTTCAAGGTTATGACGTACGCTAGGCCTAGATTAATACATTAACTTTAACCTAATTTTTCCGACATGCCAAGGATAAAAGTACGCGAGTGTTTGTTAACTTGAACGCTTGACATTAATTACACTACTGGGTACGATAATTGGTTCCAAGGTTGTTAATCGAGTCACATGTTTGTACAGTTTGTAAGTGAAACGTTAACCGTGTACTGTGATACAGCCATAGGACCTCTATAGTTAGTAGTAATATGCTATTTGGGCTCAACCATTTAGATCTTACAATTATTACGTAATGTTGTCCGTCAATCTATAACACGAAATACTTACGGCACAAAAATAATTTGGGAGCTGTCTCCCCCCCCCCCCCCCAAAAAAAACGTAGGAGCTGTCTGGGTCATCTGGTTTGGCTGAAGGTCTCAAGGTAAACCTGTCAAAGGACGGTTTTAAAATATTTCAGCGAGACTGAACTGAGGAAATACACGAAAAGGAATGTTGCGAAAGATGCGTACAGGATCAGATGGTGAGGGTAAGCTATCAGTACATTGTGACAGACAAAAAATGCGTATAACCTTTAGGCGTACATGGATATTTTAAGATCATTTAACTACATAAATGAGATTACCTCATAGATGTCGCTTAGTTTCTCGTGGCTGGATATACTTTGAAAATAAATCTATTAAACCTGATTTACATCACACTTTTTCCAGGAATTATATTTTCTCGTGATTTTGGGTTGTCTTGGTTTCCTCGAGCTTCACTTCTATTGATTTGCAGTGGTCTTTTAATAGACGTCGTTTTTGTAGGTTCTGTGTCATAAACTCTGTTATGAAGGTAGCTTATTTCCTTGGAGTAAATCTGGGATATGTGCGCAGACTCTTCTCTTGCTCTTTTCTATGTCTTGAAAATTTGTTTTTTAACACATAAGGATGCTTCGTCAAGTGGTCCACAATGATGTTCCGTTACTAATTGACCTGTACTTTGATTCTCGCTTCTGACAAAACCACGGCACTGTGCCCTTTACTGTTTCTCTATGATTTCGATATGCATAGCCGAGAAAATGCACCATCGGTTTCCTGTTAGTACTTAGTAGTATTCACCGCTATTGAACACAAAACACACCGAAGTGAGGATTTAATCGAACTTACCACCACGACACTATGCCCTTTACTGTTTCTCTATGATTTCGATATGCATAGCCGAGAAAATGCACCATCGGTTTCCTGTTAGTACTTAGTAGTATTCACCGCTATTGAACACAAAACACACCGAAGTGAGGATTTAATCGAACTTACCACCACGACACTATGCCCTTTACTGTTTCTCTATGATTTCGATATGCATAGCCGAGAAAATGCACCATCGGTTTCCTGTTAGTACTTAGTAGTATTCACCACTATTGAACACAAAACACACCGAAGTGAGGATTTAATCGAACTTATCACCACGACACTGTGCCCTTTACGGTTTCTCTATGATTTCGATATGCATAGCCGAGAAAATGTACCATCGGTTTCCCGTTAGTACTTAGTAGTATTCACCACTATTGAACATAAAACACACCGAAGTGAGGATTTAATCGAACTTATCACCACGACACTGTGCCCTTTACGGTTTCTCTATGATTTCGATATGCATAGCCGAGAAAATGCACCATCGGTTTCCTGTTAGTACTTAGTAGTATTCACCGCTATTGAACACAAAACACACCGAAGTGAGGATTTAATCGAACTTATCACCACGGCACTGTGCCCTTTACTGTTTCTCTATGATTTCGATATGCATAGCCGAGAAAATGCACCATCGGTTTCCTGTTAGTACTTAGTAGTATTCACCGCTATTGAACACAAAACACACCGAAGTGAGGATTTAATCGAACTTATCACCACGGCACTGTGCCCTTTACTGTTTCTCTATGATTTCGATATGCATAGCCGAGAAAATACACCATCGGTTTCCTGTTAGTACTTAGTAGTATTCACCGCTATTGAACACAAAACACACCGAAGTGAGGATTTAATCGAACTTATCACCACGACACTGTGCCCTTTACTGTTTCTCTATGATTTCGATATGCATAGCCGAGAAAATGCACCATCGGTTTCCTGTTAGTACTTAGTAGTATTCACCGCTATTGAACACAAAACACACCGAAGTGAGGATTTAATCGAACTTATCACCACGACACTGTGCCCTTTACGGTTTCTCTATGATTTCGATATGCATAGCCGAGAAAATGCACCATCGGTTTCCCGTTAGTACTTAGTAGTATTCACCACTATTGAACATAAAACACACCGAAGTGAGGATTTAATCGAACTTATCACCACGACACTGTGCCCTTTACGGTTTCTCTATGATTTCGATATGCATAGCCGAGAAAATGCACCATCGGTTTCCTGTTAGTACTTAGTAGTATTCACCGCTATTGAACACAAAACACACCGAAGTGAGGATTTAATCGAACTTATCACCACGGCACTGTGCCCTTTACTGTTTCTCTATGATTTCGATATGCATAGCCGAGAAAATGCACCATCGGTTTCCTGTTAGTACTTAGTAGTATTCACCGCTATTGAACACAAAACACACCGAAGTGAGGATTTAATCGAACTTATCACCACGGCACTGTGCCCTTTACTGTTTCTCTATGATTTCGATATGCATAGCCGAGAAAATACACCATCGGTTTCCTGTTAGTACTTAGTAGTATTCACCGCTATTGAACACAAAACACACCGAAGTGAGGATTTAATCGAACTTATCACCACGACACTGTGCCCTTTACTGTTTCTCTATGATTTCGATATGCATAGCCGAGAAAATGCACCATCGGTTTCCTGTTAGTACTTAGTAGTATTCACCGCTATTGAACACAAAACACACCGAAGTGAGGATTTAATCGAACTTATCACCACGACACTGTGCCCTTTACTGTTTCTCTATGATTTCGATATGCATAGCCGAGAAAATGCACCATCGGTTTCCTGTTAGTACTTAGTAGTATTCACCGCTATTGAACACAAAACACACCGAAGTGAGGATTTAATCGAACTTATCACCACGGCACTGTGCCCTTTACTGTTTCTCTATGATTTCGATATGCATAGCCGAGAAAATGCACCATCGGTTTCCTGTTAGTACTTAGTAGTATTCACCGCTATTGAACACAAAACACACCGAAGTGAGGATTTAATCGAACTTATCACCACGACACTGTGCCCTTTACTGTTTCTCTATGATTTCGATATGCATAGCCGAGAAAATGCACCATCGGTTTCCTGTTAGTACTTAGTAGTATTCACCACTAC
The DNA here is from genome assembly GCA_036971475.1 of Prosapia bicincta. Lineage (NCBI taxonomy): Eukaryota > Metazoa > Arthropoda > Insecta > Hemiptera > Cercopidae > Prosapia > Prosapia bicincta. Next base: position 247,115,678 of record JBAIZL010000001.1, read on the forward strand.
TGAATACAAAACACTCCGAAGTGAGGATTTAATCGAACTTATCACCACGACACTGAGCCCTTTACTGTTTCTCTATGATTTCGATATGCATAGCCGAGAAAATACACCATCGGTTTCCTGTTAGTACTTAGTAGTATTCACCACTATTGAATACAAAACACTCCGAAGTGAGGATTTAATCGAACTTACCACCACGACACTATGCCCTTTACTGTTTCTCTATGATTTCGATATGCATAGCCGAGAAAATGCACCATCGGTTTCCTGTTAGTACTTAGTAGTATTCACCGCTATTGAACACAAAACACACCGAAGTGAGGATTTAATCGAACTTACCACCACGACACTATGCCCTTTACGGTTTCTCTATGATTTCGATATGCATAGCCGAGAAAATGCACCATCGGTTTCCTGTTAGTACTTAGTAGTATTCACCACTATTGAACACAAAACACACCGAAGTGAGGATTTAATCGAACTTACCACCACGACACTATGCCCTTTACTGTTTCTCTATGATTTCGATATGCATAGCCGAGAAAATGCACCATCGGTTTCCTGTTAGTACTTAGTAGTATTCACCGCTATTGAAAACAAAACACACCGAAGTGAGGATTTAATCGAACTTATCACCACGGCACTGTGCCCTTTACTGTTTCTCTATGATTTCGATATGCATAGCCGAGAAAATGCACCATCGGTTTCCTGTTAGTACTTAGTAGTATTCACCGCTATTGAACACAAAACACACCGAAGTGAGGATTTAATCGAACTTACCACCACGACACTATGCCCTTTACTGTTTCTCTATGATTTCGATATGCATAGCCGAGAAAATGCACCATCGGTTTCCTGTTAGTACTTAGTAGTATTCACCACTATTGAACACAAAACACACCGAAGTGAGGATTTAATCGAACTTACCACCACGACACTATGCCCTTTACTGTTTCTCTATGATTTCGATATGCATAGCCGAGAAAATGCACCATCGGTTTCCTGTTAGTACTTAGTAGTATTCACCGCTATTGAACACAAAACACACCGAAGTGAGGATTTAATCGAACTTATCACCACGGCACTGTGCCCTTTACTGTTTCTCTATGATTTCGATATGCATAGCCGAGAAAATGCACCATCGGTTTCCTGTTAGTACTTAGTAGTATTCAGCGCTATTGAACACAAAACACACCGAAGTGAGGATTTAATCGAACTTACCACCACGACACTATGCCCTTTACGGTTTCTCTATGATTTCGATATGCATAGCCGAGAAAATGCACCATCGGTTTCCTGTTAGTACTTAGTAGTATTCACCACTATTGAATACAAAACACTCCGAAGTGAGGATTTAATCGAACTTACCACCACGACACTATGCCCTTTACTGTTTCTCTATGATTTCGATATGCATAGCCGAGAAAATGCACCATCGGTTTCCTGTTAGTACTTAGTAGTATTCACCGCTATTGAACACAAAACACACCGAAGTGAGGATTTAATCGAACTTACCACCGCGACACTATGCCCTTTACGGTTTCTCTATGATTTCGATATGCATAGCCGAGAAAATGCACCATCGGTTTCCTGTTAGTACTTAGTAGTATTCACCGCTATTGAACACAAAACACACCGAAGTGAGGATTTAATCGAACTTATCACCACGGCACTGTGCCCTTTACTGTTTCTCTATGATTTCGATATGCATAGCCGAGAAAATGCACCATCGGTTTCCTGTTAGTACTTAGTAGTATTCACCGCTATTGAACACAAAACACACCGAAGTGAGGATTTAATCGAACTTACCACCACGACACTATGCCCTTTACGGTTTCTCTATGATTTCGATATGCATAGCCGAGAAAATGCACCATCGGTTTCCTGTTAGTACTTAGTAGTATTCACCGCTATTGAACACAAAACACACCGAAGTGAGGATTTAATCGAACTTACCACCACGACACTATGCCCTTTACGGTTTCTCTATGATTTCGATATGCATAGCCGAGAAAATACACCATCGGTTTCCTGTTAGTACTTAGTAGTATTCACCACTATTGAATACAAAACACTCCGAAGTGAGGATTTAATCGAACTTACCACCACGACACTATGCCCTTTACTGTTTCTCTATGATTTCGATATGCATAGCCGAGAAAATGCACCATCGGTTTCCTGTTAGTACTTAGTAGTATTCACCGCTATTGAACACAAAACACACCGAAGTGAGGATTTAATCGAACTTACCACCACGACACTATGCCCTTTACGGTTTCTCTATGATTTCGATATGCATAGCCGAGAAAATGCACCATCGGTTTCCTGTTAGTACTTAGTAGTATTCACCGCTATTGAACACAAAACACACCGAAGTGAGGATTTAATCGAACTTACCACCACGACACTATGCCCTTTACTGTTTCTCTATGATTTCGATATGCATAGCCGAGAAAATGCACCATCGGTTTCCTGTTAGTACTTAGTAGTATTCACCGCTATTGAACACAAAACACACCGAAGTGAGGATTTAATCGAACTTACCACCACGACACTATGCCCTTTACGGTTTCTCTATGATTTCGATATGCATAGCCGAGAAAATACACCATCGGTTTCCTGTTAGTACTTAGTAGTATTCACCGCTATTGAACACAAAACACACCGAAGTGAGGATTTAATCGAACTTACCACCACGACACTATGCCCTTTACGGTTTCTCTATGATTTCGATATGCATAGCCGAGAAAATACACCATCGGTTTCCTGTTAGTACTTAGTAGTATTCACCGCTATTGAACACAAAACACACCGAAGTGAGGATTTAATCGAACTTACCACCACGACACTATGCCCTTTACGGTTTCTCTATGATTTCGATATGCATAGCCGAGAAAATACACCATCGGTTTCCTGTTAGTACTTAGTAGTATTCACCACTATTGAACACAAAACACACCGAAGTGAGGATTTAATCGAACTTACCACCACGACACTATGCCCTTTACGGTTTCTCTATGATTTCGATATGCATAGCCGAGAAAATGCACCATCGGTTTCCTGTTAGTACTTAGTAGTATTCACCGCTATTGAACACAAAACACACCGAAGTGAGGATTTAATCGAACTTACCACCACGACACTATGCCCTTTACTGTTTCTCTATGATTTCGATATGCATAGCCGAGAAAATGCACCATCGGTTTCCTGTTAGTACTTAGTAGTATTCACCGCTATTGAACACAAAACACACCGAAGTGAGGATTTAATCGAACTTACCACCACGGCACTATGCCCTTTACGGTTTCTCTATGATTTCGATATGCATAGCCGAGAAAATACACCATCGGTTTCCTGTTAGTACTTAGTAGTATTCACCACTATTGAACACAAAACACACCGAAGTGAGGATTTAATCGAACTTACCACCACGACACTATGCCCTTTACGGTTTCTCTATGATTTCGATATGCATAGCCGAGAAAATGCACCATCGGTTTCCTGTTAGTACTTAGTAGTATTCACCGCTATTGAACACAAAACACACCGAAGTGAGGATTTAATCGAACTTACCACCACGACACTATGCCCTTTACGGTTTCTCTATGATTTCGATATGCATAGCCGAGAAAATGCACCATCGGTTTCCTGTTAGTACTTAGTAGTATTCACCGCTATTGAACACAAAACACACCGAAGTGAGGATTTAATCGAACTTACCACCACGACACTATGCCCTTTACTGTTTCTCTATGATTTCGATATGCATAGCCGAGAAAATGCACCATCGGTTTCCTGTTAGTACTTAGTAGTATTCACCGCTATTGAACACAAAACACACCGAAGTGAGGATTTAATCGAACTTACCACCACGGCACTATGCCCTTTACGGTTTCTCTATGATTTCGATATGCATAGCCGAGAAAATACACCATCGGTTTCCTGTTAGTACTTAGTAGTATTCACCACTATTGAATACAAAACACTCCGAAGTGAGGATTTAATCGAACTTACCACCACGACACTATGCCCTTTACTGTTTCTCTATGATTTCGATATGCATAGCCGAGAAAATGCACCATCGGTTTCCTGTTAGTACTTAGTAGTATTCACCGCTATTGAACACAAAACACACCGAAGTGAGGATTTAATCGAACTTACCACCACGACACTATGCCCTTTACTGTTTCTCTATGATTTCGATATGCATAGCCGAGAAAATGCACCATCGGTTTCCTGTTAGTACTTAGTAGTATTCACCGCTATTGAACACAAAACACACCGAAGTGAGGATTTAATCGAACTTACCACCACGACACTATGCCCTTTACTGTTTCTCTATGATTTCGATATGCATAGCCGAGAAAATGCACCATCGGTTTCCTGTTAGTACTTAGTAGTATTCACCGCTATTGAACACAAAACACACCGAAGTGAGGATTTAATCGAACTTATCACCACGGCACTGTGCCCTTTACTGTTTCTCTATGATTTCGATATGCATAGCCGAGAAAATGCACCATCGGTTTCCTGTTAGTACTTAGTAGTATTCACCGCTATTGAACACATAAACACACCGAAGTGAGGATTTAATCGAACTTATCACCACGGCACTGTGCCCTTTACTGTTTCTCTATGATTTCGATATGCATAGCCGAGAAAATACACCATCGGTTTCCTGTTAGTACTTAGTAGTATTCACCACTATTGAATACAAAACACTCCGAAGTGAGGATTTAATCGAACTTATCACCACGACACTGTGCCCTTTACTGTTTCTCTATGATTTCGATATGCATAGCCGAGAAAATGCACCATCGGTTTCCTGTTAGTACTTAGTAGTATTCACCGCTATTGAACACAAAACACACCGAAGTGAGGATTTAATCGAACTTATCACCACGGCACTGTGCCCTTTACTGTTTCTCTATGATTTCGATATGCATAGCCGAGAAAATGCACCATCGGTTTCCTGTTAGTACTTAGTAGTATTCACCACTATTGAATACAAAACACTCCGAAGTGAGGATTTAATCGAACTTACCACCACGACACTATGCCCTTTACTGTTTCTCTATGATTTCGATATGCATAGCCGAGAAAATGCACCATCGGTTTCCTGTTAGTACTTAGTAGTATTCACCGCTATTGAACACAAAACACACCGAAGTGAGGATTTAATCGAACTTACCACCACGACACTATGCCCTTTACTGTTTCTCTATGATTTCGATATGCATAGCCGAGAAAATGCACCATCGGTTTCCTGTTAGTACTTAGTAGTATTCACCGCTATTGAACACAAAACACACCGAAGTGAGGATTTAATCGAACTTACCACCACGACACTATGCCCTTTACTGTTTCTCTATGATTTCGATATGCATAGCCGAGAAAATGCACCATCGGTTTCCTGTTAGTACTTAGTAGTATTCACCGCTATTGAACACAAAACACACCGAAGTGAGGATTTAATCGAACTTATCACCACGGCACTGTGCCCTTTACTGTTTCTCTATGATTTCGATATGCATAGCCGAGAAAATGCACCATCGGTTTCCTGTTAGTACTTAGTAGTATTCACCGCTATTGAACACATAAACACACCGAAGTGAGGATTTAATCGAACTTATCACCACGGCACTGTGCCCTTTACTGTTTCTCTATGATTTCGATATGCATAGCCGAGAAAATACACCATCGGTTTCCCGTTAGTACTTAGTAGTATTCACCACTATTGAATACAAAACACTCCGAAGTGAGGATTTAATCGAACTTATCACCACGACACTGTGCCCTTTACTGTTTCTCTATGATTTCGATATGCATAGCCGAGAAAATGCACCATCGGTTTCCTGTTAGTACTTAGTAGTATTCACCGCTATTGAACACAAAAAACACCGAAGTGAGGATTTAATCGAACTTATCACCACGGCACTGTGCCCTTTACTGTTTCTCTATGATTTCGATATGCATAGCCGAGAAAATGCACCATCGGTTTCCTGTTAGTACTTAGTAGTATTCACCGCTATTGAACACAAAACACACCGAATTGAGGATTTAATCGAACTTACCACCACGACACTATGCCCTTTACTGTTTCTCTATGATTTCGATATGCATAGCCGAGAAAATGCACCATCGGTTTCCTGTTAGTACTTAGTAGTATTCACCGCTATTGAACACAAAACACACCGAAGTGAGGATTTAATCGAACTTACCACCACGACACTATGCCCTTTACGGTTTCTCTATGATTTCGATATGCATAGCCGAGAAAATACACCATCGGTTTCCTGTTAGTACTTAGTAGTATTCACCACTATTGAATACAAAACACTCCGAAGTGAGGATTTAATCGAACTTACCACCACGACACTATGCCCTTTACTGTTTCTCTATGATTTCGATATGCATAGCCGAGAAAATGCACCATCGGTTTCCTGTTAGTACTTAGTAGTATTCACCGCTATTGAACACAAAACACACCGAAGTGAGGATTTAATCGAACTTACCACCACGACACTATGCCCTTTACGGTTTCTCTATGATTTCGATATGCATAGCCGAGAAAATGCACCATCGGTTTCCTGTTAGTACTTAGTAGTATTCACCGCTATTGAACACAAAACACACCGAAGTGAGGATTTAATCGAACTTATCACCACGGCACTGTGCCCTTTACTGTTTCTCTATGATTTCGATATGCATAGCCGAGAAAATGCACCATCGGTTTCCTGTTAGTACTTAGTAGTATTCACCGCTATTGAACACAAAACACACCGAAGTGAGGATTTAATCGAACTTATCACCACGGCACTGTGCCCTTTACTGTTTCTCTATGATTTCGATATGCATAGCCGAGAAAATACACCATCGGTTTCCTGTTAGTACTTAGTAGTATTCACCACTATTGAATACAAAACACTCCGAAGTGAGGATTTAATCGAACTTATCACCACGACACTGTGCCCTTTACTGTTTCTCTATGATTTCGATATGCATAGCCGAGAAAATGCACCATCGGTTTCCTGTTAGTACTTAGTAGTATTCACCGCTATTGAACACAAAACACACCGAAGTGAGGATTTAATCGAACTTATCACCACGGCACTGTGCCCTTTACTGTTTCTCTATGATTTCGATATGCATAGCCGAGAAAATGCACCATCGGTTTCCTGTTAGTACTTAGTAGTATTCACCGCTATTGAACACAAAACACACCGAAGTGAGGATTTAATCGAACTTACCACCACGACACTATGCCCTTTACTGTTTCTCTATGATTTCGATATGCATAGCCGAGAAAATGCACCATCGGTTTCCTGTTAGTACTTAGTAGTATTCACCGCTATTGAACACAAAACACACCGAAGTGAGGATTTAATCGAACTTACCACCACGACACTATGCCCTTTACGGTTTCTCTATGATTTCGATATGCATAGCCGAGAAAATACACCATCGGTTTCCTGTTAGTACTTAGTAGTATTCACCACTATTGAATACAAAACACTCCGAAGTGAGGATTTAATCGAACTTACCACCACGACACTATGCCCTTTACTGTTTCTCTATGATTTCGATATGCATAGCCGAGAAAATGCACCATCGGTTTCCTGTTAGTACTTAGTAGTATTCACCGCTATTGAACACAAAACACACCGAAGTGAGGATTTAATCGAACTTACCACCACGACACTATGCCCTTTACGGTTTCTCTATGATTTCGATATGCATAGCCGAGAAAATGCACCATCGGTTTCCTGTTAGTACTTAGTAGTATTCACCGCTATTGAACACAAAACACACCGAAGTGAGGATTTAATCGAACTTATCACCACGGCACTGTGCCCTTTACTGTTTCTCTATGATTTCGATATGCATAGCCGAGAAAATGCACCATCGGTTTCCTGTTAGTACTTAGTAGTATTCACCGCTATTGAACACAAAACACACCGAAGTGAGGATTTAATCGAACTTATCACCACGGCACTGTGCCCTTTACTGTTTCTCTATGATTTCGATATGCATAGCCGAGAAAATACACCATCGGTTTCCTGTTAGTACTTAGTAGTATTCACCACTATTGAATACAAAACACTCCGAAGTGAGGATTTAATCGAACTTATCACCACGACACTGTGCCCTTTACTGTTTCTCTATGATTTCGATATGCATAGCCGAGAAAATGCACCATCGGTTTCCTGTTAGTACTTAGTAGTATTCACCGCTATTGAACACAAAACACACCGAAGTGAGGATTTAATCGAACTTATCACCACGGCACTGTGCCCTTTACTGTTTCTCTATGATTTCGATATGCATAGCCGAGAAAATGCACCATCGGTTTCCTGTTAGTACTTAGTAGTATTCACCGCTATTGAACACAAAACACACCGAAGTGAGGATTTAATCGAACTTATCACCACGACACTATGCCCTTTACGGTTTCTCTATGATTTCGATATGCATAGCCGAGAAAATGCACCATCGGTTTCCTGTTAGTACTTAGTAGTATTCACCGCTATTGAATACAAAACACTCCGAAGTGAGGATTTAATCGAACTTACCACCACGACACTATGCCCTTTACTGTTTCTCTATGATTTCGATATGCATAGCCGAGAAAATGCACCATCGGTTTCCTGTTAGTACTTAGTAGTATTCACCGCTATTGAACACAAAACACACCGAAGTGAGGATTTAATCGAACTTATCACCACGACACTATGCCCTTTACTGTTTCTCTATGATTTCGATATGCATAGCCGAGAAAATGCACCATCGGTTTCCTGTTAGTACTTAGTAGTTTTCACCGCTATTGAACACAAAACACACCGAAGTGAGGATTTAATCGAACTTATCACCACGGCACTGTGCCTTTTACTGTTTCTCTATGATTTCGATATGCATAGCCGAGAAAATGCACCTTCGGTTTCCTGTTAGTACTTAGTAGTATTCACCGCTATTGAACACAAAACACACCGAAGTGAGGATTTAATCGAACTTATCACCACGGCACTGTGCCCTTTACTGTTTCTCTATGATTTCGATATGCATAGCCGAGAAAATGCACCATCGGTTTCCTGTTAGTACTTAGTAGTATTCACCGCTATTGAACACAAAACACACCGAAGTGAGGATTTAATCGAACTTATCACCACGACACTGTGCCCTTTACTGTTTCTCTATGATTTCGATATGCATAGCCGAGAAAATACACCATCGGTTTCCTGTTAGTACTTAGTAGTATTCACCGCTATTGAACACAAAACACACCGAAGTGAGGATTTAATCGAACTTATCACCACGGCACTGTGCCCTTTACTGTTTCTCTATGATTTCGATATGCATAGCCGAGAAAATACACCATCGGTTTCCTGTTAGTACTTAGTAGTATTCACCACTATTGAATACAAAACACTCCGAAGTGAGGATTTAATCGAACTTATCACCACGACACTGTGCCCTTTACTGTTTCTCTATGATTTCGATATGCATAGCCGAGAAAATACACCATCGGTTTCCTGTTAGTACTTAGTAGTATTCACCACTATTGAATACAAAACACTCCGAAGTGAGGATTTAATCGAACTTATCACCACGACACTGTGCCCTTTACTGTTTCTCTATGATTTCGATATGCATAGCCGAGAAAATGCACCATCGGTTTCCTGTTAGTACTTAGTAGTATTCACCGCTATTGAACACAAAACACACCGAAGTGAGGATTTAATCGAACTTATCACCACGGCACTGTGCCCTTTACTGTTTCTCTATGATTTCGATATGCATAGCCGAGAAAATGCACCATCGGTTTCCTGTTAGTACTTAGTAGTATTCACCGCTATTGAACACAAAACACACCGAAGTGAGGATTTAATCGAAGTTATCACCACGACACTATGCCCTTTACGGTTTCTCTATGATTTCGATATGCATAGCCGAGAAAATGCACCATCGGTTTCCTGTTAGTACTTAGTAGTATTCACCGCTATTGAATACAAAACACTCCGAAGTGAGGATTTAATCGAACTTACCACCACGACACTATGCCCTTTACTGTTTCTCTATGATTTCGATATGCATAGCCGAGAAAATGCACCATCGGTTTCCTGTTAGTACTTAGTAGTATTCACCGCTATTGAACACAAAACACACCGAAGTGAGGATTTAATCGAACTTATCACCACGACACTATGCCCTTTACTGTTTCTCTATGATTTCGATATGCATAGCCGAGAAAATGCACCATCGGTTTCCTGTTAGTACTTAGTAGTATTCACCGCTATTGAACACAAAACACACCGAAGTGAGGATTTAATCGAACTTATCACCACGGCACTGTTCCCTTTACTGTTTCTCTATGATTTCGATATGCATAGCCGAGAAAATGCACCATCGGTTTCCTGTTAGTACTTAGTAGTATTCACCGCTATTGAACACAAAACACACCGAAGTGAGGATTTAATCGAACTTATCACCACGGCACTGTGCCCTTTACTGTTTCTCTATGATTTCGATATGCATAGCCGAGAAAATGCACCATCGGTTTCCTGTTAGTACTTAGTAGTATTCACCGCTATTGAACACAAAACACACCGAAGTGAGGATTTAATCGAACTTATCACCACGGCACTGTGCCCTTTACTGTTTCTCTATGATTTCGATATGCATAGCCGAGAAAATGCACCATCGGTTTCCTGTTAGTACTTAGTAGTATTCACCACTATTGAATACAAAACACTCCGAAGTGAAGATTTAATCGAACTTACCACCACGACACTATGCCCTTTACGGTTTCTCTATGATTTCGATATGCATAGCCGAGAAAATGCACCATCGGTTTCCTGTTAGTACTTAGTAGTATTCACCGCTATTGAATACAAAACACTCCGAAGTGAGGATTTAATCGAACTTACCACCACGACACTATGCCCTTTACTGTTTCTCTATGATTTCGATATGCATAGCCGAGAAAATGCACCATCGGTTTCCTGTTAGTACTTAGTAGTATTCACCGCTATTGAACACAAAACACACCGAAGTGAGGATTTAATCGAACTTATCACCACGGCACTGTGCCCTTTACGGTTTCTCTATGATTTCGATATGCATAGCCGAGAAAATGCACCATCGGTTTCCTGTTAGTACTTAGTAGTATTCACCGCTATTGAATACAAAACACTCCGAAGTGAGGATTTAATCGAACTTACCACCACGACACTATGCCCTTTACGGTTTCTCTATGATTTCGATATGCATAGCCGAGAAAATGCACCATCGGTTTCCTGTTAGTACTTAGTAGTATTCACCGCTATTGAACACAAAACACACCGAAGTGAGGATTTAATCGAACTTACCACCACGACACTATGCCCTTTACGGTTTCTCTATGATTTCGATATGCATAGCCGAGAAAATGCACCATCGGTTTCCTGTTAGTACTTAGTAGTATTCACCGCTATTGAACACAAAACACACCGAAGTGAGGATTTAATCGAACTTACCACCACGACACTATGCCCTTTACGGTTTCTCTATGATTTCGATATGCATAGCCGAGAAAATGCACCATCGGTTTCCTGTTAGTACTTAGTAGTATTCACCGCTATTGAATACAAAACACACCGAAGTGAGGATTTAATCGAACTTACCACCACGACACTATGCCCTTTACGGTTTCTCTATGATTTCGATATGCATAGCCGAGAAAATGCACCATCGGTTTCCTGTTAGTACTTAGTAGTATTCACCGCTATTGAATACAAAACACTCCGAAGTGAGGATTTAATCGAACTTACCACCACGACACTATGCCCTTTACTGTTTCTCTATGATTTCGATATGCATAGCCGAGAAAATGCACCATCGGTTTCCTGTTAGTACTTAGTAGTATTCACCGCTATTGAACACAAAACACACCGAAGTGAGGATTTAATCGAACTTATCACCACGGCACTGTGCCCTTTACTGTTTCTCTATGATTTCGATATGCATAGCCGAGAAAATGCACCATCGGTTTCCTGTTAGTACTTAGTAGTATTCACCGCTATTGAACACAAAACACACCGAAGTGAGGATTTAATCGAACTTATCACCACGGCACTGTGCCCTTTACTGTTTCTCTATGATTTCGATATGCATAGCCGAGAAAATGCACCATCGGTTTCCTGTTAGTACTTAGTAGTATTCACCACTATTGAATACAAAACACTCCGAAGTGAAGATTTAATCGAACTTACCACCACGACACTATGCCCTTTACGGTTTCTCTATGATTTCGATATGCATAGCCGAGAAAATGCACCATCGGTTTCCTGTTAGTACTTAGTAGTATTCACCGCTATTGAATACAAAACACTCCGAAGTGAGGATTTAATCGAACTTACCACCACGACACTATGCCCTTTACTGTTTCTCTATGATTTCGATATGCATAGCCGAGAAAATGCACCATCGGTTTCCTGTTAGTACTTAGTAGTATTCACCGCTATTGAACACAAAACACACCGAAGTGAGGATTTAATCGAACTTATCACCACGGCACTGTGCCCTTTACTGTTTCTCTATGATTTCGATATGCATAGCCGAGAAAATGCACCATCGGTTTCCTGTTAGTACTTAGTAGTATTCACCGCTATTGAACACAAAACACACCGAAGTGAGGATTTAATCGAACTTATCACCACGACACTATGCCCTTTACGGTTTCTCTATGATTTCGATATGCATAGCCGAGAAAATGCACCATCGGTTTCCTGTTAGTACTTAGTATTATTCACCGCTATTGAACACAAAACACACCGAAGTGAGGATTTAATCGAACTTATCACCACGGCACTGTGCCCTTTACGGTTTCTCTATGATTTCGATATGCATAGCCGAGAAAATGCACCATCGGTTTCCTGTTAGTACTTAGTAGTATTCACCGCTATTGAACACAAAACACACCGAAGTGAGGATTTAATCGAACTTATCACCACGACACTGTGCCCTTTACTGTTTCTCTATGATTTCGATATGCATAGCCGAGAAAATGCACCATCGGTTTCCTGTTAGTACTTAGTAGTATTCACCGCTATTGAACACAAAACACACCGAAGTGAGGATTTAATCGAACTTATCACCACGACACTGTGCCCTTTACGGTTTCTATATGATTTCGATATGCATAGCCGAGAAAATACACCATCGGTTTCCTGTTAGTACTTAGTAGTATTCAGCGCTATTGAACACAAAACACACCGAAGTGAGGATTTAATCGAACTTATCACCACGACACTGTGCCCTTTACGGTTTCTCTATGATTTCGATATGCATAGCCGAGAAAATGCACCATCGGTTTCCTGTTAGTACTTAGTAGTATTCACCGCTATTGAACACAAAACACACCGAAGTGAGGATTTAATCGAACTTATCACCACGACACTGTGCCCTTTACGGTTTCTCTATGATTTCGATATGCATAGCCGAGAAAATGCACCATCGGTTTCCTGTTAGTACTTAGTAGTATTCAGCGCTATTGAACACAAAACACACCGAAGTGAGGATTTAATCGAACTTATCACCACGACACTGTGCCCTTTACGGTTTCTCTATGATTTCGATATGCATAGCCGAGAAAATGCACCATCGGTTTCCTGTTAGTACTTAGTAGTATTCACCGCTATTGAACACAAAACACACCGAAGTGAGGATTTAATCGAACTTATCACCACGACACTGTGCCCTTTACGGTTTCTCTATGATTTCGATATGCATAGCCGAGAAAATGCACCATCGGTTTCCTGTTAGTACTTAGTAGTATTCACCGCTATTGAACACAAAACACACCGAAGTGAGGATTTAATCGAACTTATCACCACGACACTGTGCCCTTTACGGTTTCTCTATGATTTCGATATGCATAGCCGAGAAAATACACCATCGGTTTCCTGTTAGTACTTAGTAGTATTCAGCGCTATTGAACACAAAACACACCGAAGTGAGGATTTAATCGAACTTATCACCACGACACTGTGCCCTTTACGGTTTCTCTATGATTTCGATATGCATAGCCGAGAAAATGCACCATCGGTTTCCTGTTAGTACTTAGTAGTATTCACCGCTATTGAACACAAAACACACCGAAGTGAGGATTTAATCGAACTTATCACCACGACACTGTGCCCTTTACGGTTTCTCTATGATTTCGATATGCATAGCCGAGAAAATGCACCATCGGTTTCCTGTTAGTACTTAGTAGTATTCACCACTATTGAACACAAAACACACCGAAGTGATGATTTAATCGAACTTATCATCACGACAGTTAAAGGCAAAGTGGCCACCTTAAAAATTCTTAGCAAACAATTAAGGGTAGATGACCTGGGGTGACAACTAGAGTCTTGTTTGTACTCTTTCTTCCCTTATCAAATTTATCACTTACACTCTTCAATCACTATTATCTCCTCTGACACATATTTCGCCGTACGTATTTTTCAATGTACGCATTTTCCGTGTCACCGGATAGAGGGTCCCCGTTCGTGCCCTAATTAGGACTGGGACTTTCTTCCCTCCTGTGAAGAGCAAGTATACGCATCGATCACCATACCAATATCGATATACCGATATTCTATCTCTATACTGATATTTGTTTGGCGTGAAAAATTGTATTTGTACAATTCTGTACATTTTATATTTTTAGTACAATACAAGTACTATTGAAGTTTTGAAAATAAAGTTAATCCGAAACCAGTCAACAGAGAGAATATTGAAAAGTAAGGAATGACAGAAATATGTACTCAAACATATATCTGCATAGTATTTTCTTCGGTTAGGTATATGCATCCCCCAAATGGTAATATAGCTATTTTACAATATATCTTCGTAGTATTTTATTCGGTTAGGTATATGCATCCCCTAAATGGTTATATAGCTATTTTACAATATATCTGTATAGTATTTTCTTCGATTAGGTATATGCACTCACAAATGGTAATATAGCTATTTTACAATATATCTTCGTAGTATTTTATTCGGTTAGGTATATGCATCCCCTAAATGGTTATATAGCTATTTTACAATATATCTGTATAGTATTTTCTTCGATTAGGTATATGCACCCCAAATGGTAATATAGCTATTTTATAATATATCTGTATAGTATTTTCTTCGGTTAGGTATATGCATCCCCAAATGGTAATATAGCTATTTTACAATATATCTTCGTAGTATTTTATTCGGTTAGGTATATGCATCCCCCAAATGGTAATTTAGCCATTTTACAATATATCTGTATAGTATTTTCTTCGATTAGGTATATGCACCCCCAAATGGTAATATAGCTATTTTACAATATATCTTCGTAGTATTTTCTTCGGTTAGGTATATGCATCCCCAAATGAGAATATAGCTATTTTACAATATATCTTCATAGTATTTTATTCGGTTAGGTATATGCATCCCCTAAATGGTTATATAGCTATTTTACAATATATCTTCGTAGTATTTTATTCGGTTAGGTATATGCATCCCCTAAATGGTAATATAGCTATTTTACAATATATCTTCGTAGTATTTTATTCGGTTAGGTATATGCACCCCCAAATGGTAATATAGCTATTTTACAATATATCTTCGTAGTATTTTATTCGGTTAGGTATATGCACCCCCAAATGGTAATATAGCTATTTTACAATATATCTTCGTAGTATTTTATTCGGTTAGGTATATGCATCCCCTAAATGGTTATATAGCTATTTTACAATATATCTTCGTAGTATTTTATTCGGTTAGGTATATGCATCCCCTAAATGGTAATATAGCTATTTTACAATATATCTTCGTAGTATTTTATTCGGTTAGGTATATGCACCCCCAAATGGTAATATAGCTATTTTACAATATATCTTCGTAGTATTTTATTCGGTTAGGTATATGCATCCCCTAAATGGTAATTTAGCCATTTTACAATATATCTGTATCGTATTTTCTTAGGTTAGGTATATGCACCCCCCAAATGGTAATTTAGCCATTTTACAATATATCTGTATAGTATTTTCTTCGATTAGGTATATGCACCCCCAAATGGTAATATAGCTATTTTACAATATATCTTCTTAGTATTTTCTTCGGTTAGGTATATGCATCCCCCAAATGGTAATATAGCTATTTTATAATATATCTGTATAGTATTTTCTTAGGTTAGGTATATGCATCCCCTAAATGGTAATTTAGCCATTTTACAATATATCTGTATAGTATTTTCTTCGATTAGGTATATGCACCCCCAAATGGTAATATAGCTATTTTACAATATATCTTCGTAGTATTTTCTTCGGTTAGGTATATGCATCCCCCAAATGGTAATATAGCTATTTTATAATATATCTGTATAGTATTTTCTTAGGTTAGGTATATGCATCCCCTAAATGGTAATTTAGCCATTTTACAATATATCTGTATAGTATTTTCTTCGATTAGGTATATGCACCCCCAAATGGTAATATAGCTATTTTACAATATATCTTCGTAGTATTTTCTTCGGTTAGGTATATGCACTCACAAATGGTAATATAGCTATTTTACAATATATCTTCGTAGTATTTTATTCGGTTAGGTATATGCACCCCCAAATGGTAATATAGCTATTTTACAATATATCTTCGTAGTATTTTATTCGGTTAGGTATATGCATCCCCCAAATGGTAATATAGCTATTTTATAATATATCTGTATAGTATTTTATTCGGTTAGGTATATGCACCCCCAAATGGTAATTTAGCCATTTTACAATATATCTGTATAGTATTTTCTTCGATTAGGTATATGCACCCCCAAATGGTAATATAGCTATTTTACAATATATCTGTATCGTATTTTCTTAGGTTAGGTATATGCACCCCCAAATGGTAATATAGCTATTTTACAATATATCTGTATAGTATTTTCTTCGATTAGGTATATGCACCCCCAAATGGTAATTTAGCCATTTTACAATATATCTGTATCGTATTTTCTTAGGTTAGGTATATGCATCCCCTAAATGGTAATATAGCTATTTTACAATATATCTGTATCGTATTTTCTTAGGTTAGGTATATGCATCCCCTAAATGGTAATATAGCTATTTCATAATATATCTGTATCGTATTTTCTTAGGTTAGGTATATGCATCCCCTAAATGGTAATATAGCTATTTTATAATATATCTGTATCGTATTTTCTTAGGTTAGGTATATGCATCCCCTAAATGGTAATATAGCTATTTTACAATATATCTGTATCGTATTTTCTTAGGTTAGGTATATGCATCCCCTAAATGGTAATTTAGCCATTTTACAATATATCTGTATCGTATTTTCTTAGGTTAGGTATATGCATCCCCTAAATGGTAATATAGCTATTTTACAATATATCTGTATAGTATTTTCTTCGATTAGGTATATGCACCCCCAAATGGTAATTTAGCCATTTTACAATATATCTGTATCGTATTTTCTTAGGTTCGGTATATGCATCCCCTAAATGGTAATATAGCTATTTTACAATATATCTGTATCGTATTTTCTTAGGTTAGGTATATGCATCCCCTAAATGGTAATATAGCTATTTTATAATATATCTGTATCGTATTTTCTTAGGTTAGGTATATGCATCCCCTAAATGGTAATATAGCTATTTTATAATATATCTGTATCGTATTTTCTTAGGTTAGGTATATGCATCCCCTAAATGGTAATATAGCTATTTTACAATATATCTGTATCGTATTTTCTTAGTTTAGGTATATGCATCCCCTAAATGGTAATATAGCTATTTTACAATATATCTGTATAGTATTTTCTTCGATTAGGTATATGCACCCCCAAATGGTAATTTAGCCATTTTACAATATATCTGTATCGTATTTTCTTAGGTTAGGTATATGCATCCCCTAAATGGTAATATAGCTATTTTACAATATATCTGTATCGTATTTTCTTAGGTTAGGTATATGCATCCCCTAAATGGTAATATAGCTATTTTATAATATATCTGTATCGTATTTTCTTAGGTTAGGTATATGCATCCCCTAAATCAGGGGTTCTCAACCTTTTAGGCTCTGAGCCCCCCTTCACGCTTTGGTGTGAGGTCACGCCTCCCTTCACGGATTAAGTTAATTTAGACTTATATATGATAAATTTACTTACAATATGTTTAAGTAATAACCAGAAAAATGTTCGCTACTTTTGTAGTGCTAGTTGTGAGGGCTGGCACTGTTTCTCGTTAACTATTTTTTGTATGTTTGGGTGAATTTTGACAAAGAACACCGCAGGTCACTTTCCACATCTAGTCTGGGTCGATATTTAGATTTTATATTAGCCAGGGCTGAAAATCCTGTCTCGCATAGATAAGTTGATGAAAATTGTACAAGCAACTTGACTGCCTCCATTGCTACTTCTGGGTAAACAGGAAGATATAGTAGCCAGAAATCTTCGAGATCCATGTTTGGGAAATCCAATTTAGCTTTGGAATCACATTGCAAGTCAATTGTTTGTTCTTGAATGTGATCAGGAGGTATATCAATGTTGATTAAAAGGGGTCTCTTGTTAACTTGAATTCCCAGTTTTCCGAGCTTATATCTGGGAAATAGGCTCCGATTTTGTTCTTCAGAGACAACAAATGCTCAGATATTAGGTCCTTCATTTCATTTACTAGGTCTTTTGGAAGACTTTAGGTATCATCGACGAGATTTTGAAAAGGAAGAAAAGTTCGTTGAGTAAAGAAATAGAGCTTTATAGCTCTATTAAGCTATAAAAAATTTCAATGATTGTGTGTTTGTGTCCAACATCAAATTCAATTTTTTTAAAAATTTGTTGACGCCTCCCCTGGAATTCTTCTACGCCCCCCCAGGGGGGCGCGCCCCCCAGGTTGAGAACCGCTGCCCTAAATGGTAATATAGCTATTTTATAATATATCTGTATAGTATTTTCTTAGGTTAGGTATATGCATCCTCTAAATGGTAATATAGCCATTTTACAATATAATGGTATAGTATTTTCTTCGATTAGGTATATGCACCCCCAAATGGTAATATAGCTATTTTACAATATATCTTCGTAGAATTTTCTTCGGTTAGGTATATGCATCCCCCAAATGGTAATATAGCTATTTTACAATATATCTTCGTAGTATTTTATTCGGTTAGGTATATGCATCCCCTAAATGGTTATATAGCTATTTTACAATATATCTTCGTAGTATTTTATTCGGTTAGGTATATGCATCCCCTAAATGGTAATTTAGCCATTTTACAATATATCTGTATCGTATTTTATTCGGTTAGGTATATGCATCCCCCAAATGGTAATATAGCTATTTTACAATATATCTTCGTAGTATTTTATTCGGTTAGGTATATGCATCCCCTAAATGGTAATATAGCTATTTTACAATATATCTTCGTAGTATTTTATTCGGTTAGGTATATGCATCTCCCAAATGGTAATATAGCTATTTTACAATATATCTTCGTAGTATTTTATTCGGTTAGGTATATGCATCCCCCAAATGGTAATATAGCTATTTTACAATATATCTTCGTAGTATTTTATTCGGTTAGGTATATGCATCCCCTTAATGGTAATATAGCTATTTTACAATATATCTTCGTAGTGTTTTATTCGGTTAGGTATATGCATCTCCCAAATGGTAATATAGCTATTTTACAATATATCTTCGTAGTATTTTATTCGGTTAGGTATATGCATCCCCCAAATGGTAATATAGCTATTTTACATTATATCTACATCGTATTTTATTCTGATAGATTTGGTTGGAAAAAATTAAGCCAACGGGGTAAAGAAATACGTCTTAACGTCACGTTCTTTGTAAAAAAGAACACGGAAATGGAGCCTCTGCTTCCATTCAGCAACTGGTTGACTTACGTTGGGACATAAAGTTTTTGTATTTTTTTAACCAGTCTGTTTTATCCGGACACTTGAAACTTTACTGTATTAGAAGGCGAATTTACATTGGAATCATTTGACTGAATATAATTCTTGTATTATAAATTGTTCACTTTGTTTAAATAATTGCATTAGAACTCCAATTGGGAGCGGATCCCATTCGGATAAACGAAGATTTGGATAGTTGTATTTAAAAAAAAGGGGGTTAATTTAATTTATTGTTGTATATATGTTGCAAGTGGGGAAAAAACTATATTTTTGTAGGTTTTCTATCAAATTTGATATTTGTGATATTTTTTAAAAAGTTTCTGAACAAGATCCTAGCTTTTTCAAAAAAAAAAAATCAAATCCGTAATTATGTTTCCCGAAAAACGGTGATGCAAAGCCCACTTGTTAACGGCATCTTCTATTTCTTTGTTCTTGCTGCCTTCATTGATTTCCTCGCAGAACATTTATCTTCATTGACAAAGTTAAAAGTGTAGGTTTGCTCCTTTAATGTCTGAAATATTTGATTGTCCAACATCGTAGTCTACATTTCAGCCAACTGTGTAGGCCTACCTGTAATTCCTTTATCTGATAAAATATGACATAATGAGTTTATTGCTAACGATAAAACAACTTTAATAGCCATGGCGAAGGACGAAACGCACTTACAAACAAAACAACGAAAGAGCGAGACCATTTGACCGACTAATCAAAACGAAAAATGATAGTTGGGCCGTGCCGGCGACCTGGCGACGGACGACAGCCAGTTAAGGTGTTCGGACGCCTGACGGTCGTATGACGGATGTGTTTGCTATTTTAAAAGGATTGCGTTTTTATATAAAAGTTGTATTGCTGTGTAGAATTTATATTTTAAAGACTGTTTGTTACGATCATCAAGATGAACGATGAAAAATTGGTAGAATGTGTTCGCACATAGAACTTAGTTTCATCGTCCATTAGTCCCTTAAATAACGTGATGAACTCTCCCTGACTTTCCCTTTTCTTCCATAAATCATGAACCCATATCCTTCGCTTTTTTCTCTTATTTTCAATCTCTTCGTCATCTAAGGCTATCGCTATTGCAGCTAACTCTACTATAGTAAAATCAGCCATTGAGGTAATTATATATTATCCAATTTAATTCACTCATGATAAAATAAGCTTGACTGTATAAAGTGACTGACGACTGACTGAAGCCAACTGACGGACAGTTGACTGACGAATTCCGGAAGCAACTTTGACTGAACTGAGACTGAACTGTGACGGAACTGTGACTCAACTGATGTGTGTGAATAGACCTCTATACAGAACTCCACAGAGACGCTGACTCAGCATCAATAATTTTGTCCTGCGCCTACACTAGCTTCACGGAGAAAATGCTAATACCACATGTAGACAGAATCATTATTTTGGGTCTTACTGTTTTTCTCTAAAAATCTGAAAGTGATTCGAATAGTCGGAGTTCGGATAGTTGGAGCTCAACTGTAAATATAGTCGTCTAACTCGAGTTCGTATGGGAGTTATAATATTTAAAATTACGTGTATAAAGGTATCTACGATTAGTTTAGTTATTTAAAATGGTTTTTATCCTTTACAATAAATTTATTCAACATCCGGTAGATAACTGTACATTTTCAAAACTTTTTCATTTTTAAGCTCTTAACAACAATGGTCAAACTTACCACTCGGTTACGCACTATGTCAAGCAGTCGGAATTTAGCAACTTGTAGATGTCCTGCTATTCTTACCTCTAATTCTTTTTATTGCACAGATTCGTCTGATGTTGCATTGTAAACTCGTATTCCTTCCGCATAACGTCTACATTCTGAGCTTGGTACGAGCATGCCTAATCTCGTCTAGTGTATTATACTTTCTACAACAACCCACAGATGGGTTTTGTGTATAATCACCTGTTTAGATATAGAACGTCATGCGTTATTTGCGTGTTTACTAACTTATTGGTATATTGTGACGTCATGGTTTCAGTGACGTCATATCGAATATTGCTTCGGACGTTATTGGACATTGAAAAGAGCTTTTCTAAGGGACGGTTTGATAGAGACGTGGAGTATTGGCTAATTGAATTGAAAGTCGCTGTATGAAAAGGAAGCTGGCCAGAGGAAATCGATTCAGCAAGGTGGTGTAATCAAAGAAAGTCTCTATTGAAAGAAACCAGTTGCCCCCTTCGGGCCGTTGACCTTTCGATTGTTGCGTGAGAAGTGACAATAGGTGACACTTCGTGAGAGGGGCATTATTATTCGTAATGTCTCTGAATACAGGGAAGACGGTTCGAATGGACGAAGTCAATCGTGAATCGTGTGATGTAAAGAAATCGAATAGCTCTTGTAACCACGCTTCTTCTATTATTTTTAAAGGGGTTCCTCTATTCTCTTCCCTTTGTAGCTGGCTGTTCCTTATGCCTTAGGATTCCGTTTTAATTCTTCCTCAACCTTCCATTAAACTACAGCTAAAGGATTTCTTCGTTCTCTCTGGGCTGGCTGTTCCTTACGTCTGAGGATTCCGTCCTAATTCTTCCGCAATATTCCTTGTACGCCGTTCTATATAGTCCTGGCATAAAAGGGTTAAACTCCAGCTAAGGGATTTCATCGTTCTCTCTGGACTGACTGTTCCTTATGTCTAAGGATTCCCTCCTAATTCTTCCGCAATATTCCTTGTAGGCCGTTCTATATAGTCCTGGCATAAAAGGGTTAAACTCCAGCTAAGGGATTTCATCGTTCTCTCTGGACTGACTGTTCCTTACGTCTGAGGATTCCGTCCTAATTCTTCCGCAATATTCCTTGTAGGCCGTTCTATATGATCCTGGCATAAAAGGGTTAAACTCCAGCTAAGGGATTTCATCGTTCTCTCTGGACTGACTGTTCCTTACGTCTGAGGATTCCGTCCTAATTCTTCCGCAATATTCCTTGTAGGCCGTTCTATATAGTCCTGGCATAAAAGGGTTAAACTCCAGCTAAGGGATTTCATCGTTCTCTCTGGGCTGACTGTTCCTTATGTCTGAGGATTCCGTCCTAATTCTTCCGCAATATTCCTTGTAGGCCGTTCTATATGGTCCTGGCATAAAAGGGTTAAACTCCAGCTAAGGGATTTCATCGTTCTCTCTGGACTGACTGTTCCTTACGTCTGAGGATTCCGTCCTAATTATTCCGCAATATTCCTTGTAGGCCGTTCTATATGATCCTGGCATAAAAGGGTTAAACTCCAGCTAAGAGATTTCATCGTTCTCTCTGGACTGACTGTTCCTTATGTCTGAGGATTCCGTCTTAATTCTTCCGCAATATTCCTTGTAGGCCGTTCTATATGGTCCCGGCATAAAAGTGTTAAACTACTTCTAAGAGGTTTCTTCGTTCCCTGGGCTGGCTGTTCTTATGTCTGAGGAGTCCGTCCTAATTTTCCGTAGTCAGCTTTGATCTAGGTAGGTAATAGCTTTACTCCAGCTAGTCGATTCCTCCATTACGTAAGCCGACTGTTCATCCTTCTGATTCCTTCTTAGTTTTGAGGTTCCTGCTAGTCATCTGTCTATGATCCAGGTAGTCAAGTTCTCAATTCTAGCTGAGGGATTTCTCCATTCTCTGCACTTAATAGCTGAATGTGCCTTTTACCTAATTATTCAATCCCAATTCTTACTCAACCTTCGTGGTAGGAACAGCTTTGATCTAGGTAAGTAATAGCTTTACTCCAGCTAGTCGATTCCTCCATTATGTAAGCCGACTGTTCATCCTTCTGATTCCTTCTTAGTTTTGAGGTTCCTGCTAGTCATCTGTCTATAATCCAGGTAGTCAAGTTCTCAATTCTAGCTGAGGGATTTCTCCATTCTCTGCACTTAATAGCTGAATGTGCCTTTTACCTAATTATTCAATCCCAATTCTTACTCAACCTTCGTGGTAGGAACAGCTTTGATCTAGGTAGGTAATAGCTTTACTCCAGCTAGTCGATTCCTCCGTTATGTAAGCCGACTGTTCATCCTTCTGATTCCTTCTTAGTTTTGAGGCTCCTGCTAGTCATCTGTCTATGATCCAGGTAGTCAAGTTCTCAATTCTAGCTGAGGGATTTCTCCATTCTCTGCACTTAATAGCTGAATGTGCCTTTTACCTAATTATTCAATCCCAATTCTTACTCAACCTTCGTGGTAGGAACAGCTTTGATCTAGGTAAGTAATAGCTTTACTCCAGCTAGTTGATTCCTTCATTATGTGGGCCGACTATTCACCCTGCCCGATGATTCCTTCTTAGTCTTGAGGTTCCTGCTAGTCATCTGTCTATAATCCAGGTAGTCAAGAGTTCAACTCTAGGTAAGGGATTCCTCCATTTTTTGCTAATAATAGCTAGCTGTTTTATTCTGCCCGATGATTTTATGACATTTCTTTCTCGACCTTCTTGGCAGGCACCTCTCTATGCTCTAGGTAGGTAAAAGTTTTACTCCAACTAAGCAATACCTCCATTTTCTCCCCTTGGTGAGTGGTTAGTCCTTCTCAACCTCCTAGTAGACACATTTCTATGTCCTTTGCCAGGTAAAAAAGAGTTGTACTTTAGCTAAGAGATTTTTTTTCACACGGGCCATGTTTTCTCCCAATAAGAGTAAGATTTTCGTTCATACGCTACCATACCTTTGGTACCTATAATTCATCTTATCTCACTCTAAATGTATACCTATATGTTAGAAGACGTTGCAGATATAACGGTCGTGTTCTAAGAAGGAGAAGTAATGAAGGTTACCTAGGCCTTTACCTCCTATCCGTCTGTCCAGTAGAGCATAAAGTTATAGAGAACTTTAGGATTTTCTAAAACCTATCACGGTCGTGTTCTAAGAAGGAGACGTAATGAAGGTTACCTAGGCCTTTACCTCCTATCCGTCTGTCCAGTAGAGCATAAAGTTATAGAGAACTTTAGGATTTTCTAAAACCTATCACGGTCGTGTTCTAAGAAGGAGACGTAATGAAGGTTACCTAGGCCTTTACCTCCTATCCGTCTGTCCAGTAGAGCATAAAGTTATAGAGAACTTTAGGATTTTCTAAAACCTATCACGGTCGTGTTCTAAGAAGGAGACGTAATGAAGGTTACCTAGGCCTTTACCTCCTATCCGTCTGTCCAGTAGAGCATAAAGTTATAGAGAACTTTAGGATTTTCTAAAACCTATCACGGTCGTGTTCTAAGAAGGAGACGTAATGAAGGTTACCTAGGCCTTTACCTCCTATCCGTCTGTCCAGTAGAGCATAAAGTTATAGAGAACTTTAGGATTTTCTAAAACCTATCACGGTCGTGTTCTAAGAAGGAGACGTAATGAAGGTTACCTAGGCCTTTACCTCCTATCCGTCTGTCCAGTAGAGCATAAAGTTATAGAGAACTTTAGGATTTTCTAAAACCTATCACGGTCGTGTTCTAAGAAGGAGACGTAATGAAGGTTACCTAGGCCTTTACCTCCTATCCGTCTGTCCAGTAGAGCATAAAGTTATAGAGAACTTTAGGATTTTCTAAAACCTATCACGGTCGTGTTCTAAGAAGGAGACGTAATGAAGGTTACCTAGGCCTTTACCTCCTATCCGTCTGTCCAGTAGAGCATAAAGTTATAGAGAACTTTAGGATTTTCTAAAACCTATCATGTGGGATAAAATCATTACCTCCACGAATCTGATATCAAACTTATGACTAGAGCCTGGCCAGAAAAGCGGTTTTATTGTTACCATCCCATATCAGAGTTCGAAAGATCTATAAATGTCCCACTATAAAGACGTCTATATAGTGTAAGGTTTAGACTGATCACCGGCACACAACTGGAGTGTTCCAACCAGAGACTGCTCTTTGGACCAGATCTCTTTTCCAGAACTACTCCAGCAGAGCCGAACGGTAGGTCTAGTCCGAACTGCAATACCTCTTCTAGATAGACCGTGCAAAATATTTATCAATTCTTAAGGGCTGAACCTCCAGCCTAGGGATTTGAGTTTAGTCAGACTGCCGATGGCCAAGACGAACACTAACCCTTGAAAGCTCTACACTAAAACCATATATTTTTTAAACGATTAGCTACAATCGATGATCTTATAATGTTAATGTATATATTTCTCCAATATCAGTAAAATGAAGGTGTACAAAGTGATGAAATAGCGTTTAGATCTGACGTTTAGACCTACCAGGGGCTCGCCGATAAATTTGTCAAGGGGGGCAGAACTACAACGGAGCGGGGGGGGGGAGTACTTCGGTTTGTTCACTCCGAAGAAAAAATTGAATTTTTACCTCTCTAAAACTTATGTTTCAAGCATAAGCAACATTAAAAAGACTCAAATTTAGACTAAATCTGTGTATTTATGTCATAGTAAAGTAGGCGGTTTATTACTTTTCAAAAATTTTATTACTTCCCCATAATTATCAATTGTCAAGTAACTTCAATGCTTATTTTGTTATTCCGTAAGGTGCCAACTCAAAAACTGCGTATTTTACCGCAAAAGCGAAATGTCAAGACTTTTTTAAAATTAATGATACATTAACAAATTGGTAACATTTTAATGCTAATTAACGCCTAATAAAGGTCTTAAAACTGGATACTTCGGACACAAATAAAAGTAATAAAAACATGCATTTTACCCAAGGGAGGATGGCGCGTTTAGAGTAAATATAGGCTATTACAGTCCGTTCACTAGAAGAAATACTGACTCAGAGAATTCAATTTACAAGTAGGCTAAATATTATTTTATATTGTCGTTCGTATTACCCTACACTTATATTGCAGTTAAACATATAATATTTTTCTTGTCATTTTTAATTTATTTATAAGTTTTCATTTTTTCTCATGGTAAGGGGGGGTCCTTGGCTCCTCCCTTGGGTGCGCCGCTGCAGCTTTATATTTAATATAATATTCGGGGGGCCCGGGCATCTACTGTTAACAAACTCAAGTAGCCTGCTCTGGTTGTCCACGGAGAGCAAAGACCTAACGCTTTCGGTTTGTGACCCAGATCGACAATTCGCCGCCATTAATAATTCATCACCTTTCTATCTTCCGGCTATTGTGTGTAATTACCGTAAATTCCCAATATAGAAGCACGGGTGGGGTTTGGCAAGAAATTAATTATTTACATTAACAAAGGTGATAAGCAGTTTGCATATACATCTAGGCAAATTATAATAGTGAAAGTGGCCCTGGCGCGAAGGCTAGCAGTCGTTGGTAATCAATAAACCAGCGCGCAACACTTTCGCTGATGTATCCCATCCGTTTATAGTTAGCTTGGTGACAAACCTTACCTCACTGTCTGATCATCCATTCTCCAGTGTCACTTTTCCTTCCTGTCTCCTTCAGAAGAAACACCGCCCCTCTAAGGCAGATCCCCATTGGCTACCCTAATTGTACATCGACGAGTAAGGACAGCATGTGTCTTTGGACTCTGTCCTCACACACTCCACTATGCTCCATCGTGACCTTAGCATAACCATAGCTATAATTCACGATATACTTGTGCATTTTATTGTCCATGACGATGTCGAAAATGTAACCTTTGAACTAGGTAAAATTACGACTCACTGAACCTACAATTAAACAAAATTTTTAAAAAAACTACCTAAGTCATGACGTTTTTGAGACTATCTTCATAAACTTATTTAGAGTATCATAAATACCTGCCATTCCCAAAATCGTCAGACTCACCGTTGTGTTAAGAATAAGTTCTAACAGATGGAGGACCTCCGAAACGCGTCAACTTCGAGTGTGACGATGTTGGGAATGGCAGGTATTTATGATACTCTAAATAAGAATATATATCCCAGCAGAAATGTAGAAAATTACCAAAAGTATCTTCATGAGTGTCTAGTTTGCCCTCTATGATGCGACGTGAGCGGTTTTAAAGGCACCTGTTATACATGTGGTCAAAGATTGTATGACCGATTTTTATCGAGTTTGTTCTTTTAATGTTTTCACTTTTGTTCGTTTCCGTATGTTATAAATTGTATATAATTTTGAGAGTTGAGCACTATAATACGACATCAACACACTAAAGGAACAATTTACAAAAACAAATACAAAAAAAATCTTTCAATGAACAAACGTAAAATCACATACACTCTTTAAATACATAAGTGAATA
The DNA here is from genome assembly GCA_036971475.1 of Prosapia bicincta. Classification (NCBI taxonomy): domain Eukaryota; kingdom Metazoa; phylum Arthropoda; class Insecta; order Hemiptera; family Cercopidae; genus Prosapia; species Prosapia bicincta. The sequence goes on from JBAIZL010000001.1 coordinate 247,143,682, forward strand.
TTTGACTTTAAACCCACTGCTTAAAAACGCTTCTTAGGGGTCAAACTGGTCACTAATGCAGACGACTTGGTGCTACCGAAATGTTATGAATAAGTACTTTTTTAATTATTTCAATTAATTCTTTCAAATTATTTATTTCAGTTAAAATTTTGGGAAATCGTTTGATATAGTTCAAGTCTTATGTTAATCGTAATGGAGAACAAAATCCATGAGTATCAATAATGGTCTAGGCCCCTACTATCGATAATGTAACGCAGGCATAGAAGAACTCTCTGTCACGTCCCATACTACTTATAGCAGTGATTGGCTGACAATTGTTTACGTTTTGATCCAGCCCTTACCCAAAAGCCCTGTCCAAAACTCCTACCCGCAGCTAGTGTCGCGTGACAGACGCTGCAAAACCTCTGGGACCACCAAACCCCCTCCTTCCCTGACTGACATTTTCTTGCGTCCAAGCATTCAGGCACTGATAGCCTAAACTCAGACTAACACCGGGAATAAAAAAAAGTATTTCCGCATTTATTTTCTTCATACAATAGTCTCCTTGTTTCTTCTTACTTGTCTGTAACGCTTGTGTTATTACTCCATTATACTATGGCCTCTTTAAGGCAATTTACAAATTTCACTTTTATTTTGTTCATTTTGATGGAATAATTTAATTGCATTTTTAGTTTTTGTATTGATTAGTTTAAAGGTATAATTTAAGTCACATATATAGTATTTGTGTTGTTATTTTGAGGCCATATACACCACTATCATCACTTGAGATGTAAGAATAGTGTAATTAAGAATTAAGAGTAAGATACGTATTAATACTCCCTGACAGTACCAGTGGGAGATAAAGGAAAACCTTTGCTCCTTCAAGTAAGCTCTCTGTCTTAGCCAACTGCGTTATAAAGACCGCAGAAAGACAGTTACTACAAAAAATAACCGTTCAATTGGCGCCTTGTTTAGTCTAGAAGTGTGTGCAGCTGAAGGAACTATCATAATTATCTCTAATGTAATAAACAATACACAAGTGGTTCTAGAAGTCTTTATTTCAGAATAGTTATAGCGCATGATAAGGAAAAATCCCCTAGTCCAATGCCGTCAGAGTCATGGAATTGATTTTAAGCGATGGCACCTCTGTACACCAAGAATGTGAAAGCATTGTAGCATTGTTAATAATTAGAGCTTAGCTAGTGAGAACAATCCAAAACGGTAAAGCTCACTCAAAATATCACTACACGATAATTTATTAAAACAAACAGACCAGTTTCGACGACGATGTCGCCTTCATCAGTGATTGGTTACTACTGATTATAGCATTGGTAGTATTTCAATAGTGGTACAATGTGGCCTCTACCCAGATATTGTAGGAGGGTCAATACAAGCTACTGGGTCAAAAGAGATTTTCTTCTTCTGAAAAAAGAATATGACCAAAGCTGTTTTACCAAAAGAACAACTCTTTCTCAAAATCGTTCATTTATGCTTACCAAGAAACACCTAGAATAGATTTCAGATTCGTTACTGCCATACAGGCTAACGTTACACCTACCGAGTAGGATCTGTTCGATGCCTATTGGGCACCATCGTATCATATGATGCGATCCTAACAACGGGTACAAAAACATAGATGAAAACTTTGTGAAATTTTTCGCAATCCTTTTTCCACTTCTTGAATTGTAATGAGAATAAAGCGAAAAGAACGAATCTTTTCTGAAGATTTTCGTAAGGCGAACATGACGAAAGTTAACACCACAGCTGATGTCCTCTTCACCTAGAGGTTATTATGAGGTTATGTCGAAACATTTTCTAATTAACTTACCGTCCATTTGATTCAATTATTTATAACACATAATTGTATGCAACAGCTGATTTTACTACTTGTAGGTTATGTTACTTTCTGGATTGTAGATTACTAGTAAGAAGTTGTTAGAACGTATGAATTAAATATATACTTACTTCAACATAGAATTATTACCTTCCTTTGAAACAACTAGTTTGGATTAAAGTAGACTAATAAATTCTGTTGTAAATAGTGAAATTTATCATATGATAAATTTAAATACATAAAGTTATAAAACAAATAATGTTATGCTTTAAACGTTTATTTAAGGACATAATACACATACTATTTCAACAATAATAGTATTAAAAAAGGGTATTTTTAATAACGCATTTTAATTTATTATAACTTTAATTTAATATAATTAATTATTCATCATACAAAGTTAGCTCTTGAATCGTATCATCGGGAAAAAAGTCTGGCATACCTGTTGAAGCTGTTATTCCATATGTTTTTACTCGGGAAACACTTGTTTCTGTGTTTGCAGAACGCATACTTGTTTGCAATGGATTGGCGGTTTATATTTCTGTTGGCGAATCTATGTGTTACACGTACAGAGTTTTTATTGCTCAAAGGCGGGACCTTCGTAAATCAACTGAAAGTTTGCATTTTTGGGTTACAAGAGCAACGCGTCTGTTAGGCCTCTCTCGTATGGTGTGAGTCACATTGACCGGCGTGTAGGGCAACGGTAGTTCGAGTTGCTTCTACTACACTTCCCCTATAAGTCCAGGCTCTAAAAGGGGTTGAGCATGCACTGAAAGCCTAACGCAATTTTACTTCAGATTATTGTTCTGGGCACTAGGGTGATTGTCAAATCTTATGTCGTCGCTCCCCCACGTGGTCGACATACCGGGGGAGAGAGGCGAACATCACAGGGAACGCGCTGTACTGGAACCTTTGTTACTTTTAAACTAATAAAGATAGAATAACTAAACAAATTGTATTACACTCATAGTAATAAGGGCTCCGATAATGGCCCTTACGTAAAAATGGTTAACTATAATACCTACTGAGAAAAAAAATATATTTCATCAATCTTTCACTTTTACTTTGGTTTTTTAGTGAATTTCCATTGGAAAACCACCCATCGCGGTAAACGTAAGCCCGAGACTAAGGTGAACATTTTTTTTAAGGTCTGTAGAATTAAAAAAAATATTTATTCAAATTTATACACACAAATATATACTAATATCACGATAATTTTTGTGTCTAAATCATGGTAACTTTGGAACGAAATATCCGATTTCGATCTAATTTATTAGGCAGGTGTAGTTTGTTTTTGTGGGAATATATTTGTTAATAGAAATAATCGATCAGAAGTTGACTTTTCCGCCGGTTTTTTTTTTATTACGGAAAATGGATTTTCAATTTTCTACCAAAATTATGTAAATTATTTCTGAAATGTATTTATAAAGATAATATGGAATCTGGAGGAACACGATTTTATATAATATTTTAAACTATAATAAAAAGCAACAAAAAGTATAGGGGATCAATTGTACACTAAAATACTGAATACTGTCGCTGCCCAGAGGCAACATTTCAGCGTCAGTATTCATTGAAACAAATATTTCTTTAAATAAATTATGGTTTTCAAGTTTTTTACCATTTATTAAGCAAAGACAAGGCTTCAGTGTAATTAGTTTATAGCTACTATTGCTTGTGATCATGTGTTTTGTATGACCTTGAATATAATTTGGTAGCAATATAGGAATAATATTAATTCATATACTGTATAAGGGAGTAATAAAAGCTTAGGCTACATTTATTTATTAGTTGATTTATTACGTACCATTATAATTTACCTTCTTCTAGATCTCGTTGTGTAAACTTGTTTCTGCATTTCTCTTTGCAAGGACAATACGAACAGCATGACTTTCCTTTTTGGAGCAAGAAGATGATGGTTTAGAACAGTTTGTACTTTTGCACGGTGGAGCCAAGGTTTCTGGCATTCATTTTCATCTTCAAATTCTCCACATATGTAAAGTATGTTTCCAGCAGATACAGTTATATTTTGTAATAAGTAGCATGGAGCATACTTTAAAGTAAAATAGCAATCTAGAATAAATGGGATTTCGTCTATACGAAATGGTTTAGAAACATAGCATTCAGGATGTGCACCTGCTGGTCAAACAGCAAGTCTTGCAAATGTTTGTGACAATTAGTCTGAGATTCAATTAGGCCTACATTAATTAAATCAGGTTTCACACTTTTCTTCAAGTCGTCTGCTAAACGTACAGAATAATCCATAAGTTCGTGTTTTAATAACTTTTGCAACTCATACTTTCTTTGAGACATTATCATTATTCAGGAAATAACATTTGTTACAGCAATCTTTCTTTCGTATTTCTGTACGTTTCACTTCAGAAAATGATAGCCTACTCAAAATACTACTCTAGCAATTGGAGAGTAGATTCCTTTAGATTTTTCTAATTCATTCTATACCAAATGGCTTTTGTCAAGTTTCGAAAAATTTCAGGATTTCACTGACCAAAAACGCAACGGTTCAAAGTAGAGGAAATAGAGAAAGTTTTATATATATATATATATATATATATATATATATTAAATATGGTGATATGTTTTCTTGTAATATAGTTAATAAATTTAAAATATTTCAAAAACAAGAATACTTTTAATGAATATATTTATTCAAAGTTTTTCGCCGATAAAAAAGTACCACCATCTTCAGGAAAATAATTATCTAGTAAAATATTTTTACAAAATTAAATCATATGTGCTACCTACTAATTATAAGATTATCCATATTAGATAATCCATAATAATAAGATTCAATGGACTAATTAAATTGCACAAAGAAGATAAACCAATTAGACCATTAGTTAATTTTACAACTGCTCCTTCTTATAAAATTTCAAAATATTTGGCTTTATTACTTAAAGTTAAGGTAAAATTAAATAATACTCGTAATATAAAAACTCGATTTAGCTTATTGAAAAATTAAAAGATATTAAAATTGATAATAATACAAAATTAATATCATTTGATGTTACTAACATGTATAATAAAATACCTACAATGAAAACACTTGGAAATAATAAAAAAATAATATAGATAAATTTGAAAAAGATAACACATTAACACAAGAAATAATAAATACATTAAAAATCATATTATATCAAAATTATTTTTTATATAATAATAAAATATATAAACAAAAGGATGGAATAACAATGGGCTCTCCTATGTCCAGCATGTTATCGGAAATATTTTTACAAAATATAGACATTGAAATAGATAAGATTATTAAAACATATGATCAAAATGGACACTGGTTTAGATATGTAGATGATGGATTATACATATCAAATAATAAGGGTTTAAATATTGACAAAATATTAAAATATATAAAGGTAGCACATATGATTTAATTTTGTAAAAATATTTTATTAGATAATTATTTTCCTGAAGATGCTGGTACTATTTTATCGGCGAAAAGCTTTGAATAAATATATTCATTAAAAGTATTCTTGTTTTTGAAATATTTTTAATTTATTAATTATATATATATCTTAACAACTTTATTATAAATTTTTATGACCGTTACAATAACATATATACATCAGTATATATAAATTCATATATAAATTCAAGAACGACTTTCAGAAGTAAAGGCAAATCACCATTAGTAGTGAAGATCCGCAACGAATTTACCAAAGTCGCAATATTTAATGTGTTCTATACATTGCAGTATCAGAAAACAAGCGAAATCTTATAAAGCACGCTGTATGCTACTTATTACAAAATATAACTGTTCCTGTTGGACAAATACTTTAAAATCTTGAGGATTTTAAGATGAAAATGAATGTCAAAAACCTTGGCTCCACCGTGCAAATGTACAAACTCTTCTAAGCCATCTTCTGCTTGAGAAAATGAAAGTGCATGCTGTTCGTATTGTCCTTGCAAAGAGAAATGCAGAAACAAGTTTACACAATGAGATCTAAAAGAAGATAAATTATAATGGTATGTAATAAATTAAAATTTAAATAAATTTAGTCCAAACTTTTATTGGTCTCTTATACAGTATATGCATTAATATTATTCCTATATTGCTACCAAATTATATTCAAGGTCATACAAATAAATGATCACAAGCAATAGTAGTTATAAACTAATTACACTAAAGCCTTGTCTTTGCTTAATAAATGGTAAAAAACTTAAAAACCATAATTTATTTATAGAAATAATGGTTTTAATCAATAATGACGTCTAAAGTGTTGCTTCCGGTTGGTGACGCTATTCCGTATTTTAGTGTATGATTGATCCCCAATACTTTTTGTTGTACAATACTTTAAAATCTTATTTGCAACTGTGTTTCTCTAGATTGCATTTTAATCTTTATAAATGCATTTCAGAAATAAGTTACATAATATTTTTCGTAGAAAATGAAAAATCCATTTTCTGTATTGAAAAGAGGCGGGCGAAAAGACTTCTAATAGCGGATTCTTCCTATTAACAAACATATTCCCACAAATAACAAATTACATCTGCTTACCAACTTACGAAATCGGAAGTTTCGTTCCAAAGTTACCATGATTTAGATAAGAAAAATTATCGTCTTATTAGTATATATTTGTGTGTATATATCTGTAAAATTATTTTTTTATTTCTAAAGACCTTAAAACAAATTTTCATTTTAGTCTGCGGCTTATGTTTACCGCAGTGGGTTATTTTCCAATGGAAATTCACGAAAAACCAAAATAAAAGTAATTTATGAAAAATAATTAAAAGATGTGTGGAAAATAATATTTTACTCAGTGGATATTATAGTTCTCCATGGACCACAGGGTTATCGTACTGAATGAACAGCCTAAAACAACACAAACAAACATAAATACTAACCATAGTTATTGTGATGACAATAAGCTGACAAAGATTTATAAAAAAGTTAATTGGTTTAGAAAATAAAAGTACCTAAAGACGCACAGACTTGCTTTCTGAAGTTTTATAAACCTGAACCTATATAAAATTATGTATAGCTTTACAATCGCTTAACGTTAAGCCTAGTCATGTCTGTATGGTCGTTTAAATCAACCTTTTCTTCAGTTTCTTTCGCACTTTATCAGCCACCAAAACTTACAAATCGTTTTAATGGGGTACTATTATGTATTTCCTTTAGTCCTACGCAACTACATCTTCCTTCTTGCAAAACGATCGTTACACCCTAATTTTTACAAAGAGGTAGTCACCTTGTAATTACCCTAATAATAGTAGGTTAACTTCAGTCTCGCGACCCTATTTACGTGATCCACTTATACCATTTGAGAGGAGATTTCATGCGGCTACCTCAATCCTTCAACGTTCTCAAACGTTACCTATTCTTCGTAGGTTGTTACTAGGTATAGTGGCTGAACTTAGGACTAAAACAATATCCACAAACACTTGTAAGCCTGGACACGGCTTACACTTTTAAAGTACAGGATGACCGGAAAAACCAGTCGTTTTTAAAAGTAACATTACTAATTTGTTATGTAATTAATTAGAACTTATATTACATTAAAATATTTATCTACACTTGCCAATTACGCTCCAAATAAACGGAACTATTAAAATGTAAATGAGCCTCATCACTCATGATGATTATTGCATTTCCTTGTTCTTCAAGCAACACTTCCATACGAACAGCAAAATCTTCTTGTTGCTTAATCTCGTTCTTTTAACATCTGAGACACGCACATCTTGTACGAATGAAGTAATAAGTCTTTATGCAAAATTATTCGCACTGATTTACGAGTTATGCCTAATTCAGAGGGTGTTTTCTTGTCTTTTGGTCTATGATTCAAAGCTTACCGAACCACTTTAGCATTTTGCGGCGACGTAGAGACTAATGTCGACCAGGAGACGCCCTTTCTTAGAATGCTTTCAGATTTTCTCAAATTGTTAACTCGTAAGAGTGATATTCCGGGTGGGAACGATATCATGGAGTCCAAGTTGAGAGTGAACGTAGGTGTGATAGACTAATTATTTCGCACAAACGTATCGTAAACAAATATGCGGCGTTGTACAGTCGAATCACTTTGTGAAAAATCGGAGTGTTAGATGCGCACTGCTAAGAGGCGCCAGTGCGCATGCGCGTCAGGGCGAGAGCTCTGATGACACTTCAGTTGGCCGTGAAAGTTGCCGGTGGCGGATCTATACGTACCTTTCCAAAAACATTAGCTGGTGTTATGTTTTGATTTAGGTTTTGTGTTATCTTTTGTGTTTTATAGTGCACGTGTTTTTAGTTTCTTTAAGAGATGGCGCAACCGGATAGTGCCCGGGTTCTTTCTCTTGACGTACATAAATTAATCAACTAAGCCGAAAGTATGTAGTCAGGCTAGTAGCTTTTCTACCTAGAACTTTCTCTTCCTCCTCCCCTCGCACGCGACCAATCTCCACCCCTCACCCCAACATTCCAGCGTGAGGCAATTTTTGTAAAAGTGATTAAACTGTAGCTTCCACTGGTCTATGAATAATGGAGTGGCATCATGTGCAGAGGTCAGCGGTCGCAGTGCCCCCTCCAAACAACCACTGCCGCGCGTGTAATAGCCATCTCAAAAACGGCCGGTTTTTTTTCAGACACGTTGTATTATTATTTTTTAGGCTTTGGGGGAGTACAGAGTTTTCTCGTGATTCATATATCCGTAGGTATTTTGTAAAAAATCTATTTAAGACGCACAGAACTCGTTGGTATATTAAAATTAAGGATAGTATTGTACTTGGTAGAAGATGGGGTTGATTCACGGGCCGCTTCAGATGGATTGCCTCTCTGAGGTAGTCACCTTCACACTGTGCACCTAAGGCGCAACCCCTATTGTTTAAAATAGTATTGTACTTGGTAGAAGATGGGGTTGATTCACGGGCCGCTTCAGATTTATTGCCTCTCTGAGGTAGTCACCTTCACACTGTGCACCTAAGGCGCAACCCCTATTGTTTAAAATAGTATTGTACTTGGTAGAAGATGGGGTTGATTCACGGGCCGCTTCAGATTTATTGCCTCTCTGAGGTAGTCACCTTCACACTGTGCACCTAAGGCGCAACCCCTATTGTTTAAAATAGTATTGTACTTGGTAGAAGATGGGGTTGATTCACGGGCCGCTTCAGATTTATTGCCTCTCTGAGGTAGTCACCTTCACACTGTGCACCTAAGGCGCAACCCCTATTGTTTAAAATAGTATTGTACTTGGTAGAAGATGGGGTTGATTCACGGCCCGCTTTAGATGGATTGTTTCTCTTAGGTAGTCATCTTCGTACTGTGGACCTAAAGCGCAACTCCTATTGTTTAAAATAGAATTGTTTCCCATTATCATAGATCTGGAATTTATTCTAGCATTTCTGCAATATCAGGCGATTCGTGTCTCGAGTTCATGAAACCGCCACTAATTAAGTAATTTATCTTCCGGTAACGCGTGTAGTGCAGAGAGTGTTCGCGACCTTATCGCTCCAGTAAACGCGAGATTTGAAAGCTTAAACATGCTCTAACGTGCTGCATTGGGCGTGCACGTGATCGAGTTAAGGCCAGTGATAAGGGAATGTCGTCTGAGCGCAATTCCAAGCGTTCGCTGATAACAGATATTTCATACAATGTAGAATGTTTCTAAGTGAGCTATGTATTTCGTTTTGCTTAACTAACACACTCGGGATTCCCGGGAAGCTGCAAGCCCTTCGCGTGTAGCTTTCGGGTCAATTTTATTGGCGCTCTTCTCATAGACGTCCCAATCGAAACGTTAACAAATACCTGGACGATAACATGTCAGAGCAGTGTTATCTTACCAACAAGTACAGCATTTGAAAGTTTTCGAAAATTTATAAGTAAAAATAAAACAAACAAAAAATAACTTACAGTACAATATATTGAGCACAGTGGCAATATTACAATATTACCTACAAGCCATTCCAGTATGTAATTTTATTGTAATAGGCTATCTAAATTGTATTTTTATTGTAATAGGTCTATTTGATGATGACGTGGTCATTGTGAGGTAGATAAGGGCTTAAAAGCAATATGGAACAACTGTAGAGTACTTAAATACATTAAAATATATAAACATCGTAACCACAAACACGTTTTATTTAAATCCTAATACACATATCGATTGTAAAGTAATCATCTTCAGAGGAAACTATTACAAAAATCTGATCGTAAAATTAATAAGGAATACGGTATTTCTGAATATGTAGAGGGCATTTACAATTATCTAAACATAACCTCTAAACAACCACTAAGTGAAGGCAAAAACAGCTGTTAACGTCACCTACTGCCATCTTAATTTAGACTATTTGATAGAAAGAAAAAATGCTTCGCGTCCTTATTATAGAAGTAAATTCTTACACATTCTCGTTATTGGAAAGAGATAACCTGATTTCTATACATGTAGGCCTCCGCCCATGTAAAAATTTTAATACGCTGCGCCATTATGGTGCTAGATGTAGTAAAGTAATATCAAATTCCAGAGCGAGATTGTGATGAAAATTATTAGACAGATTATTTTACCCCAAAGTTAAAATATATCCTGAATTACATTTTATTTATGTACCCCTAATTAAAACTCATAGGCACCAATGATTTATTAATAGATGTTTGAATAGGGGCGTCTGAGGGAAAACAATTCAATACATGTTTACTGCGTATTGACGACTGGCGTCTAGACTGTATTTAGATGGCGACGATACTTGTGTTCACTCGAACTCCTGTGTAATGGCCTTGGACTTTTAATTTTAGTCAAAGCGAGGTTTTGTTATGGGCAAATTTACACTAAAATATTTCAAATTTATAAATAATTATAATCTTCTCCTTTGAATGTCTTAGCACTACAGTAAGTCTTAGATCGTTCTGACATGTTAAATTAAGCTGGGCCCTTTGCGCTCTAAGGTCCGGACTAGTCCAGCTGGTTACAACACACATTATAACACACATTATTTCCTGCACCGTCACCATTAAGTTTTTACTTGATTTTCAAAGTTCTTCTTAGTAAGAGATTCTTGGAAGATACAATTTGAACAGATTACGTGAGTGAGTATTTTCAATGTTATTCGGGAAATTTAATATTTCAGCTGCTTTGTACTGTTTACCGTCCGGTATTTTCTCTTGGTATTTCTGTTGCTTTTGTAATGCTTGGCCGCTTTCACACCTCCCCTCTTCCAGTATTGTTAACGGTTCCGCGATTACTGACCCGATGCAAGCTTAAAACCATCATAATACAAATGTCTTGTTTCTATTTATCATAGCTTCACCAGTTTCGCTCCAAATAGTGACAAAAAGTTTGTGTTTTACATAATTCTATCACAGATCGTGTCAGGTACAAATTTCCTACTCGCACAAAGTGCGTCTAATCTGAGAATTTCATTTTGCCTCCTACTCTCAATCCAGAAGCCGAAGCTAGTCTGTGAATCCCGAGCAAGAGATCTTAATAAGGGGATTGTGGTGGGTTAGATGAAGCAACATGTTCAAGAAAGAAGTTTTGAAAGAGGTTAAGTTGGGTAAATCAAGGGAGTCGCGAAAGAACAGGATGCTGAGGGATATTGGTTCAGGTTGGGTAAATCAAGAGTCGCCAAAAATGAAGTGCTGAGGATTGCTGGGATAGGTTATGTAAGACTAGAGAGTCGCTAAGGAAAGATGTGTCGAGGGAGGTTAGGTTAGGTAAATCAAAGAAGTCGCGAAAAAGCAAGGTGCTGAGGGTTGTTGGTTCAGGTTAAGTAAATCAAGAGTCACCAAAAATGAAGTTTTGAGGATTACAGTAAGACCAGGGAGCCTGTATTTATGACATTACAAGCGTTGCCCATAAGGTTTCACTTTATACTTTTGCAAATGAGAAGAGTGGTGATAAGGATGGTTTAGTTACTGGTTTGAAAAAAATGTCAGAGTTTGGCACTAAAAATTTAATGGATTTTGGTAAAGAATTTATTTATTGGGTAAATGATAGCGGGATAAGGAAGATATACGGATAATAAGGACTGATATAAGGAAGAAGGATAGTATTAAGTTTTTGCGTTGGTATTGTAAACCAAAAAGATATATGCAGATTACTACTGTAGTCCCATCAACTAAAGATGCAGGTAAATTTAGTGCTGATAGCAGTATGAAAGATTTGATTGATGGTTGTGATTGCCCTAATACTGTTAAGCAATGTGAGTTGTGGTGTGGTATTGCGCAAGATATTACTGCACCAGAAAAAGAAGATAAATTGAATCTTGTAGAGTTAGAATATTGTTATGATTTTGATGTCTACGTAACTTTAACATTTTGTAATAAAAAAATTGTCAGGAAATAATTATGTTTTAGAAACATGTCTGCGATATTTACTTCCGATTACGTCTTCCCTCATGAGAATGACATGTTAGCTTATTTCGATTTTATGATAGGCCATGAGGGTGCCATAGATTACATTGAGGAATACGCAGGACCTACGTATTGCTGGCCAAGACAAATTTTAGAAATATTAACGAGAAAAGAATTTCAGGTGTAAGATTGTAACATTTTTTATTGGTAATGGATTATCCTCTTTTGTATTGTTAAATTTTGTGCGTAAATATAGATATAATGTTAGTAGTCATTTATGTGATATTGTGGAGGATTTATATGACTATTTAGATTTTAATAGTGACCATGAGAGAAGATCACATTATTTTTATTATGATTTACACAGAAAACAGATTTGTGATTTAAATGGTGTTAGAAAGCAATTGAGTCAGTGTTTGACAAGATATATTACGAAGGATAGGTTACGTAAGACCAGGGAGCCGCTAAGGAAAGACGTTCTGAGGGAGTTTAAGTGTGGTAAATCAAGGTAAGAGTTGCTGAGGGATGTTGGTTCAGATTAAGTAAATTAAGAGTCGTGCGAAAATGAAGTGCTGAGGATTGCTGGGATAGGTTACGTAAGACCAGGGAATCGTTAAGGAAAGAAGTGCCGAGGGAGGTCAGGTTAGGTAAAACAAGGGAGTCGCGAAAGAACAAGGTGCTGAGGGATGTTGTTTCAGGTTAGGTAAATCAAGAGTCGTGCGAAAATGAAGTGCTGAGGATTACTGGGATAGGTTATGTAAGACCAGAGAGTCAATAAGGAAAAACGTGCCGTGGGAGGTTAGGTTAGGTAAATGAAGGGAGTCGCGAAAGAACAAGGTTCTGAGGGATGTTGGTTCAGGTTAAGTAAATCAAGAGTCGCCAAAAGTAAAGTGCTGAGAATTGCTGGGATAGGTTATGTAAGACCAGGGAGTCAATTAGGAAAAACGTGCCGAGGGAGGTTAGGTTAGGTAAATCAAGTAAATTAAGGAAAGAGTTGCTGAGGGATGTTGGTTCAGGTTAAGTAAATTAAGAGTCGTGCGAAAATGAAGTGCTGAGGATTGCTGGGATAGGTTACGTAAGACCAGGGAGCCGCTAAGGAAAGAAGTACTGAGGGAGGTTAGGCTGTAAGTTAAGGAAAGAGTTGCTGAGGGATGTTGGTTCAGGTTAAGTAAACTAAGAGTCGTGCGAAAATTATCCCGACAATGGATAGGTTACGTAAGACCAGAGAGTTGCTAAGGAAAAATGTTCTGAGGGAGTTTAGGTTAGGTAAATCTAGGAAGTTAACTAAAGAAGTGCTGAGAGATGTTGGTTCAAGTAAGGTAAATTATTAGTGTCGCGACAATGAAGTGATAAGGGATGTTTTAATAGGTAAGGTAAATCAAGAATCGCGCAAAAAAGAAGTGCTGAGGATTGGTGAGATAGGTTACGTAAGACTAGAGATTCGCTAAAGAAAGAATTGTTGAGAGAGGTTAGGTTGGGTAAATCAAGGAAGTTAACAAAAGAAGGGCTGAGGGATATTGGTTCAGGTTTTGTAAATTTAAAATCGCGCGAAAATGTAGTTCTGAGGATTGCAGGGATAGCTAAGGTAAAACCAGGGAAAGAAGTGTTGAAAGTGCTTGGGTTAAATTATGTGAGGCGCTGGATATGTGCTAGAAGAGAATACAGAGCGAGCTCTTCTTTCCATTGCTAATTGCACTTGAATCAGTTAGCTAATTTTACAAACAAATTATAAAGTGAAAAACGTCTTTATAAGTCTTCTGGAATAAAAAAAGCGTTAATTTCGCAAAATAATAAAAGGTTTCTGAATATGAATGAATTGTTCTGAATTGTTCGAAAAACAAAAACTGTTTTTATAATGGAGCCGGTTGTCTTCAACAGATGTTTCTGTATCTTCACTTAGAGGATTTTTTCAGTTTATGTTTAGATCATTTTCTAATTATATATCCTTAATATTCATAAATATCCTATGATTGATTAAATTAGGCGTTAAAGGATGTTGCACATCTGTTTTTATTACATTTAATGTTGGAGCAGCAAAGTAATAGTTTAACATCATTGTTATAAGTTTGGCAACGCTGTCTGTTGCATCTAGTTTGCAAATGTATGGTTGATGTTAAATTTCTAGTATTCCTGAGGATGTTGGTACTGCTTGCCAACGAAAAGCTTTGAATTTTAAATTCAATAAATTATTCTTGTATTTGTAAATTGTTTTATTTCTTTATTAATACACAAGAATACATATTATATATATATAATCAACAAATCTTACTTTAAATCTATATTAGACGAGGTTAGTTAGGTTAGGTTATGTTAGTTTAGGTTCATTTGGGCTAGGCTACGTTAGGTTATTTTTATTAGGTTATAACAATGTTGCTATTAATATTAGGTTATATTATACTATATCATTTTATGTTTTGTTAGATTTAAATAAAACCTGAAATTAAATTAATAAAATGAGAATTAATTGTAAATCTTTATTCCAATTTTCAAATAAAAACGTTTTTAGGCGCAATTGCAACGTTTTTAGAACCACGTTTACATAAAATCGTTAAATTCATTTTTTTTATTCAAAAAATTTTCGAATATGTATGTAACCCTATTTACTACATTTTACCTCGAAATATCCACTTCTGTCGGCCACTCACACGGATTCCATATTTGTTAACACAAATCTGTTGTGAAATTATTTTTGTGCAAATAGAATTTTACTCAGACTTTTATATAACAAGAGCATTTGAATGTAGAGATTATAAGAGATTAGCGAAAACATTACCATCCCTCTGCCCGAACCATCCACCGTATAATATTTAGAGTGCCTAGCAACCGCTTTATCTGGCAATACTAAACTGGAGTGGGATATTCTGTAATTTAGCAGATAATCCGTTATCATTCAGATATATAGCAAAAGCTCGCTTTTATCAAAAATAATTACAATGGACTAGAACAATGTGTATATTGTTATAGCATGATGGGTTTGGGCTTACCATTCTACATGCACTCACTCTCTTACATGTAATGAATGCTGCCACATGCTTGAATGGTACGTGGATTTGCTTTCTAGCATAAATTGTATAACGAGTTTTATCTTTTTACTCGCACTGACTTTTTTTGTATTCCTTAAACATCGACGTTTTGCTTACCATGCTAAGTACAATAGGTTTTTTTTAGCATTGAATGCATAGTGACGTTTCGCTTACCTTTTAGCTCACACTGAATTTATTGTATGATTCGCACAACGTCGTTTTGCTTACCATATTGTCTGCAATCAATTTCTAGCTTAGTTTCATATTTTGTTTTTGGTTACCATATTGCTTGCAATCAATTTCCAGCATAGCTATCATACTGTCGTTTTGCTTACCATATTGATTGCAATCAATTTCCTGCATGGCTAGCATATAATAGTTTTACTTACCATACAGCCTGCAATCAATTTCTAGCATAGCTAGCATATAATAGTTTTACTTACCATACAGCCTGCAATCAATTAGGATCTTTTTGCTTACCACATTGCCTGCAATCATTTTGTGGCAAAGCTTGCATAGTATTGTTTTGCTTACTATATTGCCTGCGATCAATTTCTAACTTAGTTTTTATTTCTTTTTTTTGCTCACCATATTGCTTGCAATCAATTTCTAGCTTAGTTTCATATTTTGTTTTTGGTTACCATATTGCTTGCAATCAATTTCCAGCATAGCTATCATACTGTCGTTTTGCTTACCATATTGATTGCAATCAATTTCCTGCATGGCTAGCATATAATAGTTTTACTTACCATACAGCCTGCAATCAATTTCTAGCATAGCTAGCATATAATAGTTTTACTTACCATACAGCCTGCAATCAATTAGGATCTTTTTGCTTACCACATTGCCTGCAATCATTTTGTGGCAAAGCTTGCATAGTATTGTTTTGCTTACTATATTGCCTGCGATCAATTCCTAGCATAGCTAGCATATAATAGTTTTACTTACCATACAGCCTGCAATCAATTCCTAGCATAGCTAGCATATAATAGTTTTACTTACCATACAGCCTGCAATCAATTTCTAGCATAGCTAGCATATAATAGTTTTACTTACCATACAGCCTGCAATCAATTCCTAGCATAGCTAGCATATAATAGTTTTACTTACCATACAGCCTGCAATCAATTTCTAGCATAGCTAGCATATAATAGTTTTACTTACCATACAGCCTGCAATCAATTAGGATCTTTTTGCTTACCACATTGCCTGCAATCATTTTGTGGCAAAGCTTGCATAGTATTGTTTTGCTTACTATATTGCCTGCGATCAATTTCTAACTTAGTTTTTATTTCTTTTTTTTGCTCACCATATTGCTTGCAATAAATTTCTAGCATAGCTAGCATACTGTCGTTTTGCTTACCATATTGCCTGCGATCAATTCCTAGCTTAGTTTTCATACCGTCTTTTTGCTTACCATATTATCTGCAATCAATTAATAGCATAGCATTCTTACCTTGTTTTTCCTTACCATATAGTCTGCAATCAATTTCTAACTTAGTTTCCATACCTTCTTTTTCCTTACCATATAGTCTGCAATAAATTTAAAACTTAGTTTCCATACCTTCTTTTTGCTTACCATATTGCATGCAATCAATTTCCAGCATGGCTAGGATATAATAGTTTTGTTTACCATATAACCTGCAATCAATTTCTAGCATAGTTTGCATATTGCCGTTTAATTTACCACATTGCCTAATTTCTAGCATATTATCATTTTGTTTACCATATAGCCTGCAATCAATTTTTAGCAAAGCTTGGGTAGTGTGTTTTGCTTGCCATATAGCCTGCAATCAATTTCTAGCATAGCTAACATACTGTCTATTTGCTTACCACATTGCATGCAATCAATTTTTATCAAAGCTTGCATAGTATCATTTTGCTTACCATTTCTATTGTAGCTTGCATTCTATTACTCGGTTTTCTCTCTGTATATTGTCTAAACCAGACTTACAGAACAATTAACTTTAGGAATTGAGCTTTTGAAATTTGGTCCAGGTAGCTGTACAGGTTTTAATTTGACATGCGCTATGAAAAGCTTTTACATTTTGAACACAAATAAATACGCGTATGCAGGTATGCACATTCTAAAGCACTCAATACAGAATGACTGCAACGTTCTGCTCATACTTCGCCGTGATTACACTCCAGTCTGGCCTATGCCTTTGTAATAGGCGTAATTGGAAGCAAATAAATGCATTATGTTAGAGTTCTGCAAATATTATTTGCTGAGAAAAACTGTAAAGAGGGACTATTTAGCCGCAGAACAGATTTATTACTAAGAGATTTGTTATCAACAAATACTGAAATCACCACTGTGACGTCACTGATATGTCGGAATGTTTGCGTGATTCATTTCCCTCCGAAGATAGTCATAAACGAATGCTTCCTGTTAAAAATGTTTGCTTTCAATATTTATGATTTTTTCGTTCCACGAAACACGATGCGTTGTCTTGTTATTTGGACAATTTTATTATTGTTCTAATGACAACATAACTTAGAAATGTGCTGTTTCGCTAGATCTATGCCTCCAGCTGACTATTAATAGTTTTACAGTGGCAGCCAAATAATGCGATTCCCAAGCATCACGCATATGTTATCCCGACATTACCATTAACTCGTTTTAACCTAAAACAAGTAATATAAATAAAATGTATTTGAAGTTAATTGCTACTAAGATTAACAGAGAACAATTTTATTTTAGTTACTTTTTATTTAATAATTACAATTATTATAAATAAAGTAACATAACCTATGCGTTAAAACAGCTGTTCTACCACCTAACCTATATCATAAACTCAGCTGTTTTAAGAAATAATATGTTATCACTTATATTAAGCCAAATAAGGAGACATAACTATATTGCATACATTACCCCTTTTGTGAAAGTTTTCTCCCATATAAAACTAAAATTATTAATTCATTAAATTTAATTAATGAAGTAATATTTGAAACAAACTGTATTAATACTACAGTATAAGTATCATCTATTAATACTGACATTTATGAAGATAGTAACTTATGTATTCTTATTCCAATGTTTTTGAAGTTAATTCCTACTTAGATTAACAAAGAAAAATTTTATTTTAGTTACTATTTATTAAATAATTTCAATTAATATAAATAAAGTAACATAACCTACCTGTAAAAACAGCTGTTCTACCATATAACCTATAACATAAAGTCAGCTGTTTTATGAAAACATATGTTATCGCTTATATTAAGCCAAATGGGGAGAAATAACTATATTTCATACCTTGCCCCTTTTCTGAAAGTTTTTCTCCCATATAAAACTAAAATTATTAATTCATTAAATTTAATTAACGAAGTAATATTTGAAACAAACTGTATTAATACTACAGTATAAGTATCATCTATTAATACTGACATTTATGAAGATAGTAACTTATGTATTATTATTCCAATGTTTTTGAAGTTAATTCCTACTTAGATTAACAAAGAAAAATTTTATTTTAGTTACTATTTATTAAATAATTTCAATTAATATAAATAAAGTAACATAACCTACCTGTAAAAACAGCTGTTCTACCATATAACCTATAACATAAAGTCAGCTGTTTTATGAAAACATATGTTATCGCTTATATTAAGCCAAATGGGGAGAAATAACTATATTTCATACCTTGCCCCTTTTCTGAAAGTTTTTCTCCCATATAAAACTAAAATTATTAATTCATTAAATTTAATTAACGAAGTAATATTTGAAACAAACTGTATTAATACTACAGTATAAGTATCATCTATTAATACTGACATTTATGAAGATAGTAACTTATGTATTATTATTCCAATGTTTTTGAAGTTAATTCCTACTTAGATTAACAAAGAAAAATTTTATTTTAGTTACTATTTATTAAATAATTTCAATTAATATAAATAAAGTAACATAACCTACCTGTAAAAACAGCTGTTCTACCACATAACCTATAACATAAAGTCAGCTGTTTTATGAAAACATATGTTATCGCTTATATTAAGCCAAATGGGGAGAAATAACTATATTTCATACCTTGCCCCTTTTCTGAAAGTTTTTCTCCCATATAAAACTAAAATTATTAATTCATTAAATTTAATTAATGAATTTATATTCGAAAAACCTGTATTAATACTACAGTATAAGTGCCATCTACTACAAGTTTAAAAAAATGTATTTGAACTTGAGTGGATGAATTAAAGTATTATATTAACTATTGAAAATTTGTACAAGTTGTATAAATATACACAGGGAGAGTGTGAACTAATACGCAAGTTTCTGTTGCGTCAGGTCTATTTTCTAAATCTTCTTCATCTGTGCCCTTTCTCCTCATATGTTTCCTTACGCTTTTGTAGAATGAGGCCACTTCCACATAACCATGACAGGTGCTGTGCTATAATTATTTCTTTATAAGTCAGGAGTCGAGGAACACAAACAGAACACCAACTCAACATTTTACAATCACATAAAATAAACAGGACACAAATATACAGACATTTACCAAAACCTAGAAACCCTACACATCAACAAAAAAGGACCATATCTCAACACACTAGAACGATATGAAATTTACAGACACACAAAAACGCAAAGTACAAACATATTAAACGAACAAACACAATACAAATCACACATACTCTTTGATACTGTCGTAAACCTGCCTTTAAAACCGTCACCGCTTAACCCAACAACTCCAAGCAGAAAACACTGATGAAGATCGCCACATACCAATCGAAAACGACCTGTCTCAGTAAGTTTTAACAAATTTACAAAATTTAAAGTTCGGATAGTCGTTAACTATTGTTTAAGTGATTAATATTTTTATATAATTATAATATTGGTTTATTTATTTTTATTCCAATTTTTGAAATGAAAACATTCTTAGGTAACGTCTGACACTTTTTAAGAATTGATTTTAATTAATTCATTAAATACACATTTTGTACATTTTTTTATTATTAACTAAATTAAATAGATTCTGTTAAAATATCTATAAGTATGCCTATATTCTACAAATGAAGTATTCATTTCTGTAGGGCAGTTTCACTATTTTATTAAGTAAAAACTTCTATATCGACCCCTTCAAAAATGTATCGGGTGGGTACAAACATACAATTTGGCGTCAGTATAATTTCCGTCGGATTAACAGTGTAAGTACAAACTCCATCTAGTTACGCTAAGAGTCACCTCTAAATGAAGTAAATGTTAACATATGTTTTTATATAATAGCTCATTTATTTTATACTTTATGTTGTATTTTATTTGCTGTTTTGTTCTACATGACCTGAACAAAACGGCTATATTGACAATAACTTTACCACGCATAAACCTTATACTATATTTGAAGTGAATTTGTTATAACTTCTGAAGCAAACCGTTTATAACCGTACTAAGCGAAATCAGAGACTGATGGCGTTTACCCAGTATATTAGAAAACGTAAGAAATAGTTAATTTTGTCAGTCATCCCAACACTGCCTATATATTAAAACAATTTTACATTGTAATGCAATTTTAGTATTATTTTTTGTGTTTGTTTGCTAATTAGTTTTACAATTGCTTGCTTTAGGTAGGTCTGGGCTTTCCTTTGACATCGAGAAGAATCTGTCACGCCCGGTTTTACGATGCTGTTTAGTGCAATCATTATAGGCTTGAGGATTTATATCTTAACATCGGAAACGAGCCATATTTTTAACAACCGCCCAAAATTCAACGCCACTAAAGGTAAGATTTTTAAGCTTTTATTTATAAATTATTTTATTGGTGGTGGTTTTATACGGGGAAAGCTCATTTACAATAAGTGCTATTTTTTCCATAAAATAAATTCTATTACATCAACAAATGTACCTGCTATCACAGAAACTAACGAACCCATACGAATTACATTCTAGAAATAATTCTGTTGAACATCTGCCGATTTTATCGAAACTCCTTCAGAAATCGTTTTTGACAGCTGAGAATCGGGCTCCGATTTCCTCACACGCTGTGTTGCAATGCGGAGGGTTAAGTGCCACATATGCCCTAGATTACACGCACGACAAAACTCGCCCTCTCTAGCAGCACGTGACCGGAGGGGAGAACAACCACTATAAAGGAATGTTTAGGGGAGGATGCGGAAGTCAATCCTTCACAATAGGGTTGAAGCACGCTTCCAGAATCCTCCCTGTATCGGAGTTACGACAGAGCAATTTACTCACTGGATTTGTAGGCTATGGACGATTGGTTCTTTGTTTAAACTTCAATATTTTATTACACTTTGTTTGCTTTAAAATTGTTTAGCTTAGATCATGCATTTGCTCAGAGAGAAGAGGCAGATTCTGCCTCTTCTTGTCAAAAAAAAAATTATTCAATTCCTTCTATTAGCTCACACTTTTCTGATTATATCCTATACAAACCTTCAGTCGTTAATAAAATACGTTTTTATTTATCCAGTCAAGTTCAAATACATTTATAACCTGTAGGGGATGATAATTGGTGTTAATAGTTTTTTTTTCAAAAATCTATTCAATAGTTAAATTATAAAAAATTGGGTTATCTGGGTCGGATTCGAACTGAGTATCTTCATGTTTGAAGTCTAGCACTTTGGCACTAAGCCATTGCTAGAAATTACTTCTCAAAAATGTATATGAATTTTTCTCTCTCCTCTACTTGGTTGTCGTTACCATAAATAATGCTCTGAATTAAAAATGAATGAAAAGAAGAAAATAAACAAACTGGTTTAACGGTATTGAACCTCGCTTCACAAACGGACAATGCGAAAGGAAAGCGAAAAGAAACTACAACACAATGCAATCCACTGATGATGATGTCAATAAGGGTTTAATCTTAAGTAACATGCTTTATTTGTTGTTTTTGAGGTATTGGGTGGTTCTTTACAATATTTTAATTGTAATGTATTGTACCACTATGCTCTTGATATTGCATACGTATAAATTGTAACAAACAAAATTAATAGTCCAACACCATACATAGGAAGGAAAATGGAAAATTGCAAGGAAATTCGATTTCTATTTTGCCAGTTAGTATTTTTATTCTGACACATGTATATATATATATATATATATATATATATATATATATATATATATATATATATACATTACATGTAATTATAAAATAAAGAGAAAATAAAATAAAATTTTCTTTTTTGATTTGTAGCAAATGACTTTTACAAAATCTTGTTTCTATACTATTTTTATGTGTGGTACAATACTACATAAATGCCGCGAATCATTATTTTGCCTATTAGTTATTTTATAGTTCATAATCCTTATTTTTAAAAAATAATAAAAAAATGTCCCTTTTTGGAGTTAAATAGCGTATTATTGTCTCCAAATCGGATGTAACTATAATGGGACCACTGGAAGGTTTTCCCTTTTCATTTGCAAGCAAAATCACTTTGATCAATATTTTCAAAATTATCGTGGAAAAAATATTTAAAAAAACAAACGAATCGAATATAGATACTCCTTTTTTTTAAAGTATTTGCTACAATATGTAATCTAAGCTATAAGTTTATCCCAACAATCGTTTTAAAAAAAATGTAGTATGTTACTTGTTATATTGTCCGCCCACAGAAAGGAAGCTGATAGATAGGCCTGGTCTTAGTTGAAAAAAATTATGTAAATTTAAACCCATATTTCTAGATATAATGCCTAAGCGAACTAAAATCTCCAAAGACGCCCATTCCTCAAGAAATATTATTCTTATCTTTACAAATCCCTTACTACTCGGATGTGCAAGCACTTCTACCGGAGACCTTAATAATGTAACGCTTTAAATTTTCTTCTTAATTATTCACCTTAAAGTGTCTAGCCTTTTTGAACTTTGGCAACCGTATTTGCCACGACAAATTTATCCACTCCCACCTTAAACCGCTGAGTAGTCATGGAGAGTCAGCTTCTAAAGCCCTTTAACAACGGAATCCTCCGTCCCCTTTACCTCACGAATACCTTCCCCTATAATATTTCTGCAGAAACACATACCTGCTGTCGCTATGCAAATATTTAGAGCACTGGAGTTTACGTGGTTTCCTTGTTTCTAAGCTCTATCGATTTCTCAGAATCCGCTGAATAATTGCTTTACTGTGCCTTGATCCGCATCCGGCGTGCTCAATATTCGTCGGTGGAGTCACGTCCCAAAAGCCCGTTTTTAGGTCTCGTTAGGGTCCAAAAACAAACCTGTAAAACGAGAGAATACAGACACAGATGCTTTAACTTAGCGGCCAGCGTTGCAGTAGATGATGAGTAAAAAAGTCCTTCCAATCGACTAAACACAGCTCTGGCTTTCGATCCTACGTTTTTCGAATGATCCCGCATTGATCGTGGTGTTCACATACACCTACGTGTTGACCTCTCAATGAATTGGTGCCCTTAAAGGGAGACAATGTTTACCGATGATCATAAATTTAGTCCCCGTTATATACCTAGACCGGAGATATTTCACGTTCGTACTTTTTTCTGATCTCCATTGACGATAATAATAAACAAGCCTGATTATTGTTTTAACAAGTAACATAAAGATGTTTTTAAATCAATTCCTACTTCAGTAAAAAATTTTTTATTTTTGTTACCTTTTATTAAATCATTGCAATTATTAGCCTATAAATAAAGTAAAATTACCTATGCGTTAAAACAGCTGTTCCACCATAAAACCTATAACATAAAATCAGGTGTTTTACGAAATCATATGTACTCATTTATTTTAACCAAATGGGACGAAATAACTAAATTGCATACCTTTCCATTTTTTGTGAAAAGTTTTTCCCCCATATAAAATTAAAATTAATTAATTATTAAATTTATTTAATGAATTGATATTTGATAAAACTGTATTAACATCAAGAGTCATCCACTACAAGGTTAAAAAAAATGTATTTGAACTTGAACGAAAGAATAAAAAGCAATATATTAACGATTGCAAATTTGAATAAGATAGGCCTATATATATTTTACTCTATAATGAGAGTGAGAACTAATAGAAGGAATTGCTAAAAGACACGCAAAATAAAGTTACACGCGTGTAAAGTTTTTGCTACTATAAGAAAACGCAATAACAACTAGGTAGCTGTTCTATGAACACGTGCTGTCACATGCTTATATTGTGTTATAAATTAATAAGCCAACGTTTAAGGCTGTTTACCAAGCTTTATTAAACAAGTTGTTGTTTTTTCATCAGCCAAAAGTAAAATTAGGCTATTTTTGTTTATAACATTTTTCTGTGTGTTTTTATATAAATATAATATTGTTTAGGTATTAGAGGAATAATTTATTTATTTTCACAACTAATAGAACAAAATATCTTTGAAAAGTGGTTTGGTGTCGAGCACGAAAGGTATAAAATTCTCATCGCAAGAAATAAGGTCTATCTGTAATATATTATCAAGTCGATAAGAATAAATAACCATATAAAATTAGGGTTCAATTTTCCTAATAGAATTATTATATATTCTAACTTTTATAGAAAAGCCATACAAAATAAAATACAATACAGAACGTAAAAAAACTTTAATTTTAATAACTTTGATAATTTTAATAACTTTGAAAACTTCAAGTGTCATCCATTACAAGTTTAAAAATGTATTTGAACTTGAGTAGATAAATAAAAAGTATTTTATTAACTATTGAAAATTTGAAAAAGATATAAAAATAAATATATAGGCCTATAGAAAGAGTGTGAACTAATTCTAATGATTGAAAAAGTAATATAACTTACGAGTTTTTTTAAATAATTTTATTTTATATATAAATAAGCGTCTTAAGGTCAAAATCTTTTTTCTAAGTCCTAAAGTACATTTCGATTGACATTTCATCTGCAGAGGAAATTATTAGAATAATCCATCCAACAATTGTTGGAATAATATCCTCAACAATAATAGTCAACAAGTGTGATTAGCCTATAACAAGCAGCCATTGCTTTATAAAATAATTGCAATTAATAGCCTATAAATAAAGTAATATTTCATATGGGTTAAAACAACTGTTCTACCACAAAACGTATAACATAAAATCAATTGTTTTATGAAATCATATGTTACCACTTATTTTAAACCAAATAGGACGAAATAACTATACTGCATACCTTGCACCTTTCATGAGACGATTTCCTCCCATGTAAAACTAAAATAAGTTAATTATATTTAATTAATGAATTAATATTTTTAAATACTCTATCAACATCAAGTGACATCCACTATAGGTTTAAAAAAATTATTTGAACTAGATTGGATGAATAGAAAGTTCATTCGAATAAAAAAGTTTGGATTTAAATTTGAACAAGATATATATATATATATATATATATATATATATATATATATATATATATATATATATATATAATGAGAGTGCAAACTAAGAAGGAATTGCAAAAGGACAAGCAAAATAAGGTTACACACAAGTGTAAGGTTTTTGTTGCAAGAAGAAAATGTAGGTGCTTTATGAACACGTGCTGTCACATGCTTATATTGTGTTACAAATTAATAAGCCAACAGACCAGGCTGTTTACCTAGCATTAATAATCAAGTTGTGGATTTTTCCTTTTTGTGTATTACATTTTTAGAATGTTTATCTAAATATAAAATTGTTATAAGATTAGAAGAATAATTTATTTATTTTCACAACTAATAAAACAAAATATCTTTGAAAAGTGGTTTGGTGTCGAAAACGCATTGCATAAAATTCTCATTACAAGAAATAAGGTCAATATCTATCTGTAAGTTATTAGGAAGTCAATAACATCAAATAACCTTATAAAATTAGGGTTCATTTTTCCTAATACAATTATTATATAGTCTAACTCTTATAGAAAAGCCATACGAAATAAAATACAATACAGAACTTTGATAATTTTAATAAGTTTGAAAAAATTATATTACATCGAGTTTCATGCACTAGAAGCTTAAAAAAATGTATTTGAACTTGACCGTATGAATAAAAAGTATTTTATTAACTGTTGGAAATTTGAACAAGATGTATAAATAAATAAATAAATAAATATATATATATATATATATACAGTATATAGGAAGAGTGTGAACTAATATATTCCTGTTATATATCTAGTAATACATCTAGTATATTAAAGTAATACTAATAATTGAAAAAGTAACATAATTTACGAGATTTATAATTAATTTTATTTTATAAATAAATATGCCTCTTACGCAGAAACATTTTTTTCCAAGTCACAAAGTACATTTCGATTGCACCCTTGCAATCAAAATTACTTCGGAAATTAATTTGAATTTATCATGATTGCCGTTTTTACTCTAGTTATTTTCGTTTTGTTCATCTTTGCACTTCCCTCAAACGCGCAATGGTGAAAATAGTTTTTCAAATTTTTTTCGTCCTAAGAGACATACGTCTTAATTCATTCTTTGCAATATCATCGGTAGAGTGTCTAGGAAAAGTTACTTTCATGTAAACACATTGAGGCAGTGAGAGCGCAAATACAGGGCGATTCACGAAGATATGTAGAAACTTTGGGAGCTCATTCTACATGTAAAAATAGTTTAAAAGTTTATATAAACATAGGTCCGGAAATGCTTCGTTAGCGCATTACGACTAACGAAAGATGTCGCCCGTATTATGTCTCACCATGTAAAACGAGGTCTTCCTGAAATTCTATTAAGGGGCGAATTGATTTGTTTCTTATGGTTTTTGAACTGATACATCTATTGGCTTCCTTTGTTCTTTATTTACACCACTTTGTTCCGAATAAAAATGTCTACAAGATTCATTAAAATTTTTGGTCTGTTTCTTGGTGAAATAACACAGTTATTGTTTCCCAAAGATGAAAAAATGTGTTTTTTACTCCATTTTTTTGCATTTGAAACGGGCTTTCTCAAAAACTCCTTAACTTAGAGTTCTGGAACCTGTTTTATTTAATTTAATATATTTTTCTCGTTGCATTAATGGTTAAGGGTGGTATATCTATGCTAGGGATGGATTCCCTTAAGGTTCTTCGCAACAGGATTAAATAAAGTAGTATCTAAGCCTAAGTAAGAGGCCAGTAAGCTACCTTTAAGAATATCAAATCTTTCATATTTAATTATTTGTTATTTTAAAACGGTGGTAAAGTATACAATCGCCTTGAGCAGAAGTCATTGAATTTGAGCTGGACTACCTTTATCGGAGCGCTAATATTTTTAGAACAGCCTGTACAAACTCGTAACAAGCCAATGTAAGCGTAAAAACAACACAAGTGTTTCAACTCAAGGTTAATGTATTTTTATTCAAGTACATCGCAATAATGAGGCAACACATTTTTAGTGGATTGGCGCCGGTTAGATTCGCTCACGGTCGGGCTGACTCGTCAACGAATATTTGTCTCCACTGTGGCTTTGTACAAAGGCCACGCGTACGTGAGTGGAAGCCGGCTGTAAAATTGGCTACGAGCAGATCCACAATATAGTTCGGCCGTTTTGACGAAAGCACCAGAGCTAATATCGGCTGCAAACCCAGCTCTACTTCTGGAAGGATAATAAATATGCCCCCGGCATGAAGTCTTAAAACACAACTTAATCTGAAAAAAGTCGATAAAATAGGTTTGTGTTTAAGGGCTCACGACGACGCATTGGTCTATGCCTATTTGTAAGGGAACACTATCCGTACCCTTTTCGAAGGCGGGCTGTGATTTTGTCGTAAAGATTTTATGGCGATAGTAATGCTAACAGCTGTTTTCGTCTACCTGAAGGATTTTTTGATGCGATGTTTAAATCATGTTTAAATGCGATTTCCTGTATATTCAAAATGTGATTACATGATTTAACAAAACTGTTTTCATTTTCTGTAGGCTATGTTACTTCATATACTTTATATTAGAAGTCTAATGATTGTTATAAATATATTTTTATTTACAATCGGAAATTATTTGTTTTTTTTAAACATCAGTAATTTCAAAACTTAGAAAAAAGTCAAATTCAAAATGACCAAAACTTGGTAAAGGTTAAAGTTACCAAAACTTGGTAAAAGTTAAAATTAAAAAAAATAACCACAACTTGGTAAAAGTAAAATTTTTAAATGACCAAACATTGGTAAAAGCTAAAATTCAAAAAGACCAAAACTTGGTGAAGGTTAAAATTTAAAATGACCAAAACTTGGTAAAAGTTAAAATTTAAAAAATAACCACAACTTGGTAAAAGTAAAAATATAAAATTACCAAAACTTGGTAAAAGCTAAATTCAACAAGCCTAAAACATGGTAAAAGTTAAAATTCAAAATGACCAAAACTTGGTGGAGGTTAAAATTAAAAATTACAAAAAAATTTGATAACATTTAAAAGCAAAATTCATAAATATGATAAGTTGTGTAAGTTATATAAAATATTTGAAGTTATAATCTTAACTAACGTTACGTTTCTTAAAATGTTAACTTATTTAAAAGTTTTTCAAAGTATAGGACAAAGGTATTCTCAGATAATAGAACTATGGAGCGAAATGTTATTTCCTGTAACCTATTTTATGTTGATTAAATATGAACTTATTTAAGTATATGAAAGAACTCTATAGTAAGACGCTTTCACTTCTATCGTGTAGTCCCTGCGAAAAATGGTACCTGGATAACAAAAAACTCCCTTTGATGGTTCTAGCAAGAGCGTTCTGAATCAATTGAATTATTTAGTGTTATGAGCGTTTTACATTATGCATTCGCAAAGACTGTACATATTTTATAACTGAAAGCTGTGTTCGTATTTGCTTGGCAAAACTCTAAATCTCGCTCTTAGAATCCAAGAGCAGTTCGGCCTTCCCCGTCTCCTATCTTCACTACTCTCTGCGTGGCTTAGTGTCTTCTATACTTTACGATGCTTGTTCTGCTCTGAATCCTCTTTCCTTATCCCATCCCTGTTCGTCTCCTATCTTTACTACTCTCTGCGTGGCTTAGTGTCTTCTATACTTTACGATGCTTGTTCTGCTCTGAATCCTCTTTCCACAGCCCAGACTTGTCCGTCTCCTATCTTCACTACTGTCTGCGTGGCTTAGTGTCTTCTATACTTCCCGATGCTTGTTCTGCTGTGAATCCCCATTCCTTAGCCCAGACGTCTCCGTCTCCTATCTTCACTACTTCCTGCGAGCCTAATGTCTTCTATACTTCCCGATGCTGGTTCTGCTCTGAATCCTCTTCCCTTAGCCCAGCCTTCTCCGTCTCCTATCTTCACTACTCTCTGCGTGGCTTAGTGTCTTCTATACTTTACGATGCTTGTTCTGCTCTGAATCCTCTTTCCTTATACCATACCTGTCCGTCTCCTATCTTTACTACTCTCAATGTGGCTTAGTGTCTCCTATACTTTATGTTGTTTTATTCTGCTCTGAATCCTCATTCCTTACCCCAGCCTTCTCCGTCTCCTATCTTCACTACTCCCTGCGTGGCTTAGAGTCTTCTATATTTCCCGATGCTTGTTTTGCTCTGAATCCTCATTCTTTAGCCCAGCCTTCTCCGTTTCCTTCACTACTCTCTGCGTGGCTTAGTGTTTTTTATATTTCCTGATGCTGGTTCTGCACTGAATCCTTTTCCCTTAGCCCAGCCTTCTCCGTCTCCTATCTTCACTACCATCTGCGTGGCTTAGTGTCTTCTATATTTGCCGGTGCTTGTTTTGCTCCGAATCCTCATTCCTTAGCCCAGCCTTATACGTCTCCTATCTTCATTACTCTCTGCGTTTCAGACGTGATTTCTAAACATTAAACGTAGCTGTTAATGGTGAATTCGTCGCTATACGGTTATTTAGAGGTTATGTTTTAATCATCTATCTGTGTAGGTCTATTGAAAAATATCATATATTTGATTAAATTGTGTGATGACGTAAGCCTACGGTTTAATAGAACAGGTGTATTTATCACTTGCATTTTTTGTTACATTTTGTATTGTACATTTGCAGTTAAAATCTATGATTAACTAAAATTATATTTTCCCCATAAACTAACGGTAAATATAGTTATATATACATAATGACTTGCTAATAGCTTATGTATTAATTCCTGTTTGCTTGATAATATTTAAAAGACTTTTTTATTAAATTTAAACAAAATAAATTCTAAAATTTAACAATCGTAATCTATAATGGTAAATAAGGTCACGATATGTTCTTTGCTGTATGGTTTTCTTTAAAATTAGAATATACAACTAATAATCAAGGAAATTTTGAATATTATAGATTTGGATGAAACTATGTTAACGTCTCTAACGACCTGCATGATTTTGCCCTTCATTTCTCTCCTTTAAAAGTTACCCGGCTCAAGTCCAGTTTTTTTACTTCCTTTGTCTGTACATTTTGCATTGTAAACTCGTTTCCCCAAATGAAAGATC
This sequence comes from Prosapia bicincta, assembly GCA_036971475.1. Taxonomy (NCBI): domain Eukaryota; kingdom Metazoa; phylum Arthropoda; class Insecta; order Hemiptera; family Cercopidae; genus Prosapia; species Prosapia bicincta. Next base: position 247,174,107 of record JBAIZL010000001.1, read on the forward strand.
CACCTGAGAAACAGTTGTTTTAAGAAGGCATCATAATGTCAGCAAACGCACAAACCGCTAAGTTATAGATAAGGTTCGCTTTAGATAAAGTGGAGTCAGACGTCTGAGATCAGCCTACGTGCGACTGAATACATTAATGCAATGTTTACAAGGGTTTGGGGGAATACGATTAATTTAGATTTCTTCTTCAAAACAGATTTGTGTAAGAATAATCGCCTAATCTTGTGCAAACCTCGAGTTTCCAGCACATTATATCTTTGCGCCAAATAAACAGTAGCGAAACATTTGTAAAATTTGGTTTTATTTACGTAGATTTACAAACACATGAAAGTAAAAAGATGCTAAATAGATTATACTCCGGTATAAACATGTTATGTATGACCTCCGTTCAATTTGAAGCAACACTCGTACCGTCCTTGAAGGTTTTGCACCATTTTGGTGGCAAGGGGTTGTTTCATGGTCGTTATACAAGTGGTTATTTTTTCTTGTAGTTTGTCGATGGTGGTTGTTGGGTCATCACGGACAATCTTCGCCTTCGTCATTCCCCAGACGTAGGCGTCAGGTGGTGTAAGATCGATGAGTAGGCTGGGTAAAGAAAGTTTGTTCTAAGAGAAATGAGGTGGTTTCAAAATGTTTCTTGAAGAAAAGCAATGTTGTCTAAGGCGGTATGGAGGCTGGAACCATTGTGAAACTAAAAGGTAGGTTTCTTACACAAAATCTCCTAATATCTCCTATAAAACGACCAAAAATTACCTTATTTCGGTCTTTCTACTACAGCTGATTCAGTTTCAGTACTGTATTTTGGCGTAAGTACTTACTGCATAAGTTATTTGAAAAATAAAACTTCTGATGAGCGCCTAAGTGAAGTAGCTCATGTATCCATGAGAGAATCGCTGAGGATGACATTAAGAAACTTTCAAAGTCGTCTCATATAATCAATAAATCAGTTTATAATTGTAGTTTGTGGAAATGAAGACTAAAAACTTTTTTTAAGGCCTTTATATTTCTTTAACCTGATTGCCCATTATTCTTGTGTTAGAGAAAACACAAGTCGTGATATAACTCGCACACCATTTGTCTCGGACTCACTTTATTATTTTCCATTCTTACAAAGTCAACAGAAATACCTAATAATGTTTACACGATAGTAATATCCTTACTGACAAAGATTTCAAAATTGTTTTTTCCTGACGAAAAATCGAATTCGGTCAACACCAATGCCATTCTATTTGAATCTGTAAGCGTTTATTATTACAGTGCCCAATTTCTATGGAAGACTTAATCCCTTGTCTCTTTTGATACCAAATAACAAACACCAACTACAATAATACAGCTGTATGTAGGCTACAGTGAGATTGCTTCATCTACTATTGTTTCATCTGTGCTAACAACACCGTTGATTTCCGTAGCGCAAACTGACAAACATACATCTTACAAATATACTCCGAAAAGCCCTCCATTAAAAGCTGGCAAACATATCAACGATTTTGCAGCATATGCAGCCTATATTTTGTTCATCCCTTGCCAATATTTAGTGTTGTCCCAATTGGCAAAGTTTACAACACGGCGCGGCGGCAGAGTTTTAGTTCCATTACAAAACCTGTGACTATTTCGTCGAATCGGGCAAATATCATTCGGCTTGGCAAGTTGCCAACGGGACCGATTGCGATCGACGTTCTTCAATCTCATACTTAATAAAATTATTAACTTAATCAGATTGTTTAGACATTCCGTAACCAAAGTGTTCAAATCATATTACGTAATCTTCAAGTATATAATTTTTTATCAACATATAATGGGCGACCTTCACTCAAAGCACGTGGGAGAAAGTTATAATTTCTTTTAGTCGTAATGTTATAGTATTTTATGTTACACAATATATAATTGCGTGCGAGCGCATATTTATTACAAGATATAAGAAACATGACAGAAAAAGGCCAAAACTTACGTCACGTGCTTTCCACTCTCCAGTTGAAAATAGAAAATAAAAGAATTTGTCGTGAATTAGGTTAAGTGAAGTTGAAAAGATTAGATAGGTGCTCAGGACATGTGTAAGGGATTAGATTTACGGAAAATCCTCGGAGACGAGTGATAGAAAAATACATCTAGAAAATGAGTCTGTGTGTAGAATAGAGTAAATGTTACACTTGTATTTTATTAGGTTAAATTAGGTTTATCATTAGATAACCTCATGATAAAGTCATGTAAACTTATACAACCTAACCTAACATTATAAGACCTATCCGAACTTCAAACCATAAACATTTACATCTCCTTCGGTTATATTAAACTGCACATTTAATATTCCTATTCCAGCTAATATGTCACTTCTTTTTTATTATTCATTATTATTTGTTATTATTGTTAAGTTTTATTATTTTAAATAAAACTTCTTTGGACCACAATCATGACTATCATTTTAAAGTAGTTTTGTATTTGCATTAACTTTTTTAAATCTAAATTGTTATCTGCATTAGATTACTTATCATATCCTTTTAATATTATTTATATCGTTTTGTGTCAATTATTGTTTTAAAAAATCAAACTTATAAATAAGACAGAAAACTAGCTGTTAACATGTAGTCGGTTTGTTCAATTACAATATTTTCAGCTTAAATATCGGCAAAACATATCGCTTATTGTTCTATTAAGACATTTGTAAATATTGTATGAACAAATTGTTCCATAAATTTATTTTCCACTAATTCGTAATTTTGAAAAATAATTTTTCAAACGAATTGTATATTACAAATCAAATGTTTTCGATAATTGTTATCGCGGAATTTTGCCTCCGTGACGAAGCATGTCAAACGTACGAATACTGCTGGAGGTGAGAAACTGAACCAGAAAGATGGGCTAAAGATAGAAGATTCATAGCAGAATAAGCATAGGGAAGTATAGGAGACACTAAGCTATGCCGAGAGTAGTGAAGATAGGAGACGGAGAAGTCTGTTCTAAGGAAAGAGGATTCAGAGCAGAACAAGCATCGTAAAGTATAGGAGACACTAAGCCATGCAGAGAGTAGTGAAAATAGGAGACGGAGAAGGCTGATCGAAATAAATGCTAGGGGTGCCTAAAATGTACATTTAAAACAGTAATTTATACCAAGCGAGACATTTTACTATTTGCCTCTGTTATGCAACACTAAATAATTTTGCAATTACAGTATATAAAATGTCCATTTTTACAACGGAAAAGTGTTGGTGTTTTAGAAACCCTTGCTATTTTACTTCTAATAAATGCAGGATGTTTAATAAACGGAATCAACGGAGACGCAAAGGTTAGTTACAGGAAGATATAGATTCAGCTAGGATCGTCTTTTACAAGTCGTCAGGTATAGCGTAACCGATGAAATGCAGAGGAGGGGAAGGTACATGAACGCCTGAGGAAACTGCTTCCGTGGGAGAGGAAACGGTGCAGCGTTTTACTACTTACTATATACACTCCACGGGCGTTAACAAAAGGCGTTCTCAGCGGGTGCCCTCTACTACACACATCAACTGAAGTTCTGCGCATCTCAAGTTCACTTGTCAGGCTACACCTGACGACCTGTGATGGAAAATGTCCAAGCTTATCGAAGCCTCACCATTAATACACTTGTCAAGTATTTAAATGTAGTTATCACTTAAATGAAAGCTTTGTTTATATATATTTTAGCCCAGATCAAATATATAAACAGGTTATATAAAGATGACTTATCCAACCGATTACAGATACTCAACTTTTACAAAATAGATTTCATTATTAATCGAACATATTTTAACAAAAAGTGTCTTTCATTAGTGATGTTGGACACTACCCAAAATCATGGTACAATAACAATTGACAATATATATGATTTATGAAGTGTGTATTTGCGATGAAAAGGGGATTATTCCTGATTCGACGCAATTATCCTGCTACCAGATTCACCCGGGAGAGGAGAGAGTTATTACTTGGGAAACTAGTTTCCCAAAAACTTTGCGAATAATAGTTTAACCTTGAAATAAAAGAGTAACATTTGCGTTGGGTAAATACATTTTGTATGTGCGCGTGTGTGTTGCCAGTTTATTTTTGTAGTTATTTGTTTTTCCATGACTAATGTTGGATGACGCATGAAGCGTTTATACATTTCGATGAAATGTGGAATAACAATAAAGGTTCTCTGAAAAGCGTTAACATAGAAGAAAGAGTAAGCAAGGCGGGACATATTTTATTATTCTATGGTCTGGCTTTGTTTGATTATGCTAGCTACTAACGACGTCTTGGTCCCTATGGTTGGTTAGATCAGCTTATTAAAAAAAATTATAGAGTCTAAATAAAATGGAATCTATAGACTTAGCGCAACCAGAAAGCTTTCTAGAGTTTGGTTCCAAGGGGACTGGAAGCTAAAATTTAAGCTCCTAAAGCAAACGTAAAATAAAATATAATTGTTTGTTATTACACTATGACGCTTTATAAAAAAATATTGATTAAATTAGTTGGTAACTTGGTATTTCCAAGTTTAGAGAGTACTCAATGCACATTAACTTCAAGTATGTGCACAGTGCAGTATTTATTTAGGAAATTATTTGAAATTATTCAAATAATTATTTCTTTAAAAAATTCCGGTTTTTCATTTTTACATATTTTTATTCTATTTATTTATTTATTTAGCCACGCCCGCCCGTGTCTGTTGGGCCAATCGACGCCGAGCTTCCCAGTATCGTATCGTCCGGTCGTCGAGTAGAGGGTCGCGTTCAGGGCAGTGCTGCAGGTGATCGCCATCCATTCTTGTTGTGTTACATAGATGTCATTCTCAGCCAAACCAATGCGATAAAGGTGTGCTTGGAGGTAATCATGACCAGTGGTAAGACGGAATCTGGCGACAGCTTCAGCTCTCTCCAGGTGCTATGGAATTGGTCCCACCGTTGCAAGGCACTCCCATTTTTTGTGCTTGCTGAGATTTGTAAGTTCTTTATTGGTATGCTGGTTGATCGAAGAGGTGATGAGGTTCTGAGCTGATAGTAGTGTTAGTGGGATAGTGGGTTGGTTAGCTTCTGCTCCACGCTTCGTCATAACATCGGCCCTTTCATTGCCACGGATTCCCATATGGCTTGAAACCCATTGGAGTCGCAGTACCCAGCCGATGGTGATGAGCTCAGACAGCTTGGCACGGTGCTGGATGGTACGCCAGCAGTCAGTGGGGGTGTTCTTGCTAAGAGCTGATACTGCAGCTTGTGAATGTACAAGGAAGACGGCTCTGCTTGCAGGTAGGTTGATAGTGAGTAGATGATTTGCGGCTTCGTAAATGGCACATACTTCCCCTTCGTAATTGCTTGCAATCCTCCCGACAGCTAGTGACTTTTCAAATAAGCTACAGTACCAGCCGGCGCCTGCACCTCCAGTATGAGAAATGAATGAACCGTCAGTATAAATATGCAGCCATTCGCTCGCTAGACGGGTACAAAGTGTGAATTGTTTCTAGAGCGCATGATTTCAGCTCAGCAGGGGAGGTTGAACCTTTACTTGCATGGTTAAGGTTAAGGAGTTGCATGCTTTTGCTGGGGTGTGCTGGTGCGACCGTTATAAAGTGTTGAAGCGGAGCTCGGTTGTCAATGGAAATATGGTGTTTATCAATTAGTCCTTCAGCATGAGTAATAGGTGAAGTTTGAGTCTTCAGGCGTTGCGTGGCAGGTTTGTACTTGTTCCAGTAGTATGAGTCGACTCTCTTTGCTCTCTCCCAGAACTTGAGTGTGTATTTGTCCCTTAGAGCTGCTAAAGGCTCTATACCCGTTAGTACCTGCATGGCTACTATGGGTGTCGATTTAGCAACACCACATATAATTCTCAAGGCATTGTTTTGTGCGACGTCATACTTGGCTAGAACTCGTTTTACTAGCTACGGAGACCACTTCATTGACGTACTCTTTTATTCTAGAAAGAAGTATTTTACAAAACATTTTTACAAGTACGTCAAAAACCTCACACTGTGTTATAGCCATTTTCTTACGGAAATAAGCCATAGCTACTTCATCTAGGCCAGGGGTTCCCAAACTTTAGTACCACGACCCCTCTTCTTGAAATAAAAGTCCCCCTCCGCTTTACACTGTGAATAAATGGTATGGTCGTGTGAAAAAGAAACAAATTTTTGAAAACTAGTCAATTTAAAGTACTTTTCAGCCAATAAAAGTTGACAACAAAACTTTTAATCCTCTGGAAGGAAGGGGATGCCTCTACTTGTCTGATGTCTAGGGCACTTGGTCGGGGGGCTTGCAACACGTTAGCTGTGTAGGCCTATATTGTAAACATGTGGAAATATGTAAAGAATGCGTTATTTGTGTTTACCTGAATACATTGCTAGAAATTTTGTGATAATTATAGCCTATATATTGTTTGACTGACGTACACACCCTGCGGTTTGAATATGTTTAGTCTACAGAATCTTGCGTAAGTCTTCATCAGGGTAGAAGCTTTCCTGCATGCCGCTACAGTAAAACGGAGATTAGACAGTCCATCACAGACCGCGCGCTTATCTGTGTTGGCATATATTCACATAACTGTAAATTAGACAGGTAATGTACGCTATAGGTCTCGGAGTACCTCCAATAAACGGCTTAGTTTGTGGGTTCTAGACAAGGTTGAGGACTTTTTTAATAAAATCGTTAAAAAAGCTTACGGTTAAGTTTTTTTACATTTTTACGATATTTATCTACGCAAAATGATGTTAAAAGTTGACGGTTAACCCGCCAATTCCGTCTATTAGCTCACACTCTCCTGATATAGTATATCTTATACACATTTTTAATGTGGAAAGTATGTTTTTATTCATCCAATCAAGTTCAATTACACCTTTTTAAACCTGTAGTGAATGAAAACTGATGTTAATACTGATGATTGACTACATGTTTAAAATCCAGCAGTTTGGGACTGAGCCAACTTTCCCATTGCTAGATATCTAATAGCTAAAAATGTAAATGCAATGATAAGAGAAGGGTTCCTTGCAATAATAAAGCATTTCAAGAGATGGATAGAATGAGAAATTAGAAACAAACTAAAAATGAGAATAAATAGTAACAAACAAAAATAATAGTCCAACATAATATACCGTATAGAGACGAAAATGGAAAATACAAGGAAATTCGGTTTCTATTTTGCCATTTAATGTTGTGATTCTGTCACATGTATACATACATATGTATATTAATTGTAATTATAAAATAAAAAGAAACTAAAATAAAAGTTTTCTTTGTTGACCTCAGAAGAATTAACTTTAAACATTTTTTTATATTACTTGTTCATTTTTACGTATATTACTAAAATATGCAAAGTCAAAAGGAATAAAGTGATTCTAAATGTCGCAAACCATAGATGTTGCTTCGAAATTGCAAACAAAATACTTACATAACCTGCAAACGCTTATAGACCTGTATGGACTGAACGATTCTTTATAAAACAGATACGGTTTTATACAACGATTATTTGTTGTTATTTCACAATCTGGCGTAAAAGTATTCAGTTAGGGCTAGGTTAGGTTCAGTATACATTTGTTACTTCTGAAGTTTTATGGAGGAAGCTGCTACGTATTGGAAATTCGACTAAGCTGTCACGTGATTTAGGTTGCTTAACCTATAGCTACGCTATGACAGTTGAATCGCCAATGGATGTCTACTGACTTTACCAATCACTAGTCATAAGAGGATTTGACGTTGTAATGACCAAATCTGTCCTGTAGGTATATTTTATTACAACTAAATAGTAATGTGGTATTAGCGGTAAATGAATGCAATAATATTTGAAGAATTACTTCATGAACGATTTTAATAATAAATACACAAAAACCTCTTAACCACAAACCTTCTTTATTTTACCCTTATGTACATTTCAGTTACAAAGTAACCATCCTCAGAGGGATAACATACAAAGACTGAGGATGGTTACTTTGTAACTGAAATGTACATAAGGGTAAAATAAAGAAAGTTTGTGGTTAAGAGGTTTTTGTGTATTTATTATTAAATTCAACCACAGTATATTCCTAATAAATAGTAATAAACGATTTTGTTTAAAAAATAAGGTTACGTTTACATTGCGATTGTTAAGATATTTTATCAATAAATATGGTATTGCGACATTTAAAATCACTTTATTCTTGTTAGGAGTGAACTATTGAGCAACAATGGAAAAATGGAAAAATGGAAAAATCGAAGGCGGTGAAGTAAAGGGTAAAAATTTAGTAAATCGTTTTTAGAATATCAAATAGTTCTTTAATTAATGTTTCTAGATCAACGTGCGAATCAACGCATCTTATATTTTAGCAAGAAACTTCACTCTCTCTTTTTTATAACCAAACCTGACCTGACCGGATACTTTGTAGGTAAATTTTATTGGAACTTTACAGTATTGTCGTGTATATAACATTGTGAGGTAATTCCTGAAGAATTGTTGACATAACTAGCGCTTTTCCGAAATAAGGTTATGTTTGTATAGTAAATGTTAGCGTGAGTTATAATCACTGTTAAGGTTCATGACATTTATAATAATATTATTCTTCTTCGCTAAAGACGCCTATTATCTTTATTAAAGAAAGTGATATTTTGAGGAAATCTATCGTATGCACGTGAAATTAAAAACGGAAAGGTAAAGTCGAATTTCAAGAGAGGCTAAAAAAAGAAATAATAAACTATATTAAAAATATAAAAGTTAAGTTATGGTGTTTTATATACATTTCAAATACGTCACCAGTGATTTGAAATTGCACACACAGCGCCCTCCCTGTTTTCTATTAATGAGTATGTAGTGTACTTATACATTTTCAATTATGCTGAAATACATTTTCTGGAGGTAGCCTAAATGCAGCAAGTAAGTTTAAAACACCCACTACATAAAATAATATAAACCATTTAAAATATTTACCATTTTAAATAAAAAGGAAATGAGTAAAGTGTTATATTACAGTTTATAAAAAAAGATGTTTTAAAAATTGAATACATTTTTTGTCAACTTTGAAGTCATTTTTAAAATTTTTTCTTTGTTTAAAACTAAAATTTGAGGCCTAAATCTGTAAAAAAAGATTTATCATTTAACTTTCGTATGCTAAAAGATTTCAGTATTTATATATTTACCAAGGCAGGCGGAAAGGAAATATAGACTATGCAAAAAGGAAAGTGTGATGTGTGTAGATGTGTTTGGACTTTAGTGCGCTGTGACGGACCAGGGAGTTTTAAATATTCAACATTAACTGGCGTGGGAGGGTCGAGGGGGACATTCATGTAGAAAGGGTCGTCGCCCGATTGCTCTGCTTTGAACTTTAATAATGTAATGTGGGGTTAATTTCACGGCAAGTGGCAACTTAATTAGTTAACAATATGCTGAGCATAGTAAAATATATAGATCGTGTGAAATTAGATTTTGAAGGGTTGTATAGAGAAAGAAAAACAATTTTGTTTTTAAATCAAAACTGCCCATTCTGCACGAATATACGAGGCAGTTTGAGTTTCTGTAATGGGAAACTCGTAACCGAACAAACAATGGGAATAACACAATTTATTTTAAAATGTTTTAATACAGATATATTAGAAAATCCAAGTGCCTCAAAATTTTGAATAAATGACAAACATCTACGTTTGAATGGTTTTTGACAATAATTTTAATTAATAATTTACTGAAATTATTTTTTAAGTAAATTTTTAAATATATACTGAGACGTTTTTGATCGCACTGAGCGATCTTCGTCAGTTTAGGTTGACCAGTGAAAAGCGTTGTTGAGCTATGTGCCATAGTTTAGACAGGAGTTTTATAATCTATTCAAAACGTTTATATAATTTACTATTGTTTCTTCGTGTATATTTGTATTGTGTACGGAATGTATATAAACTCCATATTGTTCTAGTGTGTTTAGAGATGCCCTTTTATTGTTAATATTGAAAATTAACCATTGTTAATTATCATTAAATGTAATGATATTTTACCAACACATACAGAAAGACAATTAACGACGGTTAAACGATACAGCTGTAAAATGCATAGTCACGTATAGCAGCGATGTCTGCCAATTGTTGCAGAAACATATGAAGAATTGATCGCGACCGAAATGGGCTTTGGGAGGCTGGGAGCTGGATAGTCGAGACAGGAGAAAATTATAAATGACAGAACAAAACAGATATTGAAAGTGCAAAATAGATAACATAAAAACAAAACAGCTAAATTGGTTTATGAACAGGTACAAAGGATGGATGAAAGGAGAATACCGAAACTAGTATTAAAATGGAGTATTGGGGATAGTAGGGAATGGAAATTGGTAATCGACAGACGGCATTGGACATTATGTATAGAAATATATGTATAAATGTTTAATAGCTGTGTTTTCATAAGTTATTTTGTTAGGCAAGTCGTTGATTACAACGTGAAAACACACAGTCGTTATGGGTTTTGTTACAGAGCGCTGCATTGTCAGTCTTGGTAAAACTGGTCTGAATATTTTCCAAAAGTCTAATAACTTGCACAAATTTTCTTTCTATATATTATTTAATAACATTAAGTAAATGAAAATGGAAAGCATCTGGAATCTTGTATATATTATTATATAAGTTCAGGTCTAGTGAACTCTATAAGACTATAAGAAGTAGTATTTATTTTATTTATTCCTTTTATCGTCGATGTTTCGGCCATTCATATTACCTTATGGCCAGAAAATGCCCATAAGATGTGAATGGCCGAAACGTCGATAAAAGACGTAAAGTAAATAAATATTTGTTATTACAGTCTTGTGCAATTCATTATACCTGAACTTATACAATAATGTTGGCATTATGTTGATTTCGCAGATTATACTCATGGACAATTGTTTTTCACTCAGTTATAAATAAATTAATCATAAGTACTAAATAGTTTTTAACGAGATTACTTAAAGTCTCCTTGACTCTCCGTAAGCTTAGAGCCTACTTACAAATACGGTTTTCGGGCATATTATCTCAACAAATTATTTATTTATAAAATAATTATCAGCTGATGTTAGATATCTACTGCAATACATTGAAGAAAGATAAGATAAATTGTGTGTACGTTTGAAAGGGAAAATGTTATCAAGAGTTAAATTATAAATAAGCGAGGTTGCGAGTAAAGATCACTTCTGTTTTAAAATAAAAGTTCCAAAAACATATATTGAATAAAAATTAAATTGTCAGTTCTTTTTTCTTTAATATAAAATGTAAGAAGTCTGAGAACGCAGAGTCGGTGAATCTAGGAACACGTCGTCCGTCTAAACGTCAGGTTCCTTCTCAACCAGAGGGAATGTGTGTATCCGTTACACTCCCTTGTAATAAGAAGGATAATTAAGGGTGGATGCAACTAGATAGGTTTAAGGAAGTGATCTGCTGGTATCAGGAACAGGGGAGAGTTAAAACATCCCTTGCGCAGGATCGGATATCCGAAGTTGACTTGCTTCCTACCTGGGTAGGGCTTATCCCTTACCCGGTGTAATGCGTTACAAAGAACTGGCCTTCCTTCTTTTTGCAGTTTTATTTTTAAATTATATTTAAAAACTAATTCTTGAACGAAGATAACATAACTTATTTTCTGTTTGGACATGAATTTGATTTCAAAGCGAACTTTGAATCACAGTATTTTAAACGTCTTCTCCAGCTGTGATTCTCTGGCTCTGACTTTTCTAGGAGCTACTTTCCAATAGATAGTAATGACAGATTACTCATCCACTCTTCCAAATTGTTTCGATCTCTTGTACGTTGCAACGTCCTTCCCTTCACTTCACAGCACGCAAAATACCAAAATTTTGTTGTTTAAAAAAACTTATTTATAAACAAAACAAACATCTGCCAATCACCCCGCTTGTTAAACCATGCTAAAATTCCTGAGTTACGTGTATATTTCCCGCTCATAGGGCCAGGCCCAAAACAAGCCTATTCCCGCTGACTACTATTTTAAAATAAGTATAATCTCCCCAAAATTGGTTTATCAATTATGTAGGGTCTAGATATAGTCACACATGTCATTTCAATAGTCAGCTCGAAAGAAACACATGTAAAATAATACACAAAATATTCCCAGAGTCTTACCACCTGATGATGATCTGCAGAGACAGCAAGGGACGTGCAAAATATGATCGTGTTTAATTTACCTATTTTAAAAGGCTCCTGTGTCCTTTTAAACACAATCTGCCAGTAGTAATTAAACCAACTAATCTTTAGGCTAGCTCAATGAAGTTAGTTGAGAGAAACTCTTTAAAAACATTAGGTTTTAACTATTATCAATTAATGGAATTTAATTAAACTTGTTTACTGATTTAATAATCATTTTCATATTAGTTGGAAAAAGCTAAAAAGTTTTTATTGATTATTCAACACAGGATGAAATGCAAATACTGTTGATTTTTATAACATATTTAATTTTTATTTATTTAAATAAAAAAGAAAATTTATCTTTTCAAATAAAACACAATTATATTGATAAAAACAATTCACTAAATAATTTGTTATTTTTCATATTTTAAAATCTTATAATTTCTATATTTATCAATTACATTTACATAAAAATAAAAATATTTCCCAAATTCGACATAATAAAAATTTATCTTCTATATTAAATTGGTAAATTCGTATTTATGACACATAATTTTTAAATTTATAATATTCAAAAAATTCTTATTTCCTTGAAAATAAATGGCTCATGGCCAAAAACCCTTTGTAAGTTTAATATTTATCATTTGAAATATTCTGATCACACAAATTAATTTTATTAAGCATAAAATTTATTTAATTTTTATATAGAGTGAAGTCATTGTTTAAGCTTGAATATTTGTTTGAATTTAATAAAATTAACTGACTAAATTTGACGTAATTGGTATCGAATAGAGAAAATGACTTGCCAAAGATGTTCCTGCCGGTCCTAGAGTCCCTCGTCTGGAGTCGCCATCCCTGGTTCGTCGGTGGTGGTTTTCCTCCATTCCCGCGTCCTGGAGGCTGAGTCTGGAGCCTTCGTCCCTTGATAGTCCTAGACTTCGGAAGCGTTGAGGTTCGGTCCCATCTGGCCTGATGGCGGTCTTATTCGCGATCCGGCATAGCGGTCCGCGCACCTCGTATTAAAAATTTATTTCAGACTCCACTTAAGGTCTTAGAGACCTAGTATACATATAGCGGTGAAGTTACCCTACCTCACCCCGCCTGCAACACTTGCTATCTTTGGATTTATTCCTTGTACAGGCAAGTCGGGCAACGAATCCGTTTTAGCTTGGAGAGTTTGATTATCATTTTTGGAACACTGAAAAATGTCTATTTTATTAAAACTGCTGTAACTTTTTTGTTTTTTAAGTTTTTCAAATTTTGTTTTCACTAATGTTTATTCTGGCTTATTCTGGTTCTTCTAAAATGTCGATGAAAGTTCTACGTGATTTGGTTCTTAAGATAGCTTTTTCAAGCACTTAGAAAATTTTCGCCTCACTCCCGATGGTCAAATTTAGCTAGTTATTACAAATTTATTCTCTAATACTTTTTAATTTAGCTTAATTATTCTATTTATGGTTTTATTTACTTCTTCACTCTTTATTATTCTTATAACTCCAAACTTGATTAATTTAAAAATCAACTTTATTACTTAAAAACAGGAAATTATTTATTTCCTATTTGTCACGGTATTTGAGACCGTTACAACGTGTGGATTCTTTTAAACGTCTGTGTGCAAAAAATCTGTCCACTGACGTATTAGTTACCTATGTCATGTAGATGAATTTAGCTAAGCGGAATATTTCATAGCTTTCGAGGATTTTTATCTTGGAAAGTAGCAATTCCTTATATTATACTCAGTTCATTTTTAGGTTATTGTTGGTCAAAAATGTTGGAATAAGTTGTATGAACCTGACAATAAATTCTCGGGGTTGAGTTTGGGTTCAGAAAAAGAGTTAAAGATTATTGGGATTTAAAAGTTAAAACTGCAAATTTTCTAATGACGAGAAGCGTTCTTTTATGTCACCTGAAATTTTGTCAATAATTTCGTCTTCTAATAAAGTTACTAGACGTGACCGATGCCGACTGCAGAAGAAAATCGGAAAGACCTGAGCGTAAAATAAATGCGACTAACGGAGATATGACTTGGCTTGGTTAACACGATGGGTATAGTCGGTGGTGTGAGTGGAGTGGGGTGGTTCAGTAAAGGGACTGCAGTGAGTTAGAAGGCTGACAACACAGAATGCCCCCCCCTGTTTCCCATACTTATAGGTAAAATTTTATTAGCTGGCACTTGCGAGCTGCAGGCCTTTGGAGAGAGGCCGATGGCGAGGGGAGGTTGGAGGTGCTCGCAGGTCATATTCAAAAACATAGACCATTGGACTTTGTCTGACTCATAGGGTTGACTCATTATTTTGTTACTAATTAATTGTTAATAATGTATAGTAAAAATAACAACAAATTTATCCGTAAATTAGGGCGTTTACGGAAGTGTGCTAATAGGGTTGTCTAAGGGTTGGGACGGGATTTATGCCTCCGATGAGGGATAACAACATTCCCTGATGTTTCCTAAACGACGAATACAATTTCTAACCGAGAGCCAAGTGCCAGCTTATAAAATTTGACCTATCCCCCCCTACTTCCTGTCTTTCTTCGACGTACTATGGTCCCTTATGAGCTTATTTTTCATTTTCTCAAAACACATAAAATTTTGATTTTAAATATTTTGGTTTGTGATCGGCGCATCTATACAGGTAGATGACCGCACGTTTCGTCACTGACTGTATGTGCTTTAATACGTCCGGTGAATCTTATTATGGTAATGCATGATTTGTATAATGAAAGACATGCAAATCAGTCCATTTAGATGTACGAATTAATGAATTCGATTAATAGGATTGACTTAAAATAATGACCTTAAAGTGCATTCTTGGAAGCTTACAATAGAAAATAAAATTCTTGAAAACATTCATATAGATGAAAATTATGTGGTTTATAAGTTCTATAATTTAAAAATCATTAAACTTTTCCAGCTAAAGATGAAATATTCTATTTAGACAAATGATTTAACCAGATATAACGATAACTTAATTAGTGTATGGTATCCACTGATGATGGCGATGTGATATGCGAAACACGTTCTATGATACAGGTATTAAAAATTTTTTTGTGATAATTGAGTACTGCAGTTTTATGTGTAATACTCTAAATACATACCATATTAAACATTTCTATAAAACCATACAATATTTTCAACTCCAGAGCTGCCCAATAAGCAATATAAGCTTCCTTTGGGATCTCCTTATTTGAACACCTAAGATAACGAAAATTGTGTCACACCTTTTTGCAGATTAATATCTATGTTTTCGGTATGGCGGTCTCTTTTGAATGTAGTTTTTAATTTCGGCCAACCCGAATGTCTACAAATGTTGTAAAGAAGGACTGGTTACATATGTTTTACTTTTCACTCGTCCTTTGTATTTCAAAGTAGGAAGTCATTCTTCATTACTTTATTAAATTCCTTCTATTAGCTCACATTCTCCTTATATATATCTTGTAGAAATTTTCAATAGTTAATAAAATACGTTTTTATTCATCCAATCAAGTTCAAATACATTTTTTAAAACCTATAGCAAATGACAATTCATATTATTATAGTTTTTTTCAAATATTTATGAAATAATTAAATTATAAGAAATTAGGAAGTCAAGGTCAGATTCGAACTGAGTATCTTCATTTTCAAAGTCTAGCGCTTTGGAACTGAGCCAACTTTCCCAAGAAAGAAATGTAATTCTCAAAGATGTATATGAATTTTTCCCTTTGTCACATCTGTTTATTGTCGAAACCTCCATTGTACAACCTTTTATTGTTGTCATGGTTACCACACAATCATCTAATATTAAAAATGAATGATTATAATAAAATAAACAAACAAACTGGATTAACGGTATCGAACTGTCACAAATGGACAATGCGAAAGGAAAACGAAAAAGGACCTACAACCAATGGAAGCGACAAAAAAAAAGAAGCCGAATAAATAGTAACACACAAAAATAATAGTCCAACACCATGCATAGGAACGAAAATGGACAATTTTCGCTTTCTATTTTGCCACTTAATATTGTTATTCTGACATATGTATATTCATATTTATATTAATTGTAATTATAAAATAAAAAAAAACTAAGATACATTTTTTTTGTTGATGTAAGTAATAATTGACTTGACTTTTTTTATATTACTTGTTTAGAAAAGCTATTTACCCTCTACAGTAAATGGTTTTTGGGTTGTAACCAGTTGTGGTTTTAAAAAAACAATTCATTCCATATAGGAGATAGATTAAAAAGCAGAGTTCGCTCTATCGTGACGTGGGAGCAGCACCCAGCATGACCCTCGCTTACCGCTCATTTTCGGTCTTCTAGAACAGTCGGAGATCGATGAGCTGCCAGACTGACGATCATGGACTACCCATCCAAACTTGTATAGTTTAATGTATTCAATGTAACTATATTTGTACATCTGCCAGCAGCACTATGTCCTAACTTCTAACAACAAAAAAGCTATCAAAAACTTTGTTACAGCTGTCCAGAGCAGCATTGAAAGCTTAGCCAAATCCTACAGATGTTAAAGGAGGGTTTTCATTAAGCGGAAGGTAAAAACCGTTTTGAACAACTTTTTCTCTACTATTCAGATTCTCACAGGAGGTCGCGACCCACCGGTTAAAAAGTGGTTGCTTATAATATTGATAATGTTATAACCTCAGTATACTCTATAGTACCGCCTATATTGGCAAATTTGTCATTTCTCTATAATCTATATTGGCAAATTTATCATTTCTCTATAATCCATATAGGCAAATTTATATTTTCTCTATTATCCATATTGGCCGGTTTATCGTTTCTCTACCATTCATATTGCCAAATTTATCATTTCTTTATCATCCATAATGGCATATTTATCGTTTCTTAATCATCCTTACTGGAAAAGTTACCGATACCTTATAAACCATACTGACACCTTTACTGCTAATTTATAATCCATGTTCCAAGTTAACAGTTTTTCTATGGGGCACTGTGTTAAACTAACCGTTCCTCTATCATTCATATTGGCAAATTTACCGCTCCTCTATCATTCATATTGCCACATTTATCGTTCCTCTATCATTCATATTGGCACATTTATCGTTCCTCTATCATTCATATTGGCAAATTTACCGCTCCTCTATCATTCATATTGGCACATTTATCGTTCCTCTATCATTCATATTGGCAAATTTACCGCTCCTCTGTCATTCATATTGGCACATTTATCGTTCCTCTATCATTCATATTGGCAAATTTACCGCTCCTCTGTCATTCATATTGGCACATTTATCGTTCCTCTATCATTCATATTGGCAAATTTACCGCTCCTCTGTCATTCATATTGGCACATTTATAGTTCCTCTATCATTCATATTGGCAAATTTACCGCTCCTCTGTCATTCATATTGGCACATTTATCGTTCCTCTATAATTCATATTGGCAAATTTACCGCTCCTCTGTCATTCATATTGGCACATTTATCGTTCCTCTATCATTCATATTGGCAAATTTACCGCTCCTCTGTCATTCATATTGGCACATTTATCGTTCCTCTATCATTCATATTGGCAAATTTACCGCTCCTCTGTCATTCATATTGGCACATTTATCGTTCCTCTATCATTCATATTGGCAAATTTACCGCTCCTCTGTCATTCATATTGGCACATTTATCGTTCCTCTATCATTCATATTGGCAAATTTACCGCTCCTCTGTCATTCATATTGGCACATTTATCGTTCCTCTATCATTCATATTGGCAAATTTACCGCTCCTCTGTCATTCATATTGGCACATTTATCGTTCCTCTATCATTCATATTGGCAAATTTACCGCTCCTCTGTCATTCATATTGGCACATTTATCGTTCCTCTATCATTCATATTGGTAAATTTACCGCTCCTCTGTCATTCATATTGGCACATTTATCGTTCCTCTATCATTCATATTGGCAAATTTACCGTTCCCCTATCATTCATATTGGCAAATTTACCGTTCCTCTATCATTCATATTGGCAAATTTACCGTTTCTTTACTGCTTATAATGGTTCATTATAATGTATAGTTCGTAGGTTATTTCAGAGTTTAAATGTATTCTTTATTAATGATAAAATGTCTAAAGAAAAACATATTAAAGAGAATGCAATATTATTTACAGAGAAAAGTCATCTTGAGTGTGTAATTGTAGTAAATGCCAGTGGGTAACTAAAGGTGAAAGGCGACGAATTCCAGCTGTTGGTTTCACACTGAAGAAGCCCGGTCGATTGCTAGCTCCAACCAGCGAATGTTCTCATTACACTGTAGGCTACTACAAATCAGAAATAATACAGATATGATATCTTATCTTAAATCAGCTGTTCATAATATGAGATTGAAAATTGCTTGTTGCGTAACCAATTAAGTGAGAAAAATTAATCTTTGAGCCAATGGCATTGAACTTAATGAATTGATTCAACTCTTTATATTCAAGGCCAATTTGTAGACAAGGCTTGGGTAAAAAATCATTTCATTTTAAAAATACTGAATTTGGCATTGGCTATCAAATAAAATATACTGTCGCAAACTATGACTATCGTAAAGAAGATCTCGGTCTGCAATAAAATTTGTATAAATCATAGTATAACACGAATCTAGGATTCAATTTATGACATATTTATTAGATTAATGACAGTTTACTTGGTAAAAGATTGTATTCACTTTTTTATAAATTCCTTTACTTTTTATTATTTCACACTCTCTATATTTATATATCTTGTTCAAATTTTCAATCGTTAATAAATTACTTTTTATTCTTCCACTCAAGTTCAAATAAAGTTTTTTTAAATTTGTGGTGGATGACAATGGATGTTAATAGAGGCTTTTTCCAATATTGATTCATTATTTAAATTTAATTAATTTTTTTTGGTACCTAATATTGCGATTCTGTCATATATGTATATATATATATATATATATATATATATATATATATATATATATATATATACCACCCAAATATATTCCACCCAAATACAAATACAATTTAAATCAATACAAATATTCTTCAACCCCTTACGAAGGACGGGTACTCTGCTAGTTATCACATAATTTAAACAAATGCACGATTTATCTAAATGTAGCCTATAGAAATTATATTTGAAAATGATTTAAACATAACCTCTAAAAGATGCTATTGGAATTTTCAGTGCAATGTGGTATAGATATTAAAAAGCTTTACGCTTGTAATTTGTAGAGATCTAGAGAGGAGGAAACTGTTGAGCAATCTCAAAAAGTGATGAAGTCACAATCTACCGATGTATTTCTATATAAAATATATTTATATAATGCTCCATAGGATTTAAACTTTAAAAAATAAAAATACTTCCGGACTAAGATTTCTGAGTGTATAGAAAGTTACATTTGTAAAATACATAAACATAACCTCTAAATAACCTCTAACGGAAGACTACAGCTGTTAGACTTGAATTACCACCATATTTGGGTTTCTGAAATCCTTGGGAGTAATTCGGTGTAGTTGATGAAGTAATAAGTCCATATAAAATCTAAGAGAGGGAGAAATTGGTAAATATGTTTGTTAAAATTCCCAAGTGATGACGTCATATTTCGCTGAGTCATTCCTATCTAAGTTATATTTATATGCTGCGTCATAAAAAGTTACACTTTATAAATTACAAACTAATTCCAGAGTCAGATTTCTGAATATGTATTGAATTACATTTTAAAATAATTTAACCCTCCAAACAACCTCCAAGTGAAAACGACAACAGTTCTCACCTTCGCCATTTTTTTTAAAAATCTGCGGTACAATTTATTCTTATTACTTTATTCCTATTATAGTTAAAACTCCTTTAATATTGAAAATAAAATATTAGAAAATTTTATTTTTAATATTTATTTTCGTTAACATGAAATACCTTTTACCTTGACATTACATTTTACTGTATATCTGACAAGAAAGAACAATAAATTTTAAAATACAAGTATGGCGAAGAATAAAACAGCCCACTTGAAAAGAAATGAGTTTTTCAGAGAAAAGACTGTGCCGTATTGTTGTTAAAATGAATTAAAAACTTTTGCAAAGAATAGAAAGTGATGACGAACGTTGGAATGGAATGTTAAGAAACTAGCGGAAACAAATGTCCTGTTTTCATCACAATGTCTGACAAAGAAACGACCGGGGAAGGGGACTTAGCACTTAATTAGTTTCCTTTATTCAGGGCAAATATTTTACCTTAGTTGGGAAGTATTCAATTCGGAACTGTTATACGCATTTTTGTATAATCGTTCTTTATTTTAAGAGTTAAATAGCGAAATTTCATCACTTACAGTATAAATGTTATGTACACTTTATAAAAAGAACTCACATCTGTAATTAACACTAGATTAGTCATAAGAACCCGTAGTCAGAGGTTATTTAGAAAAGGGGCTCCCAAACCTTTTTTGTACCGCGGCCCCTTTTCTTGAAATGAAAGCCTTTCACGCCCCCCTTCTCTACAATATAAATAAATGGTATGGGCTCATAACAAAAAAACAAATATATATATATATATATATATATATATATAATTTATTTATTTATACACAGTTCAACAATAAACATGATGTAACATTTCAAGTTTTAATTCGCAAGGTAAATTTTAACTGATAAAAAGAAAATACTTTAGTGAGATGGATGAGCTTGCATTTTAGTGTTTTATAAAAAATGAAGATTTGTCCATTGTGGTGCTGTTGCCACATTGAACGGGAAACATTCGTTTCGCGACACGTTTGTACTAATATTTTTTTCATGCTATCATGCTGATTTATTTTCAAGTTTACAAATTTGCACATCCTTTGCTTATATTTGCATACATTTCATTTAAATTTTCTGAACATTATGGTCAATAAAATTACCTATCTAAAAACATCTGGTGTGTAAATTTAGTTTTAAATTTTGATAAATTGTGTATTGAGTTTCAACTAAATGAGAATTTTCCAATTGGTCTGGCGCCCCCCTGACTTGTCTTATCGCTCCCTTCCCCCGTTTGGGAACCTATGATCTAGAAAGTACATTTAATTAGAGGTTAATTCATAGTTGGAACAGTGGCGGACTTTGCTATGGTGCCGTCCCTAGGCACAATTTCGGCCGGCCGCCCCTTTGCGCCCCGATCGCGAATTTATTGAAAACGTTCCAACGTAATATAATGCTTTTAATTTTACACCATTTACATCTGCCCTAAGTATTCTCTTTTTTACATTTTTACATTTTACGGCAAAAATAATGGTTTTGGAGTTGGGAGTCGGAGCAACGGTGCCGTTGTGGCCTCGCGTTTTCGGGAGTATCGGGCCGTTTTCTCGGTGGAAAATTTGGGGGAGAGGTCGCGTGGGAGGCAGTACGTGGCCCTAGTGTGCCTTGCATTCAAGGACGCTAGATAGGCATTTAACGGTACATGGCATCGAATGTTTTTCGTTATCTCCTTATTTGGACGTCACACATGCCACTCAGACATTACACATACTGACATTACACAAGTATAAAATTTTAAACATTTGTGGTGATATTTTCAATTTATTAAAAAAATTCCAAGATAAGATATTATTTAATGTACTGACGTTCACATTATGACATTCACCAAATTTAACTAGACACTATTACTATTGTCACTAAAACTCATCGGTACAAAAAAAAACGGCTGCCGCCTGCAGCCCCCTCGAAGCTGTGTCCATAGGCACGTGCCTAGTGTGCCTAATGGGAAGTCCGCCACTGAGTTGGAATTAATATTAACTAACTCACTCTTCTCATGTAATTAGCTTCAAGATATAAGAACACTCTTTTAGGTTAGGTTTAAACAAATACACATTGTTACACTTTTTATGTTACCCTACAACCATAACTCACACACTTGTTCATACATGTAAAGACAAAATGGTGGGGGAAAGTGCAAGTCAGTCAACCAGTCCCTCTCACGTTATATACAGTAGACGCTCACTAATGCGGCAGATATGGGGCTGGGATACTGCCGGATTACTGAAAACGCCGGATTACTGGAATGTCTAATAAAATCACAATGCACATTGTACAATATTTATGTGTATTGCCCAAAAAATAAATAAAGCACAGGAAAATAGTATTGTACTGCACAAGAAACGATAAAACGAGAATGAATGTACTTGTCTGTATAAGAAAAGATTAACATATTTTTAACGGTAAGAAAAGAATTAATATTAACTCCAACGAAATTGTTCACTTGCGCTTCAGCAACGGTCACTTTACATAACTACTGTAACAACATATGGCTTGAAATAGTTTGTATATTACGAGGTACACAACTAGAACCATGTGATGTGAAGGTGACTTAGGCACTGACATCGACAAGCAGTGAAAAATATAGATGTTATATTAAATATTGACTAACTTCTTCCGTGCTTGTCGAAAATGCCGGATTACTGAAGGGCCGAACAGGTGAATGGCCGAATTATAGAGAGTTTACTGTATAAACGTTGTCGGACAGAATAACACCTCCGTTTACTTTCCTAACCATATAGCGTCCTGCCTAAAGGCAGAAACCAATCTTCCCTATAGCAATCCCATGTTCCCATATTCCTACCCGCAGACAGACGTGCATAACTTCAAGGGCCACCTCCCTAAGAAGAAGTTATTACGACATAGAGCATTATTACCTAGTTTTGAGTCTGAAGGACACGATATTGGAAATTATATTCTGTTTAATAATCTATTTATAAATCTCATACAAATGCGAAAATCCCACAACAAACAAAAAGCCTTTATGTTTTCACTGACGTTTCAAAAAATATTCATTCTCTAAACGTTTGATGCAATTCTGATTTTCATTTGCAATGCATAATTTACACTAAGGAAAACATCTTATGTTTTCGAAACGTGCGTAACTGAAGAAATAATGTTTATGTGTTGGCTGTGGGTTTTATACTGTGATAATAATACTCTTTAATTAATAGACTCTCACAAGCATATTTTGGCTTAGATATTAATGGTTTTTAGGACATTCTCTGTTTTACATATAAAATCACATCTTCAAACACCTTGTTAGTGCCATTTTAAAAAGATTATGGAAAAATTGAAGCCTTAAGGGAAAGTAGCTACATGCCATGCACACACGCACGCGCGCGCTCGCAAACAAACAAAGCTGTAATTCCTAGTTGCTGAAGGAGAAACTAACAATAAATAAGTACTTTATGAGCACATGCTGTATTTCAAGTGGCATGATTGCGCTGTATTATACGTTGATAACCCGATTGTCAAGGCTCGTTTAGTTACTGTATCGAACAGTTTTTGTGTGTTTTATCGGCGAGAAACTAAAACTAGCTATGAATGCTGGAAATACTCTTAAAATCAGAAGAACAGAGTTAGCTAATGACAGTTTTCTCTTGCCAGATCTTCTTCATATTCAATTATTGTGTTAATATTTGAAATTTATTAGACTGCCGATAGGGAATTTAAGTGCTGCCTATCCTTTATAAAAAGAAGTTATTACAATATGATGTTTTATTAGTATTTAATCTTCAGACTGCAGGACTTGGTGTCTAGAAGACTTTCAGTGTTTTAGACTATAACTCCTCAGAGAAAATTGTTTCTACTATTTTAGACATGATACGGAAAATTTGTCCTTTGAGTCATAATACGTAATTGCATGCAAGAACACGCGTGTGCACTCACACACACTTAAACACTCAAACACTCAGACTTATACATACAACCCAAAAAAACGCACACATACACAACAAAACACACACACACAACAAAAAAAAAACACACACACACACACAAACACACGCGCACACACATACACACACACACACACACAACACACACACACACAAAACACACACACACAAACACACACACACACACGCACACACACACACACACACACACACACACACACACACACACGAACACACACACACACACACACACACACACACACATGTAGAAAGCAATTACATATTATATCTCAAAAGGCAAGGTGGATTTAGTTATTATAATAGATTTAACAGCGAAAAATAAAATATAGCAAAAATGAAATTAAATGTGCGTTGTATACTACTGCCCTCGAGTAATGAAATGCCCTTGAAATCTGAAAAAATGACTAAATTGATGAACCTAATGACGGGTTCCGTCCCAAATTCTTATATCTAGGTGGGTTTTACTAATTACATTAATATAAATGTATTTCTTTTCAGTAAAAAATAACATCTTGTCGAACTTGAAACATTCATGAAGATATAAAACGTTATGTCCCAGTAAGTGTTTCAAAAAGTATGAGTTCTAGAAGTTGTTAATTTATTAAGTTCACCTAAAACGTAAAAGTTCATCCAATTGCCATTGACAGCAAAATCCAGCTTATTTTCATACATAATTTTGTTTTCTAAAGAAATTTACTTTCAATCTCAACTCACTATAAATTTACTCTTTTACTCAGGCAAGTAAGATTGTTTTGCCTTTACTGCAACAACTATCTCCGTTTTGATCTATATGCATTTTGTTTTGTGATGAATTTTTATCCATTCGTTTCACACGTTCCAATGAATTACATTTTGTTTTCATTAGTTATGACTTTTTAGAATATATGGTTACTCGAATTAATTTCGTTTCTTAGTTATACGTTTTGTGATCGTCTTCACATATGTTACTAAAAAATACTTTCTAAACAATAAAAAACAATGTACACAAAAAATTTATAAAAGTCAATTCCTACTTAGTTCAAGAGAGAAAATATTTATTTTAGTTACTTTTTATTAAATAATTATAATTATTATAAATAACGTAACATAACTTATGCGTTAAAACAGCAACTGTTCTACCACTTAACCCATAACATAAAATCAGGTGTTTCCTTGAATCATATGTTACCTATCACTTACGTATCATTTATTTTAAACTTAATGGGACGAAATAACTAAATTGCATATCTTGCTCATTTTGTGAAAAGGTTTTCTCCCGTATAAAACTAAAATTAAAACTTGAGTGGATGAATAAAAGGTATTGAGTGGATGAACAAGATATATATATATATATATATATATATATACACATAGAGAGGGAGTATATATATATATATATATATATATATATATATATATATACACATAGAGAGGGAGTATATATATATATATATATATATATATATATATATATATATATATACTCCCTCTCTATGTGTATATATATATATATATATATATATATATATATATATATATATATATATATATATACATAGAGAGGGAGTGTATATATATATATATATATATATATATATATATGTATATACACATAGAGAGGGAGTATATATATATATATATATATATATATATATATATACACACACACATAGAGAGGGAGTATATATATATATATATATATATATATACACATAGAGGGAGTATATATATATATATATATATACATAGAGAGGGAGTGTATATATATATATATATATATATATATATATACACATAGAGAGGGAGTATATATATATATATATATATATATATATATATATATATATATATATATATATATATATACATAGAGAGGGAGTGTATATATATATATATATATATATATATATATATATATATATACACATAGAGAGGGAGTATATATATATATATATATATATATATATATATACACATATAGAGGGAGTATGTATATATATATATATATATATATATATACACATATAGAGGGAGTATGTATATATATATATATATATATATATATATATATATATACACATATAGAGGGAGTATGTATATATATATATATATATACACATAGAGAGGGAGTATATATATATATATATATATATATATATATATATATATGTAGATAGTGGGTAAAACGTGAACAAATTGAACCATAATCAAAACGTACCAACGCACAAAACTGATTTAGGTAGGACTAAAGATTTCTCTACAGAACAAAGTACTAAGTATTTTCCTTACTTTACAATAGTGTATTGAATTAGAACATCGCTACAATGCTTGCGGTTAGTATGGGTTTGGTTATAAACAAATGATAATGAGCTTATTGACACTTGTGTTACACTCGTCGACCGGTTGACGTTAGCATAACACGGTATAATATGCTTAAATATGTAAACTCAAAGTTTCATATTAAAACTCAGAGCACTTTATTGTAGTACATTACAATATAGCTGCAAAATATTCGGGTATGATGGATTTGTTTACAAAAAACACAAATTTATTCTTATATTCGAGTATATAATTCTGCTTTTCTAACATTATATTGTTGACGCGTTTCGGAAAATGGACCCATTTTCAAAACTTAAATAGTATTCTCTGCCTTTCGTAACTATAAAATATTTTTCTTTTTTGACGCTCTACAGAATGAATTAATTTCAAAATTTTAATGTCAGAAAAATGTACTCTAATAGACTATATATATATATATATATATATATATATATATATATATATATATATATATATATATATATATATATATATATATATATATATATATATATATTAAATATGGTGATATGTTTTCTTGTAATTTTTTCTTTTGTTTTCCTGAAGATGATGGTACTGTTTTATCGGCGAAAAACTTTGAATAATATATGCATTAAATGTATTCTTGTTTTTGAAATATTTTTTAATTTATTAATTTTATATATATATATATATATATATATATATATATATATATATATATATAGACCTAATCCTAAAAGAAGTGAAAAGTATATTATTACGAAATCAATTACTACGATTAATTGGTTTCACTTAATCTAAGCTTTCTTAAGGGGATCTTAATTCAATGCTGCTCTAACTTACCTTACGAAAGAGACATTATAAATCCATCCCTACCGAATACGTTGTAGCTAAATTTTTAATATAATATAAACAAAGTTTTAATGTGATATAACTTATTGCGGCTATTTGTGAAAACGTACTTGATAAATCAGCGTGTTTGTAAAGTGAGGTTATGTTTCCTAGATAATAAATCCACGTTTTCACTTCTACTTACAATTTTCAAATATAAAGTATTTGTTTTTATTTAGAATGCATGTGTTAGTAACACATGAGGAAATATAGAAAATTTTACGCAGTGTTCAAATATTGCAAATATGTTTTGTTTATACACACTTATATATAAGAAGAAAGCTTGGAACGACACGTGTAAAGTCTTGTTTAGACCGTTTTGTATCGAGTGTTTGACACACAAATAGTGGAGTCGCTAAGGTCAACTTGGAATTCGTTGCTCTGCTTTGTTTAGAGCGAGGCTGGTTTCATTCCATTGCGCGCTATATATAGGCAAAATTTCTCACCCTCCCAACCGCTGAAGGCTGAACAGCGTATTTCTGGATCTTTGAGTTTCAATAGCAACTTTGATGTACGGAACTTTGTATAGGGCAAGTACTTCGATTTTCCTGACTTGAGTACTTACAAACTTAGCGTAACCCACCTTTGTACAAGTATTACTTTGTTATTATTTTTGTAGTACAATTTTTATTCAATTCCTTCTATTAGCTCACGAAAATTTCAAGGACATTAGCTTTCTATTTTATTACTTAATATTGTTATTCTGACATATGTATATACATATTTAGGTCTATATTAAATATTGTAATTATAAAATAAAAAAAAACTATAATAATTTTTTTTGTTGACATAAAAATAGAAAATTGGGCATCTACTACACTAGGTCAAAATACTATTATTCAATAATATTATAATGAATTAAAAAAAACTATACCTCTTTAGGCTTTCTATGACTATGAAGTTGAGTACTTCAAAGTATCAAATACTTGTAATTTCAAAATCTATGGGCACAAAGAGCAAAAATAAACATTGGTTAAAATTCGAGAAAAGTAAAATATCAGTTGCATGTGCCAGCACAAACTATGCTGTGTAAAGAAAAAAACTGAAGATGTTTCTTTAACAGAAACAAAACTGTAGATGTTTCTTTATAAAACAGAAACAAAACTGTAGATGTTTCTTTATAAAACAAAAACGAAACTGTAGTTGTTTCTTTATAAAACAGAAACAAAACTGTATATAAAACAGAAACAAAACTGTAGATTTTCTTTATAAAACAGAAACAAAACTGTAGACGTTTTTTTTTATAAAACAGAAACAAAACTGTAGATTTTATTTATAAAACAGAAACAAAACTGTAGATGTTTCTTTATAAAACAGAATCAAAACTGTAGATGTTTCTTTATAAAACAGAAACAAAACTGTATATAAAACAGAAACAAAACTGTAGATGTTTCTTTATAAAACAGAATCAAAACTGTAGATTTTCTTTATAAAACAGAAACAAAACTGTAGATGTTTCTTTATAAAATAGAAACAAAACTGTAGTTGTTTCTTTATAAAACAGAAACAAAACTGTATATAAAACAGAAACAAAACTGTAGATGTTTCTTTATAAAACAGATACAAAACTGTAGGTGTATAAAACAGAAACAAAACTGTAGATGTTTCTTTATAAAACAGAATCAAAACTGTAGATGTTTCTTTATAAAACAGAAACAAAACTGTATATAAAACAGAAACAAAACTGTAGCTGTTTCTTTATAAAACAGAAAAAAAACTGTATATAAAACAGATAAAAAACTGTAGATGTTTCTTTATATAACAGAAACAAAACTGTAGGTATATAAAACAGAAACAAAAGTGTAGATGTTTCTTTATAAAACAGAATCAAAACTATAGATGTTTCTTTATAAAACAGAAACAAACTGTATATAAAACAGAAAGAAAACTGTAGATGTTTCTTTATAAAACAGAAACAAAACTGTATATAAAATAGAAACAGAAACAAAACCGTTTATAAAACAGAAACAGAAACAAAACTGTAGCTGTTTCTTTATAAAACAGAAAAAACTGTAGATGTTTCTTTATAAAACAGAAACAAAACTGTATATAAAACAGATACAAAACTGTAGATTTTTCTTTAGAAAACAGAAACAAAACTGTAGGTATATAAAACAGAAACAAAACTGTAGATGTTTCTTTATAAAACAGAAACAAAACTATAGATGTTTCTTTATAAAACAGAAACAAAACTGTATAGAAAACAGAAACAAAACTGTAGATTTTCTTTATAAAACAGAAACCAAACTGTAGATGTTTCTTTATAAAACGGAAACAAAACCGTAGATGTTTTTTTATAAAACAGAAACAAAACTGTATATAAAACAGAAACAAAACTGTAGATTTTCTTTATAAAACAAATCTCGGTTTTACAGTAAAATAATGTATTGCTATTTTACTACATACCTACAAATAACTCAATTAGAATGGATTTACATAAAGTTATAAATAGATTTCGTTGTAAGGGAAAAATAATAAAAGCATATCCTGGCACGTATATTAAATAGTTAGTAAATTTTTGCCAGTTTACTTGGGCTCCATTGCCATATGTATATCAATAAACGAGTTCGTAGATTGTCATAAGATCAAGGTAGCAGTGACAAAATTCTGTACACAAATGTGCCCTGGTTATCGTTTTTCTGTGTAAGCTACCTTTATTTCTGTTACATTTATATTTCGGTTTTACTTCTATGCTTTTCGTCTTAAAACTTGATTACACGTTAATGTTAATTTATCTCTCGTAATACCACAATATGCCTCTAGACCTAGCAAAATGGGATCATTTTCTACTCTTCTAAATCCTACCTGATTCCATATACCCGCTATCTCATCGGTGGCACAAAAAATGCGTTTATGAGGGAACAATTGACGAGGGTAATTGGTAAATTTAATAGGAGAAAAAGTCATAAAAATCAGTAGTCCCTACCGATTTTCACCCCAGGTCATTTACCCCTGAACTATAATAACTTTCAAGGTTTCAATTTTCTCAGTCAAAATGGTCAAAAAAGGGTTTTCTACTTTGCCTTTAACTGTCATGATGATATGATTTTAAACACGCCAAAATTATGGTGCTACATGTTTCTATCATTTTAGCAGTCCAAAGTCTGAAAAAAGTGTAATGTAAATAAAGTTTAATTGAAAAGGTTTCAAAGGATCTCCAACCTCGAGAAACTAAGCGACATCTGTGTTTAGCTCAGAGGTAAACTGATTCATGTAGCTCAATGGTTGTAAAAGATCCTTATATGCCTAAAATTAGTACGGATTTTTCGCCTGTCACAATATTCTGATATTCGCAAGATTTTCGCACAATATTCGCAATCTTTTGTTGTACGACTCTTTCGCAAGATTCCTGGTGTACGAACATTTCTTAAGATTCCTGGTGTACGCACATTTCGCAAGATTCCTGGTGTACGCATATTTCGCAAGATTCCTGGAGTACGCATCTCGCAAGATTCCTGGTGTACGCATCTTTCTCAAGATTACTGGTGTACACATATTTCGCAAGATTCCTGGTGTACACATATTTCGCAAGATTCGTGGTGTACGCACATTTCGCAAGATTCCTGGTGTACGCATATTTCGCAAGATTCCTGGAGTACGCATCTCGCAAGCTTCCTGGTGTACGCATCTTTCTCAAGATTACTGGTGTACACATATTTCGCAAGATTCCTGGTGTACACATATTTCGCAAGATTCCATGAGCACGCATATAGGAAGATTCCTGGTGTACACATATTTCGCAAGATTCCATGAGCACGCATATGGGAAGATTCCTGGTGTACGCATCTTTCGTTGTACGCATCTTATTCTCACTAGTCTTCTTACAAGGAGAGTAAAGTGAGACACATATCCATGCCCTCGATAAAGAGTAGCTCCACTTCAAATAAGCGATTCCGTTCATAATATTTACTCTATATTCTCAACCAGGGATTTATGCCACTGAATTAATTATATCTGTATTCATAAACCTTCTCAATCCTTTATAGGCGATATTAGTCACACTACAGGATCGGCTTGCAAAGAACCTGTTAGTATTGTCTCACTGATTAGACCCCAGTATGTGTTAATTAGAGTAGTTGTTGCATGCTTAACCGCCAACAATGGTCACGTGTTTGTATTTTTTCACCACCCAAGGGTGGAATTGTCAGTTATCGCGATTTTATCGACGGGGGTTTAAATCAAGTCGCAGTCGAGCTAATCTATAGGGCACAGTGGAGCGCTGTTCAAGGGACATATTCAGATTGGCTACGCACAGCATTCTCAAAAATGTGTTTCTTTAGTTATATAAAATGGTAGATAGTTTTATGTCAGCTGTTCAATTGCCGGCGTCTAGACTAGAGCATCACGTGACCTACACTTGCTTCGTGTTTAGCCCCAACTCGAACATTTCACTTGCTTAAGTGGACCGAACAAATAGAAAGCAGACGCGTACAAGTATATGCTGAAGAGTAAGTAGAATCTTCTTCGAGTAGCTCTTGTTTGAGAAGAGACATTCCATTTGCCATCGCCGTTAAATTTATTCTATTGGTATTATGTGAACGTATTTTGTACTCTCTACTGTCCACTGAGGCGAGATTCGAAGAACAGATTGTTTGCTTATGCTTTTTTACAGGGTTTTGAACCGATTCCTAAAATTTTCAATCCGATTTCGATTCTAAAATTATTCGCCCGATTCTCGATTTTTAAGTCGATTAGCGATTCTTTAAAGTTATATAGGCCTACATAATATTCTCTAATAATAAATATAGTTAGGATTTTTGACATATAAATATGCCTTTTAAAAGTTGCGTTTCAATATAATTAACAACACAAAGCGTTCGATCTCCATTTATGAATAGGAAAAGAATGACCAACATGTCGGATAAAAGTAATGAAAGTTGCTTGTTGCAATCATCCTGAATTCACAGAACTATAAATAATATCTAACTAAGTGTGTACATAAGGGCTTACTTGCTGAGAAGTAAGCTCTCATACTCACTGAGTAGAGACCTTGCTTCGTAAAAGGAACGATTGTTTCGAAAAGCGTCAGCAAGTAAGCCCTATGTATTCACTATGTATTCGAAAGGCGTCAGGAAGTATGCCCTATGTATTCACTATGTATTCGAAAGGCGTCAGCAAGTAGGCCCTATGTATTCACTATGTATTCGAAAGGCGTCAGCAAGTAGGCCCTTTGTATTCACTATGTATTCGAAAGGCATCAGCAAGTAGGCCCTATGTATTCACTATGTATTCGAAAGGCGTCAGCAAGTAGGCCCTATGTATTCACTATGTATTCGAAAGGCATCAGCAAGTAGGCCCTTTGTATTCACTATGTATTCGAAAGGCATCAGCAAGTGGGCCCTATGTATTCGAAAGGCGCCAGCAAGTAGGCCCTATGTATTCACTATGTATTCGAAAGGCGTCAGCAAGTAAGCCCTATGTATTCACTATGTATTCGAAAGGCGTCAGCAAGTATTTAGTTAAGTATTACTTAATTATAGTAAAAGTAATGATTTATTTAAAATTACAAATTTGAATTTTATGTAAACATAAAAAGCTCGTATTTCTTTAAAGCATACATTTTTTAAACATTTTTTTATATATATTTCTTAAAAATGAAACTGTATGTAATTTTTAGTATGTTCATCTTCATTTCTGTTAGATATATTTCTATTCATTTGAGTATATTTTTCTGACTTTTCTAACATTACAATATTATTCTTTGTTGATGAGTATCGGAATAACTCCATTCGCAAAACTTTAATATTTCTATTTAGAAATGTATGCACATTATATATATATATATATATATATATATATATATATATATATATATATATATATATATATTTAATATGGTGATATGTTTTCTTGTAATATAGTTAATAAATTAAAAATATTTCAAAAACAAGAATACTTTCAATACATATATTATTCAAAGCTTTTCGCCGATAAAACAGTACAAGCATCTTCATGGAAAAAAACTGAGTTTTCCTTTTTTTTCCATGAAGATGCTTGTACTGTTTTATCGGCGAAAGGCTTTGAATAATATATGTATTGAAAGTATCCTTTTTTTTTGAAATATTTATAATTTATTATATATATATATATATATATATATATATATATATATATATATATATATAAACTGACGATATACAAATACAGTATCTATTACTTTTTATTATTCAAGGCCTTTTGTCGGTAAACATTTCCAATATCATCAGGAAAGAATAAAGCAAGTCATACAACATATGTCAAATTAGAGTCAGCATCAATATTGCCAAATCTATTACAATATTGGCAAGTTTACCTTAAGGTTGTTGCCATAAGATTATAGATAGGCCTACTAAAAAAAAGTTCCAGTTTGTTGTACATATCGTATTTAAAGAACGTACTAACGAGTATAAAGTCAAGTAAAACACATGCACATAAAAACTAGGCACACACGATTACATGTAAACAAAACCATAATATAGAAATACGTGCAGGTAGATA
This sequence comes from Prosapia bicincta, assembly GCA_036971475.1. Taxonomy (NCBI): domain Eukaryota; kingdom Metazoa; phylum Arthropoda; class Insecta; order Hemiptera; family Cercopidae; genus Prosapia; species Prosapia bicincta. The sequence continues at coordinate 247,207,455 of JBAIZL010000001.1, forward strand.
TTTCTCGTAGCTGTCAGGTTGTGGATGTAGGCGGTAACTTGTTAAACAACTCGCCACCAAGAACACCTACATCCACGCTCTGTTTGTCTGACCAAATCTAGTTTACATATTCTCTAATTAGGTTATAAAAGCTGTAAGACTAACCTCACTATCGTGTTTCTCGATTTACCGCCCGAAGTCGTCATATAGGAAGTGTCGCACAGTATTTGGCAATTTTCTTACAGTAAGTTTGTTTCTCGACAAAACTGCGTTGACGTAGAGGGCATCAGCTAATTGTGGCTTTTGTTAGATCAGTTGTCAAACTGGATTTCCCAGAAGGAACGGTTCTACTCTGACATTTGAATCTAGGCTGACGAACAGTTCCGCGCGTTGTACAGTTATCGGCATGCAACTGCAGCTATTGCGACGGAATTTATACATTGCATTACGAATCGTTCACTGATCCTATTTCCTGAAGATTAGCTTCGTCAGAACTTTTGTTATAGTTCTGTTATTCTATTGGTCTAGCTTAACGGACAGTAAGCAAATTATAAGTTCTGATATCTTTCACATCGCAGTGGTAATATACATTCTGGGAGACTCCTTTGCTACCATAATCTCATATAACGTTTTTTCTCTGCCTTTAAGTAATCTGGAATTTGATATCTGTTTGCCTGAACTGCACTTTCTTCATCTATTCATCCAGTGCTTCCAGTCCATTACCTTTTATTTTCTGCTAATCTTAAAACCATGATCTTTATCTTAACGTCTATCGTTATCTCATAGATCATTGGATTTCGTTTCTTTAACGTGTTCGTAGCCCTGTAACCATATCTGGATCGGTTAAACTCAGTGTTGTCTTCTTATTCTTTGTCTATACTCATCGTCTCCTTCAAATGGCCAAATCAATGTTGGAATCACACTCCTAAACGATTTGTAGATGACATTCTTTACCTCCTCTTTTATCCTTTAACCAAGATTAATTAGAACTCCTACTTGTTCTGAATCCCCTTGTTCTGCCTGTTCTGAATCCCCTTTACTAAGATCTTGCCTTGAGCTATTATTTCGCGATAAGATTCAGGGGTTGTAGTTTTCAAATATTTTGCAAATTTTCAAGGCCTTTTCCTTCCTATCCAAACACTCCTCATTAGTCATCCTCTACACTCAGGAGATTGTAGCTTAACCTGTGTTTATACATCGCATATGAAAAGTCCGCAATCTCTAATCGGTATAGAGGCCTCAACCTCCCGTCTTCCATGTATAGCAATATGGGAAAACATATAACAGCTGCAGTCTGAGCTTTATAAAAATCGAAGAAGTAATGAAAATCTACTTCACGTCCTTAAATAAACGTTTGGCTTCTTCACTTCCACCTTGGTCATCAGCTTTATTGGTAACATTCGTTCAATGCTTGTTTATGCCCAATGGACATTCGTTGTCAGTTTATATCCATTGGTGCCCATATCTATACACTATATTCATTTTGATACCACCACGACTTTGGTATTTTTAATAGTAATTTATTAAGTATGGTAAATTTACCATATAAAAATATGGCGAGATATTTCGTTTTTAATATTATCCTATTATTCAACACATTTATACTTCAGTATTGTCAGCCAGGGTATTGTCAATACTGTCAGTCAGGGTATTGTCAATATTGTCTTCGATAATAGAACACAATATCAAGAGCACAGTGGTACAATATATTACAATAAAAATATTGAAAAGAACCCCAATACCACAAAAATAATCAAAAATAACAAATAAGACAAGTTACTTAAGATTAAACCCTTATGTACATTTCGATGACCATGTCATCATCATCATACATTTCTTCAAAAAACCGATATCTACTTGTAATGAACTTATTTTTAAACTTAACTTACTAAAAAGGTTTTGCTCAGTTGACCGGGAAGCCATGATAAAACACAATATCAAGAGCACAGTGGTACAATATATTACAATAAAAATATTGAAAAGAACCCCAATACCACAAAAATAATCAAAAATAACAAATAAGACAAGTTACTTAAGATTAAACCCTTATGTACATTTCGATGACCATGTCATCATCATCATTGATGATGATGACATGGTCATCGAAATGTACATAAGGGTTTAATCTTAAGTAACTTGTCTTATTTGTTATTTTTGATTATTTTTGTGGTATTGGGGTTCTTTTCAATATTTTTATTGTTCGATAATAGAATCCAGGGTATTGTCAGCCAAGGTATTGTCAATATTGTCAGTCAGGGTATTGTCAATATTGTCTTAAAATAATGTAATACAGAGTAATGTTTTCAATATTGTTAGCAAGGGTATTCTCAGTCCGAGGCTCCTGCATATTGTCTCCAATATTGGAACCAGATTATTGTCAATATTGTCAGATATGATATTTTTAATATTATGTTCAATATTTTCAAGGAGGATAGTGTCAAGATTATCTATAATATTGTCAGTCAGAGTATTGTATATATTGTCAACCAAATTATTGTGAGTATTGTCAGCCAGGGTTTTGTCAGTTAGGATGTTGTCTTCATAGTTGTCATCCTGGGTATTGTCTTCAATATCCTCAGCCAGAGTACTATGAATATTCTATTGTCAGCTAGGGAATTGTCAATATTGCCTTCAATATCATCAGTCAGGTTATTGGCAAAATTGTCAACCAGGGTATTGTCAGTTAGGATGTTGTCTTCATAGTTGTCATCCTGGGTATTGTCTTCAATATCCTCAGCCAGAGTATTGTGAATAGGCTATTGTCAGCTAGGGAATTGTCAATATTGCCTTCAATATCATCAGCCAGGTTATTGGCAAAATTGTCAACCAAGGTATTGTCAGTTAGGATGTTGTCTTCAAAGTTGTCATCCTGGGTATTGTCTTCAATATCCTCAGCCAGAGTATTGTGAATAGGCTATTGTCAGCTAGGGAATTGTCAATATTGCCTTCAATATCATCAGCCAGGTTATTGGCAAAATTGTCAACCAAGGTATTGTCAGTTAGGATGTTGTCTTCAAAGTTGTCATCCTGGGTATTGTCTTCAATATCCTCAGACCGAGTATTTTTAATATTGTCAGCCAGGGAATTGTCAAAATCGTTTTCAATACTGTCAGCTAGGGAATTGTCAATATTGTCAGCCAGGGAATTTTCAATATCGTTTTCAATACTGTCAGCTAGGGAATTGTCAATATTGGCTTCAATATCATCAGCCAGGGTATTGTCAATATTGTCAACCAGGGTATTGTCAGTTAGGATGTTGTCATCAAAGTTGTTATCCTGGGTATTGTTTTCAATATCGTCAGCCAGGGTATTTTCAATATTGTCAGCCAGGGAATTGTCAATATCGTCTTCAATATTGTCAGCTAGGGAATTGTTAGAAATGTTTTAAACCAGGGTATGGTTAATAATGTATTCAATATTGTCAGTCAAGGTATTATAAATACTGTCTTCAATATTGTCAGCCAGGATATTGTCTTATGTCAGCTAGAGTATTATTAATATTGTCCCCAATATAGTCAGCCAAGGCACTGTCAATATTATCTTGAATACTGTCTGTGCATTAGACACTCGTGAATACAATATACTGTACTGCTGTTGCCTCACAACTCTTATTAGAAGCCATTGTACTTGCACAGTTTTATATCCGGCCCATAAAGCTTGAACACACGTTGGAAATTGAATACAGAAGTAGGTAATTCTCTGTTTAATAGGGTCGATAAAGTTTTCAAGCATTGTTAATTGTATTTCAGAATGAGGGCAATGAGTCAGTCAATGTGTGCCCGCCCACAATGTCTGTCGATAGGCTGTAAGTTATGAAGGTCTGTTAAGTTTAATGATACGGGTTGTGGTTGAAATAAAGAGACCTCTTCAAACCTTTTAAATAACATTACTTAATTCAGTTGTCATTTTATGATTGTATTGAAAAATGACATATGTTTATTTTAAAAAGTGAATTTTTAAGCACTCAGGCAAATATGAAACTATATTTTTTTTAATTTGATTTTGAAGGCAACAATGAACTAAATTTTTCCTCTCCCACTCTTTCTCCCTCCTCTCTCTCTCTCCCTTCTCCCTCTCTCTCTCTGAAGAAAGGCACATCAAGCACATAGCAACAAACTCGTTTTAAAAAAGAATTCAACATAATGAGTAAAATTTAAAAGAACTGAAAATTACGAACACTTGAATAGGTTTAATGAATTAAGGCGAAAAAACAGAAAATAAAGGAGGGAGAGACAATTTCAGAAGAACTAGTTATTATAGCAAAACGCTTTGATAGTGTTTGTTAATTATATGGAAGTTGTTATACTTATTAATAATATAACAAACCTACAATAGTTTGTCTACTTAGAATAACAAAATTTAAAAAAAAAATATTTCTAAAGGATTAATTTTTAAAAAAGAACATGCTCCATACAGTTATACAAAGTATGGTCATAATAACAAGAAAATGATAAAATAAAGAAGAAATAACAACACACGAAGTTGGGTCTATTATGGTAAGAATATCCGAGACTATAATCAAGAGGAAATTTTAAAACTAAATAAATATTATGCACGCTTATATAGAGAAAGTGAGAAGTAATGAAAACAATGAAACGAGAAAATATAGTAGAGAAAATTTTAAAACAACTAAATGCTTTTATTTTAGGTGTACAAAATATAAAGAGATAACTAAAGAAAAAGAGTTAAAGAGGTAATTTTTAAAGGACTAAATTTTACGCATATTAGGGTCTGTAAGTATTAAAAATATACGATATAAAATGTACGATATAAAGAGGTAATGTATTTTTTAATTACTAAATACCATGCACACGTATAAACGTTAATATAAAAATTAATTTATTTTACAATAAAACCAGAGAATCGGAAAGTAACAAAGGCGTTTGAAAACAATAAATACTATACACATGAATAATATATAATGACAACACATAAACGAGATAATAAATGTGAGAAAATAACTGATATTAAGCAAAATTCTGTGAAGTCTAGAGTTTACATAAAGACAAACTGACAAAAGCAGCAATATAAGTTTCCTAAAATGAAAAGAAGTATAAAAATAGAACTTTTAATATCCACAGTAAAATATCTACAGAGGCAAGATTACAGCCTTATTAAATTACGGTTTTAATGGGACATTTAAGTTATGATTTTAATGGGACATTTAAATTACGATTTTAATGGGACATTTAAATTACGGATTTAATGGGACATTTAAATTACGATTTTAATGGAACATTTAAATTACGGTTTTAATGGAACATTTAAATTACGATTTTAATGGAACATTTAAATTACGGTTTTAATGGAACATTTAAAAACGGTTTTAATGGAACATTTAAATTACGATTTTAATGGGACATTAAAATTACGATTTTAATGGGACATTTAAATTACGGTTTTAATGGAACATTTAAATTACGGTTTTAATGGAACATTTAAATTACGATTTTAATGGAACATTTAAATTACGGTTTTAATGGAACATTTAAATTACGGTTTTAATGGAACATTTAAATTACGATTTTAATGGAACATTTAAATTACGATTTTAATGGAACATTTAAATTACGATTTTAATGGAACATTTAAATTACGATTTTAATGGAACATTTAAATTACGATTTTAATGGAACATTTAAATTACGGTTTTAATGGAACATTTAAATTACGATTTTAATGGAACATTTAAATTACGGTTTTAATGGAACATTTAAATTACGGTTTTAATAGAACATTTAAATTACGGTTTTAATGGAACATTTAAATTACGATTTTAATGGAACATTTAAATTACGATTTTAATGGAACATTTACATTACGATTTTAATGGAACATTTAAATTACGATTTTAATGGAACATTTAAATTACAATTTTAATGGAACATTTAAATTACGATTTTAATGGAACATTTAAATTACGGTTTTAATGGAACATTTAAATTACGATTTTAATGGAACATTTAAATTACGATTTTAATGGAACATTAAAGAACAAGTGTATAAAGATACGTTTACACAACAGCATATGCAAGAAAATTATATAAACAGTATTTTGTGAAATTAGGTAAACCCACATAGAAATAAGAACTCAACGCGCTAATTTACGCAGCTGAAAATTCCTCTAAAAATGAAATTGTAAAAAATAATACTAAAACTGTAAGCAAACAAATTATGAAAGAACTGCCAAAATACATTAAGAAAAAACTTACATGCACAGGTTATACATGCAATAGGTTATTTTAAATATATTAAAATAATTTTGAGATAGAGAATGAAAATAAAATAGCAAAAGTGATATAATCACGAATAAAACAAGTAGTAAATTGAAGGAAACTAAAAACTGCACAACATATCTAGAATGTAAACCTAACTCTACGTATATAAAGGATATAGAACGAAGCCTAATCACAAGATTTAAGTGGCAAGTAATGGATGTCAAATATAGTTGTGGACCGGGGCGTAGCCAGGACGATGGTTTGGAAAGGGCACGACCCGCAGGGTCAGTGAAGCAAAACCCCCGTGAGGAAATTTTAAATATTTTTATCCCTAGAAATAAAATTTTATGCTTTTTTTGCCACTTAAAATTACACAACTGTTGATTCATCGGGAAGATATGTTGCTAAAAACCTAGCGCTGTTTTATAGGTTAATATATTATGCTAAAACTATTTGGTTGTGGGGGGTATGTGCCCCCCCTTGGCTACGCCACTGGTTTTGGAGATTGGAAAGATAAATAAACCGAGAAGTGATGCGCAACCTTTGAGGCGGACCTCCTAAGGGGGGGGGGGGAATGTTATAAGGAACTCCGTGTACATGTATTCAAAAAAATATGTTACAAAAATATTATTTACCGATTTATTTATTTACTCTAACAAAACCATAAAATACATTTTCACAAATAAAAAATAAAATACACGTTTACAGTGTAAACTTATGTACACTTATAAATAAACAGTATTGCACAATGAATTTAATCTGTCTGTATAAAAAAGTGTGTTAGTATGTATGCACCTTCTGCATTACTAAACCACTAATATGTATCTTATGGACGCGTAAATATATTTTTTTATATTAATAGTAAAATAATATTAATAAATATGTCATTCTAGAAAATCTATATCTAATCACTCGATCTATGTATTAATTTATTAGGAATAATAATATGTATAATTATAAAATATATATAATATTGTATATATGTATTATAGATTATTATTATATGAATCATAATGCATATTGTAATGAACAGTTGTGTTCAATTATCTTTTAATAAATCTCGAGAGAGTTGAATAAAAAATTAGAAATCCTCGTGTAATATCGTTTATTGGAATAGATTTCAGTAAGAATTAATTTTAAAGGTTCAGTTTAAGTTTATACAGCTATTAGTTTCTGTCAAAGTCACATTTAATGTTTATAGAGAAACAGAAGTTTCTCCTAACAGCAACACAGTTATTAAAGAAAGTGAAAACTTACGAATGGCTGTAATTTATCTGAGGACTTCAAGGGTTGTCAGTTAGTGCGTGTTTTTTCACAAGTAATTTTACTTTGGTTTGTGCTGCAAATGAAATATAATAATTAACTGTTTCAATTAAATGTAATGAATTTGTAGTTAATTGTTTAATTTAATTATCCGAATTTCTGCTAAATTTAACCATGTTTATGAATTTCTGTTTTCTGCCGCTGCTGTTCTCTGTATTTTTTAAATTAACCTAACGTAAACACGTTAATGTAAACTTTCTGCCTGCTGATGTCCAAGAATGCAATAAATTAGGCCTCCAAGTTCCGTTAACTTTCTTTTAACACGCAATTTAGTTCTGAAGATACTACATTATTCCCGGCACGTCTGATATTCTGTGACCTTGATTACTAAATAAAGAACTAAAAGCAACATATCGATGGTATTTGAATATGATTAATCCTTGCATTATTAAGCCAACTAAGTCTGACCACGATGTATAAAAATTTTAAAATTGTCTCTTTCTAAGTAATATTAGGTTTCGCTCAATTTTTACACAGTATAAAATGTTACATTATGTTGATGTACCTTTAACTATAAGGCGTTTGATAGAACGTAATTTTACACGTATAATAATGGGTTTTTGAGGGTAAACTTTAGGGGCCGCTGCCACTTTGACTGGAGTCAATCGTAGATATATGTTACCCATTACATGTCTTATATCCGAAATTGAACGAATAATCCCGAAGGTTTCCAGAAGTCCCACGTGACGGTTAATCCTAAAGTTGAAGTTTCGCCATTAGTTAAAGGTTAATTTCGAGGTTTTTTCAAGTTATTTTTAATGCAATTTTTAGTAGGAGGTTTATACTTATGAGCAAGTTATTTTTAATGTAATTTTTAGTAGGAGGTTTATACTTATGAGCAAGTAATTTTTAATGCAATTTTTAGTAGGAGGTTTATACTTATGAGCAAGTTATTTTTAATGAAATTTTTAGTAGGAGGTTTATATTTATGAGCAAGTTATTTTTAATGCAATTTTTAGTAAGAGGCTTATACTTATGAGCAAGTAATTTTTAATGCAATTTTTAGTAGGAGGTTTATACTTATGAGCAAGTTATTTTTAATGCAATATTTAGTAGGAGGTTTATACTTATGAGCAAGTTATTTTTAATGCAATTTTTAGTAGGAGGTTTATACTTATGAGCAAGTAATTTTTAATGCAATTTTTAGTAGGAGGTTTATACCTATGAGCAAGTTATTTTTAATGCAATTTTTAGTAGGAGGTTTATACGTATGACCAAGTAATTTTTAATGCAATTTCTAGTAGGAGGTTTATACTTATGAGCAAGTTATTTTTATAGCAATTTTTAGTAAGAGGTTTATATTTATGAGCAAGTTATTTTTAATGCAATTTTTAGTAGGAGGTTTATACTTATGAGCAAGTTATTTTTAATCAATTTTTAGTAGGAGGTTTATACTTATGAGCAAGTTATTTTTAATGCAATTTTTAGTAGGAGGTTTATACTTATGAGCAAGTAATTTTTAATGCAATTTTTAGTAGGAGGTTTATACTTATGAGCAAGTAATTTTTAATGCAATTTTTAGTAGGAGGTTTATACTTATGAGCAAGTTATTATTAATGCAATTTTTAGTAGGAGGTTTATACTTATGAGTAAGTAATTTTTAATGCAATTTTTAGTAGGAGGTTTATACTTATGAGCAAGTAATTTTTAATGCAATTTTTAGTAGGAGGTTTATACTTATGAGCAAGTAATTTTTAATGCAATTTTTAGTAGGAGGTTTATACTTATGAGCAAGTAATTTTTAATGCAATTTTTAGTAGGAGGTTTATACTTATGAGCAAGTAATTTTTAATGCAATTTTTAGTAGGAGGTTTATACTTATGAGCAAGTAATTTTTAATGCAATTTTTAGTAGGAGGTTTATACTTATGAGCAAGTAATTTTTAATGCAATTTTTAGTAGGAGGTTTATACTTATGAGCAAGTTATTTTTAATGCAATTTTTAGTAGGAGGTTTATACTTATGAGCAAGTAATTTTTAATGCAATTTTTAGTAGGAGGTTTATACTTATGAGCAAGTAATTTTTAATGCAATTTTTAGTAGGAGGTTTATACTTATGAGCAAGTAATTTTTAATGCAATTTTTAGTAGGAGGTTTATACTTATGAGCAAGTAATTTTTAATGCAATTTTTAGTAGGAGGTTTATACTTATGAGCAAGTTATTTTTAATGCAATTTTTAGTAGGAGGTTTATACTTATGAGCAAGTTATTTTTAATGCAATTTTTAGTAGGAGGTTTATACTTATGAGCAAGTTATTTTTAATGCAATTTTTAGTAGGAGGTTTATACTTATGAGCAAGTAATTTTTAATGCAATTTTTAGTAGGAGGTTTATACTTATGAGCAAGTAATTTTTAATGCAATTTTTAGTAGGAGGTTTATACTTATGAGCAAGTTATTTTTAATGCAATTTTTAGTAGGAAGTTTATACTTATGAGCAAGTTATTTTTAATGCAATTTTTAGTAGGAGATTTAGACTTATGAGCAAGTTATTTTTAAGTGTAATTTTATACTTTTTAAGATACAAATCATACCGTACATTTGATCATATGACGCGATAACGTATGATTTCGTATAACTGTTTTATTAGTGTCATATTACTCTCTGTGTTGTACATAAACAGTAAGTTGAAATCTACAACTGTAAACAGTTATATCATTTCCTCTTGTAAATACAGCTATCTAATTTGCTAACCAATTTTTATAATAAAGTTCCATAAATATGATAAATAACTGAAAATGTTCAACTTTAAACTTTACGAAAGTTCTGTTTGGTTCTGTATTGTATGGGTTCATGGTTTTCCTTCAAGGCATTTATGTGTATGTATATATATATATATATATATATATATATATATATATATATATATATATATATATATATATATATATTTAGGTTAGTTTTGGTTGGTAAAGATTATTTAGATTTTTTGGACTAGGAGACTGACAGACTTACCTTGGTAAGAGTCCACTCTGTAGTCTTGAAATAGAAACACATAAAAGCACTTAAACAATGATATATTTCAACCACACAGTGGTCTTTGTCAATCGAAGAGAAAACACAAAAAGAAATATGAGAGAATGAAATAAAATAATTGTAATCACCTATATATATATATATCAAATACAAGAACCATTTATTAATTCATATCCAAAGCTTTTCGTTGATAAACAGTACCTTATATTATTCATTCCTGATGATGTTGGTACTGTTTGCCAACGAAAAGCTTTGGATATAAAATGATAAATATTCTTGTATTTGAATAACCTATGTTGTTTTAAATTATTAAAGAAGAAAACGTATTATATATATATATATATATATATATATATATATATATATATATATATATATATATATATATTAAATATGGTGATATGTTTTCTTGTAATATAGATAATAAATTGAAAATGTTTCAAAAACAAGAATACTTTTAATGCATATATTTATTCAAAGCTTTTCGCCGATAAAACAGTATCAGCATCTTTTATCCCCAGTACCAGTACCGGGGAGGATGCTGGTACTGTTTTATCGGCGAAAAGCTTTGAATAAATATATGCATTAAAAGTATTCTTGTTTTTGAAACATTTTCAATTTATTAATTATATATATATATATATATATATATATATATATATATATATATATATATTAAATATGGTGATATGTTTTCCTGTATTATAGTTAATAAATTAAAAATATTTCAAAAACAAGAATACTTTTAATGTATATATTTTTCAAAGCTTTTCGTCGATAAAACAGTACCAGCATCTTTTATCCCCAGTACCAGTACCGGGGTAGATGCTGGTACTGTTTTATCGGTGAAAAGCTTTGAATAATATATACATTAAAAGTATTCTTTTTTTTAAATATTTTAAATGTGTTATTATATATATATATAATATATATATATAGTATATATATATATATATATATATATATATATATATATATATATATATATACAACAAATATGTTACACTAATTGAACTACTATATTTAAAGCTTATATAAGGTTATGTTACACTCTTATCAGCATCGTAATGATTTGCCTGCTTTAAACCTATCCCTTGCATAATTAGTTTAGGCCTACATTTGCTCAGCAATTATTTCTTTCACTTCTCTTGCTTGACAATGCTATAGAATTGGCAAATGTTATTCATCATGAAACAGTTTTATTCATTGCCATTATATTAAAACGTTCTATTTAAAGCACATCATGAACAGTATATTTTAAATCTGTCCCCTAAAGCTAAAACATCCCCCCTCTGAGACGGCATGAGTTGGCAGTCTGACAAGTTACTGGTTAGGGATAAATTTACGGTAGATTTATTTTTAATTCTTTTCCATCAGCCTAAGGGGGTTTAGCCTCTAGATGCTGCCCTGGGCAGGTTTATCGGACACATGCGTCATTATTTCACTACAGTAGGCGTGTTCGCTTATATTATATCGTCAAACAATATTCAACACAATCAATATATTTTTCGATAGTGTTTGTCACACTTCCAGTCTTAATGTTTGTAGTTTGACCTCCATGCATCTTACCGTCTGCAGTTTGAGCATCATGAGTCATAACGGCTGCAGTTTGAGCTCTACGATTCCTAACGGCTGCATTTTGAGCTCCATGAGTCTTAACAACTGCAGATTGAGCTCAATTAGTCCTAACGTCTGCAGATTGAGCTCCATGATTCCCAAATTCTGCAGTTTGAACTCTATGATTCCTAACGGTTACAGTTTGAGCTCCATGAGTCCTAACGTCTGCAGATTGAGCTCCATGATTCCCAAATTCTGCAGTTTGAACTCTATGATTCCTAACGGTTACAGTTTGAGCTCCATGAGTCTTAACGTCTGCATTTTGAGCTCCATGAGTCTTAACAACTGCAGATTGAGCTCAATTAGTCCTAACGTCTGCAGATTGAGCTCCATGATTCCCAAAGTCTGCGGTTTGAGCTCTATGATTCCTAACGGCTACAGTTTGAGCTCCATGAGTCCTAACTTCTGCAGTTTGAGCTCCATGATTCCCAAAGTTTGCAGTTAGAGCTCCATGATTCCCAAAGTCTGCGGTTTGAGCTCTATGATTCCTAACGGCTACAGTTTGAGCTCCATGAGTCCTAACTTCTGCAATTTGAGCTCTGTGATTCCTAACGGCTGCATTTTGAGCTCCATGAGTCTTAACAACTGCAGATGAAGCTCCATGATTCCCAAAGTCTACCGTTTGAGCTCTATGATTCCTAACGGCTACAGTTTGAGCTCCATGAGTCTTAACAACTGCAGATTGAACTCCATGAATCTTAACGGCTGCAGTTTAAGTTCCATGAGTATTAAAAACTGCAGATTGAGCTCCATGATTCTAACGTCTGCAGTTTGAGCTCCATGAATCTTAACGGCTGCAGTTTAAGTTCCATGAGTATTAACAACTGCAGATTGAGCTCCATGATTCTAACGTTTGCAGTTTGAGCTCCATGAATCCTAACGACTGCAGTTTGGCCTCAATGAGTCCTAACGTCTGCAGTGTGAGCTCCATGAATCTTAACGGCAGCAGTTTAAGTTCCATGAGTATTAACAACTGCAGATTGAGCTCCATGATTCTAACGTCTGCAGTTTGAGCTCCATGAATCCTAACGACTACAGTTTGAACTCAATGAGTCCTAACGTCTGCAGTGTGAGCTCCATGAATCTTAATGTCGGCAGTTGGTTCTCCTTGAGCTCCTATGGTAGCTCGTCAATTAGTGGACTGCAAAGAGAGAAGATTCCCTGTCAGAGTCACGAAGAGATAGAAGTAAGTGAAGCTGGGAGAGATTCAGGTTAACTCTTGATCACATGCTACAGTAACTCCCACTGACTGTAGTTAAGGGAATAGTTACAGTAGGAAGCTGAAGAGGATGACGGACGAGGACGTTTAGGGAACTGTAAAGGTCATTAACGTCTAGTACAGATATAACGCTTTAGGGAGTATACCCTCTCCGCTAAACCTAAACCAATATCATGTCTGCTGTCTTTAAAAAAGGCAACGGTTTCTTTGTCTGAGCTATATACCATAAAGTTGTACAAATATGTTGAAATATATTTGCAAATGCATTGATTTAGGTAGGATAAGAAGTCACTATTAAGGTATTTATTAGCTTATATCAACGTAATTAATATTGTATATAACCTAATTAATAGATTATATCAACCTAAACAATAGCCTAATCAACATATTTATACCTACTTGTATCAACGAATTTGCTAGCCTAAAACAACTATTTTGTACCCTCTATGAACATATTTAGTAGGCTATTTCACCTAGGCTACTCAACATATTTATACCTACTTGTATCAACGGATTTGCTAGCCTAAAACAACTATTTTGTACCCTCTATGAACATATTTAGTAGGCTATTTCACCTAGGCTGCTCAACATATTTATACCTACTTGTATCAACGGATTTGCTAGCCTAAAACAACTATTTTGTACCCTCTATGAACATATTTAGTAGGCTATTTCACCTAGGCTGCTCAACATATTTATACCTACTTGTATCAACGGATTTGCTAGCCTAAAACAACTATTTTGTACCCTCTATGAACATATTTAGTAGGCTATTTCACCTAGGCTACTCAACATATTTATACCTACTTGTATCAACGGTTTTGCTAGCCTAAAACAACTATTTTGTACCCTCTATGAACATATTTAGTAGGCTATTTCACCTAGGCTGCTCAACATATTTATACCTACTTGTATCAACGGATTTGCTAGCCTAAAACAACTATTTTGTACCCTCTATGAACATATTTAGTAGGCTATTTCACCTAGGCTGCTCAACATATTTATACCTACTTGTATCAACGGATTTGCTAGCCTAAAACAACTATTTTGTACGCTCTATGAACATATTTAGTAGGCTATTTCACCTAGGCTACTCAACATATTTATACCTACTTGTATCAACGGTTTTGCTAGCCTAAAACAACTATTTTGTACCCTCTATGAACATATTTAGTAGGCTATTTCACCTAGGCTACTCAACATATTTATACCTACTTGTATCAACGGTTTTGCTAGCCTAAAACAACTATTTTGTACCCTCTATGAACATATTTAGTAGGCTATTTCACCTAGGCTACTCAACATATTTATACCTACTTGTATCAACGGTTTTGCTAGCCTAAAACAACTATTTTGTACCCTCTATGAACATATTTAGTAGGCTATTTCACCTAGGCTACTCAACATATTTATACCTACTTGTATCAACGGATTTGCTAGCCTAAAACAACTATTTTGTACGCTCTATGAACATATTTAGTAGGCTATTTCACCTAGGCTACTCAACATATTTATACCTACTTGTATCAACGGATTTGCTAGCCTAAAACAACTATTTTGTACCCTCTATGAACATATTTAGTAGGCTATTTCACCTAGGCTGCTCAACATATTTATACCTACTTGTATCAACGGATTTGCTAGCCTAAAACAGCTATTTTGTACCCTCTATGAACATATTTAGTAGGCTATTTCACCTAGGCTACTCAACATATTTATACCTACTTGTATCAACGGATTTGCTAGCCTAAAACAACTATTTTGTACCCTCTATGAACATATTTAGTAGGCTATTTCACCTAGGCTACTCAACATATTTATACCTACTTGTATCAACGGATTTGCTAGCCTAAAACAATTATTTTGTACCCTCTATGAACATATTTAGTAGGCTATTTCACCTAGGCTACTCAACATATTTATACCTACTTGTATCAACGGATTTGCTAGCCTAAAACAATTATTTTGTACCCTCTATGAACATATTTAGTAGGCTATTTCCCCTAGGCTACTCAACATATTTATACCTACTTGTATCAACGGTTTTGCTAGCCTAAAACAACTATTTTGTACCCTCTATGAACATATTTAGTAGGCTATTTCACCTACGCTACTCAACATATTTATACCTACTTGTATCAACGGATTTGCTAGCCTAAAACAACTATTTTGTACCCTCTATGAACATATTTAGTAGGCTATTTCACCTAGGCTACTCAACATATTTATACCTACTTGTATCAACAGATTTGCTAGCCTAAAACAACTATTTTGTACCCTCTATGAACATATTTAGTAGGCTATTTCACCTATGCTACTCAACATATTTATACCTACTTGTATCAACGGATTTGCTAGCCTAAAACAACTATTTTGTACCCTCTATGAACATATTTAGTAGGCTATTTCACCTAGGCTACTCAATCTATTTACTACTTGTACTACGTTATTTATCTACCTAACATAAATATATTTTAAAATATATTTCAACGTATTTCCTGAAACAAAAGAAAATCTTCGAAAAAACATTCGTCCTAGAAATTGCATGTGCAAGAACAATATGACCAAAGACTTCTTACAACAGCACAATGTACAACTGTGCGCTTGCAATGGTACTTAGCACAAACAAAGAAACGGCTGACTTTTCTAAATAATAAATTGTTAAGAAGACAGCTACCATAACTCCAATTCGGTGTCTCCTTGAAGAAAGCTGACACAGCCAGTCAGATGCCTGGTGATGCAACTCGGCCTGCACGTCTGGGCGTCTCCTTCCCAACCTCCTGGACCTGAACTAATCGTTTCCGGTCTGTCGGCTACATCACATCCAGTTAAAAGAACTTTTCATGGTGTTACTCCAGGCAGTGTAGCGTTAAGTATCGATTTGTCGACGATAATGGTTCGATAATCTTTGTTTAACGCTGGCTCCGTATTCCGCTCTAATCTCAGTTCGTGTTGTAGTACAATACTCCGGACAAACGCACATTCAACAACGCAGAATCGATTTTAGATGGCCCTTAGGCCAGTGTAGCTTAAAGAATCGATTGATCGACAATTATCATCGATCGATAATCTTTGTTCAACGCTGTGTCCGTATTCAGCTCTAATCTCAGTACGTGTTGTCGTCCAATACTACTTACAAACACACACCTAACAACGCAGTATCGATTTTAGATGGCCCTTAGGCCAGTTTAGCTAGGAGAATCGATTGGTCGACAATTATCTATCAATAATCTTTGTTTAACGCTGGGTCCATATTCCACTCTAATCTTAGTATGTTGTCGTCCAATACTACTTACAAACACACACCTAACAACGCAGTATCGATTTTAGATGGCCCTTAGGCCAGTTTAGCTAGGAGAATCGATTGGTCGACAATTATCTATCAATAATCTTTGTTTAACGCTGGGTCCATATTCCACTCTAATCTTAGTACGTGTTGTCGTCCAATACTACGGACAAACACACATCTAACAACGCAGAATCAATTTTAAATGGGCCTTAGGCCATTCTTAGTGTAGCTTAAAGAATCGATAGGTAGACAATTATCTATCGATAATCTTTGTTTAACGCTGGGTCCGTATTCCACTCTAAACTCAGTACGTGGTGGTGTACAATACTCTGGACAAACACATATCTAACGATTCTAGAACTCAGTATTGATTTTTGATGTCCCCTAGGCCAGTGTAGCGTTAAGTATCTAGTTGTCGACAATTATCGTTCGATAATTTTTGTTTAATGCGGGCGCTCTTTTCCGATTTAATATCAGTACGTGGTGTCGTTTTAATAACGTGGTGTCGTCCAATACTCCAGAAAAATACATATATAGCAACGATTTTGGCAACTCAGTGTCGATTTTAGATAATCTCTAGGCTACTGTAGTGTAATGTGTCGATTCGAACACGTTTATTTCACGATAATCTTTGTTTAATATATTAAACGTTTTTCTTTTTCATCATTCTTTAAATTTAACTTCTCGTTTTCCTTTTCTTTAGATTATTATTACGTATTACTATTAAACAAAAGGTTTTCACATCTATAAAGTCCGGGTACAGACATCTGAGTCATAAACGACTTCCATATTTCTGTCGTTTCTCTGTAATTGATACGTTTTGGGAAACTCGGAGTAACTGTTTTGACGAAACGTTCAACTTTTCACCTGGTGATCTTGCTCCCGATATTTTTCTAATAGGATCGTTTGAAACGGTCTATACATCTCCCATTTCCCCACTCTATGAGCAAAATTTTCCAGTTCCTGTGTTTTTTTAAAATTTATTTATGCATTTTTATTCTACGACAGGTAGTACGTTTTCGTAAAATTTACCATTCTTAGGTGGGTCTCAGAAGGCCTCTAATAGTTTCTATATTCCTGCAGATAATATTCTTGTCTTGTAACAACATCGAATACCCCCAGAACTTTGTTGCACCTCGTGATGCAATAGTGAAACTATCACCATAGCATGCATTCTTCATTTTGACAAAAGCCGTTGTTGTATGTTTAACGTTACATTCTATTTCTGACAGCAACTCTGTCTATAACCTAAGAAGCCCCCAAGGTTCTTAAATGACTCTATTTTCATAACTCTTTATCAGTACTAGAAGAGAAGGAGTAAGAAAGGAGGACGAGGTGAAGCGCGTGTGTGATGTAAGAACAGTTTCTGTAGTGATTACACGTAGAGGCCAAGAATGGAACCAATGCACCTCAGTAGGAGACAGAGGTAGAATAATGCATTAAGAATCGCCTCTTCCTGCTCTATACACTTTAATTCCACAACTATCTTGAGCTTCTTTAAGCGTTATTTGTATTTAAAGTCGTATCATATCGTGTTTTTCGATATATTTTATCTTTTTTTTCCTTCTCTGCTTTTATCTTTTTTCTGTTTCATACAGTACAATGTAGGCCTATACTCTTTATACATTACAAGTTGAGTAAGTTATGCAATAAGTTCATATAGCATAACGGAGGGAATACTTTAGAACTTACACGCTGACGCGTTTCGCTACAATAGTTTCATTTACGAAACTAACCATCTACTCGTAAATGAAACGATTAATCGTTTCGATTACTCGTTAATGAGTAGACGGTTAGCTTCGTAAATAAAACGATTAGTAAATATTGCCTAGTTTGTTTTCATTAACGTCTATGAAGCCCGTAGAACATATGCATGCACATACTTTATACGTAACTCTTCTAACTTTCATACACACTGTTTATATATTTATATGGTTCATTCTTGAGGTTCATCTTGAAATATTTTAAATTCTTGTACTATTGTTCTGGTTTTCCATTTGTTATTTCCAGGTTTTATTTTAATTTTTTTTCTGATATTGCCATTTTTATCCCAATGCTTTGTGGTTGTTTTGGCATTTTTTAATTTGTTCCATCAATCTTCTAATACTTTTTCTTAATTTTATTCTTTATGTACTTTTTATGTTCATTTTTCATCATTTATCTTAATGTGTTCTTATCAACATGTAGCTAATTATTTTGTATTATTGTTCTTCCTATAGATTTTCTTGTTCTAATTCTCTTTATCTGTTTTCATTATTTCCCTCCATTAATTCAAAACAATCTTTTAGTTTCATTTTATGAATATCAAGCGTTTTTACTAATTTACACTTGCAACTACTCTTTCAGTTTTTAATTTGCTTAACGCCTATTAGTGTTACGTTCTGACATTGCCCTTACGTTCTGACATTTTTAGCGAATACCAATCAGATGAAAATACGAAAAATAAGAAAATAGTTGCTAATAAAAAATGGAAACAATAAGAAAATACATGAAAAACCTAAATATTTACCCTGCAATGAGGCAAAACATGTGCCCATACTCCAAACGTAACAAAATTCAAACTAGTTTTATTTTTTATGACCTGAATATTAAAATAAAAACATTTAATCTAATTTCAATTAGTTAACGATGAACTCAACTGTGAAGTTTATCGAATTACTGTTATAGCATTTCAAACTATTTCTACCCATGAAGGCCTATTTACTATTAAAAATAACTTTATTGCTAAAGGAGAGAAATATAAAGTAAACTTCATGGTTTCAAATGATTTCGAAAATATTTTAAAAGTAAATCTACTTTTAAATCTATTATTATTATTTTAGTTTACTTACTAATCCATTCTTCAGGTGCCTATGGCCATTTATATTATTAATCACTTAAAATTAACATTACAGACAGGGAAAACAAATACATCACATTACCATTCATTAACAAAACAACAAACAAAATAGCCGGCAAGTTTAAAAAAATAGGATACAAAGTAGCATACAAAACTAATAACAAGTTATAATACAAAATACAACACAACACCAACAACAAAGATAAACTACAAGCACCAGGTGTATATAAACTGAACTGCGACGAATGTAACAAATTCTACATTGGACAAACCGGTCGCAGCTTTAAACAAAGAGCTGAGGAACACAAACAGAACACCAACTCGACATTTTACAATCACATAAAAGAAACGGGACATAAATACACATTTACCATAACCTAGAAATCCTACACATCAACAAAAAAGGACCACATCTCAACACACTAGAACAATATGAAATTTACAGACACACAAAAACACAAAGTAGAAACATATTAAATGAACAAACACAATACAAATCACATATACTCTTTGATATTATCGAAAACCTACCTTTAAAACGGTCATCGCTTGACCCAACATTTCCAAGCAGAAGACACTGATGAAGATCAGCACATAGTGATCGAAAACGTTCTGTCTCACTAGGTTTTAACAAATTTACTAAATATAAACTTCGGATAGTCATAAACCATTGTTTAAGTCATTAATAAGATTCACCGAACGTAATGGACTACAAAATTCAAGCATTTATATTAATTTATCAGGTGACTGTATGGCGTTCCCGATTTAGGACTTGAATTCTGCCTTAGACGTAGGTCTACCTAGGCTCGATCACTAGAAGCTTTAAAAGCTTTCAATAAGCTTTCTTATTCCTCAAGTCAACTCGGCATAAGCTCGTTGAGTTCCTAGGATTATAATAAGCACAATAAGTCACGTGACATCATTATAGTAAAAACTAGGATCAAAATAAGCACATGGATCGATGTGATGTCATTACCTTTATGTCTCAAGTACCCCTGGCTCTTAAGGCCACGTCCTCCTAAGGTTTAGCTCTGTCGTGTCTCTCCAAAGCCAAGCTGCTTGTTACTTTTACTGCTGAGTGATAGAGCAAGCTTTTAAAATTCATCTAAACTAACAGCTAACCTTTATATTAGGCTTTTATACTTATCTTTTAGAATTCTTTAGACAATAGTCAGATGTTTCCCAGGTTTATGCAAGTAGGGCCTGAATTTTTTTTTTTTTTTTTTTTTTTTTTTTTTATTATTAAAACTGGTCATTTCTGACCAACCATTAATTTACATTTGATAATTAGATTTTAGCTTTTATTACAAAGAATCCATTGATTTCTATTGTATCTTGTTTGATGTTGGAAGCCAACCGGCGTGAGGAAGAGTATTGTTGTCACTCTTGTCGTTCAACGAGTTCAAATGGTTTTGTCCTTTTGAGTCGTCTTGTCAGGTGGTTGTTGTCGAGAAGTCTCAGTGCCTCAGGATTTTCGTGTTGAGTGAGCCGATTTACGTGTTTGATGGCGTTCTGTTTTATGACTTCCTCGACCATGGGTACACCAAGATCGCAATGCAAGTCACTGTTACGCACATACCAAGGAGCGTTGGCGATGTTTCTTAGTACTTTGTTCTGGAAGCGTTGTATCCCTTGTATGTGACATTTGCTGGCACAGCCCCAAAGCTGTATACCATACGTCCAAACCGGTTTGAGGATTTGGTTATATACCAATAGCTTGTTGTATATTGATACCCGTGAATTTCGACCGAGTAGCCAATACATTTGCCTGTAGCGAGTCTGGAGTTCTGTGAGTTTTATTTTGACATGCTCGACCCATTTGGCTTTTGCATCAAGATTCATGCCGAGATATTTAGCTGAATCATGATATGGGATAACACTTCCATTCATTTCGAGCCTCTGAGGGTTTGGGATCCTCTTGTTTGTAAAGTTCACATGGACTGCCTTCTGGTCGTTGAGTTTGATGCGCCATTTCTTGGTCCAAGCCTCAACTGAATCGTTTGATCTTTGTAAGCGTGTTGTCGATTCTTGAACGGTTTTCGCTGTCGCTGCGTTTGCTGTGTCGTCTGCGAAAGTGGCCGTGATGACGTTGGCTGTTTGCGGAAGATCACTGGTGTACAGCAAGTACAGGATTGGTCCCAATACGCTGCCTTGTGGGACTCCAGCTTGTATTTCCTTGAAGTCAGAATACGTAGATTCGTGGTTTACTCGAAACAGTCTGTTCGATATGTACGATTTCAGTAGATTCACAAACTGGGCTGGCAGAAACATGTTGAGTTTGTGAATCAAGCCTTCATGCCAAACTTTATCGAAGGCTTGTGAAACATCCAGGAAGACAATCGAGCAGACCTCCTCACCTTCCAGTGCTTTTTCGATGATGTCAATTAGTCGATGCACCTGTTCCACCGTAGAGTGTCCTCGCCTAAATCCAAATTGGTGGTCGGGCAATAAGTTCTTTTCCACGATGATAGGTTTAAGCCTGTTGAGAAGCAGCTTTTCAAAGAGTTTTGACATTATGGGTAGAAGTGATATCGGCCTGTACGACTTGACCTCTGTTGCTGTTTTGCCGGGTTTCAGGATCATGATCATCTCCGCCACTTTCCATGTTGCAGGGACGTGCATAAGTCTAAGGGACGCATTAATTAATAATAAAAACATTTTTAGTCCTTTTGTTGTCAGTTTTTTCAGCACTAGTCCTGTGATTAAATCGTATCCTGGTGCTTTCTTCGGGTTCAAGTTGTATTTTAGTTCTCGTTTAAGCTCTTTTAATGTAACTTTTTTAATAATTTTAGACTGATTATTAGTGTTTAGGTGAAGTTCTTCTTCATTCGTGGCTTCATTCGGCTTGAAGATGTTTTCAAGATGATCTCCAAACGTGTTAGCTTTTTCTTGGTCCGATCTTGCCCATTCATTGTTCTCTTTCAGGATGGGTGGTACATGATGGATTTTCCTTTTCAGTCTTCTCGTTGTTTTCCAGAGGGAATAGTTAGTGTTTTTGTCTGCAGACAGATTCTCGAGGAAGGAGTTTGGAGAGTCTTCTCTCAGTTGGTGGATCAATCTTTTGATTTGTTGGGATTCTCTATTGAGATGATTTTTAACGACGGGATCTCGGCCTGAATTTAATTATAAAATTCTCCAATGGAAAAAAGGAAATAGGCAATGACTGATTGGATTTTAAAAAGACTAGTAACCTACAGTTATTTATAAAAAAATTTGAACTTGCGACGAAAGTAATAATTAAACTACGGTAAAAAGCAAGTACAATTAATAACTTATTTTCGAATACATTTTTCAATGTCAAAGTCATCATTAGGGAGTATAACAACACAAATTCTACGCTAAAAACTTATAGTTAAGAGTGATGTAGTTATACTCACTGATGATGATAATTGACTTTGTCGTAAAAACGTTTACGAGAAAATAAATTTCTGATTGTGAGTTAGTGTTCGTTTATTATTCAAAAGTTATTTGTTAAATAAAATCATGGATGGACACAAAAACGTTGGTGTGTTGGGCAACATGTAGTTATTCCTTAATTAACACACACACTAGTTAATTAGCAAATTTTTTATATAACTTAACGATGAGATTAGTTAAGGCACGTGAATACTATCTTTATTTACACATAGATACATTTCCTCAGTTCTCTTTCTGTCATAACTTTAGTTTACAAAACACTAGATGATAGCCCGAATGCACGGAAGATGCGTACAACGAAATATGCGTACACCAGGAATATTGCGAAAGATGCGTACAACGAAATATGCGTACTCCAGGAATATTGCGAAAGATGCGTACAACGAAATATGCGTACTCCAGGAATATTGCGAAAGATGCGTACAACGAAATATACGTACACCAGGAATATTGCGAAAGATGCGTACAACGAAATATACGTACTCCAGGAATATTGCGAAAGATGCGTACAACGAAATATACGTACTCCAGGAATATTGCGAAAGATGCGTACAACGAAATATACGTACACCAGGAATATTGCGAAAGATGCGTACAACGAAATATACGTACTCCAGGAATATTGCGAAAGATGCGTACAACGAAATATACGTACACCAGGAATATTGCGAAAGATGCGTACAACGAAATATACGTACTCCAGGAATATTGCGAAAGATGCGTACAACGAAATATACGTACTCCAGGAATATTGCGAAAGATGCGTACAACGAAATATACGTACACCAGGAATATTGCGAAAGATGCGTACAACGAAATATACGTACTCCAGGAATATTGCGAAAGATGCGTACAACGAAATATACGTACACCAGGAATATTGCGAAAGATGCGTACAACGAAATATACGTACACCAGGAATATTGCGAAAGATGCGTACAACGAAATATACGTACACCAGGAATATTGCGAAAGATGCGTACAACGAAATATGCGTACACCAGGAATATTGCGAAAGATGCGTACAACGAAATATGCGTACTCCAGGAATATTGCGAAAGATGCGTACAACGAAATATACGTACTCCAGGAATATTGCGAAAGATGCGTACAACGAAATATACGTACACCAGGAATATTGCGAAAGATGCGTACAACGAAATATACGTACTCCAGGAATATTGCGAAAGATGCGTACAACGAAATATACGTACTCCAGGAATATTGCGAAAGATGCGTACAACGAAATATACGTACACCAGGAATATTGCGAAAGATGCGTACAACGAAATATACGTACTCCAGGAATATTGCGAAAGATGCGTACAACGAAATATACGTACTCCAGGAATATTGCGAAAGATGCGTACAACGAAATATACGTACTCCAGGAATATTGCGAAAGATGCGTACAACGAAATATACGTACTCCAGGAATATTGCGAAAGATGCGTACAACGAAATATACGTACACCAGGAATATTGCGAAAGATGCGTACAACGAAATATACGTACACCAGGAATATTGCGAAAGATGCGTACAACGAAATATACGTACTCCAGGAATATTGCGAAAGATGCGTACAACGAAATATACGTACTCCAGGAATATTGCGAAAGATGCGTACAACGAAATATACGTACACCAGGAATATTGCGAAAGATGCGTACAACGAAATATACGTACTCCAGGAATATTGCGAAAGATGCGTACAACGAAATATGCGTACTCCAGGAATATTGCGAAAGATGCGTACAACGAAATATGCGTACACCAGGAATATTGCGAAAGATGCGAACGGGATCAAGTTTTGACAGATGACGAGGGTAAGCTATGACGGCAGTACATTATGACAGACGAAAAATACTTACAACTTTTAGGAGAACACGGATCTTTTAAAATCATTGAGCTACATAAATAAGTTTACCTCTGAGCTAAACATAGGCGTCGCTTAGTTTCTTGGGACTGGAGATCCTTTAAAACTTTATCTATTACACCTGATTTCCATCACACCTTTCCAGGCTTTGGACTGGCAAAGTGATATAGATATGTTGCGCTATCATTTTGGCGTTTTTAAAGTCAGCTTGTAGGCTCGGTAATTTTTTGTTTTATATTTTCTTTGTATTTTACAGAATTTTTCCTTTATTCTATATTACAACTCGACCAATTTATTTGATCTTACCATCTGATTTATTGGTCCTAATCTATTCCAATTTTTGAATGTAAGAAAGAAACCTTAGACAAGACATTAGTATCCAGGTTCTAGTTATTTTTGAACTGTTTTTTTTTTTGTCTGACTTTATATACTTTGTTTTTCTTTTCTCTCCTTCTAAGTTGTAACTCCAGTCTCATGTTCATAAAAGTCGAAGTTTCAGCTTCTTTTGATAAGTCTCTTTCGATTAAATCGAACGTATCACCACGACAGATACAAGCAAAGTGACCACTGGTAAAGTGGAAACCCTTTTTTGACCCATTTTGACTGGGAAAGTCCAAAACCTTGAAAGTTATTAGCAAATAGTTTAGGGGTAGATGACCTGGGTTAACAAGTGGAGTCTGGTTTGTACGCTTTTTTCGCATGCCAAATTTACAACTCATCATCGTCAATTGCTGTTGTTTCCTCATGTACGCATATATCACTGTACGTATTTTCTTACCACCCACTTCTGAGTGTTAGCTTATTTCTTTTGTCTCCGCACGTTTTATCTAGTCTTTTCCTCCCAACATGTTGCACAGACTCATTTCTTACTAAATATTTACACATCATTGTCAAATCTTAACAAGGGAAAAGAAATTTATTAGAAACATAAATCAATGCAATAAGAAGAGTTTAGTTTTCTCAAAACTCCTTTAAAGAATTTGTTGAAATTGTAGTCATTTTTGGTATTTTAGACAATATTATATTGAATTAAACTGTCAGTTAATCTTTACACGGTATTTTATACTTATCTTTCAATAATTCTTTAGCCAACAGTCAAAAGGTTCCCAAAGTTCACTCTTTTTGTCAAAAATACGAAAAGTTAGTACAATTTCAACATATA
Source organism: Prosapia bicincta (assembly GCA_036971475.1). Lineage (NCBI taxonomy): Eukaryota > Metazoa > Arthropoda > Insecta > Hemiptera > Cercopidae > Prosapia > Prosapia bicincta. Next base: position 247,233,369 of record JBAIZL010000001.1, read on the forward strand.
CTGTAAACATTTTGAGATAACTAAAAACATTTCTTACTCCGTTGAAGTTAGGTTTTTAACCAGTTTCTTTTACATTGTTAAGATTTAACAGTGAGATTAATTGTTTAGTAAGAAATAAGTTGGAAAGAAAGGACTAGACGAAACGTGCAGGAGACAAAAAAACAAGCTAACGGACTAACACATAGTGTTGTGTAACCTAAAATTAGGGCAGTAAGTATGTATGTGTAAATGGAAATAGTTTTTAATTGTCTTGCCTAATCTAGTCACAAATTAATAAAAACTTTGCTAATTAAATCGGGCGCGCGCGTGGGTGTGTTCATTAAACTACCTGGTGCCCAACTCACCAACGTTTTTGTGGTCAGCCATGTTTTTATTTAACAAATAACTATTGAATAATAACAAACACTAACTCATCGATAATTTATTTTCTCGTACACGTTTCAGTGGCAAAGTTGTCATCATCAGTGTGTACAGGTACAGCAACCTTAACTATACTTTATAGTGTAGTTTTTATGTTTTATTCTCCCTAATGTAGATTTTGTCATTGAAAAATGTAGAGAAAATAAACTATTGGTTGTGGATGGTTTTTGTTATTATAATTATTATTGTTCGTCACAAGCAAGAACAAATTTTTGTATAAATAACAGTAGGCTACTAGTTATTTTTAAAATCCAATCAATCATGGTCTATTTCCTTCTTTCTGTTGGAGAATATTATAATTAAATTCAGGCCCAACAGCTCTATTTCCATAACTCTCACAGATTTTAAATCCTGACACCAGATTTGTGTCTCAACTAAATGCCATTTAAACAATCACAGGCTATATTTAACATCTGTGACCTACTCTTTCATATTTTTACGATCCTCTGTTCTTTTATCTCCGACGTTTTAGTTAAATCTTGTGTATTTGACCTAAATACGTTTTACACAATTTGTAAATAATTTTTATCTGATAACGTAGTTAGTAAGCATAGATCATACCTGTCCTTAAGCCTAAATTTCGCTATTTCATTCTCAGATTAATACAATTTATCGTCTGTGTTTTAACACAGTTTATAAAAATATTTCCATCATAAAAAATGTGTTTTAGCAGTAACGAAGAACATTATTTTCATACTAATAGTAAAGGTGTAAGCAAGTAAAACTATTCACAATGGATAATGATTTAGATATATAGGCTATAATACAATACAATATATTATATAACATAATTGTGTGTGTGCGTGCGAGTGCGCTCGCGCAATGTAGTGTACTATGTGAACTGTGTGCATTTTTGGTGTGTTCTGTGTGTGTGTGTGTGTGTGTGTGTGTGTGTGTGTGCGTGTGCGTGCGTGCATGTGTGTGTGTGTGTGTGTGTGTGTGTGTGTGTGTTGTGTGTGTGCGTGTGCGCGCGTGCGTGTGTGCGTGCGCGCATGCGTGTGTGTGTTGTGTGCGTGCGTGTGTGTGTGTGTGTGTGTGTGTGTGTGTGTGTGCGAGTGTGGGTGTGCGTGCGTGCGCGCGTGTGTATGTGTGTGTTTGTGTCTGCGTGTGCGTGTGTGTGTTTGTCTGCGTGTGTGTGTGTGTGTTTGCGCGCGCCCGTTTGTGTGCGTGTGTGTGAGTTTCTTTCTGGGGCACTATGTAGACTATATACACATATTTATGAAAAAATAAATATATTATACTATAAACTATTATTTAAACATTATTGAATATATGTATATTTACAATATTAAATAATTTTTATTACTATTTATTACTATATATAATAATAATTATAATATAATTATATTTTATATTATAACATATATCATTACATATAAAATAAAATATATAATATAATATACTACAAAATGTTTTTTTAATATAATATATAATAGACCTAATAATGTACGATCATAATATTGTATTATCATGATAATTATAATATACAATATAATGTTAAATTTTAAATTAATATATTATATATAATGAGGTCGAAGCCGAAAAAATTTCCAAAAGATTAGGATATTGCCACCCACTGGTAAAGTAAGTTACATCCTGGTAAGATCCTCCCAAAACGTCTTTCTATTGTCTGCAACTGTTCCTTAGGGGGATGGCGTAGTGATAAATAGTGTTGCGTGCGGTTAGGGAGGGGTGAAACAAAACCTGCCCGTAGAAAGTGCTCCGGTCGCACTCACCCCAGCCAAACCTAGCTGATAATTCGGAAACACACGGCGCAATTCCACTAATGATGATGTGTAAAGTGGAAGTTGATGACCACCAATTTAGTAATGATGGCTTCTAAATTTGTGGAAATGTTTAGGCCCCTGTTGGAATGCATTAATAATGAATATGGTACTAATGAATTTAAAGATTAAAGTAAAATATATTATAAATCAATTTTATGTTGATTCAAAGACGATTCTCATCTTTTGATTGAAACAATAACTTTTCCTAAATTTAGATATAGGAACAAAATTTATTAAATTTAAAAATCATCGCGGTTTATATTCAAGTAGTACTATTATTTATTTTTAAGGACTATTTATGTTTTGAAATTGGAGTCATCTCCAAACGGCTTAGCAAAAAAAAAATTGTAATGTTAGGAACGGTAGAAAAATTTATTTGAATATATATACAAATATACATTCACATAAGCAGAGTGAGTAGGCCTATATTAAGAATCATCCTGATTAATGTATAACTATTCTGGCATAATTGACTTTTCTCCACAAATATGTAACGATTTTTAATAGGAATTTCAAAAAATTTCAAATAATGTTACATTGAAAGTTTAATTCTTGATTCTTCCTCGTGCTGATTGTGAACATATAAGTGGTATTGCGGGAAGAGACGGTGTGGAAAATCATGATAACCGCTGTATTTTGTCTTTACCTATGTACACACCTCACGTTCCTGCTCACAAAACTGCAACGTTCTGGTTTTTTGTGCCTGAACCCGACTATGCTACTACAACTTGAAAATAAACACAAATCTATACTATTATATAAAAAATCTCATGGTGTGTGTGTGTGTGTGTGTGTGTGTGTGTGTGTGTGTGTGTGTGTGTGTGTGTGTGTGTGTGTGTGTGTGTGTGTGTGTGTGTGTGTGTTTGTGTGTGTTTGTGTGTGTTTTGTGTGTGTGTGTGTGTGTGTGTGTGTGTGTGTGTGTGTGTGTGTGTGTTTGTGTGTGTGTGTGTGTGTGTGTGTGTGTGTGTGTGTGTGTGTGTGTGTGTGTGTGTGTGTGTGTGTGTGTGTGTGTGTGTGTGTGTGTGTGTGTGTGTGTGTGTTACTCAATCACGTAAAAACTACTGGACTTATTGAGTTGAAATATTACATGAATATTTTCAGGTATTTAGAAATTCCATCAGGGCACCGCTCCACTGCCTTTGAAAACTCCCTTAACACTCAATCATCTATACTCCATTATATACTTGGCTTAGTCAGGTGATAGTAAATGTGTTTGTAATCATCTGTAAAAGTCACTTTTAAACGCAATTAAACAAGTGATAGTAATGTTTTGTTGTTATTCATCTTTCAAGGTTAGTTATACTTTAAAAATGTCATGATTCAAGCAAAAGCTTTTCTTTCTCTTGGTTTTTCAAGATAATAAAAGGTAAAGTTTGTACCTTTATAGTTTGGTATATTTAATGAGATTTAATATCAGTAAATTAAACTCAACCCAAATACAAATACAAATTAAATCAATACAAATATACGTAACCCCGTACGGGGGACGGGTACTTATATCATGGAGTGATACCCTTATAGGATGGAACCACTTCAACACTTGCCTAAGAAAGATTATGTTCATAAACAGTAAAAAATAACAACCGAACCAATATAAATTCATTAATATTCAAGGGAAATAAAATTATTGACGACCAATAAAATTTTAATTATTCAATTTGATTATTCCCTAATCTTACTGCCTACACTAAGCCTGTGGTTGTGTCCAATATGAGTGAAATTGCAAACTAACACGAATTAATATTTCTTTATATTTTGTTTGCCGATTTCTATGCAGTACTTTCTTGAAACATTACAGACATAACCTTAGACTTGTGTTAAATTCTTCTTATCTATTCGAATTTTTTAAACATTACAGACGTCAAGGCCACTGCACACTGACGCTACGTCGGCGACATAATCACTTCTACAAATATAACAATAATTATTTTCTTAATGAGTCGTTCTGACATGATTTATGGCAGTTCGTCGTAACACAGGGTGCTCCTGAAACATTGTCTGGTTTAATGGGGATTTGTCGATTTTGTGTGTGTTCCCATTCCGATTTCGAGGGTTTTAAATGCCACCATGCCCAATAATCGTCAATACTGGTGGTTATCAAAACAATGTCATCTGAATATCTCTAGTATTTAAATTACAACTCTGTTAAAAATAGACTCATACTTTAAACAAATCTCAATCATAACCTCGAAAAATAAATTCAGAAAGTAAGTCGAAGAGTAACGGCAGAAGTGCACAATCCTGTCTCACTGCCTGCGCAATATCTACATATCAATATCATTACCTTTAATTTCTCCAACTCTGTCGTATTTTGCTACCAATACAATTCAACAATCCGTTTATCTCTACATTTTAATTATTTTTTTATGTGAGATTGAAACGTTCCAAACCGCCATTTTGAACTATTTCAGAGGCGCCGGAGACTGAAAACCATGTTTTCAATCATGGGGATTTCTTTGAGCTGGAATCCCGTTGCTTCCTCATGTATGAACTGCCGTTTCTACTCTGAAGAACCGACGCAGACCAAGGCCAGAGCATGGAAACCTCCCACATCGTGAACAGGTGAATTTTCCTGATGAAGAACCAAAAAGTCGAATTAAGCTATATAATCTGTATATGCTTCTCATCAGCGACTCCTCAACTGGTGGAAAAGGTCCACGACCTTTTTTTAAAAAAAAAAAACATTGCCTTTCTTCCCATTTTGAATTTGTAACGATAGAAATAAATAAATAATGTTAACACAAAAACGTTTACATAAAACATATTATTTTAAATCCACTAACAGTGAGGTTTAATATTTTGAAGAATCCCTGGACAGCGAGCACAACGTTCCTGATGTACATAGACTTATCCTGGATATGCACTCCTGGACCTCTATTCGTTCTCAATTCATTTATAAATTCTTCATAAGGTTTTGTTAGAATCACACTTATCACTAAAAGGTGTTCACAAAGGCACACGTCACTTTCATTCAGACAAACGTTTTATGAGCACAAAATCAAACTTTACTCACAGTAAACCTATCTCGGTTGCTCCCAATCTAACTTTAATCGATAATGGATATTTAGTGTAGTTTAGTTATTTAGCAACCAAGTGTGACTGAGACTTTACACGCGATTTGATCGACAAGGATTTCACGGCTTTGAACTGAAACTTTGCTTTCATAAGTTACTCAAATAACGGGAAAAGTCGGATTTCTGAAGAAACATTCTTACAGCTAATGCAATAAAATATACAGTAGAACTCCAAATATCCACATCAATCGGAATTGGACACCATTTGGAAAGACAAAAACTGAATAATTAGATTAAAAAAAAAAAAACGGGTTTTTGAGTAATTACTGTATGTAGCTTGGAATTGGGAGAAAAAAGTTCAATTTTTATAGTTTTATATTTTTTTCTACCTTCTCAGCTAAGATCTTAGCTTCTTCACAAATAATTGGGTCATTCACGGACCAGAAATGGGTTTTCCCATAGAACGTTGTTGCAAAAGCCGCTTGAAAACTATATCTTTTAATTCTCGTTTTGTTGTTGTTACCTTCATTGATTTCCTTCAAGAACTTCCATCTTCATTTTCAAGCAATGCCACGAAGTTTAAAAGTGTGTGTATGCTGCTTTTAAGGTCTGAAATAGTTGATTGTCCAGAACTGTAGGCCTACATCTTAGCCAACTGATTACCCGAAACTCCTTTATCTGGTTGATATATAATTAGTTTATCCTCGACGATAAAACAACTCGTTTTCTTTTAGAAACCATGACGAACAACGGAACGATCCCAATTACAGACACACTGACTGACTAATCAAAACGAATAGTGACAGTCAGGCCGAGCACCTGGTGACGGACGACTAGCAACTATAGAGAACCTAAAGTAATAAAAGAACAATAGAACTCCAAATACCCGTATCAATCGGGATCGGACACCATTTGGATAGACAAAGCAAAAATAATTGGATTTTAAGTAGTTACTGTATGTAACTTTGAATTGGGAGAAAAAACTCCCATTTTTATAGTTTTTTCTACTTTCTGAGAAGAAATAAGATTTTAGCTCATTAACAAAGAACCGCACCAGAAATTGGGTTTCCCATAGAATGTTGTTGCAAAAACCGCTTGAAAACTACATCTTTAAATTCTTGATTTTTATGTTGCCTTCATTGATATCCTTGAAGAGCGTCCATGTTCACTTTCAAGTAGTGAAACGATGTTTAAAAGTGTAGGTTTGCTCCTTTTAATGTCTGAAATAGTTGATTGTGCAACACCGTGCATCTCAGCCAACTGCTTACCCGCAACTCCTTTATCTGATTGGTCTATGATTAGTTTATCCGCAACGATAAAACAACTCGTTTTCTTTTAGAAACCATGACGAACAACGGTACGGTCCCAATCAAAGACACACTAACTGACTAATCAAAACGAATAGTCACAGTCAGGCCGGGACGGGCCGGGCACCTGGTGACGGACGACAGGCAGCTATACAGAAGTGCACTGAGACGATGGAGTTCAAATAATCTATAATTAAAAGGTACTTAACTAAGTGAATACGTAATGGCTTACTTGCTGACGCGTTTCAAAACATTAGTTCCTTTTACAAAGCTAACCCTCTACTCTACTACTGTAGAGTAAAAAAAATTAAGGAACGAATGTTTTGAAACGCGTGAGCAAGTAAGCCATTACGTATTCACTAAGTACCTTTTAATTATAGTTTAATCAGTGAATTCAAGATGATTACATCAAGCAACGTTTATTCAAATAATGTTTGCGCGTCGCCTACACTAGCTTCGCGGAGGAGACATAATATTTAATTGGGTGATCGTAGTACATTTCCGACTTAATTTTGTTTTCTGGAAATCTGAAATCGGTTAAAAAAATCAACGATTCGGATAGTCGAAGTTCGGATAATTGGAGTTACGCTGTGATTGAACCTTTACAATTTACAAGCATGAATGCGCTAAATGACAGAAACTTTCGCCATGCCATGTAGGCGTAGGACAGTAATCTAGATGAGGCGGAAGATGATTAATCAGCCGCTTTAAAGTTCGAATAACAGCCAAACCTTGAGTTTAGACACCGGATGTGGAATAAGGTCAACTCTTTTGAATTAGGCCTCGATTGTGTCATTATGTATGTTAAAATGTCAACATATAAGGAAATAGAGCTAAATGGCAGATAATGTCAAGTGATTTACGCAAGTTTCTTGGCAATAAGGAAAACCAATCGAAATGCAAATACTGTAATTATTTTAAACACATATTTTTGTGAATATTTTTCTCGATCGAAAGCTGTTGTCTTCGCCATTGAAACACATACTGTTACACTAAAACATAAAGATTGTAGAGCGATTAAATACCAAAAATAAAAAGATAGTTGCAGAAGGTACTTCTCTATTACTTCGATAAAGAGAAAATCTACTTCGGAAAAGCTTCCTTTTACTGTTTTAAGCCTTACTAAAAGGTTTGTCCTACTTTTGTCAACGAAAGTTTTTTCACAAAAAAGATCCCCAAAAAGCCCCGACATTAAACCGCACAACTCATTTTTCACTCACAAATTTGTTGATCTCTGTATTCTACTCTCGAGGCAGCTGTGACGTCCTAGGGTTCAAGTTCAGTATTTTTAAGGCGTAACAATTTCTTTCGTTCGGTTCAACGTAGGCGCATCGGTTCGTGACCAGTCCGGGACTGTAAAGGTCATAACGTGGCGATGGTCATTTTTTGAAATAAAACTTCTGAAGAGCGCCTAAAAGGGTGAGCTATGGGTTATATTAATTGGAGAGTCGTTGTAACAGGGGGTGAAGTTCTTGAACGTTCAAAGATTTCTCGCAGGTTACATCTTTCTTTGTAAGGTTGTGGTCTATAAAATAGGCAATTAAAAGTTCCATTTAAAGATTATGTTATTTCATGCAAGCATTTAATGTGACTTCCTAAGCAAATTGGACCCTGTAGACGTATCTAAGCTTATTATTCATTGAGTACTCTTTAAATGTGGAATTGATTGAAATTGCGAACAAATTTAATTAACTCATCTTGCCGACTTCTGTTTAGTATTAAGATTGATGAAAAAAACCTATAGGCCTATATTTAATTCCGGAAGTGAATCGGTTCCCGTGATATTTCTCGAGCAAGGAACAAGATAAGGTAGCTTAATTAGATTCATTTTAAGGCTTGCGGGCTAAAGACGGTGGGAAAACTATCAGACGTGTCAAAAGGTACCTGGACTTCGTCTCACTGGCCTTGATAGAGCCAATGATTATCTAATGGAAATATCACTAAAGTGGGTTTATTAATAAGTAAGCACTATATGCTAGATCATGATTAATAAATATACCAGATGGTGACGCATCAGCTGATGTAAACAGCTTGTGTGAATTTGATTGTTTATTTAATTTTATTTTTATTGTTTAATAAAGATTGGAGCTAGTTATATTAATCAGAAATATTAATAAGTCTCGAGAAAGACTAATGTTAGCTATGTTTAAAAAAATCATCATACTTGGAAACAGCTACTGCCAAAAGCAAATGCCAAGCAGAATTTCTTCCAAGAACAAAACTAATAAGAACAGATAAAAACATACCTTTTTCATTCGTCAGGGCTCAATTTCCAGTAAGGGCTAACCTTTGCAATGTCAATAAACAAAGCTCAAGGGCAAACCATTGAAAAAATTGGTATCTATTTGGGAAACCTAGTACAGTAGAGCGTCGAAAATCTGATCGAATTGGGACTGGGGGGAGGGGGGTTCGGATTTCCGATTTGTTCGGATTTTCGAACATTACCTAGAAATTCCTAGTTACACTAAAAATGTTATGATAAATGAAAATAAGCACTTTATGTACTTACATATGTGCATAACTATTGTACTTTGGTTTAGTTGTATCTTTAAATAAAGAAGAACGCACTTATTTTACAAAAACAATTCACTAAATGTTTACAAATGTATGAATCTCTACACACAAAAATAAACACAACTGTACGACTTCACTAAAATATTTTATTTCAAAAACTTGCTGATTTTGGGTTGTGGGAGTTTGAAAACTCGTTTTCTGCCGGCCAAATCTTGCATTCCCTCAGTTATACGCGTAGAAAAAGTAACACGGTTACACTCATGGCGGGGACCACCATATAAATAAATACTGTATAAATAAACATGCAGTATTAATTATTTTTAAAATCTTTGGAGTCTTAACTCCCTTTTTGGGTTAGTTAAAATATTTATTTAAATGCCTCAAATCCCACTAGCAGACCTTTACCTTCTGTAAAGACGCGTAGGCGGGGAATTCCTCGCCGACTTAGAAGTTTTATAAAATACTCTCTAAATTAATAAAACCCTTCCAAATTTTTACGTTATCCTAAATCATGTCCATGTTGACAAATAAACTTATATTACAAGATATATACGTCACAAAATAAAACAATAATGTTTCAAACATAAAAGAATGACACCGTTACACGCATAGGCGTCGATTCTCCGTCAAAACCAACTCTAAACTGTCTTTGTTGGTTGTATATCGTCTTAAGATCAACTGAATCGGATTTTTCTGATGCGTGGTGGATAAAGGAAAGATTTCCTTGAGTTTCGCTCAAATATTACCGCACGTTTAGAAATATTATAAAATTAACAAAAAAAACTAAGCGGCGAGTGTTTTTTGGCGTTTCGGGTTATACGGATTTTTGACGTTTTGGATTTTTGACGTTCTGATTTTTGAAGCTCCACTGTATTTAATCAAGGACAATTATATGTAGCTTTTAGTAGAACAAGAGCGCCTTGATTTATTAAGATTAAAATAGAAAACCGAAGCACACAAGGGAAAAAAATGATGAAAATAGTTACACAAAAAACATTGCTTACCAAGAAATACTATTGTGATTCTAGCATAAAATGTATTGTTATTCGAATCAAATTATTCATATAATACTTAAACTATTGAAAAGTATTTAAGAGTGAATACTTCATTTCATTGTATTGTAATAAATAAGAAGTAGCAATTGCCGCTACAAGCCTCTAGTAGCATTTAATTTTCAAAATTTTACATTGGGTTGCGGACTATCTCCCAGTCGCCTCTGAATATTGAGCCAAACCTCTTTATCATTAGAGCTGGGCGAATGATGAATTCGGCAAAGTGACATATTTTAGCAAAAACCTTGAGGAAATCGATTATTCATTCCGCTGGAATGTGAGAGTTATTGAGTCGAGGAATTGTTTCTCAATCGTTTGTGTTTCCCTACAACTCGGCTGCGGGCAATGTTTTATTACCCTGTCCCCGGTTTTATTGCACTATTAACCTTAACAACATGTAGTAAAATATTTTAATTACAGACTACCATACAGGCAAAGCTATAACACTGTTAACAGTTATCGGATGTAAAGAATCGCATGTTGTCGAGGGACGTGCTGATAATGTGCACAGAGCAGAAATGGGAATCGAATGCTGAATATACTGTAGGGTATACTGATACATGTGCACAGTGCAAAAAGGGGAATCGAATGCTGAATATACTGTAGGATATACTGATACATGTGCACAGAGCAGAAAAGGGAATCGAATGCTGAATATACTGTAGGGTATACTGATACATGTGCACAGTGCAAAAAGGGGAATCGAATGCTGAATATACTGTAGGATATACTGATACATGTGCACAGTGCAAAAAGGGGAATCAAATGCTGAATATACTGTAGGGTATACTGATACATGTGCACAGAGCAGAAAAGGGAATCGAATGCTGAATATACTGTAGGATATACTGATACATGTGCACAGTGCAAAAAGGGGAATCAAATGCTGAATATACTGTAGGGTATACTGATACATGTACACAGAGCAGAAATGGGAATCGAATGCTGAATATACTGTAGGGTATACTGATACATGTGCACAGTGCAAAAAGGGGAATCGAATGCTGAATATACTGTAGGATATACTGATACATGTGCACAGAGCAGAAAAGGGAATCGAATGCTGAATATACTGTAGGGTATACTGATACATGTGCACAGTGCAAAAAGGGGAATCGAATGCTGAATATACTGTAGGATATACTGATACATGTGCACAGTGCAAAAAGGGGAATCAAATGCTGAATATACTGTAGGGTATACTGATACATGTGCACAGAGCAGAAAAGGGAATCGAATGCTGAATATACTGTAGGATATACTGATACATGTGCACAGTGCAGAAAAGGGAATCAAATGCTGAATATACTGTAGGGTATACTGATACATGTACACAGAGCAGAAATGGGAATCGAATGCTGAATATACTGTAGGGTATACTGATACATGTGCACAGTGCAAAAAGGGGAATCGAATGCTGAATATACTGTAGGATATACTGATACATGTGCACAGAGCAGAAAAGGGAATCGAATGCTGAATATACTGTAGGGTATACTGATACATGTGCACAGAGCAGAAAAGGGAATCGAATGCTGAATATACTGTAGGATATACTGATACATGTGCACAGTGCAAAAAGGGGAATCAAATGCTGAATATACTGTAGGGTATACTGATACATGTACACAGAGCAGAAAAGGGAATCAAATGCTGAATATACTGTAGGGTATACTGATACATGTACACAGAGCAGAAAAGGGAATCAAATGCTGAATATACTGTAGGGTATACTGATACATGTGCACAGAGCAGAAATGGGAATCGAATGCTGAATATACTGTAGGGTATACTGATACATGTACACAGAGCAGAAAAGGGAATCAAATGCTGAATATACTGTAGGGTATACTGATACATGTGCACAGAGCAGAAAAGGGAATCGAATGCTGAATATACTGTAGGATATACTGATACATGTGCACAGTGCAAAAAGGGGAATCAAATGCTGAATATACTGTAGGGTATACTGATACATGTACACAGAGCAGAAAAGGGAATCAAATGCTGAATATACTGTAGGATATACTGATACATGTACACAGAGCAGAAAAGGGAATCAAATGCTGAATATACTGTAGGGTATACTGATACATGTACACAGAGCAGAAAAGGGAATCAAATGCTGAATATACTGTAGGGTATACTGATACATGTGCACAGAGCAGAAATGGGAATCGAATGCTGAATATACTGTAGGGTATACTGATACATGTGCACAGAGCAGAAAAGGGAATCAAATGCTGAATATACTGTAGGATATACTGATACATGTGCACAGTGCAAAAAGGGGAATCGAATGCTGAATATACTGTAGGGTATACTGATACATGTACACAGAGCCAGGGCCGTATCTAGGTTTTCTGGCGCCCTAGGCGAAAAATCTCCTGGCGCCCCACGTAAGGCGAGGGGTTTTCAAAAATTTTCAACTTACACATATTACTCATTAAAAATTAAAACGACTCTATTTTTTAAATATATATTTATTCATACTCTTATTCATTCAAAAATCAAGTAATTATTCATAGAATACTAAAATATTTCATAAATACAAATTATTACAACTTAATTATAAAAATATTTTGAAAAAAATATTAAATATTACAGTACAACTTTACGAGCTTTGGATTCCGCAAAAGTTGTTATCACTGAATCAAAATCTACTTTTCGTGCAATTTCATTTTCTGTGTCATTGTTGATCTCAAATACGTTTTTATGAGTTTAAGTTTACTGAAACTCCTCTCACCACTAACAACAGTAATAGGGATGACGAGAAGAATTCTTAAAGCAATCCACAGATTGGTAAAAAGATTTTTCAAATCGAAAGCTTTAATTGTTCTCAGCACTTTTATCGGGTGTATCGAATCAGTCTTTTCCTGGACTTGAATATTTGCAGGTTCACTCAAAATAACTTTCATATGTCCAATTTCCTCATAGAGTTCAATGCCATTTATATCTGAGACCTCTCCTACTGTCAAATGATTTTGTAAATTTATGCAACATTTTTTAAGGGTTTCATTGTTGGGTAATGTTTGCAAATTATACAAAAACCCACACATATGCAGGGAATAAATAAACCAGATTCTGTCACTAAGGACTAAAGTCGACTTACGCGATCAACGGTAAAAAAGTTTGCCTTGCACTCTAAATTTCATCAAGCGAATTCACTCGTATTCGGGTGAGGCACATTTTGACTCGAGCTTTGAGTTAAAATTTACTTGTGTTCGAATGAATGTTACACGAAGACAAGTGAATTTCACTTAAAGGCAAGTGAGCCTTTAACTCGAAGCTCGAGTCAAAGTATCCGAATACGAGTCAAAACCCACTCGCCTTAGAATGAATTTCGATGGAATTTAGAGTGTACGCTATAATCTACTGTTATGTTCAAGCAGCCGAATCTCCATACACCTAAGCGATGCCCTTAAAATCCCTCATGGTACTAAAAAGCATCGTCCAGCAAAAAATTTTAAATTAAAATGTACAAGTGTCCGGCTTCGCCTAGGCGGTCGCCTAGTTCGCCTTACCCTAAATACGGCCCTGCTCAGAGCAAAAAGGGGAATCGAATGCTGAATATACTGTAGGGTGTATCGATACATGTACACAGAGCAAGAAGGGGAATCGAATGCTGAATATACTGTAGGGTGTATCGATACATGTACACAGAGCAAAAAGGGGAATCGAATGCTGAATATACTGTAGGGTGTATCGATACATGTACACAGAGCAAAAAGGGGAATCGAATGCTGAATATACTGTAGGGTGTATCGATACATGTACACAGAGCAAAAAGGGGAATCGAATGCTGAATATACTGTAGGGTGTATCGATACATGTACACAGAGCAAAAAGGGGAATCGAATGCTGAATATACTGTAGGGTGTATCGATACATGTACACAGAGCAAAAAGGGGAATCGAATGCTGAATATACTGTAGGGTGTATCGATACATGTACACAGAGCAAAAAGGGGAATCGAATGCTGAATATACTGTAGGGTGTATCGATACATGTACACAGAGCAAAAAGGGGAATCGAATGCTGAATATACTGTAGGGTGTATCGATACATGTACACAGAGCAAAAAGGGGAATCGAATGCTGAATATACTGTAGGGTGTATCGATACATGTACACAGAGCAAAAAGGGGAATCGAATGCTGAATATACTGTAGGGTATACTGATACATGTGCACAGAGCAGAAAGGGGAATCGAATGCTGAATATACTGTAGGGTGTATCGATACATGTGCACACAGCAAAAAGGGGAATCGAATGCTGAATATACTGTAGGGTGTATCGATACATGTGCACAGAGCAGAAAGGGGAATCGAATGCTGAATATACTGTAGGGTGTATCGATACATGTACACAGAGCAAAAAGGGGAATCGAATGCTGAATATACTGTAGGGTGTATCGATACATGTACACAGAGCAGAAAGGGGAATCGAATGCTGAATATACTGTAGGGTGTATCGATACATGTGCACAGAGCAGAAAGGGGAATCGAATGCTGAATATACTGTAGGGTATACTGATATATGTGCACAGAGTAAAAAGGGGAATCGAATGCTGAATATACTGTACGGTATTCTGATACATGTGCACAGAGCAAAAATGGGAATCGAATGCTGAATATACTGTATGGTATAGCCTACTGATACAAACTGGTTTGCATTAAAACTACCTCTTAAAAATATTGCATGTATGTATAAAATGAATTAGCTTTCATTAATACGGTACTGCTGCACGTCCATCTTGGTATTTTAGATTTTTGACCTCAGATTTCCTGTACATGAGTGCATAGGTGTTTAAAAGCTTTCATAATGAGATGGCATATTGATAATGTCGCACGGGTATTTTCGTAGATAAGCGCTATTCTTATCTGTCACGCATTTCAAGCTCTGACATTTTACTGACTCTCCAAAGATAAGTCACACATTCGCCGACTGCTTGTATTATATATGTAACTAACTGTACCCTGCCACACTTTGTTGCGCCTCATTGTGGATGCACGTATGGAAAATGAGGAACAAAACAAGGCATACGTTTCATACAAGTTTAATTTTGCAATACCTCAGAGGCGGAGACAACACAGAGTTAAGGCTATGCCATTTTTTTTTATCGAATCGTTGCCAGAATCCATCTGATAAGAAATGTTTTCCCAGTTTCTCTTGGCAAAACACAGAAGGGTGATGCCGAATGGAGCCCACGGTCTGTTAAGGTCGTAAAAACGACGGTTGAATTGGGCCCATGGTCAGTTCGGAGGAAGTATTGAATTGGGCTCATACCTCTGCAATCATGACCTACAAACAAAATCCACCTTAGCTTTAAATACATTCAAACATCTAAAATAGATGTTTGGTTACGGTCAGATGGTGGTCAAACATATATTTTAGACGATTGAAATATCTCCTTTTTATAACAATATAAATAGTTGTGTAATAATACTTTATGTTATATGTGCACAAAATGATAAAACCCCTTGGCCACACCATTGCCAGAGGGGCATTGGAACGTTTCAGCACGTTACCGTTATAGGGTTAACAAAAACGGACACGTAATGGAATGCTCGCTTGACCTGGCGAGCTCTACGTTATTGTGTAGGATTATTCGTAAGTTTAAATAATAATTAGAACATGAAAGTACAGTATTTTTAATGAATGTTACATTTCTTTATGTTTTAGTAAAGTTTTATTGTATTTATTTGCTTCCATTATGTTTTAGTTTTTTATTCTATCGTGCATTAAAATAAAAACGAATGTCTGATCACTTAACAAAACTTATGTTGCCCGACTGACCAGAGGCCCCATTCAACCCCGACCCTTTGAGGATTGACGGTAATCCGCCTAGAGATGTTTTGACCGTGGGCCCAGTTCCACCGTGTCCACACAGAAGTCCCACCTCCCACTCTATCATTTATAATTTGCATTATGCGATCTTAAATGCCCTTATGGTCACACGTTAATTTAGGAATGCTTGGTTGGAGATATGATTAGAGATCACTGGTATTATAACTCTGTTCATGGCGGAAATCACATCAAATGAAGCATTCACAGCTCGGATGGTTGCTGCCATTCCCAAATAGGATTTGGAGAACGGCGCAGCTCGATCACGAGATAATCGCACAAAAGCACCTCAATTGAAGTGAATATTTAATTCAAATTGTTAATAATCTCAAAGGGATGGAAGTGAATATGTTTGTTTTTGTTTATAAACGGTTTAATTAGATACAAGTAATATTTCACATGTGAGCGGTTGTCGTTAGGTAGAATGTTGCGTGTTGCTCTAGCTTGCTGCAGATGCCCGTTAAAAAAGCTTTTTCCTCGCGGCCGTGGGTTTGTTACCGACGCGAAAAATACACAAAAATAATCTTTGAAGCAGTTTGTACCTCGTGCCAAAATAATTGCTGCATACATTTTTGAGTTTTTGTAGCGTACACAAACCAACTTAACATTTTTATATATAAAGATGAACGGCGTTAACTCATTAGTAAGTGGTTCTTATGTACAGAAACTCCAATTCGAGTCTTAGCATCTGTGTTTGCGTTTTGTTTCCGTCTATGATAGAAATTACATTATTATTACTGCATTGAAATCCAATATTTCCCTGACGATGCGATTACCTCTCCCATTTCTCTTACAACCAATTAAAAGCAGTTTTAAAGATCAGCCAGTATGACTATGGTGGGTTGAGGTGGGGACATAAAACCTCTGGTAAAGATATAGTGGTTGACATAGTATCTCGCGGTACAGTCGAGTAATTGTATTGACCTACTCTCTAATCAGTCTACTGATTTCACTCCTTTTTAAGAAGATGGATAAAATTAGATATGACTAAGGGAAGGACATAATAATCCCCTATAATTAGAACAGGGGAAACTATGGTGTCGCAGAGGATCGCTTACCTGAGGTAGACGTACCCTCTATCGGGGTTCTAAAGAAATGACGACCTGTTCACTTTCTTCTGAGCAGGATAAGAAAGAATAGATTGAATTTGCCAAAACTAAAGCAAGGGCAAATAGATTCCCTGATGTAGGGAGAATAAAATACTATGGCATGGCGTGCGGAGAATCGCTGATCTACACTGATTAACTGACCTGCTCTCTATTGGGATAAAAAGATTTTACCCGTTACTCTTGGAGGAAAGGATAGGTATTTGTAAATAGCATTAAACCGGACTTAGGATAGGACCTAGAAATCCTAATCATTAATTCCTAAAGATGGTGTTATGAATAGGGGAAATTGTAGTAGGCCTATTGCTTGAAAAGATCACGTACCTGAGCTTGGCCTGTTCTCAATCAAAGTCATAAAGTCTAACCGTTACACCCCCTTGTAAATAAAGTGCTAATGACGCGAATGAGTAGAGAAATGAAAATCCCGTGGTACTAGAAATGGTGGAAAATTATGGTATGGCGTAAGCTGGGTCAAGTCATTGAAGTGGAATGCTCTCGATCGGGATGAAGATAGAATTGCCCACTACCTGGTCTCACATGGGACTGGAGCTGTAACAAGTAGAACTATCTCCTTATGAATTTAATTCGCACACGTAGAACCTTCCACAAGTATTCTTCACATGTATCCAACGCAGTAGCTCGGATCAATACGGACGTTTCCAAACATACCGTGACCCGAATACTTGCCAACAAAAGCTCTGACGGCACGTCACAATGGAATGACTTTCTTTTTATCTTCTCGTGTTTTAATAACAATCCACAGGCGCGGTGGCCGGTTGTCTCTCCATTTGCATATTTTCACCATTTAGCTTTGCGCAACGAGGATTTATCTATCGCGCTGTTGCTTTGACGGACGTTCTGTGATTGCGAATACAAATATCCCATTTACTTCATGTTCTGCCCGAGGCATTGAAAAATACCGGATATTCGCTGTAAATAACATAAATTCCATTCAGTTTATGTTTCCTTTCATAAAACAACAGCGAAAGGAATAGTATTGTGCAATTCTCATGGACATGAATCGGGTTTAATTTCTTTTATCGTTTTATTATCTCTGTAACCCAAACGTTATATTTTTTTATTGGCCATTACTTAATGAAGAATAAATTTACTTCGATTTTTTTGGTTTTCGAAGCTTTTTAAAAATACTAAACAAGATAAAAACTATTTTTAATATTGCAAAACATAAAATTAAAATTTGAAAGAAAAACAAATATAACCTCAACGTGCTCGTCAAAATAACTAAAGGTCTTTAATAAAACAGAGATTGTATTTTATACAATAAATTACAGTTATTTTACGGTGGCACGAAAAATGCGTACAAACCAAATTTCAGTTGTCAATCCAGGCAATCTACCCCTAAACTATTTCCTAATAACTTTCAAAGTTTTGGATTCTCCCAATCAAAATGGGTCAAAAAAGGGTCTCCACATTGTCAGTGGTCACTTTGCTTTTAGCTGTCGCGGTGATAAGCTATATTTAATCGAAAGATACTTATCAAAAGAGGTTGAAACTTCGACTCCTATGCACATGAGACTAGAAAAAAAAGAAAAACAAAGTATATTAAGTCGGACGAAATATAAAAAAAAAATAACAAAAATACCTAGAAAGTGGAAACTAATGTCTTGTTTAAGATCTCATTCCTAAATCCAAAAAATGGATTAGATTAGACCCAAGAAATCATATGGTAAAATCAAATAAATTGGTCAAGTAATATAGATTAAAATGAAAAAATTCTGTAAAATGCAACAAAAAATTTTTTTAAATTGAAAATATAAAACAACTACAAAATTACCGAGGCTACAACCTGGTTTTAAACACGCCATCTCTATCATTGTGCCTAGAAAAGTGTGATGGAAATCACGTATAATAAATTACGTTTTAAAGGACCTCAAGTCGCGAGAAACTAAGCGACACCTATGTTTAGCTAAGAGGTAAACTCATTTATATAGATGAATGATTTTAAAAGATCCGTGTTCGCTTAAACGTTATACGCAATTTTCGCCTGTCACAATGTTCTGACGTCATAGCTTACCCTCGTCATCTGTCAAAATTTGATCCTGTACGCATCTTTCGCAGTATTCCTGGTGTACACATATTTCGTTATATGCATCTTTCGTGTATTCTATTTTACAAATTAGGTACAGACTTCGATTAAAATAGATTTGTACAAAAATTACATGCTGATAACGGTAACAGTGAATTGAGGAACCGGTTATTTCACGTTGAAATTATTATTGTCTTTTTATGATTAAATTTACCATAATGTCTGGTATTTTCAATATTGTTAGGTTAAACATATTAATTTTATGATAGAAACTAATAATACAAAAAACGATACTTGAAAATGTTCATAACTAAGCAGAAATATGATTTAATTTCAGGCGTAATACTACATCTACGCCAACGGTTTCATTCAAGAATTGTTTAGTTGACGTTAGTAAACTTAACGATATTTTGTATAGGCATTTATCCTAACCTGATACTTAATAGTCGTATATATACATAGTATAACATAGTGCGGTAATCCCTAAAAAATTACTTGGTTAAAGAATGATTGATGTTGAAGTTATGTTTCTATGACGAAAATTAATGTTAATAATAACAGCTGTTTATGGTTTAAAAAGTTTCATCTTGTTTAGAGTGTATTATCCAGTTACAAAGTGAAAACGAAAGAAAAATGAAGTATTATCGTTTCTTGTTTACCGATTTTATAACATTTAATAACAATAAATAATAACCAGTAACATTTTTTTGCTATGTTTATTACTATACGCTTTAATTTCTAGCAATAACACAGCCACTGCCCTCTAGAATTGCAAAACTTCCATTGCTGTCAAAGTCTAATTTATTGTCATGACGTTACAGTTTTTGTAATTATTATCTTTAAAGTAAGGATAATTGTTGACTGTAAGGCTAGATGAATTTCAAAACTCGTCGTGTGGTAAACATGATTAAGGGTGAACTCAGAACAAACAAGACCGATGCAGAGGTTGGCGTCAAGTTTACTCCGTTAAGGTGGGATCCATTGAGTCATCTTTTCGCTAGAGACGAAAGGAAATGCCACACTTACAGAAGCCAACTCTTGTAGATGCCAACTGTATCATTTTTAATACATTTTAAATAATTACCTCAAACATAACCTATAACAAGAGTCGCTACACTTTTGTAATATTTCCTGGTCCATTTACATTAGAGAATCGCCAAACAGGTTAAAGCAGACACTAATGAATTACAGAATTAGAATGTACTTTGCCTGTTTACATTATTACAGTGCAAACACAGATATGGCCGTGTTCAACTTGATGTGTTATTTCATGTCACAACACACTGCACAAATTTATGTGGGTCGCTAATGTCATTACAGTTGGGGCAAAACGTTTGACATAAACCTGTTGTAAAGTTTAATTCTGCTTTCACTTTGAATGTATGCTCATGACTTCTTGTAACTAGGTTACATTTTAAATTAATTTCGTTTCAAACAGACTAAATGCCCTGCTTTCGTTGTTGGCGTCAACTTGATGTGACCGTTAATAGGTTATTTTCCGAACACATGTCGTCTAGCTCTTAGTCACGTAAACTCAGTTTTTATGTTCTACTTTATTATTTAAATCTCATTCAATATTACCCGTATACTTGTACTGTATTGTTGTCATGAGGTGACCATTAATAGGTTATTTTACAAAACATGTCGTCTAGGTCTTAGTCACGTAAACTCAGCTTTTATGTTCTACTTTATTATTTAAATCTCATTCAATATTACCCGTATACTTGTACTGTATTGTTGTCATGAAGTGACCATTAATAGGTTATTTTACAAAACATGTCGTCTAGCTCTTAGTCACGTAAACTCAGCTTTTATGTTCTACTTTATTATTTAAATCTCATTAAATATTACCCGTATACTTGTCCTGTATTGCCGTCATGAGGTGACCATTAATAGGTTATTTTATAAACACATATCTATCTCTTGGTCACGTAAACTCTGCTATTCAATTCTGCTTTACTATTTAAATTTTATTCAATATTATCTGTAGTTGTAGACTACTATATTGTTGTCGTTGTCATGATCCATAATAAGCTATTTTAATCATTCTTTGTACAGATTATTTTACGGAATCTTCACATGTCGTCTAGCTGTTGGTCACGTAAAGTCAATCGTTTTGATTTGCTTTATTATATAACTATTTATCCAATATTCCCTATACCTGACTGTTTTGTTGTCATCGTGAAGTGGCCAGCTTAATTTTACGAAAACATGTCGTCTAGCTGTTGGTCACGTAAACTTAACCGTTCTATTCTGTTTTATTATTTAAATATTATTAAATATTCCCTGTAGTTTTACTATATTGTTGTCGTCATCATGATTTATAATATGTTATTATAATGTTTACGTTAATACGTTATTTTACGGAATCGTCTAGCTCATGGTCACGTAAACTTAACCGATTCATTCTAATTTATTATACAAATCTTATTCGATATTCTCTGAATTGTACTAATACTCGTATTGTTCGTCTCAACATGTTGGTTCCGTTAAGAGATTTTTTTACAAAGAAATATAACAAATATCTTGGTTACGTAAACTTAAACCTTTTCTTCTGCTTTATTTTATAAGTTTTATTGAATATTTTCTGCATTGTAGACGTTATACAATGCTTGGGTCATCATCACGTGACCTTTATAATAGATTATTTTACAAAGTCATCGCAGATATAATACGTTAATTAAATTGTTTTAGTTTATCAAAGTTTAATTTCTTTCTATAAATGAACTAAGACAAATTTAGATTTTTAATTTCTCTCTAAAATTTCTGCATTCCACTCTAGTACAGGCGTCTTTACATTTTACTGTTATTTGGTAGTTTTTATGCAGACGTATTTGAAAGGTGTGTGGTATTTCAGTTGAATAGTTTGCGTAGCCACAAATCTCTAATTCTCTATAATTTTGTACTCTATTATTATTTGAACACTCGTACTGTAACAATACATTGTTTTGGCAGGAGTATGATACTACCTGCCTTCCATTTCCTAGCACTTTATTTTCCACAAATTCCAATGGAAAACGTAATTAATGTAAAAGATAAGGCAGAGCCTTGACCGATGCATCAACGTGCTTAGGGCTTGACCGACGCGAGGTTGTAACGCCATTATGTCTTCTTACGTTCTCTCTAAACGTATAAAACTAACCGTTACAAGGCTGTATATCTTAGCTGTTACTTATAAATAACGTTACCTCCATAAGGCAAACAATTCGATGTAATCACAGTAATTACTTAGGGCGTAATGAACGATATTTCAGAAAATATCTTGTTGGCCGCCATCTTACTACGATTCGTACTACCTTAACACAGTTTTGCAGTAATAATATTGCGTGCTCGTTTTTATTGGTGGCCGTATTTAGTGTTTCCGTGATGTTCGAAAACAATTCCAGAAAGGTATGTTTTACTTAAACTATAAATATATTACGATTTGAAAGAACTTGACAGTTTTACAAAATTTAATTTAATACCAGTTATAGCAATGTCGCATTTCCTCTTTGGGGTAATCAATGGGAACTTTCGATGTACTCGATATGACAAGGCTGAGGCCGACAGAAACTTAGAATTCTCAACAGATTTATGTAGAGTCTAAATATTTCGATTCGTTTTTTCTGTTCAGCTTCATTAATTTCTGCCTGTCCTAATGATGTCATAATTCCTTTTTGTCCTAGGGAAAATATCCATCAATCGGAACTTTCTATGTAGGTCTACTCGATATCACAAGGCTGAGGCCGACAGAAACTTGGCATTCTCAACAGATTTATGCAGAGCCTAGAAGAAACGTAAAAAATATCGATTACTTTCAACTGTTGAGCTTCGCAAGTGTCTGGCAGCGCTACTAATGTCATATTTGTTCTTTGTAACCTGTAACGGAGAATCTCTATCATTGGTATTCTTTATGTACTCGATGAGACAAAGCTGATACCAATAGTTTGAGATATATAGAGCGTTACAAAGAGAATATTCCAGTAGTTGTTGTTATACACTAAATATTGTATAGCCAGCACTAGGTGCGGTGATCGGTAGACTGAAGTCCTTGAATATTGCTATCTAATCCTGACTTTATAATCTGGCTCGGAAAATCTCGCCTAAAGTATCGCCGCACCATCCAGATGCTATACGATTCTTAGATCATCTTTCCGCGAACCACCTATAATTATAACTGCTTTCTGTGGTGCGTGACGTTATTTGGAGGGCTGCAATCAGTGGAGGGGAAGTTTAACGAGACCCCATGGTGTTGCAACCAATCACAGAGATTACTCTGGAAGGAGATTTACTATTGGCCGATCAGTCGGCAAAAAACGTTTTCTTGTAGATAACAACAGAGTGGCAGTGATATACGCACTGTAGCCTGCATTAATTTAGTAAATCCAGATCCCTAACGCTGGTCTAGTCCCCTACACTTGTGCGACCGTCTTGAACAGCTTGTAAGATGTACTAAAAGGTAGTGTCACAGTGCAACACGTAAACACGTCGGATGCAGATGAACAATTTGATTGAATCGTTGCAGAAATAAATGTATTTAGTTGTTTCCTTATAGATTTTTCCTAACTATAGATGCAGTTCACATCCTGCCAAATAGGCTTGATTTAAAGATATCACGCACCTGGTTTCGTCAACAACTAAGACCTTCTTCATTTCCTTCTCATAGTATTCCGGACTGTATTATTTGTATTATTAGTGAATAGACAGCAACTCTCTTCACCTCTGATGAAAGCAGAGGATTCCGGATGTAAACGTAAAAAAACCAAACCCCCAGCGGGACAAATAGTTAAGTGGTATATTTTGTTTTCGTCACGTGACTACCCCTTTCTTCCCAACTTACTTCATGCGAAATATTCACATCTTACACTTTATAATCTTCTTTAAAATTACATATTATTCGCGTCCATATCAACCACATAATATTTGCGTTCATATCACCACATTATTCGCGTCCATATCACCACATTATTCGCGCCCATATCACCACTTATTATTCGCGTCTATATCACCACATATTATTCGCGTCCATATCATCACAACCACATATTATTTGCGTCCATATCAACACTGATTTTTTTACTGGTCGCTATAATGTAATAATAATGTTTTTGTTTCTAGGATTGATGACGAGGGATGTTACGTACGTGTAAAATAACTAAAGGAAGGACTACCAGAACAGAGTCATGAGTTGGTATTACAGGCACAACAGTCCGACTGTGCTGGTCTCTGGAACTCCAGACTGACCATCAAAAACATCAGTTGTACCAGGTAAGATCATTCCACTGAATACTAGCACAATTAAGGACATTTTGGCTTAGGTACTACAGAAACCTACAACTTTGGTTGGAGAGTATTATCTATGACAATATTTAAAGCCTCTTGTTAAGTGTTTTAATCTGCTGCTAAAAGATAAATTCTCGTACATGTGTAAACAGTGTTTCGCCACACGTGTATACGCTGTGACGACATTCAGAGTTAACTTTCTGTAAATTTCGAAAATTTTATTCTAAATGAGAATAACCTGCAAATTTATAACAGTATAAAAACAAACGATTCATAATGTAATTGGCAAAATAAACTGTAAGACACGGTATAAAAAATATGTGTCTGTCCTTCACACACATTCTAACTGTAAAAGTCTAAGGTTACAATCGTGTAAGTCGTTAAGAAGTCGACAAGGACGTAACATAACCTTAAAATAATCTTTAATACTTAAATTTCCTTAGATGTTTATTGTATATTCGTACGCCTTATGGAAAAGGCATAAAACGCATTCAGTATAGAATGAAACAAAATCTGTTTATAAATATAAAAGTTTACAGATTTTAAACTATTTATAAGCTTTTAAATTAAAATTTTATCAAATAGGTTATAAAAAATATAGTTTAAGTCATTAAAAAGTCAGTGTGCTAGATAAAGTACAAGGTCTACTGACCTATTTACCGTTAACGTATAAATAAATAACATAATTTGGTAGTTACGTATTATACGGAGGGCACTATTATATCGCGCGCTACGGTGGTTAGGTTAGGTTATCATAAATATGTTACTACTACTTTCCTGTTACATTACGAATCGGATGTGGGGAAGTGCTAAATAGAGGAACAAGAAGCATCGAGGTCCCACCGGAATATATATGTGGCGATTGGGAGTGACCGCGACTGGCGGCGATGCGTTTAAATCAATTTTAACTAACAAGGCTTCTTTTTGGGAGGCAGAAAACAAGAACTTATCGTCATAATAATAAATAATTTCCTCAGTAAGTCAAGTAAAGTCTGTCCTGTATAAATATTTAGTGTTCTTACTTCCCTTGCAAAATAAGCACTAAAGATAGTGGCCTCCGTATAATACGTAAGTAGGGCTACTCATAAGTTTCCTTAGAGATACAGTTTAACTTACTGCTAATATACAATAACCTAACTGAATGTAATATAATACATACATAATGTAAGCTAACCTATGAGAAATAAGCGTAACTATGAAATCATACTTTATCAAGTATTTTAATCAAATATATGAGATTTCTGTATATAATTAAGGTGCTCGGTAAAGTAAAAATAAATCTCGGTAAAGTCAAAGAACAATGTTTCAGTAGAGCCAGTTTATGTTGTACAAATTTACGGTTATTCAATCGCACTGCATACAATTCTTATCATAATATTGTAACTGTTACTAAACTAAATATTTATTAATATATAAAGATTTTCTGGAGTTAAAGTGTTGACATGTGTTATTTTGGAAATTATCTGACTTTTCCCCACACCAGATCTAAGAAATTGCACATGAAGAGGATTTAAATATAACCTCGAAGTAACCTCTAAATGTAGGCACAACCAGTAGTTATCATTGAGGCATTTAGAATTTAAGAAAAATTTATGAATGTAAATATCGGTAACAAGATTCCACAATGAGCAGTGTTAATTAGTAATTTCATGTTACTTTTGGGTTTACCCCTTTACATTCCTTTCTATCAGAGTGATTTATACTTTTCTTTCTTTGCAATCTTATATCCACTACGAAAAGTGCACACATTTTTAATTTTCCAACTTTAATGTCTTTCCATGCACTTTACCGCTGGTAGAGCCATAAAGTTTTATGGTAGACCGACCACCGGAACGGTTCACCTTATATCACCAGTAGTAAAGATTGATATATCTGTATCAGACTTAGCAGGAACTATACTGATAAAACTGTAGCAACAGCGCAGTTCTTTACACACTGCGTTTTGATTGGTCCTCCGTCCTTGAATAGCCCATAACAAGTTTTACTATTTAGGGTGCTGATGAAAGCAAAATTAGGTCTAGATAGCTCGAAATAAGAATATCTAATTGCCCTTTTCATTACGGGACCCAACGACCCATAACGAGCACAAATACGCGAGGAAATAAATTTAACTGTTTTAAAGAATGTTTTGCTATATGTAACGTCTGCCAGGTGCAAGTATACTCTGGGGATTTTATTACAGTATCTCCTTGACGCATACTTCGCCGAGATGAGAAGTAAACGAGGACCGACCGAGGGGGGTTACTAATCCAAAGAATTCGATTTTAACCCACAAAACTCGAGGTTGAGTTTTAGATCATCAGATAGTTCAGAATAGTAAGCTGATTGGGCAAGAGGTGTGCATTAATTTAAATAATTTTATTTTAATTATGTTAATTGTTATATCAACAAGACTGCCGTTGTAAGGTTTGTGCCGTGTGTTTAATCACGCCACGCAGCGCACCGATGCCCAACACTTTGGTAATTATGTTTTACACACGCCATAGAGAGTTCACTATTATTATTATTACTAAAACTCGGAGGGACCTTATCGGTGTAGAGCACTTAGCTGCAGCCTTTGTACTCTCTTCCCATCCCTACCACAGGGCTAGCTTAGTGGATACCTACCTCTTTGCAGAAATCAAGTACCCACCTTATGCTAAATCTTCTGATATCCTCTGGTGTATATACCTGGTAGCCAAACCACTTTCTCCTTGCAGCTCCCAAAGCAGGGCACTCACAGAGTACATGAATTGGGCTCTCCTCTTGGTCCTCGTCGCATCCCTTGCACACAGGGCACCTAGATTTTCCAATTTTGTATTCGAACCCCTTCAGATTCCCATGGCCTGTGACCAGTTCTACAGTAGCTCTGAGTTGAGGTGCACTTAAGGAGAGTAGTTCTTTGCCCCACAAATCTCCTGAGTAACCCCACAGTACCTTGGATTTGTTACACCCCAAGGTTGCATTCCATTCTTGCCTGCACAACCTGTCTATATGTGCCGTGATCCTCTTGCGCCCCTCCTGAGGCGGCATGCCCACTGCCCTCAGCAACGGTCCTTGAGTTATATACCCTTGTTTTGATAAGGCGTCAGCTCTTTCATTCCCTATCCAGCCAGAATGTCCTGGAATCCAGGTTAGGTTGAGCGAATTATACTTACCCAGCTCTGCTAGAGAAGCTATAGCCTCAGCCACCAGCCTAGAGCTGGTACTAGTCTTACGTAAAGCCTTTAGAGCTGTCTGACTGTCCGAGCAAATCCAGATGGCCTTGCCCCTTTTGCCAGACCCCATTATTTCCTCAGCACATAGTTTGATCGCGAGCACCTCCTCCTGGAAAACAGAGTTGTAGTCTTCCAGGCGATGGCAAAATCTGTCTTGGTGTCTCGGTCCACTAAATCCTGCTCTCACTACTTCCTTCATCTTGGACCCATCGGTAAACCAGATTTCAAGTTTCAAACCTCGAGGTTCAGTGGTAGATCATGAGAAAGTTCAGAATTTTAAGATGATTAGGCAAGAGTTGTACATTAATTTAGATAATTTTATTTTAATTATGTTGATTGTTATATCAACAAGACTGCCGTTGTTAGGTTTGCGCCGTGTGTTTAGTCACGGCGCGCAGCGCACCGATACCTAACACTTTGGTAATTATGTTTTGGGGACCAGGTAGCTAATCCGTTATACGCCATAGAGAGTTCACTAGCGAATAATCTTTATTTTTACGCCTATGAATAGACTAGCTAGAGCTAGACACTGGTCATATAAACACTATTTCTATTGACGCACAGTACGTTTACTTCATTCATATAAGGTATTGGAATACATAATAATTAATCACTTTTACGTTAAATTACGACTATCCGAACTTTAAATTTTGTAAATTTGTAATAACTTACTGAGACAGAACGTTTTCGATCTCTCTGTGGCGATCTTCATCAGTATCTAAATTTTCTGCTTGGAGTTGTTAGGTCAAGCGGTGACGGTTTTAAAGGCAGGTATTCGATAGTGTCAAAGAGTATGTGTGATTTGTATTGGTAAGAGACATAATAATTGTATTAGGAAAACTGAACCCTAATTTTATAAGGTCATTGATTTTATCGACTTCCTAACATCTTACATATAGATTTTAACCTTATTTCTTACGATAAGAATTTATTATGTAACCTCGACCCATATCAACTTTAAAAAATATTTTTTGTATGGATTAGTAGTAAAAATAATTTAATTATTCTTTTGATACCTAACAAATCTTATATTTATATAAAAACTCTAAAAATGTAGTACCGTAAAATATTATAAAAACAAAAATATTCTAATTTTACTTTTGGCTGATGAAAAAACAACTTTAATAAAACAGGGTAATCAGCCTTGACTGTTGGCTTATTAATTTATAACACAATATAAGCATGTGCCAGCACGTGTTGATAGAGCAGGCATCTAGTTATAACTGTGTTTTGTTTTCTTCTAGGAGCAAAACATTTACACTTGTGTGTAACCTTATTTTTGCAATTCGTTATATTAGTTCCATCTCTCATTATATATATCTTGTTCAAATTTTTAATCGTTAACAAAATAATTTGTATTCATCCAATCACGTTCATATACATTTTTTAAAACTTGTAGTGGATGACACTTGATGATAATAGAGATATTTCAAATATTAATTGATTAATTGAATTTAAAGATTTAATTTTATTTTCATGTGGGAGAAAACATTTCACAAAAAGGGGCAAGGCATACAATGTAGTTATTTCTTCCATTTGGCCTTAAATAAGTGATAAAATGGGATTTTATAAAACAGCTGATTTTTTATTACAGGATATGTGCTAGATCATCTGTTATAACTCATGGGTTATGTTAATTAATTGCAATTATTTAATAAAGTAACTAAAATATGTTTTTTTTTTTTTTTTGTTTGACCTAGGTAGGAATTGACTTAAGTTTTTTTTAATTACTTGTTTTTAAGATGGAACGCCATATGGTGCTAGGTGTAAAAAACTTTGCATGGAAGAGAATCGGTATTATGTGACGTCATAACGTCCAACCGTATTACGAAACAATGAGAAAATCCGAACTGTTCCGAAGTTTTCCTCTGTTGTTGACACTTTATATGAAACTTCATTTTGTTCCACTTCTGACATTTCGAGAACGCCTCCAGGCGTAAACGGAGGTTTAAACTAACCTTAAAAGCACGTAAAACCTGCGTCAGCTATTCAGCTCTGGAAATAACGCAAGTAGAAATGTACAATTCATAAATCTGAGAGGTTAAATATTTGAAGGTAGGAAAGTCAAGTTTTAAAGCTTTCAAGATAAATAGAGAAAAATAAAAATGTATTGCTTGAAAATTATTAAAAACAAACTAGTAAAAAAACAAGCAAGACTAATATATATCTAATTTATGAAAACCAGAAATAATTTTTTTTTAACTTAAATAAATAAATAAAAATAAAACTTAGGTTAGGTTTATAACTATTTCACAAAAAATTATATTATTCAATGCCTAGTCTAACACACATTTTAATTATGCTCTATATATGGAATTGAACTTTAGTGGGGAGGGGGTATGTACCCCATTCTCTCATTTACGCGAGTTATACTACGGTGCCATTTTAAAGGTTCTATATAATCCGTTGCAAGCCCAAGCTATAGTTAACCAAAACAAAAAAAAATCTTAAGTGAAAAATAAACACTATTTAAAGATGTACCAGGTACTATGAGTGGAATAAATACGGTGGTATAACTAGTAGCGCAACCAGAAATGAGTCTCTGGGGGGGGGGGGTGTAACAAGAGAATGGGTTTGGGAAAACTGAGGGGTCTTGAAACTAAATTATACTCCCAAAACAAAGTTGTAAAAAATGTTATTTTATGCCCACTCATACGCTAAAATTAGACACACAAGTTGAAAATGAGCTAATCAAGTATTTTCTTAATTTAAATACATTCATATTTAAAGGGTAGCAATAAGAGTTCATGAAACGTTTTGACAGATGGAGGACCTCTGAAACGCGTCAACGGCGGGTGTGACGATGCTGGGAATGGCAGGTATTTACGATACTCTAAATAAGGATATATATCCCAGCGGAAATGTAGAATATTGTCAAAATTATACGTATTATATTTAAGTTAATGTATAGGGTATTATTTGTTTATCAAATGAGGTTAAATGCTTGCAAAAATAACAAAGTCCTAAAAGCCAACATTAAATTCTTATTTTCACAAACCAAAAAATACGGAAATATTGAGTCTGTGAGAATACTTTATAAAGTTCGTCACCCCCTGTAGCAGGGAGATTATCGTGGTTGTACGCCACACCCAGTACATTTGGATGCTCTACGTAGGTTTTAACTTCAAATACAGCGCCATTGCAATGCCAAGCTGCGTACATTGACGTCTTTATGGACATTGGACACGCGTATTTATTAATAGTTCTTAGTTTACTGTCTCGGCTTGTCTTTTGAAAACAGATCTTGAAGTTATACCACTTGTATTTCCCTACAAGGATTACAAAAGTTTTTTCATGACTAGTCATTTTAACTCATTTTAAGCTAATAGAGCATACTTCGCAAATATAAAACTTTTTAAAAGTAGGCTATTGTCTCAAACCACTAAGGTACGACTATATAAAACCTTAATTCGGCGAGTCCTAACGTATGGAACGGAGACGTGGACTTTAACCGCCGCGATGAAAAATCAGTTGACATTGTTTGAGTGTAAAATTTTAAGAAAAATTTATGGTCCGGTCCACGATGTACAGACAAATGTGTGGAATCTTCGATCTAATGCCGAGTTGTATTCCTTATACAAAGACGCAAATGTGGTCCATTTTATTAAAACGCGACGTCTAGAATAGTTGGGTCACATCATAAGAATGCCCACCAATAGAATGCCGAAAAAACTTTTACATGGCACTATGATTGGCAAAAGAAGAGTTCAAGAAAACGATGGCTACAGGACCTTGAGGAAGATTTAAGGGTACTCGGCATTACAGCATGGAAACAGAAGGCTAAGGATAGAAGTACATGGCGGGACATTGTTAAGGAAGCCAAGACCCACCCCGGGCTGTAGTGCTACGTAGTAGTAGTAGTAGTAGTAGTCATTTTAACACATAAAAGATTTAAAAAAATGTTCATAAATTTTCAGGAGGGGGTTGTGTTCCAGTCCCCGAACTCTCCTTGCTATTCGTGCTATTTATCTACTAAAGGAAAACTTTTTACCTTATGAGGGTTTGAAACTTATACGAAGTTTTAATTTTTTAAAAATTGGTCAGTTTAATATAATGTTTAGCCTATAAAATATTAACAAAATCCTTTATAACCCTCCCGGGAGGATTTAAACCCTCAATAATCTCTCGTTGCGATCATAATTTAAACACCTGGGTTTATGAGAAGGTATTTTAAAAATTTTCATTAATGTGTTAGGTTTGCTAACATCCCTTATCTCTGAACCGAAGTGCAATGCTCTGAACAATACTTTTATAAACGCTCTCATCGTTGCTATTTACGACGAAGCTGCGGTAAATCGAGATTGGAAAGGGGCAAAAATCAATAAATTTTTAATGATATGAAAATGTATTAGAGTATGAGGGAGGAGATAGAGACCCGGTTTGGACATGTAAAGAGGACGGCAGAAGACAGGTGGCCCCGGAAGGTACTGGAGTGGATTCCCCCAGAGAAAAGAAAGAGAGGACGGTCAGGAAGAGGTTGGCGTGATGAGATCGACAAAACAATGACTGCGAGAGACCTGAGAGGCATTATCGTGTGATAGGAGAGAAATTGGAAATTGGGGACGGAGAGTCGGCGACAGTTGTAACAGCGATATATATATATATATATATATATATATATATATATATATATATATATATATATATATATTTGTGTGTGTGAGTGTGTGTGTGCGCGCGCGTGTGTGTGTATTTTAAAACTGTACTAAAAAGTACAATACTGGCATGCATATCTATATCTGAATCTAACTATGAGAGTTGTAGAATCTCTTATAATACTGACCAATTTAAAACATTGTTTATTGAAGTCGATGATAGGTTAAACATAAACTTTATTATCCTTCGAAGGGAGGAGTGTTCCACTCCCCTTGCTTTGCTTCTGCTACTTATCTATAGAAGGGAATGTTATTTCCTTATTAAAAAAATCTTTTATAACCCCTTCCGAGGGGAATTTGAACCCTCAATGTCTCCTCGCTACTTCTGCTTTAGAGATGTTTTAACATTATTATAAAAAGTATTGTATTGTACTCCTAATATGCAGATGCACATGTGCTATGTCTTTCTGATTATACAATTACACGTGATTGGCTGTAACGCAGGAGTTTCAAGGGAATAGCATAACGTTTTAGTGAACAAGATCCCCTGCTGTTGACCTCTTCAGCAATGGAATACAAGAAATACGCGTACACCAGAAACCTTGCGAAAGATGCGTACAGAATCAAGTTTTGACAGATGGTGAAGGTAAGTTATGACGTCAGGACATTGTGACAGGCGAAAAATGCGTACAACTTTTAAGCGTACACGGATATTTTAAAATCATTGCGCTACATAAATGAGTTTACCTTTGCGCTAAACATAAGTGTCGCTTAGTTTCTTGAGGGTGGAAATCTTTTAAAACTTTGTCTATTAAACCTGATTCACATCACATGTTTTCCAGAAATTATATTGTCTTGTGATTTTGAGTTCTCTTGGTTTCCTCGAGCGTCACTTCTATTGATTTGTAGTGTTTTTTAATAGACATCGTTAATGTAGTTTCTGTGACAAAGTCATATCCTTTGTGATAAAGAATTTTTCTTCTGTGTATATCTGGTATAAAAGACGTTTCTCTGGCTCTTTTCTTTGTCTTGCAAATTTGTTTTTCTACACATAAGGATGCTTCGTCAGGTGGTAAACAATGATCTTCTGTTACTACGCTTTCATCGACCTGTACATCTCTTTCTTCGACATTGTTATGCTCTTTCCGTTTTCCCTGTTTTCGATATGCATAGCCGAGATAAAGCATCATCGGTTTCCTCTTTTTTCGCTTATCAAACTTACTACTTACCCTCGTCAGTTGCTATAGTTTCATTATGTACGCATCTTTCGCTATACGCATGCTGTACGATCTTTCACGATACCCTAAGTGAATATATCTATTCTATTTGGATCATTTGACCAACTTTCTTTTAAGGGTTGCCACAAAATTTCAAACGGTGAAACAGAAGCAAAATAAATTGTCAGTAACATAGACTAGCCAGTGGGGTCTGCTATATTCTCTAGCTTTTACATTGCCATTTGGTTCTACCTAATCACTTCTATTCAGGATTCGAAACTTTTTTCATTATTTTATAACCTTGTAACGGGAATGTGTCACCATACTGGACCGTTGCCATGACTACGCTCCGATTAATTACGTATTGAAGTTCCAATTGCCAATCAGCACTCAATAAAGATAGCACTGGGCTATATAGATCGTCAAGGTCACCGAAAGTGACGCACGGCCGCACGACGTTTCAAGTTTTGGCATGGATTTACAAGGCAGTGACGTACAAGAGGGGTTATGACGTACGGTCTTTACGACCGTCTTAATGCTGTCTAAAGCATGTTGTTTTTGCGCAACAAGACGTCCGCCAATTATTTCGATTAACACCCTCAGGGTACAGATTTAATTCTTATATTCCCGTGCAGATGTCGCACGCGAAGCTTGTTGCCCGCCCTCTTTGGATGACGAAACGTGGCTGCGGCGTAAACGATATTGTAATGAAGAGAGAGGGGCGGTAATTGACTCTCCCCTCGGCTAGGGCCACTTGTGCTTGTAATGTGCGGAATTGAATTGCAGGTCCCCTAGGGGACTCTACAGTCTGTTCGTATCTAGAAGCTCAATCAGCAATTTGGTAGAAAATAAACTTAACACACAAAACGTTGTCAACTGGCAGCACTTGATTGTACAATATTATATTTTAGCACGCTCTAAATACAGGCATGCTTATTTTTCTTTTAGTAAAGTTTAAGTATATTGTCGTTTGTTGTGTGGAATGTTAGAGGGATAGAAACCCTCAAGTTTATAACACTATTTAAATGTTCAGGCTTTCAAAAACACAAGAGAGATTATGGAAAACGACATAGATAGGGGCATAGATAGTATAAAAATGGTATAAGTCTAAATGCTACACCTGTATTAGCAACCAGCACATTGAGGGTGGATCTCTGATCTTGTCTTTGGCCAGAAATGTATCTCTATTAGCCATTGTAAACATTGTAAGTCCGGGCGTAGCGGGTACTCATCTCTCTTTAACCCTGTTCAGGGTAGGTCTACTTTAGGTAAGCAATCCCTCAATGCGATGACATAATTTTCCTCTATTCACAACCTCAGGGGATCATTATGTTTCTTCCATAGGCATATCAATATTCATTTATCGTTCCTTATATTTTCTTCATATAAAAGGTTTAAAGGATAGATCTCTTTATGTTCTTGCTAGAGAGTAGATCTACTTCAGTTATTCGACCCTGCATAGTTGATGCCATAGTTTTATGCTATTCCCAGTACCAGGGGACCATACGTTTTTTTTTTAACCAAATCCATCTTCCTTCCATTTTACAAATTGTGTACAGGTTAATAATCTCTTTATGTTCTTGCAAGAGAGTAGATCTACTTCAGTTATTCATCCCTGCATAGTTGATGCCATAGTTTTATGTTCTTCCCAGTACCAGGGGGTCATAACGTTTTTTTAACCAAATCCATCTTCCTTCCATTTTACAAATTGTGTACAGGTTAATAATCTCTTTATGTTCTTGCAAGAGAGTAGATCTACTTCAGTTATTCATCCCTGCATAGTTGATGCCATAGTTTTATGTTCTTCCCAGTACCAGGGGGTCATAACGTTTTTTTAACCAAATCCATCTTCCTTCCATTTTACAAATTGTGTACAGGTTAATAATCTCTTTATGTTCTTGCAAGAGAGTAGATCTACTTCAGTTATTCATCCCTGCATAGTTGATGCCATAGTTTTATGCTATTCCCAGTACCAGGGGACCATACGTTTTTTTTAACCAAATCCATCTTCCTTCCATTTTACAAATTGTGTACAGGTTAATAATCTCTTTATGTTCTTGCTAGAGAGTAGATCTACTTCAGTTATTCATCCCTGCATAGTTGATGCCATAGTTTTATGTTCTTCCCAGTACCAGGGGGTCATAACTTTTTTTTAACCAAATCCATCTTCCTTCCATTTTACAAATTGTGTACAGGTTAATAATCTCTTTATGTTCTTGCTAGAGAGTAGATATACTTCAGTTATTCGACCCTGCATAGTTGATGCCATAGTTGTATGCTATTCCCAGTACCAGGGGACCATAAGTTTTTTTTTAACCAAATCCATCTTCCTTCCATTTTACAAATTGTGTACAGGTTAATAATCTCTTTATGTTCTTGCTAGAGAGTAGATCTACTTCAGTTATTCATCCCTGCATAGTTGATGTCATAGTTTTATGCTCTTCCCAGTACCAGGGGGTCATAACTTTTTTTTAACCAAATCCATCTTCCTTCCATTTTACAAATTGTGTACAGGTTAATAATCTCTTTATGTTCTTGCTAGAGAGTAGATCTACTTCAGTTATTCGACCCTGCATAGTTGATGCCATAGTTGTATGCTATTCCCAGTACCAGGGGACCATACGTTTTTTTTAACCAAATCCATCTTCCTTCCATTTTACAAATTGTGTACAGGTTAATAATCTCTTTATGTTCTTGCTAGAGAGTAGATCTACTTCAGTTATTCATCCCTGCATAGTTGATGCCATAGTTTTATGCTATTCCCAGTACCAGGGGACCATACGTTTTTTTTTAACCAAATCCATCTTCCTTCCATTTTACAAATTGTGTACAGGTTAATAATCTCTTTATGTTCTTGCTAGAGAGTAGATCTACTTCAGTTATTCGACCCTGCATAGTTGATGCCATAGTTGTATGCTATTCCCAGTACCAGGGGACCATACGTTTTTTTTTAACCAAATCCATCTTCCTTCCATTTTACAAATTGTGTACAGGTTAATAATCTCTTTATGTTCTTGCTAGAGAGTAGATCTACTTCAGTTATTCGACCCTGCATAGTTGATGCCATAGTTTTATGCTATTCCCAGTACCAGGGGACCATACGTTTTTTTTTAACCAAATCCATCTTCCTTCCATTTTACAAATTGTGTACAGGTTAATAATCTCTTTATGTTCTTGCTAGAGAGTAGATCTACTTCAGTTATTCATCCCTGCATAGTTGATGCCATAGTTTTATGTTCTTCCCAGTACCAGGGGGTCATAACTTTTTTTTAACCAAATCCATCTTCCTTCCATTTTACAAATTGTGTACAGGTTAATAATCTCTTTATGTTCTTGCTAGAGAGTAGATCTACTTCAGTTATTCATCCCTGCATAGTTGATGCCATAGTTTTATGTTCTTCCCAGTACCAGGGGGTCATAACTTTTTTTTAACCAAATCCATCTTCCTTCCATTTTACAAATTGTGTACAGGTTAATAATCTCTTTATGTTCTTGCTAGAGAGTAGATATACTTCAGTTATTCGACCCTGCATAGTTGATGCCATAGTTGTATGCTATTCCCAGTACCAGGGGACCATAAGTTTTTTTTTAACCAAATCCATCTTCCTTCCATTTTACAAATTGTGTACAGGTTAATAATCTCTTTATGTTCTTGCTAGAGAGTAGATCTACTTCAGTTATTCGACCCTGCATATTTGATGCCATAGTTTTACGCTATTCCCAGTACCAGGGGGTCATAACCTTCTTTTTTTTAACCAAATCCATCTTCCTTCCATTTTACAAATTGTGTACAGGTTAATAATCTCTTTATGTTCTTGCTAGAGAGCAGGTCTACTTCATTTACTCGACCCTGTAATAGGTTATAACATTTTTTCTCAACCTTCGAGACAGCGCATAGTTTTTTAAACGGAAGCGAGCGCTGGTGGAGTTTTATTTAAAACGGTTTTCGTTTTTCCTTATGAGTGATTTTAAAATTAAAGACTATATAAATACATTGTAAACAATTTCAGAAATCATTATTGTACAATTTTAAACTTTTAAGCTTCATTTTTCTAAAAATATTTTAAAACGTTTAAGCTATGTATGCTAGACCACGGTTTTAATTACGGGAAAGGCATTTGCGGGTTATTTTCTGTACTAAAGTAATTCAGCGTTTAAACATATTGTATTGTGAGAGTAGATACAAAAATATAAAATAATTATTTAGTGAAAAATAAGTTGAAATTTTTGTTAAAAATTTAGTTTAAATAAGGAATATATTAATTCAGATATATAACCTTACAAGTAAGTGGATGAAAAACATATTGGCTTTGTAACGCAACAGGTTCTAGTGTAATATAAAACTAGCAGAAACCTAGTCTTTGTTGAAAAACACCTCACAATTGTTCATTTCTTAGCTCACTAGTCATCACCCACTGTCATGAGAATTATGTTTCTTCTTGCTGTCCTCCCTTGCCTTAATAGTTCATTATACCACAGCATTTTTCGGTTTTTACTAAAAAAATTCTAGTTTCTTATTGTCAAACTGCTCTGTAACTGCACTGCACTGCAATCAGCTTCCTGGAGGATTTTAGCGGGATTTTCTTCAGAACGTCAAAATCACACACTGTTTCAACAAATTGATAATGTTCCTTATTTTCAGATTGTTTGTCTTCATTTGTATCATTTTCAATTGCATTAGCTTCTTCGCCAGGCTCATCACCTGGCAGAAATTCGTTTTTATCATAATCATCAAAAAGCTATCTAACAAAATTTCTTGACCGTATTTCTTTAATTTCATTTTTTTCTGCCCTTCTACGAATTCTTTTCTCTTCAAATAGAACACCATTAAAATGTAAAACTTAGATACTAAAACGCCATAAAAAACTAATATAATAATAACAACAAAAACAGTAATAATTTAACATCACAAAGTCTTTTGTAACGTTAATAACCGAGCACGAGGAACTCGGCACAATAACTTACACGAAAAGGCGCTTGCGGACGAAACCTCCGCAATCTGACCACGCGAGACAAAGATTACATTCAATATAACGCTACGAGGATAAAATTAACAAAAATAGGTTGGGCCGTTTTCTAGAATGCAGGTTGTGGAGTAACGAGCCGGAAATACATTTCTGATAACTGGAAAGACGTTTTCTTAACAATTAATGATACGTGCGGAAAAAACTCCGCATGCGCCCTCTCGAGGGTTAAGAAAAGGGTTGATATTACTAAAAACGAAGCAACAAAAGAGAGAATTTCCATTATTTCTGATTTCAAACCAAATCAATCAAGGAAAATTGATAAACGTTTATTTAGTTTGAATGAAATGTCTGATATGACAATCCATTATGACAAAAAAAATATGTGTTGAGATATTCGATTATAAGTAGGCCTCCTATTCTACAGCAAGAATTTTAAAAAAGGCCAGTGACACATATTTACAAATTTCGAAGCGATTGTCATATCCTTCTATCATTGTTTTAAAATGCATTCTTCCGTCCAACCTATATTCACAACCCATTACTTTCACAAAGGCGACAATAGTCAAATATCACTCGATCATTTTTAAAAAGTAAGTAGGCGATAATAACAGAATTTGGTTGTTCGCCAAAATACACCTTTAAAAACAGTTGTTTTATGTGATGTTTGTCCTTGAAACATTATTCTCATAACAAACTTTGCTTGCTTGAACCCAGTCTATACGTAGCTAATATTAAAACAGATATAACTACTTAGTTTATTAAGTTAATTAGCGCTTAGCTAGTGAGAGCTATTCACAACGGTAAACATTAAATCAGTTAGCTCTAAATTTCACTACACATTAGTTTTCAATAAAAACAAACGCACTAGTTCATAAAACAATCGGTCTAGTTTCGCCGACGGTGTCGCCTTCCTCAGTGCTTTCCTACAATAGCCAAGTACTGAGGAAGGCGACATCGTTGCCGAAACTAGTCTGATTGTTTTATGATTAGTGCGTTTGTTTTAATAAAGTAATTTTTAGTGAGATTTAGAGTTAACTTATTTACGTTTTAGCGTTGTAGTTAATTTATATCGGGAAAATTAATTTTTGTTTTTTTCTAATCTGGTATTTATTAACTCTATTATAGCTATATGGTAACATACTATCGTATAGTGCTCTGTTGTGTTAAGAAACACTGAATTTTTACAGTTTCTACTGTAATAGAACGATGGAGTTATTCTTTTTTAAAAAAGAAATCCTCACTTTGTAAATGAAAAAAGTTATAAACTATTTCCATATTATAACATTTCTAATTACTTGTTTTTAGTTTGCATCCAATTTTTTTTATTAATATTTAACCACTACTGTTGGTTTTCGAGAGTTATAATCATTTGTTTCCTTTATATTAATTAAAACAACCTCTCACCACAAATTCAACAATATTTATTTTAACCTTATGTACATTTCGACTACAAAGTAATCATCTTCAGAGGTATTTTTACAAGCTGAAGATGATTACTTTGTAGTCAAAATGTACATAAGGTTAAAATAAAATTTGTTCAATTTGTGGTGAGAGGTTGTTTTAATTAATATAAACATTTACGCCACAGTTGCTTTAAGTTGTTATTTGTTTCCTTGTTATTTGTAATTAATTCTAAGTAACACATTTGAATACGAAACAAATCAAGGCGTTCGTAGTTTTTTGTTCGCAATCACCTCCAGCAATTTTTCTCTAACGGTAAGCGTGAAGGTGATTGATTGCCCTAGAACACTAAACAAATAAATGCCAGTGTTGGTTTAACGAAGAAGCGAGCCGGAGCGGAGGAAGTCGTAATTACAGAAATAATTAGAAAATGCAAGAAAGAGGGAAATAAACCACAAACCCCATCTGTTTATATTTAGAACCCTCTGAGGGTCGAAGCTCGGTTAATTCAAATGTAGGCCTACATAGAGACATTGTATTTTCTCTAAAATTGTGTTTTATTTATTTAATTCGAATACGTATCTTTACAAGTAAAAACGAATATTTAGTTATTTTATTATTATAGAAGTGTTTGCTATAGTTTGTGTGAGTTTAACTGGATCATATATCCACTGGCTGACAAAATATTCCGTCCTACAGTTATAAAAAAAACATTGATTTAAAAAAAATTGATTTTAATCAAGATATTTTGTATAAAAACAATGTTTTGCCACTTTTAACAAGTTTAAATAGATTATAAAAAAAAATAAGCTGTAGGTCTACTCAATAGATCAGGAACTAAATATGTAACTGCTCAATGTGCTCTTGTATCAGCTGATCCGAACGTCTGCAAAGTAATGATGGAGGTAAGAACAAATATTACACTAAAGTACGGATGCACATTGTTAGAAAATTGACTATTGTTGAATAGAATTGTTACTTCGTTAGCGAAGTAAACTATACAACTCTACATCCCCGCCAACATTTTGGGTGACCTAGAGTTATGAGCCCTTAAGGAAGAGGCTTACGTGCGTGGATTGTATATGGTAGATTCACAGACAGGCGTCACCTGTCGGTTACTTTCTCTCAAAGTATTGTCACAGTTGTATAGTACAAAGTACCTGTGAACCAACCTGTCGTTTCGTCACGGCAGAAAGAAACCAGCACCCAGAAAGGGGGGTTAAACTCTGTGGTCTCATCGAAAGGAGTATATTGACCTATTATAAAATGTGTAAACAAATTTTCATTATTTACTTATATTAGTATGGTATACATAATGTAACAGAATATAACTTACACGGTATGTTGATTGGTTATACATAACCGAAATAGTTTTAATGTTTGAGTAGTCACCTCTCTACCAATGGAGAGTAGACTTCATAGTATAAAGAGTTGTCTACTCAAGTTACGCCAACGTAGAGGCCGCAGAGTTCCTCCGCTACTTCCAGTACCAGAGCCCCAACTTGTTCCTTCCTTAGTCCAACTTATACTTCGGAATTACCTCTGCATTCCCCTTCGCACACGGAGATATAACGAGTTGACCATCACCCCGATAGAATGTATGTTGCCTCCAAGTATGAGATTATCCCAATGCAGGTGTTCTCTACTACTTCCAGTACCAGAGCCCCAACTTACTCCTTCCTTAGTTCAACTTATACTTCGGAATTACCTCTGCATTCCCCTTCGCACACGGAGATATAACGAGTTGACCATCACCCCGATAGAAGGTATGTCGCCTCCAAGTATGAGATTCTCCCAATGCAGGTGTTCTCTACTACTTCCAGTACCAGAGCCCCAACTTACTCCTTCCTTAGTTCAACTTATACTTCGGAATTACCTCTGCATTCCCCTTCGCACACGGAGATATAACGAGTTGACCATAATCCCGATAGAGGTTATGTCGCCCCCAAGTACGAGATTCTGCCAACGCAGGAGCCGCAGGTGTCCTCCCCTACTTCTAGTACCAGAGCCCTAACTTGCTCCTTCCTTAGTCCAACTTATACTTCGGAATTACCTCTGCATTCCCCTTCGTACACGGAGATATAACGAGTTGACCATCACCCCGATAAAGGGTATGTCGCCCCCAAGTACGAGGTTCTGCCAACTTAGGAGCCGCAGGTGTTCCCTACTCCCAGTGCCAGGAAAAAAATTTAACCCTTTTTTAGTTCTACCCGTATTCCAACACAATTCTTCAAGTTTTTTCATGCCAGGAGCCATCTGGATGGTCCAGTTAAGAAGCAAGTCTCCTTCAAATACCCGACTCTACAGATGCGATATCAGGTTTTTTCACTTTATCCCGATGAATGGTTATTATGTCGTCTACCCCTAACAATGAGAAACTGCGTTAGTCAAATTGATTTACACATTTAAACCTTTTAAAAAGTTTATAGTAACATTATTTTTTCTGTTTTAAAAATTTTGTGAATTTAAAATTTAGTTTTAAAAATGAAGCTTTCGATGGCATCCACACCTATTTCGCCGAAGCTTAGTGCCATAGTTATCTAATTAATGAGGAAAATATAATTCAAATGTTTCTTAAGTCATCGATAACAGATATGAAAATAGCTCTCTTGTACAGACTCGTGTTTTGAACAAATTTTGTTCAGCCCGTATGATGTACTTGAAGCGCACAAACAGCTGGCTTATTTGTGGCAACAGCAAATTGACCGTTTGACGTTTGAAATTGACGTCAAACTCTTCTCAAACGTCATACCATTTGATTGCAAATGTGGTGAGCGGTGACTTGAATAAAATTACGTGCGCAAGTTTGCATAGTTCAATGTCACTGTGATGTGCTGAATCGAC
Organism: Prosapia bicincta; assembly: GCA_036971475.1. Taxonomy (NCBI): domain Eukaryota; kingdom Metazoa; phylum Arthropoda; class Insecta; order Hemiptera; family Cercopidae; genus Prosapia; species Prosapia bicincta. The sequence goes on from JBAIZL010000001.1 coordinate 247,275,945, forward strand.
GATGCCTAAGTTTTGAATATTTTAAAAATAAAATCGATAAATATTACCTGCTCACATTATATGTAGCCATGTTTCGATTTAAAAGTAATGAATGCGTCTTTGTCGAAACTTAGCGTTCTGTTTGCTTTACGGCGTTTCTTGTACCGTTTAGTGTCATCGGCGAAAAACACTAACCGTAAAGATATCGACCCGTAAGAGTAGAGAATAAATGTGTAGATATATTTACTAGCTTAGGTAAAAAAACGGTTGGAAATATTCTCTGAGCTTGAGACTTAGGTTCTTTTATATTCCCCTCTTATAGCATATCAACCTCAATGTAACAGTTTCCCGATGGAAAAATTCGGTGGCATCATTTTCTTTTCTTTCTTTCATTTTTTTTTGAAGAAAATGGTGTTATAATAACTTCTGAGCGTTACGTTAATTTTATGAACGCCTTTTCATTACTCAGTTACAGAGAAGAGTTTCACGAACATATATCATGGACATTCATGGGTTCAAGATGGCACACACCGCCAGAAATTCCAAGGTGGTTCTTTGCATTATGATTCCGAAACATCTCATTTTAAGATATGCTGATGTTTTATGGCCTCCGCGGTCACCTGACTTGTCCACGTGAGATTTCTCTTTGTGGGGCTTTTTTAAGTCACGTGTCTATGAGAGCAAGCTTCGTACTTTAGAATTAAAGAGATCCGTCAAAAAATCGCACAAATCAACGGAAACATACTGGAAAATGTTACAGTAATTTTGTTTCAGCATGTCAAACCAACAAATCAACAACAGAAACGGTCAACACACGCCAAATGTAATTTTCTGTTCATGAATAAACTTATTAAAATTGAGGTACTATTAGTTCATGTAGGATGTTATATAAATAAGGTTAGCTTATGTAAAAATATAAAGATTTCATTAATATTTCGAAACCACTTTGTATCTTTGACTCACTCTGTATTAAAATTAAATACAGCTGCATTAAAATATTGCTATAAAGTGTCCGGATGGAAAAGATTTGGTTGGAAACGTATGTGGTTACAAAAGCGTGGTAAATGGTGTTAGTTCCTTCATTTCAGTAAACAGTTAGCTTACGTTAGGAAACTTGAAATTTTGTTTTTTATAAACGAAACTAATACCTTGTAGATATGTTGCAAAGGCATGTAACGGAAAGCAACCAGGTAATAAAGTATTTCGTTTAATATATATATATATTTGCGCGCCCGTGTGTGTGTGTGTGTGTGTGTGTATGTGTGTGTGTGTGTGTGTGTGTGTGTGCGCGCCCGTGTGTGTGTGTGTGTGTGTGTGTGTGTGTGTGTGTGTGTGTGTGTGCGTGCGTGCGTGTGTGTGTGTGTGTGTGTGTGTGCGCGCGCGCATGTGTGTGTGTGTGTGTGTGTGTGTGTGCGTGTGTGTGTGGGGGGGTAGTGATTTACTTTTTCGGTAACATGATATCAGAGTCTAGTCCTCCCACTAAGCATACAGAGGAGATAGGCTTACACATAGAGAGACTAAATTTTGCTTCTGGCAAAATATGCTTCACAATATGCAGTGAAAATCGATACCTACTTGAAATGTAAAGAATAAAATTAGTTCAGATTTTTGCAAAAAAATTTGAAATTTTTTAAATGGATCCAGTTGGTTTGTAGTGGATTCATTTAGTTATAGCTTTAGTTGGTTTAAGGTGGTGTTAGAATTGAATCCAGATTGTATTGTAATAGATCCCGTTGATTTTCTAGTTGGGTCCATGTGGTGAAATAGATTTGGTGTTGGAATTATCAAAGTAGTGTTTCTCTCAGTTGGATACAGGTAGCGTTTAACCGGATCCAGTTTGTAGTCAAGTTGGATCCAGGGGGTGTTGAAATAGATTCAGTTGATGTCCGATCGGGGCCAGGTAGTGAAATGGATACAGTTGGCTGTGGCTGAATTGACAACCCTTGGGACTTGTTTATATTTCATAGTTTTACAAAAATATATTTAGTTTTCCGCTCTGGCATTCTCGAACTAAACGAGCCTAATTTTAATAAAGAATGAAAATAAACCGTCGTGTCGTAAAACTGTAAAAGTTCTCCCTCATTGGCTGTTAACATATGGCCTTTATACTAATGGCAGGTGTTGACTTCAGCTCCACAGGCTGTTGAGTGACTTCTTCCGATGCAAACTGACAAGGTTAGATAAACAAAAGGAAAATTAAAAATAGTCTACACATTCTTTTTTTTTAAGGTTTGTCTGAATATAGGCTTGGCTGCTTTTAAAGCTGTGTTGTCGTAATTAGGGTTAGGAAACTGTTGAAGCTTAAACATTGGCCGACCTAATGTCGCCTTAGCACGTCTGAAAGTTGAATTGGAAAAGGAATTCATTCAGGAATTTAATTTCTTCCAAACTATCGAAATATTGTTATAGAGCCAAGCACGTAGCTCGAGGGGCTTTTGCCATTAGAAATTTTCTAGAAAAATAAAAATTATACGCTAGATTTACAAAACATTTTGTGGATTTCACAGAAAAATGTACATGATATTACGATTAATTTTGTATTTTACTACACTATCAATAAAATAAGCTATACATTTTTTTTAAAATGCTATAAGCGATGTAAACAACAGACTACATTTACGTTCGTTAATGTGACAGAACCCTCCCCCTTTCAACTTACCCCCAAAATCAAAATCCTGGCTATGTTTCTGCTTAGAGTGCCATCTAATATTAAATTGTCAACAATGTTGTAAATTAAAACAACATTTCTTAGTAGTTTATAAAAATACTAGTTAATTTGCGTAGAGCTGGTTGATTTATAAACAGGTGAGAAGGTAAACACTTGTATTCAACTTAGTTGAGAGAAGATGCGCTCGGGTAAGCTACATTACCTTACAATACCATAAGTTTTATTGCTCAATACCTTTAACGATTGTCTATGTTATCTTTTACGTTGTAATCTTTTATGTTATCTAATACGCTGTTATCTTTTCGGTAATCCTACCTATTACCTCCCATCTTCAGTGAGTAGATAGCTCTTTATGACCCCAATAGAGAGTATTATACGCAAGCCACCCCCCTATAATAGATACTATGACTTACTATTAACCTCCCCAATAGGTGTTATAACCCATGAGTGCCCATATGAAGGTTTGTCGGGAGGCTGGACGTGAAGGCATCGTATACTAAAAAATTAAGCAGCTAAAAAACTTTTAACCTTATTTAACCTACTATTACTTATAAAGTACTAGGCCAAGGTACTAAATATATGAAGAAAATAAACAGAATAATATAGTTACTCGTACTTTTTATTAAAAAATAATAATAAGTAAATATTCAAGGAAAACAAGTTTTGTAAATAACTATTTTAGTCCTAAGCCATGTCCAACAATTCACGTGTTTTAAAAACAACTTTCTCGCTATCTACTGATCTACGTATGACGCTTGGATATTTATTTATTTTTTAATCTGAGAATGAGCTAGGGGCTGTGGCCTACTTGCCTCCGGGTCCTAGATCCCCCTATAACAAATACCAGGAGGTTTTTGTCTCTACTTCAATCCTACCTAAGTTCATAATCCTTTTCCATCCTTCGTGCCGGTTGTAATCATGGGTGATCGCCCTACAGCTAAGAAACAGAGATATAAACAAGCTATCGCTGTAAACGGGACAAAAACTGAGTGTATCCTCACGCAATGTAGACGTCTCCAGATTGTTAACCCCCCTCTCTGCAAATATAGCTCTGAGTATTCATTTCACCGCTGGGTCCTATTGTCTGGGTTTCCTAACATATCTGTCACCCTACACAGGTTTGAGCAAACAACAAATACTTACAAATTGGAGGTGCTCTGAAAGAAATAGACGTAAAAAATACTTGATCATAATTAGGTATCTACAGTATAAGATAAGACCCCCTAAACAGAAGAAAGGTAAGAAAGGGTTGGTGGAATTATGTAGGGCTGAGGGAAGGGTTTAACCATCGCCTGGTACTTGTGTTAGGGAAAATTACAGCGTTGTGTTGACAGACGTTGTTACCTTAAATAAACTCTCTTTCGGAGTAATGTAGAGGTGATCACCTTTATTTCCTTATAATTATAAGGAAAAGTATATAGGAAAAAAGGAAAGGATGTGATGATCTGCTGGTACTGGGAATGGGGAAATTTACGGCGCCATAAGTGCAAGTTGGCATACCTGAAAAATGCCTACTCTGTTTCGCGATCATAAATAGTTTTCCTCCTGTTACACTTCTTGTATGAATGAGGGAAGGTAAATGGAAATGGAAATGGTGGTGGTATTGTTTTTTGTTGATGTCGTTGTAGCTGTTGTTTTGTTGCTAGTGATTTTGTTGGAGTTTGTGTTAATGATAGTGGTGTTGTTGTTTGTAGTGTTGTTGGTGTAATTGAAATTGGTGTTAGTGATAGTGTTGTTGTTGGTGTTGGTGGTGTTGTTGGTATTGTTGTTGTTGTTGAAGTTGTTGATGCAATTGTTGGTATTGTTTTTGTTGTTTTTGGTGGCGGTGTTGGTGTTGTTGAAATTGGTGTTAATGATAGTGTTGTTGTTGGTGTTGTTAATGTTGTTGTTGTTAGTGGTGGTGTTGGTGTTGTCAGTGGTGTTATTGAGGTTGGTGTTAGTGATAACGTTGTTGTTGATGTTGGTGGTGTTGGTGGTATTGTTGGTATTGGTGTTGTTGATGGAGTTGTGAATGTTGTTGGTATTGTTGTTGGTGTTGTTTTTGGTGATATTGGGGTTTTTCATGTTGTTGGTGGTATTGTTTTTTGTTGATGTTGTTTTGTTGCTAGTGATTTTGTTGGAGGTGGTATTACTGATAGTGTTGTTGTTGTTTGTGGTGTTGGTGGTGTTTTTGGTGTTGTTATTGGTATTGGTGTTAGCGTTGTTAGTGTTGTTGATGGGATTGTTCCTGGTGTTGGTGTTAGAATGGCAGTATCGCTTCAGGTGACAGTATGGCTTACCTGAAGTAGACCCCCTTAACAGGGGTAAACTTGCACATGGATTTTTATTACTAACAAATTGAATAAACATACTCTAACCCTTACAGTGCCTTGTCTGTGCTATAATAGAAGTTTTCCAATAAAGGTTAGGTTCATGCCAACTATCGATTGTACGTGTTAAGTGGATAATCGAGAATATTATATGCGCATGACATGTTCAGAAAGAGGGCATGTTTATCTCCAGTAACGCTCTCGCAACTATGTTGCTTCGGAGGTTGAGTAGTTGCTAAGTTTAGGTCATATTGATGAGTCAAAGCGAAAGTTAGATACCGCGTCCGACTAATGTGTGTTTACGCGATCTGCTCTGAGAAAGTGGAATCGTAATTATAGCTACACGTACCTACGAGATTAAATCTTACACGTTAGCTTATACTAGCCAAATGGAGTATGGTGAGCTGCATAAGCTAAAACCTTCATTACATAGAAAGTTGTGCATGATGACTGTTCTCAGAAACAATTTGTCACCATCTTCAACTTGAGCTATTAGTTGTGTTCGGAGTTCTATAAAGTAGTTTTAATGGTAGTGATATTCAATGATGATGACTTAGTCATTGAAATGCATTTTAGCAGTAAGTTATTGAGTATTAGTTTTGAGTTCGTTACTATTTATTAACTCAAATTACTGTCAATTCGTTTTATAGGAACACCAACTTTTCTTAAGATAGTGCGAAATTGTTTCAAATCTAGTTAATTTAATTTTTTTTAAACACAAAACTGGAAGCATTCTTGGCCATGGTTTACCCCAAAAACCGACTTCAGTCCTTGAGCTGAGTCTATTCGCATAAAATCGTCTACCCAATCACATTTTGTAATCTGGAATCGGGATGGTCTAAGAAATACAACCTTGGCTTGTCATTCAGACTGATTTGTTGAGTGAGTTTATTAACAATTTACGGTGTGCAGTCTAACCTCTAAGTGGTACAAGGTCTGGTTGCCATGGCAACGATTTATAACAACACGTCGATTGTTAGCTACCGAAACAGTTGTGCTAATTTTGTTATGTTTTAACTGTTTTTATTGAAAACAAATGACAAGAACGATGATATGAATTTCTCCTGGGGAGGAATCGTCTCCGCTTGAAGAAAATGGTCTAGCTTACAGTCTTAGTAGAAATCATTATGCCAGTTATTAGGTTTTGAAAAAGAAAATGAGTTTGTACTTTTGCGAAGTCCAAAAGACTCGAAGGCAATGAAACACAACGAATGTTATTCCGCACCAGGCTGTCTCCGTGAGTACTCCTGCAGGAACACGTCTCACACATTACAACTGCTCCCAAATGACGCCCATTACGTTGGCTTAGTTTTAATTAAATTCCTCACGTCACTCTATAGCCCGGCTCTCGATGGAATGTCGATTTTTCCTCTTCACCAGAAAATATGTGTTGCTAATATTAGACCAAATAAACTTGCGCGCTTAAAGTATGTGAACTACTCCTACTGTACTGCAAGTATTCCCCGCTTCGGCAGCAATGTTTTTAGGTCAGGTAATAGATCCGTATTCTGCATCCTATAGCGAGCCCATTCAGTGTATGTGAACTACTTCTGAGTGTCTAATTTTCTTGAGGAGTGAAATCAACACGTAAACGTCTAATAGGAACTAGGCCATGCTCATATCTTCGCCCATAACATATGATTTCATACTACAGCTGTTAACCTCCAGGACTGGGAAATTGTTCCTTTGATAAGTTCACACGCGTGTACTAGCGAATTATCTTTATTAGCTCCTGATATATATCTTGTACAAATTTTTAATTGTTAATACAATACGTTTTTATTCTTCCAATCAAGTTCAAATATATTTTTGTAAACCTATAGTGGATGACAATTGATGTTAATATAGTTTGTTCAAATATTTATTCAATAATTGAATTATAAAATTGGGAATCCGGATTCGAACTGAGAATCTTCGTGATCGCAGTCTAGCGCTCTTCCCAATACCTATACTTTGATTTAAAGTAGAATAGGAATGGTTGTGTGGCAGGGTAGGGATGCGGTGTTGTCAGTTCGAACGCAGTGACTGTCAAAGCGCCATCGCCAGCTGCGCACGAAACAAGCTACAGAACTAGTTAATTACTCCACCACAGCTACGATGAAATTGAGCGACGATCGGAAGTTTAATGTCGAATTGGCAACAAGGCTCACCCACGCAGCAAGATGTGAACTTCCTATTCGCTCAGATTGCGGTAACCCCCCCCCACTCCCTCTGGTAAATTTCATCTACGTAGACCCATATTCTGTTTTAAATCAAACTATAGTAATCTGTTTCTCAAAGATCTATACGAATTGTACTACCTTAGACTGTTACCATGGTTATCACTCAGTACCATAATGATCTCAGTAGGAACTTACTTAAAACATTTTTTTCATAATAGACTACTTGTTTTTAAACTTACGGTGACTGTAGTTTAGGCTAAACAAAAATACTTAAAAACTATTTCTATTTATACATAGGTACATATCAGTACGTTTTTTTTGTACGTTTACGTCGCTAGTTCTACTCTTACTAGGCGATTTTAGGGTTACGAAGGTCAGATGTTGATCCCCACTTCTGACCGTTACTTCGCTTCGTTTGCCTCCAGCACGTTTATCTAGACGTTTCTTCACAACACGTTGCAAACATTTATTTCGTACAAAATATTTACAAACACCTTTTACTTTCTATTCTAGTTTACAATTAATTATTTTCAGCTCCATATCACACCTGACATTTTAACTTAAAGGGATGAGGTAGCCACACAGGTCATGTTTAAATAATTTTCAAATGGAAATTGCTATAAATTCAGAAATACCTCAATATTCAGTTCAGTTAATCAAGTATAAACCTCTAATATTTACTAATTATTATAACTTTATAGAACATTCCTAACAAAATTAAATGTAAAGTTTAGTTATTTATAAGTGTGATTAATTTATACTTTAAAATGTTAAGTAATAACAAAATAACTGAACACGAACTCATAAAACAATATACTTTATTGTTATACGCGTTTCAATTACTTATGTCATCATCAGTGACACCTCCAATTTACAATTGCAACTAAACAGGTGACTCGTAGCACGTTTTATTTATACATAAAGGTTAGAACCGGATATGGGCGTGGCCAGATTTACAATCAAGCATCGATTTACATTAAAAATTTAACATTAAATAAAAAAAAAAATAATAAACAATGTTTACATGAACTCAAATACAAGAATAACAGTTACATTTTAAAAATATCTAATCTTTTAAACTCTGTTATTTTCTTCATAAGGGTTACTTCTGTTTGTTTTGTTTTGTGTGTTCGTTTGAAGTATTTTATTTATTTATAACCTCAACTCAAAAACAAGCTCAGTTATTACTTACAATAATAGTACATTATAGTTTCTATGGTTTTAAAGTGTTATGAAACTGTAATGAATTTGCGAGTAGGTTGAGCGTTACATCACTTAGCATCTATGATAATGTGTAACAATCCATACACAGATCAACGAATTTTCTGAAAGCTTTTACGGAATCAAACATGGCGGCTAATGCTAACAGCTGTTTTCGTCTTCACTGAGACATTGATTTGTGGTTATGTTTACATCACATTCAAATGCAATTTCGTTTATATTCAGAAATTTCGTATATTTGTTTGAACAATACGATAACTTATGATCTCCTAAATTAAGAACTGTTTTTTTTACTTATAGGTTACGTTTTTTTTTTTTTTGTTGTGCACTGGGCAGCAAGTTAAAGTCTATGTATGAGAAAATAAATTTATTCCCTCTTACGTTAACGTTAAATATAGTTAGGTTTATCTAAGATACTGACTTGTAATGGCTTGAGCTTCTTAACAAAATAAGTTCTAATTAATAGGGCACGTTTAGTAACATTTTAAACACAAATTTAATATTTTTTAAAATCCCTTCTATTAGCTCACACTCTCTTGGTATATATCTTGTACAAATTTTCAATCTTAATCAAAATATGTAATTATTCATCCAATCATGTTCAAATACATTTTTTAAATCTACAATGGATGACAATTGATGTTAATACAGTTTTTTCAAATATTTACTCAATAATTAAATTATAAAAATTCGGGGCGTAAGTCAGATTCCAACTAAGAATCTTTATGTTCGAAGTCTAGAGCTTTTTGACACTGAGCCAACTTTCCATAGCTAGAATTTATCTTCTCAAAGATCTATATGAAATGCCTCCATTGTATAACCGAAAATTGTTGCAATGGTTACCACACAATATTATTAATAATGATCTAGGATTAAAAATGAATGAAAAAAATAACATAAACAAACAAACTGGATTAACGTTATTGAACCTTCCTTTATAAACGGAAAATGGGAAAGGAAAGCGATAAGAAACTACAACACAATGCAAGCGACGAGAAAAGCGTATAAATAGTAACAAATTCGCAATCTATTTTGCCACTTAATATTGCTATTCTGATATATGGATATATACAATTTATATTAATTTTAGGCCAAATTATAAAATACTGTATATAAAAACTAAAATACGATTTTTATTTAAGTTTTTTGATGTAATCATCTTGAATTCACTGATTAAACTAATTTTACACTACTTAACTAAGTGAATACGCAATTGCTTATTTGCTGACGCGTTTCAAAACATTGCTACTACTGCTTCATAGTAGAAGGTTAGCTTCGAAAAAGAAACGATCGTTTTGAAACGAGTAAGATTTTTATTTCTTGATTTAAGTAGGAATTAAAAAATATTACTTGTTTAATTGATAAATTGTAAGATTTAATTTGTATCTACTTCTGAAAATCTTAAATTGTTTGGGATTCATTCTTTCTGCACCAATAAATACTTTGTGTATCGCTAGGTACAATGATATTTAAATTATCGATTTTTTAAAAATAATTTTTGAAATAAATTCATTTAAAAGTGGACAGCATGAATAACGCGAATAACATGACGTTTGAACAACAAGTGTCTGCGAAAGACCTGGTCAAATATAGGGGATTCAGATAAAAGCAATGAATCTGATTCTGTATGAGAAGAAAAAAATAATTTAAATATAAGGTATGAGAAGCTGGTAAAATTATTACACAAGAGAAGGAACCAAGAGAACCTGTAACATAAACATATATAAATAATATTCGAGCTGGCTTGTGAGTGAAAGTTATAACTAAAGAATAAAATATGGTACATCTCACAAATATAAAAATTTTTATTTCATACGCGTTTCAACGACTAATTTGTCGTCTTCCTCAGTGAAGATACACAAATCAAATTAACTAAAAAAATATTAAACATAACCTATAAAGTTTTAACAAAAGTAAAAAAAGTAAAAACTAAAATAAAAATAAAACTTTTTACTTTTGTTAAAACTTTATAGGTTATGTTTAATATTTTTTTAGTTAATTTGATTTGTGTATCTTCACTGAGGATGATGACAAATTAGTCGTTGAAACGCGTATGAAATAAAAATTTTTATATTTGTGAGTTGTACCATATTTTTATTCTTTAATTATAAACATATATGTTTAACATTTTCTATCTGAACATGAATGTATTAGAGTTTATTGAAGCTAGAGGTCGGGTAAAGGTAATTGAAATCAAATTGCATACAATTTTTCATTATATAAAAATTATGTATTTAACTCTCATTTAACATACAAATTTTAGTAGCCTACGTAGCCGTGGAAGTTTGATGACGTCTATGAAAGTGTACTTCCAACACTTGCTGTGCACGCCCCTGTTCCTGCTGCTTTTATGGAACCGTAATATTAAACCCGAACAATAACCAGTTTCTTTGATAAATTTACGGAAAATTTATAAATAGATAAAAAAAAGTAATCTCTACTTTTGATATTGGTATAAAGAATTAAACCAACAATTATATTTGGAGATTCAGAAAGTCTTAAAAAACACATAAAAAGTTAAAAAGCTATGAAACTACAAAAACAATATTAAAAACCGATTTTGAAAAATTTTAGATTTTAAAAAAAGACAGAAATAACCACTTCACAAATATTTTTAAGATTAATTTTATGCATAAAACAGAGCATTATATTATACTACATTAGAATAGGAAAATAGCAACAAAATATTCGGTTAGGATGGATTTACTTATAGAAAAAAAAATGTTTACTAAGGCATGAGGTAAACAGTTGAAAGTGTTAAACGCTGCCTCCTTGCTTTGTTTTTGTATCTTTGATGATTTTTATATCCCTATAACTTTTTATACTAATATCGAGTACGTATGGAAAGGAAATAATTACTGAAAAAAATTCTCAGAATAATAAGATTCGCTATAAATTCAACTTTTGGAAAGGAAGTAAAAAAACTTTATGCCGAAAGCAAATTAATCTAAATCGACTATTCGCCTAATGCAGCTGGTAATCGAAACTTACAATAGGTATTCAATTGAGTTAAATTAATCCATATTCCACAATTACTCAGAAGTTATTGGTTTTGTTGTGATTTTCTGTATATTTATTTATATCCTTCACTAAGGATATTAACGAATGGTGTAACACCCATATAGGCATACATTTTGTTCTAAACCAATTTTAAAAGGCTCTGTGTACGAGAGAGTAAGCCTATATATTGGGACTGTACTCACTAATTTCATTAAAATACAACGCTTTTCTTATCCTATTGTTATCAACCAGTGATGATAATATTATCTCGTTTGGTTGAGTATAAGATAAGCAGAACGTAAAAAGCTATTTATTTGCATAAAACATAATAACACCAACAAGACGATTCAAAAGATGTAGACGATCTTCTTAAACAATCACGTAATTTTAAGCAAACAAACAAATGAAAAACACTTTGTCGCAACAAAACAAAACTCTGCGTCATTCGTACATTGCGTGAACACCTGTACCACGTTATGAACTGCCTTTTGAGTTGTCTGGTTGAAATTTATTGTTAATTAAAAAAGGTAATTCTGCACCAAAAGAGAATCCAATGGTTTTTTTATAATTTTCTTACACTGTGTAACAAACATATTATGTACAACAGTTTTCACTCAATAAATAGTTTCTTACATAACATTTTGAGGCAAAATGTTTCATAAAATTATTAAAATCTCACAAACCACTTTCTTGGAATAGTGAAGTGTGCTTTAAAGGTAGTGTTAATTGATTCATAGTTACTTAAAATGCTTACGTAAATCTTCTGCCTCTCGTTTAAGTTTCCACGTTACCAACGCAAGAAGCACTTAATATTAAGTAAAATTTTAATTTAAGTTAAAAATACAACTTAAAAATAAAGCTATTTTTAGCTTTGAAAAATGATAATTTAATAGAACAAAAACCAAATAACTACAGATTAAAAAAAAATAATAATAAATATAAATTTACACTATATGTACGTTTCGTTTACCAGCTAGCCGTCATCCCTGAAATGTACATAAGGTGTTTTAATTTAATTTCTTCCATTAGGCCACACTCTTAAATATTTGTTGTCAAATTTTCAATCGTTAATAAAATACTTTTTATTCATCCACTCAAGTTCAAAAATTTTTTTTTTTAACCTGTAGTGGATGACACTTGATGTCGATACAGTTTTTTAAATATTAATTCCTTAATTTAATTGACTGAATTAATTTTAGTTTTATACGGAACCAAAAAACTTTTCGCATAAGGGGCAAGGTATGCAATATAGTTTTTTTGTCCTATTCGTTTTTAAATAAGTGACAACATATGATTTCATAAAACAGCTGATTTTATGTTATTGGTTATGTGGTAGAACAGCTGTTTTAAAGCATAGGTTCTATTACTTTATTTATATTAATTGTAATTTTAATAAAAAGTAACTAAATTGATATCTTTCGACCCAAGTAGAAATTGACTTTAAAAAATTGTTTGTATTAATTGTTTATTTTTAATACTATGTATTTTTTTAAAAATGGTTAGCTAAAGGGTTTGATTTTTATTGTGTTTAAATAGTTCATATTACATAGTTGCTAAAAAAATGATTAATAAGAAATACTATTTCTTATATATATATATATATATATATATATATATATATATATATATATATATATATATATATATATATAGGGCCCCTATATTCTATGGACTATATATAATTAGTTTTCTCTGTTTTAGAGTTAGGTTATTTGTTTTTTTTAATAAAAGTTAGTGGCATATTTTCATTATTTTTTCCTGGGTTTATTTTTTACTCTACATTTTCAGGTAAATTTTTTCCAATATCGGTGACGTATAAGATTGATATAAATAGTAAAATTTTAAAACAGAAATTGTTTTACTTATGTTCTATCATGTTCTGGAAATAGTTTTAGATATTTACTATGTCAGCTAATCTGTATAGGTTACTTAAGGAGTTCAGTGAAAAAATCATTTAGTAGGCTTGTAATGTAATTGGAATGATTTAAAAGTGGTGTAGCTTAGTTTGAAATGCGACCTTTGCTGTGAAACTAATAATTTTATAAGTAAGTATTTTTTAATTATCGTCCCTGTGACCTACGCTTATTTGCTATTTGAAAGAGTGTTACCTCGGTGTTGTCCTTGGTCACAATTGTACTAGTCACTACTAATTGCGTGTTATTGTCCGTATGACGTCATAATATTGATTAACCTTGGAGCGATTTTAAAGGTCGGCCGTAACAAGTGCTGGAGTTTCATTTGTCAAACATTTGCGATAAGCAGGCGACATTAAGACGAGCCTAAGGACCGATATCGCTGGCTGAAATGTTAGAGCTTCACTGAGGGAAATGGTCGAGTGTAGGTCACGGAGGACAGGCATTTCTCTTTACTGTTTCTTACTGCATACCGTAAATTATTTGTGACGCTCGAATAGCTAAAGGCACTGTGAACGTGGGAAAGAAGAACTGATAAAACGTGGCGTTCTGTTCTAACATTCGATTAATTAAGGGCCAACCCAAGACATTCCTAAATCTCTTAGCCCGCTACTTTTCTGCGGGGGGGGGGACAAAATTCCCGCGGTAGTTATGTTTACTCAGTTGGCAATCCTGAGTCTGTGCAAGAGGAGATTTTTACATGATGTATTTGAAACGAACAAGCATTCCGACAATTAGTTGTGATCGCAACGCCGAGCGCGTTAGCGAACGCGAGACACGAGCCCGAATACACCCGAACGTAAACCGAACATATCCGATTGATTGCAAATATGGACACCAACTAGTACACCTCATTTCTATTTATTATTGTACTTGAATATATAATATACGTAATTGTTGTTTAATTAGGATAATATTTAGTATTTTGGTAAAACATTCATACGAATTGGTTTTAAAATAGTTCGTTGGATAGGTTGCATAGGTTAGATGTCTAGTCTTATTGAAATTTTAAAGGTTATATATATATATATATATATATATATATATATAGTATATATATAGCACAATATGTATTCTTGTGTATTAATAAAGAACTAAGTCAAAATACAAATACAAGAATTATAATTGAATTTACAATTCAAAGCTTTTCGTTGGCTAACAGTGCCAACATCATCAGGAATATTAAACAATTAAAATTGTTCAATTGAATTTTAATTGTTTAATATTCCTGATAATGTTGGTACTGTCAGCCAACGAAAAGCTTTGAATTGTAAATTCAATTATAATTCTTGTATTTGTATTTTGACTTAGTTCTTTATATATATATATATATAAAAGTAGGCCTAAGTATATTTTCCCCTTAAAACGTACTAGGTTCGGAAAATATAATACATCATTTGATTATGTAACTGTGTGACCCGAATATAAATCGAGTATTCGATTCATTAGAAGATACTCTACTTCATAATTAAGTATATAATATATACTTAGGTATAATTATTATAATTGTTGTTTATGTAGGAGAACGGTTCTTAACCTTATTTCAGTTGCGTATCTCTTACTAAATTATTATCATAAAATGAACCCCTGGATTAGATTCTATATTAGAGGCAATAATAAAAATCAAATATGACGTAACAATAAAAACAAATTAAAATAGGCTCTAATGTAGAACTATATTTTGTGATTGCATTTTAGCATTGCATTATACTCGAAGTTTTAACAGGAACTACGTTCATAACTAAAACATTTTATAATTCAACTCGTCCATTTGTTTTGTTAGTTATATAAGAAAGTTTATGAAATAATTGAAGCAATTTAGGTTTAGTTACTAGCACATTAGTGAGGGTCCCTGTCCTGGTTTTGTTGCACACAGTACTTTTTATGTTCAGCTCGCAAGAAGCGATTTATCTGTGTATTTGAGAGAAAATGAATCTGGCTTCCAAGAAATGTTTATATCAATACGTCGTGCAAAGGAAATGAGTCAGGCTTCCAAGAAATGTTTATATCAATACGATATTTGTCTTCCTCCCCATTCTGTTGTATCATCCAATTCACTAGTGTTCTACAGATTGGTGTATTACACAACTTCATCAGTTGTGTTTGAATGTTCTTATCAGTTATGTTTAAATGTCTGTCAGAAGGTCAATTGGCCATAAATGTCTTTCTTTCTTTACGCTCTAAGTTTCGTCAGTTGACAAATACCCCTTAGAAAGCACAAATAGCTAGTCTTGTGCGTGACATATTAGATAATAAACTCGCTTGGCACTGTTCCATCTTTCCAATTCCTAGAAATATTTCTCAAATATGAAGGCCTATATGATTCGCCCCCCCCCCTGGTTGTCGTTAAAACCTCAATTGTCAACCTTAAACTGTTGCCATGGTTACCACATAATATCATAAATGCTCTAGGGAGACTGAAATAAAAATTTTATGTGTTAATCTAAGTAGGAATCTACTTTATATTTTATACTACTTGTTTCTCCTTCCACATAACATGGCTTTTCTGTTCGTAATGTCTATATTTTAGAACCTCTTTCCTTCTCGAGTTTTACTCATACTACGGACTATTGTTATGCTATATCTTTGTCCACGAGCTTAAAAACTACATCTTTAAAACGACTTACTGCTTGGAGCTTCAATAAATCAAAGATTTAAAACCAATTCAATAGGACAATAATGTGCAACTTTATTGCAGTTTTCATAAATCCATAAAATAAATGTCGGATGCGAGGCAGAGATGTTAGTTAGGAAAAGCTTAAGTACACAGAACTATAGAGTAAACAGATGGAAGAGGAGCGTAGATTAGAGTTAGCTACCGAGCACGGAACATCTGTGTGTATTTAACAGTGTAAATAGAACTGCAGGCCACTTGGGTATTCAGAAAGAGTTAAATGGATGCCCGAGAGTTGTTCGGTTACCGAAGGTGAGAACCGTAATATTTCTTCGTCTTTATAGCGAATTTTCATTTTACGTTTAATTTCTGAATACCAAAAGTCACAATCCCCTATGAAGACTCTCTCAATTTGATGAATTTCCCATGGGCCACTGCCTCCTAGTTTGAACTACATTCATAATTTTTGCTTAATATGTTTATTACGAGCACGTATATGTTTATCTGCTCGTAGGCCTATATTAAAAGAGCAGAAAAATTTCAATCGCAGGATAATTGTCTGTTAAAGTAGTTGTTAGTATAAAAATATAATAATATTTTACTCTTAGCCTTAAAATAAAGTTCAGAACGTTTCAAATACTGAAGAAACCTGTTGTATCGTCCAATGGCGGCCCTCCTTGATATTAATTTTGTTATAAATTTAGTCCCTTTCAAAGTAGAATATGTTATAACTAAATAATCGTAAGTACCAAGTGGAAAACAATTTATTTTCTTGAACGCGTTTCAGTGACGAAGACATCACATTAAGTAAAACTACACAGATTATAAATTATTAAAGTTTTAAGAGTTGTATTTTGGAATATGCTTAATTATATTAAATGACGATGATGCATTCTTATTTTTTTAGTTTAGAATCTGCCTACTTGTAATGAATGATAGTGATGTCGATTACGACGATTATGATGGTGGTGTTGACGGTGATGTTGATGATGACTTTCTCATTGTTGTATTTTAGAATCTGCCTAGTTACATATTTTTTGTCGATGATGATGGTGATGTGATGATGACGATGATGGTAATGTGATGATGACGACGATGATGTGATGATGACGATGATGATGACTTTCTCATTGTTGTAGCGTATAATCTGTCTAGTTATATTGAATGATGATGATGATTTTCTCATTGTTGTAGATTAGAATCTAACTAGTTATTTTTAAACTATATTATTTATTATTATTATTATATTTATTAATAACCATTTTCCTTGACAACGTTCAATAAATAATGTAACTTAATCTATGCGTTAAACAGCTGTTCTACAACATAACCTATAACACAAAATCAGCTGTTGCATGAAATCATATGTTATTATTCAATTTACTTTAAGGTGACTCAAAGCGTAACCTGAGGTAAATTACACTGTCGGGAAATTGTTATGTTTATGTCCATCCAATATATTTTTGTAGGCGTCGCTACTTCAAAAAGGTTAAACCCCAAGCGCTAGTGCTTTACGACGGACAACTGGCGAAGATCGCTTAGTGTCGAAAACGTTTTGTGTCTCAAAGATTTTCTGAGATTTAGTTAAATTCTAAGATCAGTAGTTAATTTAGTTGAGCACAGACGAGCAATTTTATTTGTTTGCTGTGCTAAAATCGATATATGCACGCACAAAACACCCCACTCCCATGTATAATACATAATACACATTACAGAAAATAAATCACTACATGACAAATAATATAAACTAGTAGGCCTATATGTAAAGCAAGTAGGCCAATGTTAGAACCTCGATTAAACGAGTTTGCTAGTAACCATGGCGACCAAAATAACATTTTATAATTTAACCCGGGGAACTTCGTAACGCCTAACAGCCAATGAATGTCATGTTAACTTTAGCTAAACTTAAATTGGTATTTATGAACATAATAGCTGACCCGACAGACGTCGTCAATATTACCTACAAATATTCAATTTGAACAGGAATAAAAAGTAAAATAAAAAAATCAAATTATAATTTATATTGTAATGGACAACAATATTCAATTTATTTTAGATCATATCTAACCATAAAGAATACTTATTGATACTGAAAACAACTATTGTCACCGCTCAATATATATATATATATATATATATATATATATATATATATATATATATATATATATATTAATATCTTAAATATGGTGATATGTTTTCTTGTAATATAGTTAATAAATTAAAAATATTTTAGAAACAAGAATACTTTTAATGAATATATTTATTCAAAGCTTTTCGCCAATAAAATAGTACCAGCATCTTCAGGAAAATAGTTATCTAATAAAATATTTGTACAAAAAAATCATATGTGCTACAAACGACCATATGTTTATAAGTATTCTTATACTTATAAATGTTTATAAATACTTATAAACATATGGTCGTTTGCAGCACATATGATTTAATTTTGTAAAAATATTTTATTGAATAATTATTTTCCTGAAGATGCTGGTACTATTTTATCGGCGAAAAGCTTTGAATAAATATATTCATCAAAAGTATTCTTGTTTTTAAAATATTTTTAATTTATTATATATATATATATATATAATATTAAATATGGTGATATGTTTTTTGTAATATAGTTAATAAAATAAAAATATTTCGAAAACAAGAATATTTTTAATGCATATATTTTTCAAAGCCTTTCGCCGATAAAACAGTACCAGCATCTTCAGGAAATAATTATCTAACAAAGTTAATAATATATATATATATATATATATATATATATATATATATATATATAACAAAGTTAATGATATACATATATATCTTTCGGTATCATAGTTAACTAAATAAATTTCAAAAAGTATTTCTGGTACTTAAAAGTAAAAATAATAACTAGTAATTGGTATCTTTTTCAAATCATAAAGATTTAGTCTAAATTTATATCTATTATATTTAAATAATTCGATAACACATAATATATAGAATCCATAGACTATTCATTATAATAAAATAATTTAATAAGATTCATTTTATAAAAAAATATACATATCAACTTATAAATGAATTTTTCAAATCAATAGCTTTTTTAACTTAATATTGTAGGGTGAATAATGTAATATATCTTACGGGTTAAAACAGCTGTTATGCAAAATAACCTAAACACATATAAATTGTAGTATGCAATCTTATTTTCGCTTAATTTAAGTGTGAGCTGTACTTCATAGCGGGATTACCGACATCTATTGATTATTAGTTGCATCTATATTAATAATTCCTAATTTTAATACACAGGCGCCCCTAAATGTGCTACAAATATGCCAAAGTGTATTCAATAATTTCCCAAAGTTTCATGACGATCGGATGAACGGTTTAAGGAGGCAAAAGAGAAATAAAGACAAACAATAATGTTTATTTATATAAATTTATCACATTACTGTACGCCCCACTATTTTTACACACATTTTCACCTACATTGTTTGTAGGTTCCTAGAAACTTATAGACAAAGACTTATTACTCTAAATTTCAAGCCCTGATAAACAGGGTGTAATAGGAAGAAACGGGAAAACTTTAGGTTCTTGTCCCACATAGGCCTATGAAATTAATAAAAGACGTTTATATAAACATAGTTCTGGAAACGCCATGTTAACAAGTTATAGCTGGCGAAAAATTTCACCTTTCCGTTACAATGAAAGCATATTACGAATTCGTGTCGTGCTAATTGAGCTGCAATTTATATAAAATTAACTGATTAATTGAATAGAACAGATCCCAGACCTGTAATTTTTAAAATATCTAGCTCAACGTTTTACGAAAACGCATCTTTTTTTAAGGTTTGGTGTATATTTACTTTGTTTAACTCTGTTATATTAATTGAAAAACTCGAGTAATTTGTAAACAAAACTTGTAAAGTGTTTTAATTCGAAGAGATTGGAGTAAAGTATTCCCATGATACATAAACGCATAACTTTTGGTTCCGTGGGGGCTCAAAAAAAACGAACGAGATATAAAAACTCGTTTGTAAAAGCTAATATACTGAAGGAAAGATACTAGTGCGAAAGCGTTTTCGTCAGTGTAACAGATGGGTAATACTTAACACTTTCTTTTGTTGAATCATGTCCTTAAAGAACAAGTGATTCAAGGTAACCCAGGCACACGTACAAGAGGAATTGCGTATTGCTCTGGAATTGCGTATTCATTTTAAATATTAACTTTTTTAAAAGCTATGTGTGTCTATTATTCCCCGTTTAAAATAATTCTCTTTAAAATTAAATTACCTACAAGTTTTATTTAAAAATTGTTAACTTACTTATTTCTTAATCATTTAACTGTGTATACACAAAAATGTGCTCAAAACATAAGTGAAACATATTTTTCCATAAAATACGTGGTTTGCGTATTTCATCACATATTACTACAGTTACAGGTCTGTGACTTGTTTTATTCAATTTGTAAGATCGTTTTACTTAAAACCCGCTAAACGTTTCAGCTCAATGACCGTCCCACGAATTTCAGTATGGTTGTTATTTTAAGGGAGGACCTGATATCCAGGAGAAATCTTTCGCCAGCTGTAACTCGTTAACGAATAGTTCCCACACTAAGAACTGTTCCCATTATTTTCACCTGAGGAACAAGCCCTGATTTCTCGTTTCTTCCTGGGATACCGGTATATAAACAAGATTTGAACACCCGTATGTGACGGAGTAGTGAAACCCGATTAAGACGTTTTTCAAGGGTTCGAAACGACCGTGAGAAATCGGCTACGAAGGGTATCACCTCCTTAGGGTCAAGTACATGTGACCTTCTCATGTGTATTAAGCAAAGGTCTACAAAGGGAAATATAACTACTTCAGTACCTATTGCAACTATATTTAAAGTAGTGTTTTCTATCAAACGAAGAACACAATGAAAATTTTACATTACCTTATGTTGATAAAGGAAATAGTTTGAGTATTTTAGGAAATTTGAAAATTTTTAAAGCAAGGTTAAAATTTATTAGGAATATACTGTGGTTGAATATAATAATAAATACATAAAAGCCTCTTACCCATAAATTTTCTTTATTTTACCCTTATGCACATTTCAGTTACCAAGTAACCATCCTCAGAAGGATAACATACAAAGACTGAGGAAGGTTACTTTGTAACTGAAATGTACATAAGGGTAAAATAAAGAAAGTTTGTGGTTAAGAGGTTTTTGTGTATTTATTAGCAAGGTTAAAGTAAAAAATGTAATAAACGAACAAATAAATAAACACATTCGGGCGTTATTTTTAAAAGTTTAAAAATATTAATTAGCTAAACACAAGGTGGCAAGAGTAGGTGTATAGGCATTCCAATAGGAAGCGAGGTCTGGAAGTGGTGGGGGCGTGGCTAAACGTATATTAAGACGAACTCAAGATTTAGGAGAACAGTCCATTTCAAATTTGAAAATAGAGTCATTACGAAATGCGTCAAAAAAGGAAAATATTGTAATATTAGGAAAGTCAGAGAAATGTAGTCAAATGTATACAAATATTCCTAACACACATAAAGTGAGTAGGCTTATATTAAGAATTTTTCTATGAATATTACAATATGCATATATTCAGTTCAATGTATTTTATGAACAATCGTGCTACTGCACTTTTTCCAGTGACTGTACTCACAAATAAACTCATGTATTGCAGTCCTATGGTATTGCCGATGGCAATCACCTTTTGTACCTTATTGTAGTAATTTACGTATTCAAAGGCGCAGTGCAGTTTGTTGGGGTTAACCCACCTTCTGAAGAAAGGTTTCATCACTTTACAATGCATTTTTCAATTCCTTCTGTTAGTTCACACTCTCTCTATGTATATCTTGTCCAAATATTCAATCGTTAATAAAATACTTTTTATTCGTCCTCATTACTTTGTGATGGATGACACAACAGGATAATCCTGTTTTTTTTCAAATAGTAAACTAATTAATTATTAATGGATAACTTTTAATTATTAAATTAATTAGAGCGTAGCTAGTGAGAACAATTAACAACGGTAAACAGTAAAGCAGTTAACTTTAAATATCACTACACATTAGTTTATTAAAACAGACTAGTTTCGACGACGATGTCGCCTTCATCAGTGCTTGGCTACTAGCGCGTGTTTCTTTTAATAAACTAATGTGTAGTGAGATTTAGAGTTAACTATTTTAATGTTTACCGATATTAATTAAGTAATTAAATTTAATGAGTTAATTTTAGTTTTCATATGTGGGACAAACGTTTTTTACAAAAGGGGCAAGGTATGCAATATAAATATTTTCTTCCCATTTGGTTTTATACAAGTGATAACACATGACTTCATATAACAGCTGATTTTATGTTATAGGTTATGTGGTAGAACAGCTGTTTTAACGCATAGGTTTTGTTACTTTATTTATATTAATTGTAATTATTCAATGTAAAGTAACTAAAATAAAAGTTACCTTTGTTGACCTAATTAGGAATCGACTTTAAAGCATTTTTTAAAAATATTACTTCTATAGTGTTTTACCGCCAAATATTACTTTAAATTGGTCAGTTTTGTAACAAATTTTATATACACTTTATCTCCCGTATGGAAATTCAAATATAATTTAAAGGCAATTTTCCTATAAGACAAGTTGCCAGTAAACCGAGCGTTGTTAGCAAATATGAGTGTACAGTGTCGTAGGCTACTTCAATATGGCTAACTTCGTTTGGCGGTGGGAGCATATTTCAGAGCCCAAAAGTAGGCCTAGTAGTTATGGCTATCCTATCCGTGAGAGAATCGCTGTAACAAAGGACGGTATTTTTAAAATGAATTTTGAAAGACGTCTCGTATTAATATGCGAGAGATGCACCCAGTGACACTTGTGCCATGGTAAAATGTGCGATAGTTGCGACCAAGTTATCCAAAATATACCTGCTTTTGGGAGACCCACATTATTTCCTGTATGACTATTAAGTACAGTCTCTATTGTATAGCCTCTATACAACTAACTAGTTGTATTTTTTAAATACCTCTGAAGATGATTGCTGGGCAATCGAAATGTACATAAGATTTAAATAAATGTTATTTGTGGTTTACAGGTTTTATTTATTTAAAAATAAACATTACGCCACAGTTGCTTCATACAGTTATAATTCTCATTGTTTTACTCTTTAAAGTTGGAATCTATTTACATTGAGAACTCATGTTACCACCTCAAGTCTATTGTAAAGGTTAGAATGGCTTTAAATATCAATTACTTTTTTAAATTCTGTCTTGGGGTTTAGCTTCCAGTCATAACGGAATATCCAGATCCCCCTTAACTACCAAAATACCCTTCAAAAAGGCTTTCTGGATGTGCTACTGTTTGTATTAATAATGACCAGAATGTTAAAAAACATTTGACGTTTGAACGGAAAACCAGTGCAACGGCTAAAGTGTAAAGATTGACTGCAGGAACCAATCAATAAATAGATATTAACACGGGTATATTAACACCTACCGATATATATATATATATATATATATATATATATATATATATATATATATATATATATATGGCGTTAATAAAAAAGATCTCGTATATCGCTTAGGTCAAAGTCGTAGCGACAGCACCTTGATAACGACGCCGATAGGCGGAGACGAGCAGACGGAACTTTTTGACCTCAGTGCCCGGTTTACGGGTTTTTATGACATCCATAAAAGAAATACAAGTTTATGAGAGCGGCCCTGTTAAGGCTGTAATAGGCTTTGTAACCCTTGAACCGTTCTAATTTAGGTCATGTAGAAACTAGGTCGAACAGTGTATGTGTGCGTGCGGGTGGGCGCGAGATATCGTACTAAAGTCGGAGATATAAAACCGTCGTGAAACGATAGTGTTATTTATATAGTGTCTGATAGTTTACTTTGGCTGTTGTAAAAACTTGGTCCAGTTCCTAGGTTTATTTATTTCTTATTCTTTTGACATTTTATGATTAATCGCCATAAGAAAGAACATTAAGTAAAGATTATTAAGTAATACAGGTAGCGAACTATAGACTGCGTTTATACGATTTACAGTCTGTTTAACAATAATGCCAGTTTATAATGTTGGCTACATTTTATGATATTCCCAAATAGCAACGGTAACAAAGGAGAAATTCCATTATCTCTTTTTACAGAGCACAAAACGGTTCAGGTGTAAACGTAATTGTGCAGTAATGCATAAAATATTCCGTCTATTCAAATATTACGTCCAAGAAATCATTTATTTCACAATAAAACTCTTTTATTGTCTGTTTTTACAAATGTCTCTTTTATTATAAATTTAATTATATGAAGACATGTTAAATTGTAGTCTTTTTAACAATAGGCCAATAGTGATTTCATTGCTACTACTATTATTAATTACTATACAAATCATTAAACTCCATGAATCCTTTAGCAGGATATACTGTCTGGGCTCGTAGAAACAGTGTAATACTAGGAAGTACGAAAGCATGTGACTTTTACTTCATGAATCGTATATCTGGAGAGAGCACTACTGTCTCAAAAACTTGCACACTAAAATACCCAGAAACAGAAAAGCGTGTGATATAAACTCCATGAGTCCCTTAGCAGGATATACTGCCTGGGCTCGTAGAATCAGTGTAATACTAGGAAGCATGAAAGCATGTGACTTATACTTCATGAATCGTATATCTGGAGACAGGCCTACTGTCTCAAAAACCTGCACACTAAAATACCCAGAAACAGAAAAGCGTGTGATATAAACTCCATGAGTCCTTTAACAGGATATACTGTCTGGGCTCGTAGAAACAGTGTAATACTAGGAAGCACGAAAGCATGTGACTTATACTTCATGAATCGTATATCTGGAGAGAGCCCTACTGTCTCAAAAACCTGCACACTATAATACCCAGAAACAGAAAAGCGTGTGATATAAACTCCATGAGTCCTTTAGCAGGATATACAGTCTGGGCTCGTAGAAACAGTGTAATACTAGGAAGCATGAAAGCATGTGACTTATACTTCATGAATCGTATATCTGGAGACAGGCCTACTGTCTCAAAAACCTGCACACTAAAATACCCAGAAACAGAAAAGCGTGTGATATAAACTCCATGAGTCCTTTAGCAGGATATACTGTCTGGGCTCGTAGAAACAGTGTAATACTAGAAAGCACGAAAGCATGTGACTTATACTTCATGAATCGTATATCTGGAGAGAGCCCTACTGTCTCAAAAACCTGCACACTAAAATACCCAGAAACAGAAAAGCATGTGATATAAACTCTATGAATCCTTTAGCTGGAGATACTGTCTAGGCTCGTAGAAATAGTGTAGTACTAGGAAGCACGATAGCATGTGACTTATACTTCATGAATCGTATATCTGGAGACAGGCCTACTGTCTCAAAAACCTGCACACTAAAATACCCAGAAACAGAAAAGCGTGTGATATAAACTCCATGAATCCTTTAGCAGGATATACTGTCAGAGCTCGTAGAAACAGTGTAATACTAGGAAGCACGAAAGCATGTGACTTATACTTCATGAATCGTATATCTGGAGACAGGCCTACTGTCTCAAAAACCTGCACACTAAAATACCCAGAAACAGAAAAGCGTGTGATATAAACTCCATGAATCCTTTAGCAGGATATACTGTCTAGGCTCGTAGAAACAGTGTAATACTAGGAAGCACGATAGCATGTGACTTACACTTCATGAATCGTATATCTGGAGAGAGCCCTACTGTCTCAAAAACGTGCACACTAAAATACCCAGAAACAGAAAAGCGTGTGATATAAACTCCATGAGTCCTTTAGCAGGATATACTGTCTGGGCTCGTAGAAACAGTGTAATACTAGGAAGCACGAAAGCAAGTGACTTATACTTCATGAATCGTATATCTGGAGACAGGCCTACTGTCTCAAAAACCTGCACACTAAAATACCCAGGAACAGAAAAATCGTGTGATATAAACTCCATGAGTCCTTTAGCAGGATATACTGTCTGGGCTCGTAGAAACAGTGTAATACTAGGAAGCACGAAAGCATGTGACTTATACTTCATGAATCGTATATCTGGAGACAGGCCTACTGTCTCAAAAACCTGCACACTAAAATACCCAGAAACAGAAAAATCGTGTGATATAAACTCCATGAGTCCTTTAGCAGGATATACTGTCTGGGCTCGTAGAAACAGTGTAATACTAGGAAGCACGATAGCATGTGACTTACACTTCATGAATCGTATATCTGGAGAGAGCCCTACTGTCTCAAAAACGTGCACACTAAAATACCCAGAAACAGATAAGCGTGTGATATAAACTCCATGAGTCCTTTAGCAGGATATACTGTCTGGGCTCGTAGAAACAGTGTAATACTAGGAAGCACGAAAGCAAGTGACTTATACTTCATGAATCGTATATCTGGAGACAGGCCTACTGTCTCAAAAACCTGCACACTAAAATACCCAGGAACAGAAAAATCGTGTGATATAAACTCCATGAGTCCTTTAGCAGGATATACTGTCTGGGCTCGTAGAAACAGTGTAATACTAGGAAGCACGAAAGCAAGTGACTTATACTTCATGAATCGTATATCTGGAGACAGGCCTACTGTCTCAAAAACTTGCACACTAAAATACCCAGAAACAGAAAAATCGTGTGATATAAACTCCATGAGTCCTTTAGCAGGATATACTGTCTGGGCTCGTAGAAACAGTGTAATACTAGGAAGCATGAAAGCATGTGACTTATACTTCATGAATCGTATATCTGGAGACAGGCCTACTGTCTCAAAAACCTGCACACTATAATACCCAGAAACAGAAAAGCGTGTGATATAAACTCCATGAGTCCTTTAGCAGGATATACTGTCTGGGCTCGTAGAAACAGTGTAATACTAGGAAGCACGAAAGCATGTGACTTATACTTCATGAATCGTATATCTGGAGACAGGCCTACTGTCTCAAAAACCTGCACACTAAAATACCCAGAAACAGAAAAGCGTGTGATATAAACTGCATGAATCCTTTAGCTGGATATACTGTCTCGGTTCCTACACACTAAAATACACATAAAAAGAAAAGTATTAGATATATACTCCATGAATTCACCAGCTGGTGGTAGTGCCTGGATTCGTGAAAACTAGAAAATACCAACAAAAAGAAGATCATGTAGTAATTGCTTCATAAATCCTTTAAAGATGTATCTAATATAGAGGTTGTAAACAAAACAAAATAATGAAAGTGATTATACCGTAGTCTTGGTTGTTCTACTATTAATCTGGAATAAACTATGTTTAAATATTGATAAAGAATAATCAGCAACTTGTAACCACAAATATTTAGCCCAATGTACATTTCGGTTATCAAATAACTATCCTCAGATACCAAATAGACAAGACTGGCTTGCTAGTTATACCTCTGAGGATAGTTACTTAGTAACCGAAACGTATAAGGTTAAAAATAAAAATATTTGTCGTTACAAGTGTTTGAGTGTTATTTATTTGGCCATTCTAGGTTAATCATAATATTCGTAGTGCATACGGCATAGTCTATTCCTTGGAGTACAAACCTCTTACAAGTTCTCACGCTTCAGTAAGTCCACTCTGGTAACCCCTCAGACACTCGCTTTTGTCTTGATTTGGGCCCTTGTCTCGCTTGACTAGGTCTTCTTCCCGAAGGTCAGGGGCTAAATATATTTTATATAGGGCTTCGCCTTAATGGCTGCCTTTCATCGTACCCCGCTTAATCGGACGAGCCGTATAAACGCGTCTCAGGATATTGGACGTTGTGTACTTTAATGCAAATGGCAGCCGACCGTTTAGATAGTTTCTAAGATTTATTACAAAATTAGTCGAGAACCGCAAGTATGCTGCATTAGTAATTTGATGGAGAATCTCCAATTTGAAGCAAAATCTTCGATATGGAGCGAAATCTCCAATATGATACAGATCTCATATATGTACCAAAAACTCCGATATGAAGCACAACCTTGATATGAAGCACAACCTTGATATGAAGCAGAATCTCTGTTATGAAGCGGAATCTTCAATATGATCTCGAATCTCCTATATGAAGCAAAGTCTCCGATATGAAGCAGAAATCATTGATATGAAGCACAACTCTGATATGAAGCAGAATCTCTGATACGAAGCGGAATCTTCGATATGATCCCGAATCTCCTATATGAAGCAAAGTCTCCGATATGAAGCAGAATCTCCGATATGAAGCACAACTCTAATATAAAACAAAATCTACAATATGAAGGTATATTCAGATATGAATATATCTGACATGAATCTCAGTTATGAAGCAAAATCTCAGATATGAAGCAAAATCTCAGTTATGAAGCAAAATCTCAGATATGAAGCAAAATCTCAGTTATGAAGCAAAATCTCCAATATGAAGCAAAATCACAGATATGAAGCAAAATCTCAGATATGAAGCAAAATCTCAGTTATGAAGCAAAATCTCAGATATGAAGCAAAATCTCAGTTATGAAGCAAAATCTCAGATATGAAGCAAAATCTCAGTTATGAAACAAAATCTCAGATATGAAGCAAAATCTCAGATATGAAGCAAAATCTCAGTTATGAAGCAAAATCTCAGATATGAAGCAAAATCTCAGTTATGAAGCAAAATCTCAGATATGAAGCAAAATCTCAGTTATGAAGCAAAATCACAGATATGAAGCAAAAGTTCTAATAAGAAGCAAAATTTCAGATATGAAACAAAATTTCTAATATGAAGCAGAATCTGCGATATAGAGCAAAATATCCAATATGAAGTAATATCTCAGATATGAGGCAGAATCTTCGATATGAAACAAATCTCCGATATGGAGCAAAATCTGCTATGTAAAGCAAATCTCCTATATGGAATAAAATCTCCGATATGGAGCAAGAAGCTACGAGACAGATTAGACTTCAGAGTTAAGTCAGGTAAAGAGATACTGACTAATAAATACAGCAAGTAAATACTGAGATAAAAAGACGAAGGAAGTAATAGAGGAAAATGAATAGAGAATATAATGTCAGGATGGTGGAAATGGGAAAGTGATAAATAATTTGTGGCGGTTGTTTTTAAGCTATCAGGCGGTATGACTATTGTATATGAAGAAATGTTCGGTTACTAGATATTTATTCCTTTAATTAACACACACGAGATCAACCCGTAGTCAAGGAAAACGTTGGACACGTTTGCTTGGCCACCTGTTACCACCGGACCTACTGGAGGCGCCAGTTTCCTACTTGCGACTGGTCACCTATACAGAACAGGAATGAAGGACACCCATTCTGTCCTCTGTATAACAATCAGGACACCATGTCTGCAGACCACATGTTTTAATGTACTGCACTGGAACATGCGTACATTAGGGGAGCTGTATATAGTGGTGCACGTAAGGAAATGGCAGAAATACCGTCTGGCGTAGTTAAAAAAAGTATTTTATCTTTAAAGTTGATTAGAGGTGTTTGCGCAATGTTTGCAATGATAAGGCTATGTGTTTTATATGTAATTTTCTACTTTGTTACAAAGACTGACTTCCATTATAAGCCAGAAGATTCGTGAAGAATAGGAACTCGATATTCTTGCCTTAAGAGCCTGTTCCATGTGACATCCCTGTCCCCACTGGCTGAGATCGAGTGATGGCATACCCGTGGACAAGTAATTCAGTAGAGTCCCTGAGTTTGGTAGGGACAGCACGTTTACTTGCTGGCCATGTTTTTTCTACTTAGTCCTATAATGAAATTTTATCCCTACTCCAATATTGGCAATTCACTGTATCCCCACCTACCTTCTACAGGCTGTGGCATATTTTTCTTCTAAACAAATCGTGCTAGCTTCGCCTTACTTTCACAAGCGTTTTAATGCTTTTTGTAGCCAGTGATTCTTAACTACGATTGCTATAAAGTAAATTGACTATAATAAGAACGAAAACATATGATAAAGTGTTGCAAATATAGGTTTAACAAGATATCTGTCTGGCACATTACCACATTGCCTGTATATGTTAATCCTATGTTATTCAGAATATTTACAGGCAGATGTTTTTACTCATTGATATAATCGGAAAAGATTTATATATCTTTTGAGCTCGTTATTAAACTTTGACGGCATTGAGAGCGTCAGTTCCAATTGTATAACATGGAAATTAGACCTAGCATGAATCGCTAACTTAAATGGTTCATCAATCACTTTATGTAAATGCACGAGCAAAGTCATTTGAAGGTTATAATATCAAGTGACCTTTATTTTAAATGTGAGAGCTTACTCGGGCGAAGTATGTGAAGGCCAGCACAAATCGAATACATTGTTGTCATATTTCTGGAATCCGTTTCTTATCGCAATTTTAGTACATTGTAGACACATTTTATCGCAAGATAAATATTGCCACATAGTTTAATGTCCCGTGTAAGACTAAAAATGAATCTATTACTGGCTGACGCCTGACGTATGAATAGAACTTAATAATACAAATCTCGTATTGCTTTAAAGAATATGTTATAAATGTTAATGAACTTTATTAGGCCCTAATGTTAATTTTAAGGTTAATGTAAACTATTCTTTATAAATTTTTTTGGTTCAACTTTGTAACCCTGGTACTAGCTATGAAGTATTGAAGAAATTGTAATTTTCAGTTCCTTCTATTAGCTCTCTCTCTCTCTATGTATATATATATATATATATATATATATATATATATATATATATATATATATATATATATATATCGCAATATGTATTCTTGTGTATTAATAAAGAACGTAGTCAAAATACAAATACAAGAATTATAATTGAATTTACAATTCAAAGCTTTTCGTTGGCTAACAGTACCAACATCATCAGGAATATTAAACCATGTTTTGTATTTTGACTAAGTTCTTTATATATATATATATATATATAGAGAGAGAGAGAGAGAGAGAGAGAGAGAGAGAGAGAGACAGACAGACAGAGAGAGAGAGAGCGAGACATTTTCAATCGTTGATAAAATAAGTTTTTATTCATCCAATCAAGTTCAAATTTCTTTTAACCTATAGTGGATAACAATTGATGTTAATAAAGGTTTAAAAAATATTTTTCTCAATAATTAAATTATAAAAATTAGGTGGATTTAAGTCGAATTCGAACTGAGTATCTTCATGTTCGATATCTAGCGCTTTGGCAATGATCCAACTTTCCTTTTGATAGAAATGTATTTCTCAAAGGTATATATGAATTTTCCTTTGGCACCAACTGGTTGTTGACGAAGCCTCCATTGCACAACCTAAAATTTTTGCAATGGTTTCCACACATTAGGATAAATATTGCCTAGGATTAAAAATGAATGAAAAGAATAAACTAAACTGGATGATTGGTGGTAACGAACCTTTCTTCACAAATGGGGAATGCTAAAGAAAAGCGAAAGACACTACAACACAATGAAGGGGGCGTAAACAAAGCGTATAAATAGCGACAAACAAAAATAATAGTCCAACACCATACATAGAAAGGAGAATGGAAAATTCCATGGTAAATTCTATTTTGTACTCAATATATTACTGACATATGTATAGGCATATACATATTTATAATATTTATAAATATACAATTTAAAAAAAAATTGTCTTTGTTAATTAAAGTAGGAATTGACCTTAAAAAATTGTATATTACTTGTTAGCTTTAAATATGATAAGTTTATTTAAATTATAATATTAACAAATATTAATTTCTACCAAAACGTTTATGTAAGGTTTAGTAGAATACAAGCCTTGATGGACTCGTCCCTTGTTATTCCACCTTGTTACTTCACCCCAGTAGAGAGCAGGTCTACTTTGCGACATAATTTGTTACATTAAACGTTAATTTGTTTTACCAATTGTCGTGTTTGGCATCACTCTTATATTTTTACTATTTCAAAATATTCACGGAAATTTGGAAATTATAATTAGAGTAAGAAAAATTATTTACACAGTGGGGATGCTTGAAGGTGACTCGTCAAGGAAACATCTTTAATCGGCTGCGAGTGATAAGGCACCTCAGAGCCAGTTTGGGTCTACAAGACAGGTTAGATCAAACAAAGTATAAAGTGAGCACTCTAATGTTAATAATTATAAATTTTCCATATCGAAAACTGTTAGTTTCTTAGCAACTATCTCTAATTTTGAGCCCGACATTGCAATTTAGATATTTTAATCTCACGAATGAAACAAATAATCACGAAAATCCTTTAGTATATTTAAGGCTCGAAAAATCTCTACTAAATTCTGGACTATAGTCATTTCTTTATAATGTTGTATGATAAAACTACTGAGCACTGTTGAAAAAATTTGTAAAATCTGATAAGCGTTTTCATCATTACCTTTTTATTTAAAAGAAGATCCGAACTGGATAGACCAACTCTGCTTAAAACTCAATAAGTCTTTTTTCTACGTAATTGGCTAAATAAGCAACACATTTGCAAGTGTGCCACGCGGGCTTAATCTATTCATTCTGGTTGACAGCACTGGTGGCTACGTTCTTGAGCTCTGTGAGTACGAATGCTGCCATCCGCCGGCCATGTGAGCGTACTTGGTCAGCAATTGCTGCACCCGCACTGAAAGTGTTCGGGGATGTTGTTCCCATCAGGCAAAATAAACGGTGGATAAGTCTTATTACACTTTTACTATTACTTGCGACCAAACCTTTTGTTAACTAAAAGTTGTTAAATTGTTAGCTTACACTTGGAGGAAACGTTTTCGTCTTACGACTTCGTAACGAAGTAATGTAACGTGACTTCGGGAAGATGAAGTCGTAAGACGAAAACGTTTTCTCGAAGTGTAAGTTAAAAATTTAACGACTTTCAGTTAACAAAAAGTGTGGTCGCAAGTAATAGCAAAAGTGTAATAAGAATTAACAACCAGCTCGTCATGAACAGCAACAATATTTCGGCGGATAAGTGTTTCGTGCAACTGGTTTACTTAAATATTTTAATTCGTAGAGATTTAATAAACATTCGTAATTAAATTGTTTATATTGATATCATTTGGCAAGAAAACAACTACTTATTGAGATTTCCAACAGACGTGATTCGCACTAGATCAGTGCATTTTTCAATGATGTGAGTCGCGGACATGACTGTTCCTCAGGTGTGTTGTATTAGTGTGAGTCTGTGGTGTTTTAGTGGTCTGCGGTGTGTCATTGTTCATAAAATAGTTGTCAATGTGTTCGGACACGACTCAACAACTAAATATGCACATATACAATTTAAACCCACAATTACTCTATGGACAATGATACACCACAGAACGCGTAAACACTACAGACTCACACGAGTTGCCTTCAAATGACCAAACTTCATCTAACCAAAATGTACACACACAATATACGCAGACGTCAACTTACCAAATATACGACATTCAAATAATCGGACTAATACAAACACGCCTGATCAACAGTCTTGTCTGTGAGTCATAGCATTGAACAATGCACTAATTTAGTAAGAAAGGCGTCTGTGAAAAATTTTAGTAAGTAGTGTTTTTTTGCATAAAAACAATTAAAAAAACTACAAGATGTACAAAACATAAACTACAAGTATTATTAGGTAATTTAAACACCTATTTTCATACATTACCTACGGTTTTGTATTTTAAGTACTGTATTTATAACATAACATAAATGTATGTAATGTGTTTTATTTATCCTTAAGTAATGTAAATATGTCTATCCTCAGGACGAAAAGAGCGCATTAGAGGAATATCTTTGCAAGGCGTGGAGGAGATTTGAAAGTATAATGAACTGGACAGTTGGAGTAAACCATGGAAGAGACATTGTTCCATTCCGAAGCCTCAACAAGGTAAGAAGTCCCACATTCTTGTGATAACTTACTTGCTCGGCTTATTCCGCAGCTTTACACTTACGCTTGAGAAATACCTTTTACTGTGTTAGTAATAGAACCAACTGTATCTTAAACATTCACTCCAGTGCGTTCTCTTACCTCCAGGTGTAGACCTGGATTCTCGCACGTAAGACTCCATTGCTGATCGCTGCAAACACTTTAATGCTCTCGGTAGACCCCTATCCCCTTGATTAGACCCGAGGTTATCTTTCTCCTTGTTCGTGAACCTCCTTCATACATAACTTATCCGTAAAGCGGTCCTCCTTAGACATAGTCACCAGCCCGAACTCTGTTACCTTGCCGGATGGTCCACCGATCCCGGTTGTGCTGGGATTCAACTTACATCATAGCGAGGAATGTTTTGTGACGGTCGTCGGAGGTATTTGGATCTCTCTGCTTTTGGCTTTTTCCCTTGGTACACATCTAGCTTTCTTCTTGTTTATTGAAGTAGTTTTATCGCAAACATCTCAATATAGTGTTTTGGTTCGTTAAAAAAATACGACAGGTGAGTCCAAAGTGTAGATACAGTGTAGTAACTTATAAAGGCTGCAGCAATAATCAACAAAGGCTGGAAACATTTTCTGTAGAAACAGTTGAAGCTTCGATTAGGTTTACGGCTAATATAATCTTTTATTTTTAATACAACACAATTTATTACAAATCGTTTTATTTCAATACTTTGTTTTGAGACTTATCTTTTTTAATTATTCAAACATAGATATTTTAAAATTATTAATATATTCATCTTCATTTCTGTTAGGAATATTTCTATACGTTTGAGTAAATTTTTCTGCCATCCCTAACTTTTCAATATTCTCTTCTGTTCTCTACGGGAGTACTATTGAAGTTTTGAAAATGGAGTTAATGCGAAACGCGTCAACAGAAAAAAATATTGAAAAGTTAGTTAACACATATAGATATATTAATTTTGAATCTGCCACCATTTTGTACTGGATTGGCATAGAGGCCTCTGGTTTTCACAGTTCGTTATCTTTTATAAAGACCTTTAAAATGAGGAAGCTTGAGGTCAGAAGAAAAATTTTAATAGTGATCAACAAGTTCACCTTTATACTCTACAAAGATATACTGAGTTTGTTTTTTATGGGAGTAGCATTTAGAAAGTTAATACGGTGTATCTATGCTTTGGGCTTATATGCATTATATGATTAATAAATTAATTAGTTCTACAGTTAATTAGCAGTGGTAATACAGTTCTCTAAATATCGGAACAATACTTACAGCGATTTCCTTTAAAATTCCTTCAAATTTTAATCTTTACAATGTTAACCTTGATACCGAAGACGAGGTTAAAACGTTAATATACACACGCACGCGCGCGCTCGCGCGAATATTCCTTTACAATGTAAATTTTGAAAGTAATTTTTTCCCTTGTGAATATTTTGACTCTCCACCAAACCATATTTTACATTGGTCGACGAGCTTAAAATTTAGCGTGGTTTTTCAACAATATTTCGGATCAGTGTTTACTTAATCACCAGCATATATAATCTTGCTTAGGGAGATACTTCATATCGTATGCTGCATAAAGGGTTCATTGCCTGCAAAACCTTGTTCGAATGGAACGTGTAATTTATGCGTACATACAAACAGTGACACTATAATTATACCTCCCTTAAAGTATTTTAGATGCACCCCTGGTCTTCATTTACCCTGTGTCTCTTTGATAATCTAGTAAACAGAGGGAGCGCGCGTGTGTTGCCGCCTACGCAACACGCTCTTTATTAAGGCCTGTAACTAAAGACGTCAACCCTACCGTGTTACGTTGGCTGTTGATAGTCTTTCCCTCAATAAAGCTTCTATTCCTATCGCTCGCGCTGAAAGCCACGCGTACATAACGAAATTAATCGTACATTTGTAACAACAATGCGCCATAATGTTTATTAAAATTTCTTTTAACTTTGTCATTCTTAGTTTAAAATTACTTTTGAAAGTTTTGTTTTACTCGTTTGTTGTTATAGCAAAAATGTATTAGACGCACATAAACTCATTCCCTCACGCACGCAAGCACGCGAGCATGCATTCCCATGCTTTTACAGTCATTGACACACACACACACACACACACACACACACACACACACACACACACACACACACACACACACACACACACACACACACACACAGTATACTTCTTTAAAACACAGAAAATGATATAAATTGATTGCTTGTTGCTCACAACAGTATTTTTACTTCAAATGATGCTCTGTCTCGTATGCTTCATCATGTTAAGTGAAGCATGAAGCTGTTTTTGAGCTGTGGTAGAGTTTGAGTGAGGGGACTCGTTTATTTAGCTATACCTTAGCTAGATACTTGGAATAGACGTTGCCGACCTGGCTGTGAAAGATTTAAATAAACTATGGTGAAACGTAATAAAATTGAGAACAAAGTACTCAGAGGTGAAATTGTCGGGTATTTACTACTCAGCGTATAAAATACTGCCCCAAATCCAATCTAGGATGGAATGGCCAGCATCAGTTCTAAAATTGAAGGCTTAGTGACGCAATCCTGGAACCAGTGTGTATGAACCATAAATCTGTACTCTAACCCCTGGACTGGCATTGCCATCTCAGGATCAGTAGAACTTTTCGAATTGGCTGATATTCCGGACATCTAATAACGCTGTCTGATTCGTTCGGTCCACGTAGTGTTATCGGACCTTTATCCTCAGTTTGCCTTATGTAAGCTGGACTCTCAGTCTAAGGAATTGGGTTTATACAGGAATACTAGCCCGTCATGTCCACTAATTCTTCAGCTAATGCTTCAACAATAGCTAATAATATGTTTAGTTAAACACAGCATAGTAAAACTCCAGTTACTGCCCTAACCCGCCTCTCCAATGATGATCACTTAGCACATTAACTCGTTATCCATCTTCTCTCTCAGAATGTTTCTGCCTTTATTTATAAGTTAGTTAATCACCAACATTTTTGTAGCTTTATGCAGTCACACCTAGGTTGTGCGACACCTAGGTTCAGGCATCTGTTTCCGCTAAGGTAGGCAACCGTAACTTGTAAATAACAAGTTATATACAAAAACAATTTCAAGTCAATTCTTACTTGGTAAACAGAGAGAAATTTTATTTTAGTTACTTTTTATTAAGTAATTACAATTAATAATATATGTATACACATATGACAGAATCATAATATTAAGTGGCAAAATAGAGCGAAATTAATTATTAAATTTAATTAATGAATTAATATTTTTACAAAAACTGTATTAACATCAAAGTGTCATCCACTACAAGTTTAAAAATGAATTTGAACTTGAGTGGACGATTAAAATATATTTTATTAACAATTGAAAATTTGTACATAGTATATAAATATATATAAGAAGAGTGTGAACTAATGTAGGAATTAAAGAACACAGAATTGCATAGTTCTTAAAAGGTGTCAACATTTTAGTAGCAGTTCATCTATGCTTTAACGTTTTTACTTTAAGAAAAGTATTTTTAAGAACAGACTTTTGGAAATTCAGCAGTTTTATCTCGTTTGTGTGTGTGTGTGTGTGTGTGTGTGTGTGTGTGTGTGTGTGAGTTTATAACACAGGAAAAAATATATTCGAAATTTTAAACTCTGCTTACGTTGTAAAATATAGCATGAAACGACGAAACGAAGCCATCTGAAACAAAGAACACTAGAAGAAGAGACAGGCTAGGAAGAGAACAAAACGTTTCAAGATGACTGATACGATTAATGAATGCCCTAGAATTAAAAAGGTTCGTGATAGAAAAACATGATAAATAACTTAGATAATGAATCATGAGATACGGCAAGAAAATGAATTAACAATAAGAGATTAGCGAAATGAAGAAAGCATTAAGGAACGTTAAGATAAATAGATCACGAACCTTGACAACGCTCTGAGTAGAAAATATTACTCCAAGGAAGTCGACAGAATATTACGAATATTTCACATTTGGTGACACTTTTTGGAGCTTAGAGAATCTTCTACATCGATATATTTAATTTTTTAAAAACATATTATGTATGTGTGATATGCAGCTTTGGTAGTATGCCCGAGGAAATTACAAACTGCTATTTGTCGAGAGGGAGTTTCTTCCCCTGTAAGGATTCACGGCCGTATTACAAAACAAGATTTACATAACAAAACACGTGATTTGAATTTCTTGGCTGGAGAGAAGGGAACGCCTCTGAAGAAGTTTCGTCGGTATTTATTTTAATTTTATACATTTATTTATGTGCATTGCATGCGTGAACCGCTCCCACACCTGAGCCGCTTTAGGTACTATCGGGGAAAGTGTCTCTACTTACGCTTAATAACTTGGTTACGTTCGTTTGGTCCCGCACAGCTGGATGTCGGGTAATTTTAATACGATATCGACCACAGAAGACGATGCCTATATTATGTCTTTATCTAAGAGAGATAAAAAACATTTCTCCGGATTAAATAATAAAGAGAATCATTAGAAATCAGATTTTTGCTGGAATTAGTGTGCAGCGATTATTCTACGACCAGGAAGACAAGACATCATGTCGGCTTTATATGGTCATACCTTAATCCGATTTTCCCGGCGTTACCCTATTTTCCACAAGGGGTAGATAACTCTTTACGACCCTCACATTTAGATCAATTTCGTAAGCTCTACTCTAGAGATTTATATAGCACGCTACTATACACACATAGCGCCATCGTCCTATTTTTCCAGATGGTATTTTACTCCTCCCTACCCTAATCTTATTATTCACAATCCTTTCCTAGCCCCTGTAGGCAGTAATAGCATTTTGACTGATCGCCTTAAAGGAAAACCATTCTCACAGACATATGACATAAGAAATAGCATCAAAACTCGCAAAGCATCTACAGACAAACCGTGAAATTGTCACTGAGGGTGAAATATACAATTGAGCCCAACGAGATCTATGATGCATTTCCATTTCAGAACCAAGTGGAAGCCCAATTGTTCTTTTTTTAAAGGAACGGGCTCCTGAGAACCTTGTCAACTTGTCAAATAAACATTGGTAAAACTATTCTTAATATTAAAGTTTTTTTTGTTCCCATACAACTTTTAAAATTTCTGAATAAATACCCGTGGTCGGTTCTGAAAATTTAGAAAAAGGATTTCGTGTAGAGAAAATGAAATAGACCTCCGTTTTAAGCAAATAGTTCGCAGCACCTGGTGACTTGACTCACACATTCATTATGTGAGGTCGAAGAATACTGGAGGAAGAGATGTTATTTCATTCAGGACGTCATCTGAAAGATGCACGGGTGTTGTCACACAAACGTAGTTGAAATGATTTGATGTTAGGTCAAAATTTTGATTCCTTGTAAAGCTCAGAGCCTGAGTAGTAAGTTGGTGTCTGAGTAGTTCGGTGCTAGAAAGACTGAATTTTAGAATGAAACCGGTGTTGAGCCCCTATAAAGTCCGCGAATTGTAAAAAAAATCAATAGCAGATGAGTCAATAAATATTCAGTGAATTTCAGAGTTTAGTCTCTGGAAAGTGCGCAAATATCAGATTGAATCAGGTGTTGGGTCACTAGAGAGTCTGTAAAATTAAGGATTAGGCAGGAATGACTCCCTAGAAAGCCAGCGAATTTTCGATTGAAAAAGTATTTATTCCCCAGAAAGCCATCAAATTTTAGAACGAAGCAGGATCTAGAAAACCAGTTAACTTCAGAATGAAGCAGGAATTTACTCTCAAGAAAGCCAGTGAATTTCACAAAATGAAACACGAATTGACTCCCTAGAAAGTCAGCGAATTTCAGAATGAAATTAAAATCGACTCAGTATAAGGCCAGCGAATTTCAGATTGAAAAAAGGTATTGACTACTTAGAAAGCCAGCAAATTTCAGAATGAAGTAACAATTAACTCCCTAGAAATCCACCAAATTTCAGGATGAAATAAGAACTGACATACTTGACTCAGTATAAGACCAGCGAATTTGAAATTGAAACTACCTAGGATTTCAGTTACGTATTGATTACCTATAAAGCCAAGAAATTTCAGGATGAAATAAAAACTGACATACTTGACTCAGTATAAGGCCAGCGAATTTCAAATTGAAAAAAGGTATTGACTACTTAGAAAGCCAGCAAATTTCATAATGAATCTGGAAATAACTCCCTATAAAGCCAAGAAATTTCAGGATGAAATAAGAACTGACATACTTGACTCAGTTTTAGGCCAGTGAATTTCAAATTGAAAAAAGGTATTGACTACTTAGAAAGCCAGCAAATTTCAGAATGAAGTTGGAAATAACTCCCTAGAAAGGCAAGAAATTTCAGGATGAAATAAAAATTGACATAGTAAGAAAAAGCCATCGAATTTCAGAATGAAGTAGAAATTAACTCCCTAGAAAGAAAATTTCAGAATGAAATTAAAATTGACTCAGTATAAGCCAGCGAATTTCAGATTGAAACCCGAATTGACTGCATAAAAAGCCAGCGAATTTCAAAATGAAGCTGGAATTGACTAATTAGAAAGATAGGAAATTTCAGGTTGAAATAAAAATTGACATACTATAATTGCCAGCGAATTTCAGATTGAAACAGAAATTGCCTGCCTAGAAAGTCAGTAAACTCCAGAAAGAAGCAGGGGTTGAATTCTGATATTTCTTCATTGGAGCATAGTAAATACTATCTCTGAGTGTACGGGCCACTAATATTTAAATTTCACTTGAACAGCCTAATTTGTATAACTGATTTAATATTAACTTATGCTTCTCAAAGTTAACCTCTATTTGACATCTGGAACTAAACCAAGAATATTTCTGTCCGAAACCTTTCTAATAGGACTAAGCAATCAATACGTTTTTTTGCAATGCAATTCAAGGCAATGCAATAATTATACAACTTTTTGTTGTCTATTTTATAAATCTTAGCCAAGTAATGTATTTGTACAATCTATAATGATTAGGTAATATTGTATCTGTCCGTGCTACAGCGCACACAGTCTGCGCACGTTGCGTCATACACCCTCGACACTAATAAAGCCAATAAAAATGTCACTGCTGATCCATTACCTGACTGTAGATTATTAAAATGTTATTTAATAAGTAAATGTTGGTTACGTCATCGCTACGGCGTACAGCCTTGGTTTTATTGGCTCGAGGAATCTTAAGCGTCCGTAACTTGTTTGCGAATGTTTGTATATGACATTGTAGCTTATATATGCAAAACCCTCTGCATATAGTCCTCAAGGACGGCTGCTGGGAGCAGTCTTTCCTGCCTAACTCCAAGTCCCTATTCTGAGGGCCTGGCC
Organism: Prosapia bicincta; assembly: GCA_036971475.1. Taxonomy (NCBI): domain Eukaryota; kingdom Metazoa; phylum Arthropoda; class Insecta; order Hemiptera; family Cercopidae; genus Prosapia; species Prosapia bicincta. The sequence continues at coordinate 247,316,874 of JBAIZL010000001.1, forward strand.
CTTAGTTAAGCCTAACCGAGAGTCCAGTCAACCGACGATGGTAGGCACTACCTGAACCTAACAAATCAGAGAGACAAGGAAAACCAATATTGAATGTATGAAAAGCCGGACCGTTCGGAAAGTTCTCTTCCGATAGTTTGAAATGAGACTCGAATCCTCCCAGAGGCCTAACTATAAGGCCTTTGAGCTCTTACATACTGGTACTACCGTCTTGGCATCGGACCTTTCGATCCTCTTTGGGGTTGAGCAGTTAAGAGTTTTAGGTTGGATTCTTAGGGCCAGAGGATTCGTTATAGGGCCTACACGCAGTTGGGTGTTGGTCCAGAACCACCATGGGCTAGATAGACCTGCTCCATTTAGCCGTGAAACCCCTTAAATCATAACTGTGGCTGTAATAGCACAGTAACGCTATTACCATTCACCTAGGATTATTGAAAGGGTTATAAATAACGTGGTATCCAAAAGTTCGTTATCCTAGTCATCAGTGTGTCCGTTTGTACAACTGAGTATCGACAATGGGCCTTGCTCTCACCGCAAAAACTGCCGTCCCACTTTCATTCTAATTCGAATACCACCAATACCATTATGTTAACCGTAGCAAATATGCCTGAGATTTTCTGCAGTAATGGATCCTACTGGCGCGCCGAGTGCAGATCGGGTTACGGTCATCAATTCTCCTGGTTACCTGGGCAGAAATAATCAGAAGGATTTTACCTTTCGGGTACGGAAAAGTGGGATGTTCGGAAGGATCTACCTGGTCGCGAATTATTCTGGATAAGCTGCGAAACGGTAAGCTCTGGTTTGAGGAGTTGCTTTGTCTTAGGGTCGACCCTGTGACCAGTCCAGGCCTTAGAGTAAAGCTTGCGGGCTATTACCACGGGTCATTGTATAGGATTATATATCGGCAATAATCCTAGCTATATTCACATGCCTTCCTCTGTGGGCGCTAATAATCGTACAGGCCTATTAATTTGAAAGCACAAAAACTAAGCAGCGATACCCATCGCTCGGTTGATATTAATAATGCATCATATCTAACGAGACCGAAATAAACAACCACCACAAAGCTTAAACGGGTTAAGTATTCGTATGAATCAAACATAATTGAAAAGTTTTAAAGTGAGGGAGAGCCTTAGCGTGCAGCACGCTACTATCCACATTAAAGCATCGTTAACCGCCAATCTTGCATTGCCTGTCTCCTGTGCGTTCACTTATTCATTACCACAGCGTCGCGTCACTTCCTTGGAATCCTTGAAAACGTAAATTTTAATGCCCACACAAAAATGAAAGCGGGAACTTTCAAAGCTTGGAATTGTTATATAAATTTGTTTCTTTGCCGCTTCGGACACGACTCCATGAAGTGCGTCACACTGTACAAGAGTAAATGCAGTATTATCATGACGCTTGTTGATGTCTTGTCGGTCACTAGCTCGTCGAAGAATGACTTGGCAAGAGCATGAAGGCTTATTGCCTTTTTGTGCAGTTTTTGAGCCAGTACGATAAGTATCCTTTGCAAAATGTTGGAAAAGGAATGTGTCAATAGAGACAGGATTAAACCACAAACCATCATGACGGAATATACGGGGGTTGGGATCATACAAGGAGTGCAGGAAGTATACTTAGACTCAATCGGAGTCATCAAGGGGTCATAGTTATTTGTGGGAACAAGGATAAAGGAGGGTTAGTTGGGTTAGAAAGGAGTAAGTAAAGGGCATAAACACAGCTTACTTAAAGTGGACTTACCAGAGAGGATCATTGGTTCTTGGACTTTCCCAAACCATCAATATTTCACTCCTGGATTGTTGCTAAGAGGGTTTCTAGTACGTGTGTCTTGGTCGAGGAGAGATCCATGGTTAACCTGTATCGAAGTGTGGACAAAGACGTCAAGCCGGCTTCAAGAGTAATATGACCATGAGAAACTTATATTTCAGGTTTAATGTGATACTTTATAATGGGAGAGTCTTATAATGAGAGATAACGTTGTGGTCGTGTTGGGGACGAAATCAGTGAATAAACAACTAAAATTACAAGAACTGATAACCCTGTCACTTGTCATGTTTATTACCCGTCAGTCAATGTGACAAGCGACAGGCGACGCATATGTGTGGCTACGAAATACGGCCCGGCGGCGTTACATGACAGGAGATATAGAAAGTTGTTCGTTGACCTGAAGATAACGTCCAATATATTCGTTCCCCAATCTTCAGCTAGCTCGTAAGGTCTCGTAGCCATTTCTAGAAGACTATTTAGAGACAGATTAAAGCAGAAACGAAAATGATTCTTTGTAGGTCATTTGCTCTCTTTTACCTCAATTTAAGAAGCTGCTTGTATATGCTGTTTTTGTTGTCCGAAACGAGTCTTTGCCCGCGGTTTTTCAAAACTGACTTATTTTTGTTACATGCATCCACCGAAGATCTTGGAATTCATCTGGGGCATCTAGTGACTACTTCCAGGAATGAAATTGGGAAATTTGAAAAATTGGTTGGACATATTTTCTACCCTCCATTGTCCATATTTTCTACTTTCGGATCTCCAAAATCTCCACTCTCGTTCCTTAAAATTCTCCACTCTTATCTCTCGAAACTCCCCACTCTCATACTTTTAAATATTCCATGCTCGTTCCCTCCAAATGCTGTCCTCTTATTCAACTAAAGTCTCAACTATCTTCTCTCTAAGCTATCTACTCTCGTATCCTAAAATTTCCCACCCTACTTCCTCCAAATACCCCACTCTCGTCTCTCCAAGCAATTTATTCTAGCCATTCGAAACTATTCACCCTCTTTTCTCTAAACTCTTCACTCTCGTCTCACCATGCTAATAATCTCGTCCCCGAAATTCTCCCCTCTCGTTCCTCCAAAATCTCCACATTTGTCTCTCAAAACTCTCCACTCTCCTGGCTTGAAATATTTCACTCTAGTCTCTCAAATTCTATATTCCTGTTTTTTCCAAACACTTCACTCTCGTGTCTTCCAACATCGCTCTCTCGACAGTCTCAATTGATTTTAATATATTTTCCTTCTACGGTCACATAGGCTAGCAACAAATAGTATAGTAGAGACGTACAAAAACTCGGAGTTTCTGTTAAAAATATTATTCGCAGGCATATTTACTTAAAAATCTTTATTTAAGATTTATGTCCATATAAGGCCCCTCTTAAAGGATCTTTAACAGTGTTCATTTGTTAATTTTTTTTTTGTATTTTAATACAGAATGACTATTGTATACCAAGAATATTAAAGTATTGTGAAAATAGGTACAATTTAGGGGGAGGGAAGACAAAAAATCTTTGACAGAAATGATCCTAGCATCAAAGTTGCAGCGTTGCCTACCTGTTCACGCAATACATTCCTTTATGAGAACAAGGATAAGGGAGGGCAGGTGGTATATGGTTGGAGCAAGAAAATAATATAATAATCTTATGGTTCTGTAAATAGGTAGAAAATTACGATATTCCATTAGCAGGTTAGATGGATTACCAGTATGTTCTCAGTCGGGGAGAAGATGGATAATTTACAATTTTGGACCAATGTGTTACTCAATTATAAAATCATGTAAATACGAGTTTACTCGTAAACTATGAAACTATGACTCGTTAACTATAGACAGAGTGATTCACCCTTTCCATTTTAACCTCCTTTAGTAAATTAGCTACATTTATGTTTTGAAACAGCCCTCGTACGCCTTGAATGTTCTTCGCAATCTATTTTTAATGCAAGACTGAAACAGTTTGTCTAGCATTAATATTGTAAAGAGACACAAAGCGACCATTAAAGCTCGAAGCATTGAGGGCTGGTGATACATAATTAATAGCCAATCGATATTCTTGGCACGCGTTTTAAAGATTTTAAAGTAATCGATTAGTGCAACGTCTCGTTATAAGGATGACATTAGTTGATTAATTTACGAAGCGAGCAGTGACGTTTGCATAAGGTTGCATGCGGTTAATTGCCTTCGTGAAACCTTCGGGGCTCAGTGGTAGCGGGGAAGGCTTTTATTTATAAAGCAGAAATAATATTTTAAAAAAACAATATAAGAATAAGAAATTATGATTTTCTCAAATTCTGTTACTCTTTCTTGTGCATTTTTCTACTCACGATTCTGTCTGCACTTAACAGCAGGTTTGGCAAAGCAAGTTCTCAAGTCCCAGCCGAGAATTCTCAGGACTCCTCAGAGACCTCCCTTCACCCCGTTTGGGAGCAAATCTACTTTAGGTAAGCGATTTTTCTCGCGGAATGTGCCCTTTCTTTAATCATATATATATATATATATATATATATATATATATATATATATATATATATATATATAATTTATATATTTTCAGTCATTAATAAAATACATTTTTATTAATCTAATCAAATTCAATTACATTTTTAACCTGTAGTGGATGACAATTGATGTTATAACAGTTTTTTTTCATATATGTATTCTATAATTAAATTAAAAAACTTGTTGTATCAGTCGGATTCGTACTGAGTAACTACAGGTTTGAAATCCAGCCCTTTGATGCTGAGCCAACTTTTTCACAACTAGAAATCTATTACTTAAAGATATATGACATTATAAGAGAAAGGCTCCTTGCAAAAACTAAAGAATACAATATGTGAATAGAATGGGAAGGTATAGACCATCAGCTTCATAAATTTGAAATGAAAAAATGCTAATAAATAGTAACAAACAAAAATAATACTCCAACAACATTTACCGTTTAGAGAGAGGCAAATGGAAAATTGCGAGTAAATTCACTTTCTATTTTGCCACTTAATATTGTGATTCTGTCGTAGGCTTACGTATATACATTCTTATATTAATTGTAATTGTAAAATAAAAAGTAACTAAAATCATTTTTTTTACCTTCGTAGGAATTGACTAAAAACATTTTTTTTATGTTACCTGTTTGTGTTAGGGATGTATCAAGTAAACGCCTTTTTATGACTCTAATAGGGAATAGCTTACTTCAAGTACATAAACCTACACACGTGTCACAAAAACCTTCCATCTACCTGAGGGATAATGTACCTGACTTTATTCCACCTTCATTCACACACCTCTCCTATTAGTCGAACTGACTAATGGCTTAAAACTACAAGACATTCAAGAAATACTTTATTAAATTTACTCCTGCTATTTCCTCTCTACTGATCAGCTCTTACATGACCCGCCCACAATACCTCTCAGTACGAATCCGAAATGTACCAGACTCTTTCGGGTTTTGTTTAAAAAAAGGAAAAGTTTAGTCTCGCAATAAGGTCGAACGCTCTTGTTTGACCATCGCTTCACCCCCCCCCTTTCCAAACTGTACATGCTGTATCTTCTCTTAATCATATTCCTAATATTTTTTAGTTGCTTCTATTCTTTTCTACATTGCCCTGCCATTAGTACAAATTTTTTTTCCGAAATTTTTTCGTTATCCAGCCAGAGAAGTTAACGTTAACATATGTTTTTGTCTTCATTCAGAGGTTACTTGAAGGTTATCTTTCAATAACTTTCAATTTCAATTTACTTACTATGTAGTGCTACAGCTCGGAATGGGCCTTGGTTTCCTTAACAATGTCCCGTCATGTACTTCTGTCTTTAGCCTTCTGTTTCCATGCTGTAATGCCGAGTACCCTCAAACATTGTAGCCGACTACTACTACTACGTAGCGCTAGAGCCCGGAATGGGCCTTGGCTTCCTCAACAATGTCCCGTCATGTACTTCTGCCTTTAGGCTTCTGTTTCCATGCTGTAATGCCGAGTACCCTCAAACATTGTAGCCGACTACTACTACTACGTAGCGCTACAGCCCGGAATGGGCCTTGGTTTCCTTAACAATGTCCCGTCATGTACTTCTGCCTTTAGCCTTCTGTTTCCATGCTGTAATGCCGAGTACCCTCAAACATTGTAGCCGACTACTACTACTACGTAGCGCTAGAGCCCGGGGTGGGCCTTGGCTTCCTTAACAATGTCCCGTCATGTACTTCTGCCTTTAGCCTTCTGTTTCCATGCTGTAATGCCGAGTACCCTCAAACATTGTAGCCGACTACTATTACTACGTAGCGCTACAGCCCGGGGTGGGCCTAGGCTTCCTTAACAATGTCCCATCATGTACTTCTATCCTTAGCCTTCTGTTTCCATGCTGTAATGCCGAGTACCCTCAAACATTGTAGCCGACTACTACTACTACGTAGCGCTAGAGCCCGGAATGGGCCTTGGTTTCCTTAACAATGTCCCGTCATGTACTTCTGCCTTTAGCCTTCTGTTTCCATGCTGTAATGCCGAGTACCCTCAAACATTGTAGCCGACTACTACTACTACGTAGCGCTACAGCCCGGGGTGGGCCTAGGCTTCCTTAACAATGTCCCATCATGTACTTCTATCCTTAGCCTTCTGTTTCCATGCTGTAATGCCGAGTACCCTCAAACATTGTAGCCGACTACTACTACTACGTAGCGCTAGAGCCCGGAATGGGCCTTGGCTTCCTCAACAATGTCCCGTCATGTACTTCTGCCTTTAGCCTTCTGTTTCCATGCTGTAATGCCGAGTACCCTCAAACATTGTAGCCGACTACTACTACTACGTAGCGCTAGAGCCCGGGGTGGGCCTTGGCTTCCTTAACAATGTCCCGCCATGTACTTCTGCCTTTAGCCTTCTGTTTCCATGCTGTAATGCCGAGTACCCTCAAACATTGTAGCCGACTACTACTACTACGTAGCGCTAGAGCCCGGGGTGGGCCTTGGCTTCCTTAACAATGTCCCGCCATGTACTTCTGCCTTTAGCCTTCTGTTTCCATGCTGTAATGCCGAGTACCCTCAAACATTGTAGCCGACTACTACTACTACGTAGCGCTAGAGCCCGGGGTGGGCCTTGGCTTCCTTAACAATGTCCCACCATGTACTTCTGCCTTTAGCCTTCTGTTTCCATGCTGTAATGCTGAGTACCCTCAAACATTGTAGCCGACTATTACTACTACGTAGCACTACAGCCCGGGGTGGGCCTTGGCTTCCTTAACAATGTCCCGCCATGTACTTCTGCCTTTAGCCTTCTGTTTCCATGCTGTAATGCCGAGTACCCTCAAACATTGTAGCCGACTACTACTACTACGTAGCGCTACAGCCCGGGGTGGGCCTTGGCTTCCTTAACAATGTCCCGCCATGTACTTCTGTCTTAGCCTTCTGTTTCCGTGCTGTAACGCCGAGTATCTTTAAATCTCCTTCAAGGCCCTGCTTCCATCATCTTCTTGGTCGGCCAACTCTTCTTTTGCCAATCATAGTGCCATGTAAAAGTTTGTTCGGCATTCTATTGGTGGGCATTCTTATGATGTGACCCAACTATTCTAGACGTCGCGTTTTAATAAAATGGACCACATTTGTATCATTGTATAAGGAATACAACTCGGCATTAGATCGAAGCTTCAATGCATTTGTCTGTACATCGTGGACCGGACCATACATTTTCCTCAAAAGCTTACGCTCAAACAATGTCAACTGATTTTTCATTACGGCGATTAAGTCCACTTCTCCGCTCCATACGTTAGGACTGGCTGAATTAAGGTTTTATAGAGTCGTACCTTAGTGGTTTGAGACAATAGCCTACTTTTAAAAAGCTTTATATTTGCGAAGTATGCTCCATTAGCTGCTATTATTTCTTTTTGGACTTCATTTATTGTTTTATTTTAATCATTCACTTCCGAGCCCATATATGTGAAACTTTTTAATTTTTCGAAGGAATATCCATCGATATCTATAGTCGTATTGGTACGCCCTCTGCTTGTACTCATATATTTAGTTTTCCCTTCATTTACGCAGAGACCTATCTTTTTGCTTTCATTATTGGTTATATTGAAAGTATATTTGAGCGATGGAATACTCCTGGCAACCAGGCATATATCATCAGCATATACACTTATTTGACTGCATGATATTCTCTGAAACGTTAATCCTCTTCAAATGGCATGTAAGGCCAGATTGAAGAGGGTAGCAGACAGGGCATCGCCTTGTTTCACGCCAGTCAGAATAGGGAATGCGGGACTCATGCTGCCGCTTATGATAACTTTGCCGTCACTATCACACAATGTTATGTTGATCGGTCTTATCAACTTGTTTAGCACGTTAAAATCTTTCAGAGTTTTGAGCAATTTTGCTCTGTTGACACTGTCAAAGAAGATGGAGGTTGGTCTTATATTCCCAACACCTTTGGAGTAACTAACTGTCTTAAAACAAATATCTGTCTTAAAACTGTCTTCCCCTTCACGTTCGGAGGCCGCACTGATAACCTGTTATGACATTTTCAGTAAAGACGTTGAGCTTTTTCAGTATTATGTTTGAGAATATTTTATAAGCTACCGCGAGAAGAGATATTCTACTATAATTACTGCTTTCTAATTAGTCGCCCTTTTTAAAAATAGGATATATGGGACTAGTTCTCCATTTTCTAGGCATGCGTTCTCTTTCCTATGTGTCTAGAATCAGGGAATATAATTGTGATTGTACAGTTTCTCCACAATTTAAAAATAAACTACTACAAGTGAGTCTTCACCAGGTGCTCTGTTGCTTTTCAGCTTTTCAATCCACTTAATAAAGTCATCCATGTCCGGCGGCTCAATGTCATCCTCATTTTTTCAATTCTATTCGGCTCAAGGTATTGTTGTTCGTGTCAATACCTGAGCTCCCGCATTATACAGATCACCAAAGTACTCTGTCCATCTGCCAATAGCTTTCTCTTTACCCTCCACTATTCTACCATCTGTATTTTTGGATGAGTCGATTTTATGCTGGAAAGCTCTATCTATATATTTAACAGCACCATAGAATCTCGTAGATTTGTTATTACTTCTTAGTTCCTCAATTTGCTCTACTTGGTGTCTTAGAAAGGCTTTTTTCGTTTCACGTATAGGCTATTATGCTCTTCTACTACCCGGTTGGTAATCTGAGGTGTTCTTTCTTGGAGCGCTCTGTCATTATCAGTATATATGCGTTTCTTATTCTTAGCGCCTCACGATATTCGTCATCGAACCATTCCTCATCACGTCCCCTCATTTACCTTTGTTGTTTCTTCATTTTCAATATCCTATTTTTTTAAGTCGTCTAATATTTTTCTACCGCCCACTTATCTAAATCCTTCTACTATGTCCAGATCTTTATAAATTTTTCTAGGTTACAGGGCCTTCTTATATATAATTTCCTTTGTCGCAGGCATGCCAGTCGCTATCTATATTTTTCACCAGAAAGTGGTCTGAGTCACCATTTGGGACTCTGGCCTTTCTGACGTCAGTCACTGAGGAAGAATGACGTTTTGATATAAATTTGTGACCAATTTGGTTCCAGCATGAGTAAATTGAATTTAGTATATACTCAGAAAATATAGTATATTTGATTAAATTATGTATAAAATATGATTGCACGCGCTGTTTGTATTATTGGTAGGTTATGTCCACTTCTGTAGCAGCCTTAAGATTAAATGTATGAATGATATTTATTTTATTATTTCTAACATAAATTACTTTGTTGGTAGATAACTGTGGTGAACGTAGGCCAATAAATTTAAAATTAAAGTTGTTTTTTTTTTATTTTTTTAAACCGATTTTAAATGTTGGTTATAGTACATAATAAATATATTCTGTTAACAATAAAAGTAATAATGACTTACTTAATATTTTTAATTACTTATGATAATTTGATATAACCTTAATTTATTTTATTTTCTATTTTAAGAAGTTTGCATTTATTTCTAATGTGTGATCCGAACACAAATTACGGATTTGACATCCTATCTCAAACTATTCCTGACACAAACTGTTAGTCTTTTAAACAAACTACCACTAGTTTCTTTCGCAATTTTATTTTTTAATTTTAAGCTTTTCTTATTAACTATTCTTCTTACTTAAATATTTGACTGAAGCTACCAACTTACATTACTGTACTGAAATTTCTCAGCAATCCTTTTAGTTTAAGTAAACTGCGGTACATGGAGGCGCAATGTTGACTGTACGTGCTTCTTAATTTGTATAAACTGTGTATCTAATTCTTCTGTAATTTGCCACGGTATTCGTATCCCGTAAGTCGCAGGATTCAGTTCGTCACATTCCTTCTGTTGCCATCGTCTTCGTCCTCCTCCAAGTCGCTATTACGATGTTTAGAATCCTCGGCATTATTTCCTTTTCTCTCTTACTTTCTTTTTTTTTCGTTCATAAGCTTTAACACATAATTATTACAATAAAAAGACGGTTGGGCTAAAAAGTTAAGAATAATTATTAATTAGTACGATCCTGTCAACTAATTGTTATCCTTTTCAAAATATTATTAAACTTACTGCCTAAAGAAAGAGCATCGACAATTAAAACCAGAGACAGAAAAAGGGGGGGGAGTGACAAATTTTTAAAAATATTTAAACTAAAAAAATTTAAGGCAATATGCCTAATGCCTTGCTACTGGGTTTTGTCTCTGACTGTACTACAGCATATTTAATTACAGGTTTATTAAGATCTTGTACATTTAATCAAGTGTTAGACTATTTTACCTGTGCGTTAACCTGTTGGGCATTACGAGCACGTGTTAGTAATTAATTAGTGATCAAGCCGAAAGGGCGTCACACAACTGGTACGCTAGTTGGAACAGGTTCAACGAACACGGTAGTGCTCTAGTAGTTCGGTGAAAGGCATTGGTGTTTCCGTGTCCACGAAGAGACCGAGTCAGCCGGCTGGAATTACCATCATTTGAGATCCTTTACAATTCCAAGAGAATTTAAAGGTAAAACAAGTTTACAGGGACTCTAATATTCCTCCCCTATTCGAGCTAAAGTCGATCTAAGATCCTTAAATATTGTGAAAACATTCCTGTCCAGACTGTACCATAGTATTTATGTCATAACTAAGCCCATGGTGTAGTCCCACCAAGAAACTACCTGCATTATAGGACTATTACATGATCTTCATCATCTACACAATATTTATGAACTGGGAGAGTGCACGAGAGCAACTCATAAAAACATTCCTTCTCTGACTGTACCACAATATTTATGTCATAACTGAGCCCATGGTGTAGTCCCACCAGGAAACTACCTGCATTATAGGACTATTACATGATCTTCATCATCTACACAATATTTATGAAATGAGAGAGTGAGAGAGCAACTCACAAAAACATTCCTGTCCTGACTGGACCACAGAATTTATGTCATAACTGAGGCCATGGTGTAGTCCCACCAGGAAACTACCTGCATTATAGGTCTATTACATGATCTTCATCATCTACACAATATTTATGAACTGGGAGAGTGCACGAGAGCAACTCACAAAAACATTCCTTCTCTGACTGTACCACAATATTTATGTCATAACTGAGCCCATGGTGTAGTCCCACCAGGAAACTACCTGCATTATAGGACTATTACATGATCTTCATCATCTACACAATATTTATGAACTGGGAGAGTGCACGAGAGCAACTCACAAAAACATTCCTTCTCTGACTGTACCACAATATTTATGTCATAACTGAGCCCATGGTGTAGTCCCACCAGGAAACTACCTGCATTATAGGTCTATTACATGATCTTCTTCATCTACACAATATTTATGAACTGGGAGAGTGCACGAGAGCAACTCACAAAAACATTCCTGTCCAGACTGTACCACAGTATTTATGTCATAACTGAGCCCATGGTGTAGTCCCACCAGGAAACTACCTGCATTATAGGTCTATTACATGATCTTCTTCATCTACACAATATTTATGAACTGGGAGAGTGCACGAGAGCAACTCACAAAAA
>JBAIZL010000001.1:247333620-247466120 GCA_036971475.1 Prosapia bicincta
AAATTTAAAAATTTGTTTACCTCACTTCCATCGCTTTTTAGTATTTGAGGCCCATGTAATTTATTTTGAGGCTTGCATGACCGAGGCCGAAATATTTTTTTCTATAGGCCCTACGAATTTGACAGTTGTTGTTGGTGGAGTGGGAGGAGCTATACGACCAATCAAAAGACACTATTTGCCTTACATTGCTTCGCCTTCTGGGATCAGTTAATGTGTGGTTCTACCCCACAACCTTTAACATAAAATCAGCTGTTGTATGAAATCATATGTTATCGCTTAATTTAAGGAAAAACGGCGGTATACAGCACATATGTACAACTATGTAGACGTGTCGAGCGCCACACAAATTAGGAGATTTTCTCTATAAAATTTGTCCAGACGCGATAATAGAAAGTATTTCACTTTAAAAGTTTTTAACGCTATTTTAAAATAAAAACATTATTTTTGTAAACAATGGCTAAGTGTTAAAAGAAAACGTACGGACTGTTTTTTAGACCCTGGGTGGTCGCAGATTGTACTGGTGCTGAGGTGTGAACAAGAGTTTCCTGGTGGTCATACTGTCCTAACATTCCATTCCCTTCGTTTCTATGTTGATGGCTTATCTCGAGAAGGAATGCCGGACACCCAAAACCCCGACATGGCTTTCGTTAGTATCACTTGGGCCGCTGAGTGCAACGTCTTGTTGCTTTCTAATGCATTTTATACTTGAGAGAATAGATTGTCAACTGACGTTGTCACTAGAGAAACTTACATATATTTAGGTACAAATGTTACTTTGAAATATTTAAAGTTATTGTAACGTCAATGGAACATTTCTGAGAACAGACATTTGTCTGCATGTTAATATTTGCAAAGTTACTTGCAAACAACGGACATTGTTTTTTTCAATTCCTTCTATTAGCTCACACTCTCCTTATATTATATATCTTGTACAAATTTTCAATCATTAATAAAATATGTTTTTATTCGTCCAATCAAGTTCAAATACATTTCTTGTAACTTGTAACTGACAAAAATTAATGTTAACATAGTTTTTTCAAATTTATTTAATAATTAAACTATAAAAAGTTTGTAGTCTAGGTCGGATTTGAACAGAGTATCTTCATGTTCAAAGTGTAGCGCTTTTGGCAATGAGCAAACTCTCCCATAGCTAGAAATATACTTCTCAAAGAAATATATGAATTATTATTTTGTCCCTATTTGGTTGTCGTTGAAACTTTCAATGTACAACCTTAAATTGTTGCCATGGCTACCACAAAATATCATAAATAATGCTCTAGCATTAAAAATGAATGAAAAGATTAAAATAAACAAACGAACTAGATTAATGATATCGAACCTCGCTTCACAAACATCAATAAGAAAGGAAAGCGAATAGAAACTACTGCACAACGCAAGCGACGAACAGAAAAAAGAATATAAATAATAACAAACAAAAATAATATTACAACACCATACATCGAAAGGAAAATGCCTTCCAAGGAAATTCGCCCTTTTTTGCTACTTACTATTGTTATTATGACGTATGTCTATACATATTTATATTAATTGTAATTTTAAAATAAAAAGAAACAAAAATAGAACTTCTTTCTTGATTTAAGTAGGAATTGACTTGACCAGTATGATTATTATAGCCTACGTCGGAAGGGATTGTGCATATACGTAGGGTTGAAGTAGGGATATAAATCCCTACGTTAAAATACAGGATCCCTGTATATAGCTAGAGGATCATTTCATCACGTATGCTATGTCGCTTACCTGAAGTGGCTGTCAGGATCATAACAGGTGTCTTCCCGTTAAACCCAGATGTATGAAAAGGCCAAGGGAGGGTAAAACCAAGAGAAGAACCCAAATCATTTCCCCATAGATCCTAGCAATTATCGTCTGGTACTAAGAGTTTAGAAAGTGGTCAGAATCGCTTACCATGGCAGATCTACGCAGGTCTTGAAGTGGTGTCTACCAGTAACGCCCTATTGTAAGGAAAAGGCCAAGGGAGGTTAGATGGAATTAGGTAGAGCCAGGAGAAGAACCAATGTCATTCCACCTAGGACCTAGCAATTATCGTCTGATACTAAGAGTCTAGAAATCGGTCAGAATCGCTTACCATGACAGACCTAAGCCTGTCATGAAGTGTTGTCTACCAGTAACGCGCTATTGTAAGGAAACGGCCAAGGAAGTGTAGATGGATATTAGGTAGAACCAAGAGAAGAATCTATGTTATTCCACGTAGATCCTATCATTGGTACAATTATCATCTGGTACTAGGTGTCTAGAAATCGGTCAGAATCGCTTACCATGGCAGACCTAAGTAAATCATGAAGTGGTGTCTACCAGTAACGCCCTCTTGTAAGGAATAGCCCAAGGGGGAGTAGATAGAAGCAAGAGAAGAGTAAATGATCCCCTCGGGACCTCGTAGGCCATTCCTCCATAGTCCAAGCAATGATCATCTTATTCTAGGAGTCTAGGAATAGTCTGGGCTGGTTATCTGAGGTAGAACACTGATTTTGGAAGATACAAAATTCTATTTCTTTTAGGTTATAAGAGATGATCATAATTTTTTTTGTTTAACGCCATCACAGGAATGGTGTAGTATTTTGTCATCTGCATCCCTTAGGGCTCTAGGGGTTATATATGCACTCTAGCATTATATATTCTTACGCTTGCATTGTTTCTCTCCGCAGTATGAGGCCAAATACCGCAGCCATATACTGCAACAACATGTGGAGCTTCCTTCTTGTATAACTTCGTATTCTTATAACTGAAATAAAAACAGAAACGCTTTTAACTAAATACATTATGTAACTATGTTATTTATCGATTATCCACGCGTCGATAGTGTAAAACAACTAAATCTGGTGATGTAGAAGGTACTCAGCAACTTGGAGAAAATTTTAAAAAAAATACTGATGCCTCTAAAAAAAAAATTGAAATAAATTTAAAATGCCCTACCAAAGAGACATACACACACGCATGCGCGTATATAACTATATAAAATTATAAATTTTATACAAAGCACTATGTTATACTAAGATACAATACAGCTACCAAGTATCCGATGAGGTTAGGTTTGCTTAAAGATAAATATAAATAAGGCTCTATTCTAACGTAAACTAACCGGTGAAATCTTTCCAATCAATTAATTTTAACGAAATTGTAATGCACTATAATATAATTACTTGGTTAAAACCTTGAGTTTATAAAGTTTGTGTGTGGAGTCCTACTTAAAAAGCTTGAGTTTATGAGGTTTCTGTGTTTGTAACTAGAATTATGTGTTATTTTAGAGTTTTTATTAAATTTATTATTTTTTCAAGTGCCACGATTTATAATGTTTTGACGAGTTCTTGAGGACTTTCTACATAGTGCGGTGTGATGTTTTCACAATGTCAGTGATGTCTGGATAATCTATTATTACCGAAAATATTGGAAAGAACCCAAATACCGCAAAAATAATCATAAATAACAAATAAAACAAGTTACTTAAGATTAAACCCTTATGTTTATTTCGATGACCATGTCATCATCATCAGAGGGTCTTATTACAAAATTACAATCTAGCAAACAAGAAGTTACAAAAGTGATGATCACTCTAGTTTGTACATGGTCATCGAAATGTACATAAGGGTTTAATCTTAAGTAACTTGTTTTATTTGTTATTTTTGGTTATTTTTGTGGTATTGGGGTTCTTTCCAATATTTCCATTTGTAATATATTGTACCACTGAGCTCTTGATATTGTATATTACTACCGAGATTAATTTTTAAAGCCAATTTGTACCCTGTTATTATTTTATATGATCTGTGTGTTTTAAAAGAGTTTACATGCGCTACCAATAATGTCCTGTATGGTATGCCACATTACGAAGGCCGTGGCTCGAAGGATTTATCTTGCAAGCTAATGTCCCGGCATGTCTTGTAATAATGGCCTCCCTGTGTATTTTTTCTGCAATATTAATTCGTACTGACGTCATCAGACGTCCGTTCATTTCCAGATCAATACGGCCTCCCAGTCACCGTTGCCGCCCATACATCTCGGTCTAGCCTCATGACATAGGTTTCACAGAATGAGACGGTCTTAATAGAATCCGATCAAGCTGTGGGAATTGAATTTCGAAAATTAGATTGAGTGTGTAAATGCAATCCGTCAAAGTGGCCTAAACGCCAGCGTTCCGTGAAATCCGATTTGGTTCTTGGCTTCGGTGTTTGACATGGCGTGTCTTGCCCGCAGGAGAGACATTAACGCCGTCCAACGAAAGCAAAAAGAATGCTAAGAAAGTGTTCTGTTAAAAAAATGAAGGAATATATTTTATTTGTGAGATCATGTGATCGTTAGAATAATTATAAGGGCAGATAATTATGTGTGGTAGATTTATATTTATTTATGTGAAAAGGTATGCAATTTGATTAGTATTTTGGTCGAGAGTAGATTCAAGTAAGTCAAAACTTTACGTCGTACTCAAATAAGGTATGGGAGCGGAGTTCAAAGTGATGAAGTATAGAATGGGCCCTCAGGGACGACCTAATGGTTTAGGGAAAGTAAATGATATAGGGGGAGAATAAAGTAATAAAATGGGAAGTATTCAAGGAATTACGATGGTCAAAAGAGAATAGGGCAGTGCTTTCCAAACATTTAACACGGGGTTCTTGAGGTAAACAGATAATAGGCCATTATTTTGTGGATAAAGTTTCAAGTAAATTTTTATCAATTATTTTTTTGTTACTACTGTATTTACATTCAGAAGCCTGCAAGCCATACCGATATATTAAATTTTTTTTTTTTAACTGAAAAATAATTGATAGCCATGGTTTAGGACTGATCTGGGTAGGATGTGAGTCACCAGGAAAATTTTATCTTGTTATTAAAAAAATCTTTTAACTGGGTAAAGTCAAAGACAGAACAGTCGTACTATATAGTGCAACAGCGTCTTACTCTTAAAGAAACTAGATTAACAATATTACTGCTAATTAGGCCTACAATGTTCTTTACTGTCACAACCTGTTTTAATTTTAACGCTAGGTTCTGACAGATAGCAGCGACAAACACTTTGGGAATCACTGATCTAGAGGCTTGTATTTTTAGATATTGGGACTAAAGATTTTATTTGGTAACTATAAGCATAAAGCAAGTGGTCGGAACTAATAAGCATTTTGAGAAACTCTATAAGGACCTATCGGTTTGGTTTTACATATTCGGTTTGTTTGATGGGGACCGAAGGGGTTGAGGAAGGAATTGGAAACGTAGTTAGAGTAACTTCACATTGTACGTACCCTATGTCAAGTAGAATTGATACTCACTCGTGTAGACGCTTGCCTGCAGACTGATTCATCGTTTTCAATCTGTCCTCTTGGTTTGTTTTAAAAAACTATTCATGTGCGCTAGAAAGTCAATAATAACAATTGTGCATTCTATAGCAACTATCCGCCATATTAAAATTTCGTCTCAAAACCAAACTCTGTGACCTCTAAAAATTTCTAGTCTGTGTAAGATCCGAAATTCTCTTTTAGAGTTTGCGTTATAGCGATGTGCTTATAGTCTTACGTAAGTAATTTAGCGTTGCAAAAATGTTCAAAGTAATCTTCTTTTAACGTTACCATTTATTTATAAGAGGTTCGAACTGTTTTTAAGTTATACAGTTAACTTTTAGGAAACGTGGCTTGAAGTATTTCCTGTGTTAGGCCAGTTCCTTCTAATCTTTATTATTAGACACCCCTCCCCCTCAGCACAACCACATTCCGACCAAACTAATGTCCTCCCAAATGTAAACGCCTCTCCTTGTTGCCAGTCTAACACTAACGGACCGAATCCGAGTATCCTATCCCCAGCCAGTTAACCACGTGGAACATCGACCCCTCCTCCTCGCACCGACTGAGCTGTGTAGCTCAGCTTCGCCTAAAACGTTTTGGAGGTCCACTTCCTCTAAGTTCTTCTCTTCCCTTCCTGTCCAGATCCATACCGCATCCAACAATGGAAACGTTTAGAATACAATTATTCAAAGCGTCCCGTCCACCGCCTGAGTCTTCCATTTCTTACAAGCAGAAACGCAAGCAGCCACTTGCTCTCTTCCGACCAAGCCTGCTTCCCAATGTGAACGTAGCGTAACTGTTAGAAGCCGAACCTGCAATAGTTACTGAATACCTTAATAATGCGTCGGCATCTTCTACAGTTCATCAATACCCTCAGGATATCCTCGTTCTTTTTCATCCAAATTATCATCCAGGTTACTCTAACTAAACACTTTCCCAAGGCTCTTGCCCTGTCCCACGCTCGAAGCGAATGGCTAGTGTTTGCAGACTTGTAAATTTAGCAGGACATATCTCACATACTTTAGGCATTCAAGACAAACACTCTTCACTTATATACAGTAACACTTATATAGCCCATCTCTACAACATGATACAAATTGTTACTAAAACGGTTCAACCATAACGTTTACTTGCCTCTCCATGACCATTAGTGTTTTAGGAACGTGATTGTCCTAGAGCAGGGGTCCCAAACCTTTTGGTACCACGCCCCCTCTTCTTGAAATGAAAGCATTCGACGCTCCCTCCACTTTACACCATTATATATATAAATATAAATAAATATATATATATATATATATATATTTAAAAAAATTAATTTATCTATTCATACTTTCACAAGAAACATGATATAACATTTCAAGTTTTAATTCACAAGGTAAATTTTAACTGATAAGAGGAAAATCTGTTAGTGGATGGATGAGCTTGAATTTATTTCACTAGCATCCCTATTTGAGGTTGTATTTTAGTAAAGGCACAACGCAAGTCATTAGCGAACATCAAGTTTCTTTATACTTTTTGTTTTAATTGCAACAAGAGCTGAAAATCTTTTTCGCACAAGTAGGTGCTTGAAAAAGGCAAGTATAATCGATGTGCAGCCTGTGACACACTCGTATTTTATCCATAATTAAGATTTGTCCATTGCGGCGCTTTTGCTACATTGAACGGCAAATTTTCGTTTCTCGACACTATTGTACTATATTATTCTTTTCAAGCTGTCATGTTGATTTAATTTCAAGTTTACAAATTTTGGACAACCTTTACTTATAAACGAATACACGTCGATTAAAAATGCATACATTTCATTTAAACATTCTGAACATCGTGGTAAATAAAATTACTTATGTAAAAAAATATGAGGTGTAAATTTAGTTTTAAATTTTGATAAATTGTGTACTTTTTTCAACTGGTCTCGCGCCTCCCCTAACTTGCCTTCACACCCCCAATTTGGGAACCCATGTCCTACAGTGTAACAGGAGGCAACGTTTTAGACCTAGCATACGTGATGCTACGATTTCGTCTACCTACTTCCTTATACCAGAGGGGTTTTGTCCGAACTTTTTCCTATGTGTATTAAAAATCCTTTTCTTCACTTCATGAGCGATAATACTTTCAATGGGTAACCGCCTTAAAAGTAAAAGGAAAAAAATAACTTTCTTCTTCAATAGTTGTTTATAAATAACATATCTAATTTGTCGTCATGAACGTCTCAGTTTCTTGCATCGATGACTTTAAGTATATATGAGGCAGTGGTCGTTCTCTCCTAACAATATATTCTCCCCATCAACACTTTCAGCATCCTCTATAGCTTGCGTACACGTTCATTTTAGGAAAACACTATTCCTAGAGTTGAACGGGTGTACACTGTTTCAGCTGTTAAAGTTATTTGGGTTTTTGAACCTGATAGAGAGTTATTTTTTCAATCTACAAACATACAAATTTACGAATGAAACAAAGTGTTTAAATATTAAACATAATATCCCTGCGTTTAGAAATATGGTAAACAAAAACACTAACACCATTGAGGACTACCTATGGTACAGTGAGAGGATATAAGGGGTAGTCACCTCTTAAAACCCCGATTGAGAGTAGGTATACTTCAGGTACTTGGGCTTGCTACAGGATGCCATTATTCCCTTCATCTACTCCCATGCCTTTTTATATCCATCCCTTAATGCTATTTATATGACAGAGTAATCCTTCTTTTCTTAGGCGAGATACCTACACTAATGGAGTTAAAACTACAAAAATCAATTTATTTTAATAGTTTTTTTTATAAACCATACTTTTTCCTTTCCTTCTATTAGTTAACACTCTCCTTAGGCCATATATACGTTTTGTTCAAAATTTCAATCGTTAATTAATATCGTTGAACTTTTTATTCATTCACTCAAGTTCAAATATATTTTTTTTAAACTTGTTAATGTTGACGTTAACATAGTTTTTTTTCAAATATTGAATCATTAATTAAATTTATAAATAATTAATTTTGGTTTTAATTAGAAAAAGTTCACAAAAGGGGCAACGTATGCAATATAGTTATTTCGTCCCGTATGGCTCTAAATAAGTGATAACATAAGATTTAACAGCTAACTTTATATTATAGGCTATGCAATAGAACAGCTGTTTTAACGAATAGGTTATGTCACGTTATTTATAATAATTGTATTTAATGAAAAAAAACTAAAATAACTTTTTTCTTTGTTGACCTAAGTAGGAATCGACTTTATAAACCTTTTGCTTGTAATACTAGTTCTCATATGTTCTAAATATCCTTTTCTGAGAGAATTCAAGGGAGTAGCTCTCTCCCAAGAATATATTCTCCCTATCAACACGTACACATTCTCTAACGCTCGTGTACATATATAGAAGTTTGCTTTACAACCGGAAATGAAACAAACATCTCCGGTTTTACTGCAGCAGATGGGGATTTTATAGCTGAAGTAAAGACAGCCCTAGGCTACTGAATCGTGGCGTTTTAGCATTTTAGCTATTTTTCAATTACGGTTATTAGTTTACTCTCTTTTTGTATATCTTCTTCAAATTTTCAATCGTTAGTAAAATATTTTTTATTCATCCGCTCAAGTTTAAATATTTGTTAAAACTTCTAGAGGATGACACTTGATGTTAATAAAGTTTAAAAAAATATTAATTCGTTAATTAAATTTAACAAATTAATTTTAGTTTTATATGGGAGAAAAACTTTTCACAAAAGGGCAAGGTATGCAACATAGTTATTTCGTCCCATTTGGCTTAAAATAAAGTGATAACATATGAAATTACTTAAACTTAACATACATTAATGAATTGATTTCATAAGAGAGCTGATTTAATGTTATAGTTTTTGCGGTAGAAAGGGAATTTTAACGCATAGGCCATGTTACTTTATTTATAATATTTGTAATTATTTTATAAAACGTAACTAAGTAGGAATTGACTTAAAACATTTTGTTCATATTACTTGTTTAAATTAAGGTTTTACAAGAACCTTTCAGATACAGTGTTTCATAGAAAGTGATTTGTGAGTGCGGGCAGGTGGGAAATATTACAGAAGGAACATGGAAGATTATATTACTCGTGCATAAGCGCATAACCATATCGCCATAATAGCTACCTTTACTTTAAATGAAATAATACTGCTTCATAATCTGCATCTAATGACTGTTGTTTGTCTGTCCGGAAGCTCTAGTCGCCTCACGTTCGCCTCTTCAGACCCTCTGCTGCTCCGCTAGTTTACCGTCACGACACTTCAACACGAATTTTACTTATTTTGTAGTTGGGAGACGATCTGCAAGTATGAATATTAGTAAGACGACATGACTATTATCGTTAACGAAGGTATACAGAGCCACGATAAGAAGGACTAATATCGTCTATAAAGTTGTGGCCATAGAACCACCTGGTAGGCCGTATATGGGCAATCGCAGCATCGCGTGTGTTGAGTTGCATAGCTGAAATAGATCTACTCTATCGGATTCATAGAGAAGTGTCTACCCATTATAAACTCCTGTAAGAAGAAGGACAAGGAAGGGTAGATACAGCTAGTTAGGGTAGAAGGGACTAAGTTAACCTTCGAGAGGACGCATGCGGAGTTTTTCTCCGCACGTATCATTATTTGTTAAGAAAATACCTTTCCAGTTGTTAGATGTTTATTTCCAGCTCGTTACTCCACACACCTGTATTCTAGGAAACGCCCCAATCTATTTTTGTTAATTTTTTCCAAGTAGCGTAAGTGTGAATTTAATCTTTATTACTCCCGGTCAGATTGCGGAGGTTTCGTCCGTAATCGCCCTTTCGTGTAATTTATTTGTGCGGAGTTTCTTGTGCGCGGCTATTTACGTACATTACAAAAGGCTTTGTGGAGTTAGGTCATTACTTGTTTTGTTGTTATTTTTATTTTAGTGTTGTATGTCTTTTTAGTATTTAAATTTCACATTTTACTGTCGTTCCATTTGAAGAGAATTCGTAAAGTGCTGGGCAGTGTCGAAAAAGAGGAAATTCAAGAAATACGGCCAACCAGATTTTGTTACACAGTTTTTAGATATTGCTGATCAAAAGAGTCTCTGCCAGATGATGGACCTGACAAAGAAGCCAAAGTAATTGAAATATGAAACAAATGAAGACATAATAGGTGAATCTGAAAATGACGAAAGGGGCCAATTTGTTGGAAATCTGTCAATTTTGACGTTGTAGAGAAAATTCCGATAAAAATCAGTCAGGAAGCGATTACAGTGCAGTTTGACTATGGGAAAAAAAGCATTTTTTTAGTAAAATCTTAAAAATGCTTTAGTATACTGACCCAGGAAGGCAATGGAGGACAGCAAGAAGAAACATAATACTCATGAGAGAGGGTCATGTTCACGCAACACTAGTGGGAACTAGTCAGCTTGAAAATGCTTTAGTATACTGACCCAGGAAGGCAATGG
This sequence comes from Prosapia bicincta, assembly GCA_036971475.1. Lineage (NCBI taxonomy): Eukaryota > Metazoa > Arthropoda > Insecta > Hemiptera > Cercopidae > Prosapia > Prosapia bicincta. The sequence goes on from JBAIZL010000001.1 coordinate 247,344,344, forward strand.
AGGACAGCAAGAAGAAACATAATACTCATGAGAGAGGGTCATGTTCACGCAACACTAGTGGGAACTAGTCAGCTTGAAAATGCTTTAGTATACTGACCCAGGAAGGCAATGGAGGACAGCAAGAAGAAACATAATACTCATGAGAGAGGGTCATGTTCACGCAACACTAGTGGGAACTAGTCAGCTTGAAAATGCTTTAGTATACTGACCCAGGAAGGCAATGGAGGACAGCAAGAAGAAACATAATACTCATGAGAGAGGGTCATGTTCACGCAACACTAGTGGGAACTAGTCAGCTTGAAAATGCTTTAGTATACTGACCCAGGAAGGCAATGGAGGACAGCAAGAAGAAACATAATACTCATGAGAGAGGGTCATGTTCACGCAACACTAGTGGGGACTAGTCAGCTTGAAAATGCTTTAGTATACTGACCCAGGAAGGCAATGGAGGACAGCAAGAAGAAACATAATACTCATGAGAGAGGGTCATGTTCACGCAACACTAGTGGGAACTAGTCAGCTTGAAAATGAACGCTTATGAGTGGATTTTCCAACAAAGATTAAGTTTCTGCTAGTTTTATTTAACTGTAGAACCTATTGTGATATAAAGGCAATATTATTTTCACCACTAATTTTTAGAGTTATATATTTGAAGTAAAACATTCTTTATTGTCACTAAATATTATAATTAATTTCAAATTAATATATGTACTATCACGATTAGATATTTTTAAGTTTAGACGTTTAATTACTTTATTACAGAAAAATATCTGCAAACGCCTCTTCCGTAATGGTCTTGTATACATTGCTTACACGCTTTAACAATTCAAAATATTTTTAGAAATATGACGTTTAGAAATTTAAATAATAATTTATGAAAGTGTTTACAGTGTATTTATATAGAATTTAATTATAAAGTCACCCAAATATACAAACGTTTTGTCCGGAATAAACCTCCGAAAGAGCTTTCTCCCGTTTGAAAATCTTTGATTTTCGATTTAAAACCTTCGAAGGTTTTAAAGTCAAATGATACCCTGTTTTGATATAGGGGAAACTTATGGCATAGACAGGGTCGCCTACCTGAAGTAAACTCTTTCAAACCCGTTGAAGAAAATTGCTATATACTACGCCAATTGAAGATGCAAATAAAGAATTATTTACAGCAAGAAACTCAACGCAATCAAAAGGAATAGAGACTTTAATTCTACTTGAACGCTGAACAGTATCTTACTTATTGTCGACATAGAGCCTAAAACATAAAACATAGAGTAGGACAGGGACGAAGAGCAATAAAATAAATGGAATATGGTGGAACGAAGAATATATAGTTAAAGCCTTTTGTTTGTAATTTAAAGTATCTCAGTCAGTAAGGATAGGATTATTGTAGGGATATAATCTTTTTATAGAAGATCTAACGAAAGATCAGGGCGTCTGGTATACACAGTAGCTTACCTGACATTCGCCTACTTTCTACCTTTGTCATAAACAAGTGTACACTCGTTCATAATGATAAGGAAGGGTTAATAGTATAGTTAGGACCAAAGAAATAACATAATGAGGCCTGGACGGGTTGTAGGTGAAAAGTATAGCAGGCTAAATTATCTGAAGTAGGACTGCTCTCAACTGGGCGAAGAGAGGTATCTACTGGATAACAAACACCTGAAACACTCCTTTTGTATTTCACCTTGTGGAAATCCTGTAGTTACATTTAGGTGTATTGGTAGATTAAAGCTTATTTCCATTATAACTGAATCAAGAAAACAACTTCGATCAAAAGACAGGAACAATGGTCTTATTAGATAGCAAAAGAAATTTGCTTAAACTTTATTTAATGTCTGTTAATAACTATTTAACGTGTTTAAGGTTAATGACAGATCACAGAACAATTCATGACTACAAATACACTCTACGCTTCGATTTTCTATCCGAAACTCCTTTTCAAGAGCTAAAAGTTTATTAATTTAATATTAAACCAAATTAAAATATTAATTAAAATCAAATATTTCATTATTCTTAATAAATATTAACATTTACAGTTCAAATTGCACTACTAGAAGATCAAAATTGTGATAAAAATTTGACTTGTCTTGTAGTGCAGTTTAAATTGTAAATATTAATATTTATTAATAATAATGAAATACTATAATTAATTTAATAAATGTTAGCTCTTGAAAAGGATTTTCGGATAGAAAATAGAAACGAAGAGTGTATTTGTAAAAACATGAATTGGTCTGTGATATTTCATTAACCTTAAACACATTAAAATAGATATGTGTCATGTTTTTGTTCCCATATTGAACTTCAGCTACTAGTATACAGTTATAAACTGTAATTATTTTAGTTCTAAGGCGATCATTCGCCTACTATATATAAGAGAGGATTGTAGGGAAATACAAACTGGTAGTGAATATTCGGTGGGTATTATCATGATGTAGGAACGCGAATCTGAGTCCTACCCTCAATTGGGGTTATATAGCGATATCATACAACTCTTGTAAGAAAAAGGATACATGGAACCAGGCAGTGCTAAGGAAATGACATGATTCTCATGTTCTGGGAATAGGGGTAAATTGTTTCAGCATAATGAATGCGTACCCGAAGTATGCTTTCTATATGGGTGGCGAGGGTTGGAGGGAGGCATTCCTTCGACAGATCTTGATATAATTCTTAGTAGCAACAAGAACGCGGATGTAGAAGGTTTGTTGAGATTGTGCCAGTGTGCCTTGTCCGGGACGCAGTGTGAACAGAGAGTACTTTACATTTGACCTCGGGTGTAGTTTGTTGTATGACGCGGGATGGAGTTAGTACTTTGCGGTTACCTACTTGTGTAGAGTGAACCTGAGGGTTTTTTCTGAGTACACAGCTATTGCCACATTCTGTGTAAAGCCTGGTTGCCAAGTGCTTCCCACGGGATCAGAGGTATTATTTAGTCAGCGTACTGCTTTCGTTCCTGTACAAATTGAGTGTGTCTTTACAAACATTATCTCAAATATTAAAAAAAACTTTTTTTAAACAGGTTGATTTCATAAGATGTGTAAATAAAGTTACATATATTGAATCAAATATGTGGCTATTTTTAAAGTATATGCTGTAAATATTCAAAATCAGAAAAATCTATATTTATTTAACATACAAGTAGCGTACGGAACCATACATACACTGCAGACTCAAACAGACAACAAGGCGCAGATTATGCAATTAAACGTAAGAGATAACTGTAGAATCGTAAACAGGTGACGAAAGTAACCTAAGAAAAAGACGTCTGAAACAATGAAATATTTGTGCAGTGTCGTGTATGAGTGACGTATAGGCCTAAATTATTCCCGTGCAACTTGAATCATTCAAAGCTGACGGACGCTTTAGATACTTACCTAACAAACTTATGCTGACTTGGAGTTTGTTAAGTCTAAATATTTCATACCTTTGGCACGAAGATTACTGAAACCTGTTGACACACAAAGTACGACTCATATATATTTAACTTATAAGAACACACACAGTCACACGCGCGCGCTTTAACGATTTACATAACAGGCGGATTAACATTCTGTAGCGGCCTTTGTAAGATTAGAAACTTCTAATCAAATCACCTCTGTAACGCATAGGTTTGTAGCCAACGAACTATAAAATGTTATTTTGTAAACTCATCTTTGATATAATGAAAGAAATATTAAGGAGAGAGTAACCGTGAAAAATGATGTAATTATTAATAATTATAAAATATTGATTGTCTTAACGGAAAATAAGTAATATTAACAAATTTTTTTAAAGGTAATTCGTACTTAGGTAAACAATAAATTTCTTTTATTCTAGTTACTATTTATTAAATAATTACTATTAATATAAATAAAGTAACATAACCTTTGCGTTAAAACAGCTGCTCTTCTATATAGACTATAACTTGACTTAAAATCAGCTGTTTTATGAAATCATATGTTGTAACTCATTTTAAACCAAATGGGACTGATTATCTATAGCCTATTGCATACTTTTCCTCTTTTGTAAAATGTTTTTCTCCCATATAAAACTAAAATTAATTCATTAAATTTAATTACTGAATTAATAATTTAAATAAATCTATAAAAATTAATTGCCATCCACTACAAGTTTAAAAATATATGTAGGCTATTTGAACTTGTGTGGTTGAAAAAAAGTATTATTCATTAACGGTTGAAAAGTTAAATTATATATATATATTTTTTTTTTTTTTTTTTTTTTTTTTTTTTTTCCAGGCGAAAAACCTATTAAGGTTATCATCGCCTAACTGAAGTTTTTATTTTAAATAAATATTGCAAATAAACTAACCAAACTAAACGAAGTAAAATAAATGTATAATACTAATTGTAATAATCTAAAACTAAAGAATCTAAAATTATACAAAATTTAAATATTATTAAATATATTAAGGTGGCGTAAGAAAGCGAGGACACGGTCGATAGCCGTGACATCGTCCCCTAAAACCACCTTTAAACTACCTCGAAGATCGTAACGTATATACAAATTTTCCAACTTATCACAATCAAGCAGGATATGCTTGATTGTAATATTATTTCTACAAAACGGACATAGTGGTGGATCCTCATGTCGCATCAACCATCCATGCGTTAACAAAGAGTGGCCGATGCGAAGTCGAGTAACCACCACTTCCTCCCTACGATTCGAACGAACAGATGTCCTCCATGGTCGGACGGTATTTTTGATGTCCCTCAGCTTGTTTCTATTTACATTTTGCCATTCTTCATTCCAAACAGAGAATAGTGTAGTTTTAACTTTGCATACAAAATCTGATGCCATCACACGTTGTGTCGATGGCAACATACCTGTAGCTAATTTTGCACCTTCATCTGCTTTAGTGTTTCCGAATATTCCACAGTGACCAGGCACCCAGAGAAATGACACCTCGACACCTCGTAATTGGAGCCTGTGTATAGAGCACAATATGTCTCCAACCAAAGGGTTCTTAGTGTACATTTCCTGAATAGCCTGGAGAGCACTTTTGGAATCACAACACACAAGATATTTAGATTTTGCAGACGGAATTGATCTTAAAGCTTGGAAAATTGCATAAAGTTCTGCAGTAAAAACACTACAGGCTGAGGGCAATCCGTAAGTGAAAGTTTGTCCTTCCATATAAAATGCACAACCTATCCCATTGTCCAGTTTTGAACCGTCTGTGAATATAGTCACAGTGTGTTGGTGAGTTTGTTGAATCTGCAAAAACTCCTGACGATAAATAACGTCAGGAGTATTGTGTTTTAGGTACATGGACAATGAGAAGTCACATTTTGGCTTTTGTATTGACCATGGAGGGATGTAGCATGATGTTCGTTCGAATATAGGTGGATGTTCTAAATTTAGATTATTAAAAATGCGCAACGTTCTTATTCCGAAGGGAGCAGTTGAACGTTGACGCACATTGTAACGATCCTCGAGGTGGTTATCAAAAACTGCTTTGAATGCCGGATGTTTAGGTTTACTTCGAAGACCAGTGTAATAAGAAATTTGTAGCATTTGACGTCGCATAGAGAGAGATGGTTCTCCAGCTTCAACTAGAAGGCTGGAGATTGGGCTTGATCTAAAAGCACCAGTAGAAAGTCTAAGACCAGCGTGATGTATTGAATCCAGGAGTTTCAGAACCGTAGGTCGAGCAGATGAATAGGCTATACAGCCGTAATCTATGCGCGATCTTACAACGGCGCGATAGAAACGGAGCATACAGGTTCTGTCTGCTCCCCAATTTGTACCACTTAGAACTCTCAACATATCCAATATCTTGCTGCACCGGGTCCTCAAATCACGCACATGCGGATTCCATGAAAGTCTTTTATCAAATAAAAGACCCAAAAATCTCACATTATCCGCGGTTTGAAGCCGCGTACCATCAAGATAAAGAATAGGTTCCTGATGTTGCCTGCGACGACTAAATGCTATACACTGGGTCTTCGAAGCCGAAAACTTGAAGTCTGTAGCTTTGGTCCATTCTTGCAATTTATTAATTACTAATTGTAAGGATCTTTCCGCTGTTGCCATACTTCTAGCAGCCATATATATACAAAAATCGTCTACAAACAGGGAACAGTGGACCGGTGACTGTACGTTTGAAGTGACGCTGTTAATGGCAACAGCAAACAGCGTCACGCTCAAAACGCCACCCTGTGGTACACCATTCTCTAGTTCGCAACGATCAGAATATATGCCTCCTAGACGTACACGGAAAGTCCTGTTATTCAAATAATTTTGTATAAACGCAAGAATGTTACCTTGTATACCCCATGATTTCAATACGTTCAAAATTCCTCTTCTCCATGCCATGTCATATGCCTTCTCGAGGTCGAAGAAAACAGCTACCAGTGTTTGACGTAAGATGAAGGCATTCTGTATAGCTGACTCCAACAAAACCAATTGGTCAACTGATGAACGTCCTTGTCTGGAACCACACTGGACGTTAGTAAGAAGTTTGTTTGTTTCTAGATACCAGACAAGACGACGGTTGACCATCTTCTCCAGTAGTTTGCATAAGCAGCTGGTCAGAGAGATGGGTCTGTAACTACTGGGATTAGTTTTGTCCTTTCCTTGTTTTAGAAGAGGAATTATTGTCGCTTCTAACCATGCATCGGGAAAACCGTGCTCCTCGAATATACGGTTGTATACCCGAAGGAGAACTAGTTTTGCCGACGGTGGTAGATTTTTGATCATGGAGTATACAATATCATCCGGGCCTGGAGCTGAATCCTTCGTTGACGAGAGAGCCGGGAATTGAAACACAGATACTTATTTCATTAAAAAAAAAATATATATAAATTCATACCGATCTCACACGTCACCGATATTTCAAAAAAATATATAAAAAGTCCAAGTATACGAGTATTCAGGGTTATAAAAAAAAACATTTTGGAGAAGCTTCAAATATTTTTTTAAAAATATCCTTATTTTCCGGTGTACACATAACTTTATAAATTTAAAGGTTTCTTTATAAAACATAACTTCCAATTTGTGCGTTGAAGTTAAATAACATACTGGTTAGCTTACGATGCGGAAAACTTTATTTTACTCCTTTTTTATAAGCAAATATTGTTCGTGGTACATTGTGTAACGATATAGTTTAACATAGTGCTCAGTTTTGTAATGATACATTTCAATTTTGCTGAAAAGTGAGGTTAGTCTTGTAGGTTTTCAATTACTCAAAAACATTTCGGAGCTTTCCTTCTTTGTTGCTCGCTGTGGCTATGTTTCTACATCTCAAGGTATAATATTTTTCCGATCTGAGTAAACTGTAGGGTGGTCTAAATATTTATATTCTTAATAAAATGATTTTGATATAATATTACTCTTTTCAATTTATTTTTTCGTTAAAATAATTCACGTTTTATATTTAATAATACCTTTACTTCTTAATATTTATTTATCATTATTTATAAATTAACAAACTCTGTAGATCGTATTTTGTCAATATTTGGCACAGCAATTCTCAACAAACCTAACCTTTCCGTGCTAATTTACATTTTTAAATAAACATATGTCACAAATCACTTATATATAAACATTTCTCATGATCGGAGTAAACTGAATTTTAATATTTGATAATATTTTATTAAAAGATTTACTTGCATTGTTAGCAATTTTTCTAGAATTAGGATGGTCTAACTACATGGAATAGGTCATTCTGCCAGAATTTGAAACAGTAAGAAGGTCTGGAAGTAGTTTAAACGACACATGTAACCAGAGTAATTCTACGCCTTGAACTGGATCCAGGTGTCGCAGGAAACATATAAATGGGGTGGGCTTGTAATGGTTACAGTATAAAATAGTAGAAGTAATAAAACCAAGAGAAATGAAGAGAGTAGCCCATATTGCAGGAACCTTAGACTGAGACGAATTGGCGGACGGCTACCAATGGACCAAAGGAATTAAAACTGTTTGCAATAAAACTCTCTCGCTACGTTTTTAATAGCAATTTTATTTGTACTTTAGTATTTATTGACTTTCTTGGTTATTGTTTAGTATGGAGTTGATTGTGGCAGGCACGATTTGAAATTTTCGAGGACCCAAAAACTGTGAGCGGTCAGTTTGGTCCTTAAACTCATGCCCTTATTGTGATAATACTTTCCTTAGAAATAAATCTGTGAAACAACCACCTGCCCTTAAAAAAACTATGAACACTTTGAATTATGAATTAGACGTAAATGATATTTTTGTATGAAAAGTTTTACTTTCCAAAGAGATCTTTTGTTAAAATTATGTTCGTTTCATAACACTCAGCCGGTATTGCGAAACAACTAACCTGTAGCTCATTGGTAAACTAATTTTCATTAACAACTTGGAGCAACTGTAAATTTTAAATAAATACAACCTCTTATCACAAAAACTTTTTATTTAAATTCTTATATACATTTCGATTCCAGTGGAACCTCGATCAGTGCGACTCCGTTAACTCTGCGGATAGCCCGGAATAATTTTGAAGTATAATAAAAAGATACAATAAATAAGAAATAACAAAAACGAAATAAGTACAGTAAATAATATAAAAAGTCTAACACAACAACAAAAACGTCTAAGACGTTTATATAAACAAAATAATGAAAGTAGGCTATATTTTGTGCGTCTTATACTGAAAAGACTATGGAATCACAAAGCACGAAAGCGGCTCACAAAATTAAAGCGGCTGCCAAAATGGACAGATTTTTTTGTCGACAAATATATTGCAATGGAGTTTAACTATATATACAATAAGTTCGTTCATTTACTATGCATAATGTCATATACTCGTGGTTTGATAAATATAAAAGCGGTTTTTCTATAACTACAATGTCTTATTTTAATATTTCCCTAGGGTCCGACTAACCCGGATGAGCCACGGTCTCAGTTAGTCCAAATTATCGAGGTTCTACTGTACAAAGTAGTTATCTTAAGAGAAAATTTTCGCAAGAAAAGCTGAATACTGTTGTTTTTGTAATAATTTCTTCCGAAGATGGTTGCTTTGCAATCGAAATGTACATAAAGATTTTAATAAAACGTTTTTGTGGTAAGAGATATATTTATTTTTATTTTAATTAATAATTTTCTTTAGTTTTTACTAATCACTTTAACATTAGTTTTTGACTATCCGAACTTTAAGTTTTGAACATTTGTGAAAACTCACTGTGACAGAAGGTTATTGATCGCTCCGTGGCGATCTTTAACAGTGTCTTCTGCTTGGAGATGGGTCAAGCGGTGACGGTATTAAAGGCAGGTTTTCGATACTATCAAGGAGTATGTGTGATTTGTATTGGGTTTGTTCGTTTAATATGTTTGTACTTTGTGTTTTTGTGTGTCTGTAAATTTCATATTGTTCTAGTGGGTTGAGATGTGGTCCTTTTTTATTGATGTGTAGGATTTCTAGGTTGTGGTAAATGTCTGTGTATTTATATCCCCAGTAGAATGTGTACTGACATCAATATAGTAATTACTTGTATATTTCGGTGCGTCCTAAACTTAACAAGTAATATAAACAACAATTTATTAAAATAAATTCTTACTTAGGTAAATAAAAACAAAAATATTTTATATATTTTTATTAAATACTTACAGTTATAAAAAAGTAACCTAACCTATGCGTTAAAACAGCTGTACTACCACGTAACCTATAACATAAAACCAGCTGTTTTATGAAATCACACGTTATCACTTATTTTAAGGAAAATGTCACGAAATAACTGTATTGTTTATCCTGCGCCTTTTTTGAACTGTTTTTCTCCCATATAAATCTAAAATGAATTAATTGTTTAATTTAAATAACGAATAGTTACTATTTATTAGGAATATACTGTGACTAAAATTAAAAATAAATACACAAAAACCACTTAACCACAAACTTTCTTTATTTTAAACTTATGTACATTTCAGTTACCAAGTAACCATCCTCAGAGGGATAACATACAAAGACTCAATGTCTTTGCAATCTTTGAATGTTATTCCTCTGAGGATGGCTACTTGGTAACTGAAATGTACATAAGAGTAAAATAAAGAAAGTTTGTGGTTAAGAGGTTTTTGTGTATTACTTTTTAATGAATAGTTATTTGAAAAAACCTTTATTAACATTGTGTCATCCACTATATTAAAAAAATGGTTGTACGGACGAATAAAAAGTATTTTTTTAACGATTGAAAATTTTAACGAGATAGATGAGTCTGAACCAATAGAATGAATTGAAAATGTGTCTGAGAATCATTTATTTTTACCTTTGTTCATTATTATTTTATTTAATAGTTATTTCCAAAATAATCCATTACGAATTTAAGAAATGTAAATCGTTATTTTCTAAATAAAATTACTTTATCTTACTTTGATTGTCGATATTATATAGGTTCTTTTATATAAATCTAAAATTAAATATAAAAGGGTGCCGGGAAGCGGCTACTGTATCCGCCCTTAGCCCTTAGGTGAAAGGTACCGAGAGTGAATAAAGGGTAAAGTACAAATTAAATATTAGCTGTATTAGGTTTTATAGAAACAAACGTTGCACATTAGTAGCTCGAAAATTTAAAATCGAGGTGCTATTTATCGACTTGGATCTTTCAACCCCTCAATTTAAAAAGTGCCGGGCGATGCCATGAAGTGAGAAGATAGCTTTTAGTTTAATACAGTGGTAGGTTACCCCAAGTAGGTAAAAATCTAGACTATTTTGAAGCCCCATTAGTACTAAATTCTACATACGCTAATAATATAAGCATACTGCTCTGTCGGATGTTTTGCTCCACAGTGTGACAAAGGTTTTACCAATTTTATTTGGCGTTTTTGTTCTCTTTTCCTAGAAATGCTTCTTCACTTGTTATGTCTAGTTTGGTTTTGTAAAGTTTAATTGAATATAAAACTGTCTTTTACTACGGTTACGCCTATGACGGGCTTTTATAACCTCTTCAGGAACACGTTTTGCCGGTTCCGTGATGTTTTGTCGCGCCGGTATTGTTCATACAGATCCCCATTGTATAGAATTACCTTACAATCCGCTTAGAGCGGCCTTACTACGTTGATCAAGGTCTTCACCGTCTATAATGCTTCATATTTAATCACTTTGTTGGCACGCCCCTATTTTGCATACCCAGGTTTGATTTTATTAAATCTGTTCCACACGTTGCTGCAGGATTTTTATGGTTCACAGACTCTCCATGTGTTTTTCTGTGCCATATATAGTGCAGACTACGTAAATGTGCACACGGCCTTGCGAGATCGCAGTAAGCGAGACGGGAGATAGAAGGTCAGTATAAATAATTTCCTACACACATGATAAGGACTGTCAAATCAATGACTTGCATGAGGCGTTTAATATTAGGTAATTCGATGATGAATTAGCTTAGGTATGACTTAACAAACCATCAATACAAATGAAATATCAGTAGACATATCGAATGCAGAAGCTGTTGATGTGTATAACATTCTGAATATGGAACATATGGTAAGAAGTGATAGTACACGAGAAATCTCTCATCGAGCAAGGGCACTGTTACGGGGTCCGCACTGTACATAGGAATTATGTGGACAAATAGCATAAGTTTTAAGCTTTAAAATGATGTATTACATTAAGAACAAAAAAAAGCTGTCTATGTTTACAAATTGTGGCAACCGTATTCAATGAATAACCCTAGTACCGCGTTTAGCTGTGATTAGATGGATGGGGCTTCAAGATACCTTCGCTTGAATGGTTGTACCAGTGATTCTTAGACCGGTAAGTGATGCAAATAGATACAGTTTAGTTAGGCCGAGGCGAACCCTCCTTCTGAATTAGAGTTGGTCTTTGTATGCCTGGCATAAAATTAAATAAACGTCAGCATGTGTATGCATGACTTTAATACTATCTGTTGATTTTTGAGCTTCATCTCCCTGCCTTGTTTATATCATGACGGATGGAGATGACTAGTTAGAATTAATTGTTTTAAATCTTAAAGACCTTCCTTGAAGTGCGGATTTTTAAACTTTTAACATGATCTGCCATTACGATTATTATCGCCTACGAAGGATAGAATATGATTATTAATGTAAGCGGGATAAAGGTAGCACATGAAATCTCCTGGGAGATTGTAGTGGGAGTAGTAAACATGACGTGTATAAGGAGCGTACTTGACTTAGACCTACTCTCTATTGGAAGCACAAGTGGTGTCTAAGAGAAAACATAATCATGTCTTGATACTGGGAATAGTGGACGATTTTGGTATTGTTTACTCAAAGTAGAGCTTATACTGAACGAAGAAAAGTATCTCCCAACACAAAATTAAATAATGCTGTTACAAAAACAAGAGGAGACAGCTCCCCTTTTGAAATATGACCTATTGACAAAATAAAAGCCCAAGCTAACCAAGTAAGGAATCAAACCCAAGGTGATATGGATCAGAGAAAATACGGGAATCCAATGGAATTGTTTAATGTTCTAGGAAACCTGAAAGGATGTTTGGAAAGCGATGTCACAGATAGGGTTTGTTCATGTAGACTGGTTGCAGGCGGCTGTAATGGGAAACTCATAGAGAAATGTAGCCACAAGAGAAACGATTGTCAAGCATCAGGCGTAACTTTGTTTTTACGTTAATTATACACTTTATATACATATGTATACATGCGTATATAATTTTGTATATATATATACATATATATATATATATATACATATATATATATATATATATATATATATATACATATATATATATATATGTGTGTGTGTGTGTGTGTGTGTGTGTGTGTGTGTGTGTGTGTGTGTGTGTGTGTGTGTGTGTGTGTGTGTGTGTGTGTGTGTGTGTGTGTGTGTGTGTGTGAGTGTGTGTGTGTGTGTGTGTGTGTGTGTGTGTGTGTGTGTGTGTGTGTGTGTGTGTGTGTGTGTGTGTGTGTGTGTGTCTATCTGTGTCTGTGACTGTGACTAAGTGTGTTTTGTGTGTGTGTGTGTGTGCATAAAACTATCTCATAACCTTTGAAATACTAGCAATGTAGCTGGAGACGCCTCAGAGCTCTACGTAAGACCTGTATATATTTTTGTTTGCGTACTGTTTATTACAGGAAAAAAAAATATGACAAAAACATTCCTAGAATTGAGTAAATTTTTTTTATTGTTCTTTCTTTTAACGTTTTGGCATTGAGAATGTGTTCCTTCTGTAGCGGTAATTGTTTTTTGTTCATATCGTCGCACTTTCAGCGACAATCGTACGAACGGACGCTGCGAGAGTTCATAAAGCATTGTGTATGTGCTAATGTGCCAAGCCACAGAACAAAGGAATGTCCCAAGGACACTCCAAGACCTTGTCTGCTTGCAAATCAGCTGCCACTTGAAACAATCGTTTTTATTCCAACTTTCGTTCGTAATTTCGATTAATCGAAGCCGGTCAAGGCGAGATGGAGCCTTAAGTGCATTTTGACTCGCAGGTTTTTTTATTGCTTGAGCTAAAGGCCCAAGGATCCAGACCTGTTCACTAGAATAAACGTGTCCTTCTGTTGAGCCATTTTCAAATAATTAAATGTTAGCCTAATTTAAAATAAGTTTCGCGGGTTTTGTTTTCAGTGATGATCATTATAAATTTCAACCTTCATTTCTAATTTTTGCATTTCTGTTTTTCATCTTGCCTTCTTACCAGGCAGTCTACCTTGACCTTATCCTTCGTGTTCGGTTGTCGCATTCCTGGCTTTTCCTGTTTTCCCCCTGGGCATCTACCTAAAATTAATTCTCAATACCCGATTCCTGCATTCCTGGCTAGTTCCGTCCTCTTCCCTTTGAATCTACCTAAACGTCATTCTTCATGTCTGATCCTTGCATTTCTGGCTTTTCCTATTTTCTCCCTTGGGGATCTACCTAAACCTCATTCTTCATGCCCGATTCTTGAATTCCTGGCTTTTCCTGTCTTCTCACTGAACATCTAACTAAACCTCATTCTTGAAGTCAATAAATAACTTGTCGAACCTAATTTAAGTAAATTTGTGGGAAAAACTACTAAAGCATGTACCACTAAGAGATCTTTATCAGTGTCTAATATCGAAGTCTAAAATTGCAGTGCGATGAAGATAACTTAGTGCAAACGAAAGCGTTATGTATAAAGTAAAAGTAAATAAAAATAACTTCAAACATAAATAACTTCCATGGATTTTATTGCGTCGATTGGCTAGTGCTATGGGTCTGCGCTGAAAATGTGCTGCTTGCTTTTCTATCACGTATTTAGCAGAATGTGAGTAAATATATTGAATATGTATATGCATATTGTGCCTATTGTATATGCATCAGTATATGTGCTTATTGTGTTCGAAACGTTTTGTCTCAGTGAATGCTTTTAAAATTTATATGAATAATATGTTGATAATTTATTAATTTCAAACGTAGAGCAAGTAATAGAAAACAAATTTTTATAAGTCAATTCCTACAAAAGCAACAAAACAAAATTACTTTTATTTTATAATTACAAATCATATATATTATAACATAAAGTACGAGGCTTTAGATTAAATTCAGTTAGTTGCTAAAATAAATCAGCTGTAGAATTAAGCAAGGAAGGACACAAATATTTTTTCTAGTGCGGACAAAGCAGGTACTATGTCATTATCCTTTCCAGGAAAGCTATAAGTTGAGTCCGGCAACCATAGACAATATAGAAGGGTCCATAGTGGTTAAGACGGGAAATCCAGTGTTAATTCTTTTATAAACCTGAAGGTGTGACATTAATAGGTAAGGTAAATAAATAACATTTAAATATAAATTTAATTATAACAAAAGTTAAGTTACAATATATATGTATATATATATATATATATATATATATATATATATATATATTTGTATATACATATGACAGAATCACAATATTAAGTGGCAAAATAGAAAGCGAATTTCCTTTCAACTTTCCATTTTCATCTCTTTATATGGTATTGGACTATTATTTTTTTTGTTTACTATTTATTCGTTTATTTTCGTTTCAAATTTATGAAGCTGATGGTGATCTATAATTTATCATTCTATCCACCTCTTGTATTGCTTCATTATTGCAAGGAACCTTTCTCTTATACTTTCATATGCATCTTTAAGTAATAGATTTCTAGCAATGGGAACGTTGGCTCATTGTGTGCTGGATTTCAAACATGAAGTCATGTAAAGGAACTGAGTAAGTCATCTTCAATCAGTGAATGAAATAATATTATGAAGAATATCATCTATATTATTGAAGGCAGGTGTACAGGACAAAAGACCGGAACACAAAAATGAAACAATCTGAAATGATTGACGTCACAGATGGTTAGTTCGTCGGGTGCTGCTTAGATCAATACAATTAGTAGTGACTTCTATCGAGTTAAAACAACGTGATTGGTAGAGACGTGAATCTCACGTGGCCCAGGTACCGGGGCAATCTATAACACAAGCATTATTCGAAAGATTTCCTCCATTCCGTCGTTCATCTGATTCGTTTCGGTCAGCACAGGATCACTGCAAGTTTGGTCTAACCGATATCGGCCATGAAATTGTCATGCCGTGTTCGACTGATTCCTGTTTATTTAATTCCTTTGATTAGTTTACACTCTGCTTATATATATATATATATATATATATATATATATATATATATATATATATATATATAAATATATATCTTGCTTGAATTTTCAATCGTTAATAGGCCACTTTTTATTCATCCGCTCAAGTTCAAATACATTTTGTTTAAACCTGTAACAGATGACACTTGACATTAATACAGTTTTTCAAATATTAATTCAGTAATTAAATTTAATAAATTAATTTTAGTTTTATATAAGAGACAAAATTTTCACAAAAGGGGCAAGTTATGCAATATGTAGTTATTTCATCCATTCGGCTTAAAATAAGTGATAACATATGTTTTCATAAAACAGCTGATTTTGTTACAGATTATGTGGTAGAACAGCTGTTTTAACGCATAGGTTATGTTGCTTTATTTATATTAATTACAATTATTTAATAAAAAGTATGTAAAATAACATTTTTCATTGTTGATCTAAGTAGGAATCGACTTTAAAACCTTTTTCTTTGTATTGCTTGTTCTATTAAATTTATTAAAGAGAAACAGGACTGTACTGTTAATCGAGCAATACAGAACTAAAGCACTCCGTTCCGTCTCTATATTAACCTAGGCTTCCTAGAGAGAATATAATCAGTTCTCAGAATGTAGTTCTGATTTATTAGTGGTGATGTTTTTGACACTAGTTCAATCACTAGTAAGTTAGCTACTGTGATGACGCATCACGAAAATCAATAATGTTGCCAGGTTGAACCCTCCGACGATTTTCCTTCTCCCGTATTCGCGGTCCTTTACGAGGAAACCAGTCTCTTGGTAACAATTAATGATTTGGGTGATGCATTGACAGTAGCGAACCTAGGATCTAGTAATTGAAATAGCGTCAAAGGATGTCTTTAACATAACTGCAATGACACTTTGTGTTATTTCTCGATTCTCGGAGGTAACCATTTACATTCTGAGTCGACCCGAGGGCCGAAAATGCATGCAAAAATGTTTTGTCGCTACCGAGAATCGAACTCAAATTTTCAATTAGTAGTGATGTACTATACTCACTAGACCACTTACCCGCCATATATTGTTTCGATAAAAGGGAAACAAATTAGACGAGCGAATTGTCTGAGACAAGGGTTTTTAGTTGGGAAAGCTTTCAGAACGAGCTTCCATTAACCAAGTAAGCTATCACACAACAGATTAGCTTCGTTTGGCAGCCATGGTGATCCATCTTCAACAAATTACGTGTCTTCTTAATTACCTAATGGACGCCATTTAAGGCCATGACTCGTAATCGCCCGGTCGTCTAGCAGCCAATGAACCTTACTTGAGCAACTTCAAATTAATAATTGCTTAGGGCTGTATCAAAAGTTTTCATTTGTAAATACAGATGTCATTGAGTTACGTAAAATATGTAATATTGAATGAAGCTACGAGCATAGATTGGTTTCAGTACTGACTACACAGAATAATATTAAAGTTTTAATAGACAAAAAACGATTGCATTACAACCTGTAATGTATGACGTCACCTCCGTCTAAAGCATTACTAAACTTGGGCATTCATCATCTTACAAATTGATTTTCACAAAAATGTTCTAAACATACGAATTTAATAAAAATGTATTAAAAATATTTAAGAACGTGGTTTAAGATGAACAATAAAATTCAGGCCTTTATCTCTATTCTTATTCTTCTAGTTTCATCTATAGGAAATTGGAAATCAACATCGCTATTTTTACTCTGTTAACTGCGGCTCTAAACAGTTCCGCCGAACTACAGCCGTACCTTCTCTCAGATTCCCTAACAAGGAAATTTCTCCACGACTTCTCGTTCCCTTCATTTTACCTTATAAGTCGAAGAAATATTTTTCTCCTCTCATTATATGGCCCTGATATTCCCATGTTCACTTTTTTACAGCTGTTATTACTTTGCGTTATTCATTTTTCCAACACCGCTTCATTCATTACTCTTTCTTTACATGATATACTCTTTCCACATTCTTCTCTTACACTATATCTTAAAAGCTTCAAAGATTTCATGTCCTTCTGATTAATATTCCAAGTAAAGGATTTCACCAGTGAAGGATGTCGCCAGTGAGGCATGATACCAATGAAGGATTTCGCCAGTGAATGATGTCGCCTATGAATAACATCGCCAGTAAAGGACGCCTACGGTGAAGCATGTTGCCAGTGAAGGATGTCGCCGGAGAAGTATGCTGGCAATGAAGGATCTCATCAGTGAAGCATGATACCAATGAAGGATTTCGCCAGTGAAGGATGTCGCCAATGAAGACTTTCGCCAATGAATGATATCGCCAGTAAAGGACGCCTACGGTGAAGCATGTTGCCAGTGAAGTATGTCGCCGGGGAAGTATGCTGCCAATGAAGGATGTCACCAGTGAAGCATGATACCAATGAAGGATTTCGCCAGTGAAGGATGTCGCCAGTAAAGGATGCTGACGGTGAAGCATGTTGCCAGTGAAGTATGTCGCCAGGGAAGTATGCTGCCAATGAAGGATGTCACCGGTGAAGCATGATACCAATGAAGGATGTCGCCAGTAAAGGAAGCCACCGGTGAAGCATGTCGTAGTAAAGGAAGCCACCGGTGAAGCATGTCGCCAGTAAAGGACGCTGCCGGTGAAGGATATCGCCAGTGATGGATTTGAAGCTTCATGTGCTATCACCCTTTATTTCCAAGACAAATAAGATTACACTTAGCTTGTTTACAGTAGCCTACTTATACTAGCCACTATATTCTGAAAGTTATAGAATCTCTTAGTAAAATAACTATATAACTTATATAATTAATGATATATATAATGATATATATATATATATATATATATATATATATAATGATATATATATATATATATATATATATATATATATATATATATATATATATATATATATATATTTACGACTGAGGGATCTAATTTATAGAACAGTTGACTACAAACGTGAATGTCATGGGTTCGTTCCTAAGATAGGGCAAACAAATTCTGTGTTTCATCAGCCTCGATGTATACTCAGCCTATGAAACCTACAGTGTGTAAAGTTTCGGAAGAGTGCTACGCCCTTAGGTTGCCCGGAGAGGCAGCTGTTTAACCCTGCCAACCGTCCTCGCACAGCTTAGTCGGGAAATGAATCCCCTATTTATTGTATACTTCAAAATGAATACTTTTTTTATTTATTGGCAAAAATATCAATAAGATTGTAAAAAAACAGGCACTTCCTAAAAATCAACTGTACAGGGTTTAGTTGTAATATAATGACATTATATTAAACCCGATACAGTTAATTTCTTAGTAAAATTGTTTTGTATTTTGGGATGATTTTTCATTTTCTTTTCATTGTAACTAAAATTGTATTTATATTTCTTCGGAAAAGTAAAATAGGTTTTATTATTGAAGTACACAATAGGTGACTATTTCCCATGGCGGTTGACACGGGCTTATAAGGTTGGCCTTTCAGCAGTCTAAGGGCACAGCGCTCTTCCGAATCTTACCTTGGGTTAAACCTAGGGAAATGGTGGGTGGTTAAAGCATAGTGCTGGCCACATTACCTATCTTGAATACAGGCGGCTCCGCCCTGTTTCTCTTAAGCTACGTCGATAGTACAAAGTGATTATTATTATATTACATACTTTACTAGCCATAACTTAAAATACACATATACAATACACACACACATACACACACACACACACACACACACACACAACAGTTGGCTTCTAAATGGATTGCACCCTCTAAATACTCTTCATTCGGTCATTATACTGATACATATGTATCTCTCTCTCTCTTTCTCTCTTTCTTTCTTTCTCTCTCTCTCCCTTTCTCTCTACCTCCTTCTCTCCCCCTTTCACAACGCACTCACTGACTTCTACTCTAAAAGAAAATTAAATGATCACTCCTAAAACTGTCGTGTAAAACTTAGTATAAAGTACTTTCGTGTTGTATACGCGTAGAGTTCGTTTTATCATAATTCTGTTGCAAGAGGTGTTGCAAACGGGGCAGGAGGGGACGAGGGTCGTTGAAAAATGTAAGAAGGATTGTAATCCAATTTATGTGGGATACGGCTTTTTGTGAGGAACGCGAAGGGAATAGTGGGGGATGGTAGGCTATAAAACACTCGCAGTAATGGAATTTTACAATCAATCGAATATTTGGAATTGAAAACAGGAGATGTGAAGAAATCTTATTAAATTTAAATCGGCGGGGGTTCGGATGAACTGTGAGGCTTTTCCATACATTTGTAATTTGAAACGTGCCTTCTATTTACGTATTGTAAGGAGGCGTTGTGTGCGCTTTAATAATCCTGCTCGGCTGACTTCGTGTTGAGTCGTAATGACTCGGCAACGGGTCGCATATTTTACGGTATTTGACTTTTGCAAATGTTGGAATTTGAAAACATGCAGGAGATAGCAATAAATATTAGTACTTTACATGAGAATTACTAGCAATTAACATATTCCGCAGCGTCTTTAGCTACAGATATGAACCGACTTTGAACATGTCGTCAGAATATTTTGCATCTTTACATTTGAATCCTTATACAATTTTATATTTCCTGCTCTACAACTTTCTACTAACCTCGAATCTAACTTGTAATAATCTCTGCACAAAACGCATTTCCATTCAACGTTTCCTCCATTACACCCCTTAGCTATCTTTACTCAATCTTCCCTACACAGCTTTCTACAGACGTTCCTCTTCTTAACTTCCACATTATTCCATTTAGCGTCTAAGATTTTCTTTTGAACCAAACATTTTTTCATTTAACTTTTCCTCACGTGCATCAATTATTAGCTTCAATGTTCGACTACTATTCCACACAGATGTTTATATTTTTATTTTATCCACACTTTAGTATTTTTTAACTCAGCGTTTCATATGTATGTTGGGTTTTTGTTCTTCTCCTTATTGTTTATATTTTCATTACCAAAGCACGTTCATATATTCTTTAGTTCCATCTTAACACAGTAAATTATTACTTCTATTAAGTAAGAAATAAGGACGAAGATGAGTCTGCCTTTGCCTTAAAACCTGTAACAGATCCAATAATTTGAGAATAGACGAGTTTGACTGTATCAACTCAGAGTTTTAAGGTAAATGATTTTCCCTTACTTCACCTTTACCCTGTCATCCATTCGTTTCTTCTCCTCCTGCCTTCTCTTTGTTTTATTTAAATAGTTCCCGTTTGCATAACGGTGAATGCCAACTTTTCAAACGTTTACCTAAACGAAAATATAGCATATGTACTGCCTTCTATTTTTGTCAGACTGTAAACATAAGTTTTTTGAAAAAAGACAGATGACCGAGATTTGTTGGAGCACGCCCTTCACAAGTCGAAGGATTTCTATTAATTATGATCGATTTGGCCTTGAGACATCTACTGGCTCAAGTACTCATTCGATTCATAACAGCGTAAAACTCTTCGATTTATTTTTCAAAGAATAGACGGTCTAAACGTGATTGAAACGCTGTATAGTGTGTTTAGTGACAGATGGATATTCTTCTCTAAGTTAGATTTAGCGTTGAACAATTGCTACAACGTAAATATTTGTATTTGTGAAATCCGGTAGAAATGTTAACGAAAAAAATAAGTAGGATGAACGAACAAATAAAATAATACTCATATTCAAGTATAGAGGTCTAATATGGTTTATTCTATATAGCCTACTCTAAATCCGGATTCTTTAATGTAGAAATGGTTTCTCATAATGGTGCACCCAGTCTGCTCCTCCACGCCTGCAGAACGGCAATAAGATAACACGTAACAATTTCGATAGTTGAAGTGTGTGCATTTTTGATTAGTTGAAGATCGTACATTTTCGATTAGTTGAAGTCCGTGCATTTTTTGATAGATGAACGTCGCATAATTTGGTTAGTTGAATGTTGTGTACTTTTTGGTTAGTTGAATTTTGGTCATTTGAAAGTAACCCGATTGGACATGGGATCATAGGAGCATGTGTTTAGTACCTGGTTTCTATTCACCTCTATTACGAAGCGTTGTTGAAATTATGTAGAATTAAAGAACGAACATACCGATCCTTTGATAATGCAAATAGGGAAAATTATGGCTTGGTTTGAGCACGGTCGCTTAATTCAAATACTTTCAGTAATACTTAATGAGATGTTCCAGTTACATCTCCTTTTCAGAAAAACTTGCTATTCAGAAAGATAACGAAGAATAATGAATATGGTTATGATTTGTGAAAAATCAATGTGATCGTCTGGTATTATGGATAATGTAAAATTGTGGATCGTGTCCGGTGGCTTCGATTGCCTGAAATAGGCTTTGTTAGGGTTTGTCGAATGGTCCGTACTACTTACAGCCAAAAAGGATAAGAAGGGATTGGATGAAATATGGACGACTAAAGAAAGAAAATAATGGTCCTCTGGTTCAGTGAATAAAGGTAGTGTCACTCTTGACTGAAGTGAACGTAGCCATTCGGCATCTACTCATTATACTAACAGTATGAGAAAAGATGAGGAGTGACTGATGCAACAGGGACGACAAGGGAAAGAGAATAATGTTCCTCTGGTTCAGTGAATAAAGGTAGTGTCACTCTTGACTGAAGTGAACGTAGCCATTCGGCATCTACTCATTATACTCACTGTAAGAGATAAGATGAGGAGTGACTGATGCAACAGGGACGACAAGGGAAAGAGAATAATGTTCCTCTGGTTCAGTGAATAAAGGTAGTGTCACTCTTGACTGAAGTGAACGTAGCCATTCGGCATCTACTCATTATACTCACTGTAACAGAAAAGATGACGAGGGACTGATGCAATAGGGACGACAAGGGAAAGAGAATAATGTTCCTCTGGTTCAGTGAATAAAGGTAGTGTCACTCTTGACTGAAGTGAACGTAGCCATTCGGCATCTACTCATTATACTCACAGTAAGAGAAAAGATGACGAGGGACTGATGCAATAGGGACGACAAGGGAAAGAGAATAATGTTCCTCTGGTTCAGTGAATAAAGGTAGTGTCACTCTTGACTGAAGTGAACGTAGCCAATCGGCATCTACTCATTATACTCACTGTAAGAGATAAGATGAGGAGTGAATGATGCAACAGGGACGACAAGGGAAAGGGAATAATGTTCCTCTGGTTCAGTGAATAAAGGTAGTGTCACACTTGACTGAAGTGAACATAGTCATTCGGCATCTACTACTCTTCGGCATTCCTCTTACTCACAGTAAGAGAAAAGATGACAAGGGACTGATGTAATAGGGACGACAAGGGAAAGAGAATAATGTTCCTCTGGTTCAGTGAATAAAGGTAGTGTCACTCTTGACTGAAGTGCACGTAGTCATTCGGCATCTACTCATTACACTCACAGTAAGAGAAATGATGAGGAGTGACTGATGCAATAGGGACGACAAGGGAAAGAGGATAATGTTCCTCTGGTTCAGTGAATAAAGGTAGTGTCACTCTTGGCTGAAGTGAACGTAGTCATTCGGCATCTACTCATTATACTCACTGTAAGAGAAAAGACGAGGAGGGAATGATGCAATAGGGACGACTAGAGAAAGAAAATAATGTTCCTCTGGTTCAGTGAATAAAGGTAGTGTCACACTTGACTGAAGTGAACATAGTCATTCGGCATCTACTCATTATACTCACAGTAAGAGAAAAGACGAGGAGGGAATGATGCAATAGGGACGACTAGGGAAAGGGAATAATGTTCCTCTGGTTCAGCGAATAAAGGTAGTGTCACACTTGACTGAAGTGAACGTAGCCATTCGGCATCTACTCATTATACTCACAGTAAGAGAAAAGATGACGAGGGACTGATGTAATAGGGACGACAAGGGAAAGAGAATAATGTTCCTCTGGTTCAGTAAATAAAGGTAGTGTCACTCTTGACTGAAGTGCACGTAGTCATTCGGCATCTACTCATTATACTCACAGTAAGAGAAAAGATGAGGAGTGACTGATGCAATAGGGACGACAAGGGAAAGGGAATAATATTCCTCTGGTTCAGTGAATAAAGGTAGTGTCACACTTGACTGAAGTGAACATAGTCATTCGGCATCTACTCATTATACTCACAGTAAGAGAAAAGATGACGAGGGACTGATGTAATAGGGACGACTAGGGAAAGAGAATAATGTTCCTCTGGTTCAGTGAATAAAGGTAGTGTCACTCTTGACTGAAGTGCACGTAGTCATTCGGCATCTACTCATTATACTCACAGTAAGAGAAAAGATGACGAGGGACTGATGTAATAGGGACGACAAGGGAAAGAGAATAACGTTCCTCTGGTTCAGTGAATAAAGGTAGTGTCACTCTTGACTGAAGTGCACGTAGTCATTCGGCATCTACTCATTATACTCACAGTAAGAGAAAAGATGAGGAGTGACTGATGCAATAGGGACGACAAGGGAAAGGGAATAATGTTCCTCTGGTTCAGTGAATAAAGGTAGTGTCACACTTGACTGAAGTGAACATAGTCATTCGGCATCTACTCATTATACTCACAGTAAGAGAAAAGATGACGAGGGACTGATGCAATAGGGACAACAAGGGAAAGAGAATAATGTTCCTCTGGTTCAGTGAATAAAGGTAGTGTCACTCTTGACTGAAGTGCACGTAGTCATTCGGCATCTACTCATTATAAACACTGTAAGAGAAAAGATGAGGAGTGACTGATGCAATAGGGACGACAAGGGAAAGAGAATAATGTTCCTCTGGTTCAGTGAATAAAGGTAGTGTCACTCTTGGCTGAAGTGAATCTAGTCATTCGGCATCTACTCATTATACTAACAGTATGAGAAAAGATGAGGAGTGACTGATGCAATAGGGACGACAAGGGAAAGAGGATAATGTTCCTCTGGTTCAGTGAATAAAGGTAGCGTCACACTTGACTGAAGTGAACATAGTCATTCGGCATCTACTCATTATACTCACAGTAAGAGAAAAGATGAGGAGTGACTGGTGCA
The DNA here is from genome assembly GCA_036971475.1 of Prosapia bicincta. Lineage (NCBI taxonomy): Eukaryota > Metazoa > Arthropoda > Insecta > Hemiptera > Cercopidae > Prosapia > Prosapia bicincta. The sequence goes on from JBAIZL010000001.1 coordinate 247,368,786, forward strand.
ATAGGGACGACAAGGGAAAGAGAATAATGTTCCTCTGGTTCAGTGAATAAAGGTAGTGTCACACTTGACTGAAGTGAACATAGTCATTCGGCATCTACTCATTATACTCACAGTAAGAGAAAAGATGACGAGGGACTGATGCAATAGGGACAACAAGGGAAAGAGAATAATGTTCCTCTGGTTCAGTGAATAAAGGTAGTGTCACACTTGACTGAAGTGAACGTAGCCATTCGGCATCTACTCATTATACTCACAGTAAGAGAAAAGATGAGGAGTGACTGATGCAATAAGGACGAAAAGGGAAAGAGAATAATGTTCCTCTGGTTCAGTGAATAAAGGTAGCGTCACACTTGACTGAAGTGAACATAGTCATTCGGCATCTACTCATTATACTCACAGTAAGAGAAAAGATGAGGAGTGACTGATGCAATAGGGACAACAAGGGAAAGAGAATAATGTTCCTCTGGTTCAGTGAATAAAGGTAGCGTCACACTTGACTGAAGTGAACATAGTCATTCGGCATCTACTCATTATACTCACAGTAAGAGAAAAGATGAGGAGTGACTGATGCAATAGGGACGACAAGGGAAAGAGAATAATGTTCCTCTGGTTCAGTGAATAAAGGTAGCGTCACACTTGACTGAAGTGAACATAGTCATTCGGCATCTACTCATTATACTCACAGTAAGAGAAAAGATGAGGAGTGACTGATGCAATAGGGACGACAAGGGAAAGAGAATAATGTTCCTCTGGTTCAGTGAATAAAGGTAGTGTCACACTTGACTGAAGTGAACGTAGTCATTCGGCATCTACTCATTATACTAACAGTAAGAGAAAAGATGACGAGGGACTGATGTAATAGGGACGCCAGGGGAAAGAGAATAATGTTCCTCTGGTTCAGCGAATAAAGGTAGTGTCACACTTGCCTGAAGTGAACGTAGCCATTCGATATCTACTCATTATACTCACAGTAAGAGAAAAGATGAGGAGTGACTGATGCAATAAGGACGAAAAGGGAAAGAGAATAATGTTCCTCTGGTTCAACGAATAAAGTTAGTGTCACTCTTGGCTGAAGTGAATGTAGTCATTCGGCATCTACTCATTATACTCACTGTAACAGAAAAGATGACGAGGGACTGATGCTATAGGGACGACTAGGGAAAGAGAACAATGTTCCTCTGGTTCAGTAAATAAAGGTAGTGTCACTCTTAGCTGATGTGAACGTAGCCATTCGGCATCTACTCATTATACTCACAGTAAGAGAAAAGATGAGGAGTGACTGATGCAATAGGGACGACAAGGGAAAGGGAATAATGTTCCTCTGGTTCAGTGAATAAAGGTAGTGTCACTCTTGGCTGATGTGAACATAGTCATTCGGCATCTACTCATTATACTCACAGTAAGAGAAAAGATGAGGAGTGACTGATGCAATAGGGACGACAAGGGAAAGGGAATAATGTACCTCTGGTTCAGTGAATAAAGGTAGCGTCACACTTGACTGAAGTGAACATAGTCATTCGGCATCTACTCATTATACTCACAGTAAGAGAAAAGATGACGAGGGACTGATGTAATAGGGACGACTAGGGAAAGAGAATAATGTTCCTCTGGTTCAGTGAATAAAGGTAGTGTCACTCTTGACTGAAGTGAACATAGTCATTCGGCATCTACTCATTATACTCACAGTAAGAGAAAAGATGACGAGGGACTGATGTAATAGGGACGACTAGGGAAAGAGAATAATGTTCCTCTGGTTCAGTGAATAAAGGTAGTGTCACTCTTGACTGAAGTGAACGTTGTCATTCGGCATCTACTCATTATACTCACAGTAAGAGAAAAGATGACGAGGGACTGATGTAATAGGGACGACAAGGGAAAGAGAATAACGTTCCTCTGGTTCAGTGAATAAAGGTAGTGTCACTCTTGACAGAAGTGCACGTAGTCATTCGGCATCTACTCATTATACTCACAGTAAGAGAAAAGATGAGGAGTGACTGATGCAATAGGGACGACAAGGGAAAGGGAATAATGTTCCTCTGGTTCAGTGAATAAAGGTAGTGTCACTCTTGACAGAAGTGCACGTAGTCATTCGGCATCTACTCATTATACTCACAGTAAGAGAAAAGATGAGGAGTGACTGATGCAATAGGGACGACAAGGGAAAGGGAATAATGTTCCTCTGGTTCAGTGAATAAAGGTAGTGTCACACTTGACTGAAGTGAACATAGTCATTCGGCATCTACTCATTATACTCACAGTAAGAGAAAAGATGACGAGGGACTGATGCAATAGGGACAACAAGGGAAAGAGAATAATGTTCCTCTGGTTCAGTGAATAAAGGTAGTGTCACTCTTGACTGAAGTGCACGTAGTCATTCGGCATCTACTCATTATAAACACTGTAAGAGAAAAGATGAGGAGTGACTGATGCAATAGGGACGACAAGGGAAAAAGAATAATGTTCCTCTGGTTCAGTGAATAAAGGTAGTGTCACTCTTGGCTGAAGTGAATCTAGTCATTCGGCATCTACTCATTATACTAACAGTATGAGAAAAGATGAGGAGTGACTGATGCAATAGGGACGACAAGGGAAAGAGGATAATGTTCCTCTGGTTCAGTGAATAAAGGTAGCGTCACACTTGACTGAAGTGAACATAGTCATTCGGCATCTACTCATTATACTCACAGTAAGAGAAAAGATGACGAGGGACTGATGCAATAGGGACAACAAGGGAAAGAGAATAATGTTCCTCTGGTTCAGTGAATAAAGGTAGTGTCACACTTGACTGAAGTGAACGTAGCCATTCGGCATCTACTCATTATACTCACAGTAAGAGAAAAGATGACAAGGGACTGATGTAATAGGGACGCCAAGGGAAAGAGAATAATGTTCCTCTGGTTCAGCGAATAAAGGTAGTGTCACACTTGACTGAAGTGAACATAGTCATTCGGCATCTACTCATTATACTCACTGTAACAGAAAAGATGACGAGGGACTGATGCTATAGGGACGACTAGGGAAAGAGAACAATGTTCCTCTGGTTCAGTAAATAAAGGTAGTGTCACTCTTGGCTGATGTGAACGTAGCCATTCGGCATCTACTCATTATACTCACAGTAAGAGAAAAGATGAGGAGTGACTGATGCAATAGGGACGACAAGGGAAAGGGAATAATGTTCCTCTGGTTCAGTGAATAAAGGTAGTGTCACTCTTGGCTGATGTGAACATAGTCATTCGGCATCTACTCATTATACTCACAGTAAGAGAAAAGATGAGGAGTGACTGATGCAATAGGGACGACAAGGGAAAGGGAATAATGTACCTCTGGTTCAGTGAATAAAGGTAGCGTCACACTTGACTGAAGTGAACATAGTCATTCGGCATCTACTCATTATACTCACAGTAAGAGAAAAGATGACGAGGGACTGATGCAATAGGGACAACAAGGGATAGAGAATAATGTTCCTCTGGTTCAGTGAATAAAGGTAGTGTCACTCTTGACTGAAGTGCACGTAGTCATTCGGCATCTACTCATTATACTCACTGTAAGAGAAAAGATGAGGAGTGACTGATGCAATAGGGACGACAAGGGAAAGAGGATAATGTTCCTCTGGTTCAGTGAATAAAGGTAGTGTCACTCTTGGCTGAAGTGAATGTAGTCATTCGGCATCTACTCATTATACTCACAGTAAGAGAAAAGATGAGGAGTGACTGATGCAATATGGACGACAAGGGAAAGAGAATAATGTTCCTCTGGTTCAGTGAATAAAGGTAGTGTCACTCTTGGCTGAAGTGAATGTAGTCATTCGGCATCTACTCATTATACTAACAGTATGAGAAAAGATGAGGAGTGACTGATGCAATAGGGACGACAAGGGAAAGAGAATAATGTTCCTCTGGTTCAGTGAATAAAGGTAGTGTCACTCTTGGCTGAAGTGAATGTAGTCATTCGGCATCTACTCATTATACTCACAGTAAGAGAAAAGATGAGGAGTGACTGATGCAATAGGGACAACAAGGGAAAGAAAATAATGTTCCTCTGGTTCAGTGAATAAAGGTAGTGTCACTCTTGACTGAAGTGCACGTAGTCATTCGGCATCTACTCATTATACTCACTGTAAGAGAAAAGATGAGGAGTGACTGATGCAATAGGGACGACAAGGGAAAGAGGATAATGTTCCTCTGGTTCAGTGAATAAAGGTAGTGTCACTCTTGGCTGAAGTGAATGTAGTCATTCGGCATCTACTCATTATACTCACAGTAAGAGAAAAGATGAGGAGTGACTGATGCAATAGGGACGACAAGGGAAAGAGGATAATGTTCCTCTGGTTCAGTGAATAAAGGTAGTGTCACACTTGACTGAAGTGAACATAATCATTCGGCATCTACTCATTATACTCACAGTAAGAGAAAAGATGACGAGGGACTGATGTAATAGGGACGACAAGGGAAAGAGAATAATGTTCCTCTGGTTCAGTGAATAAAGGTAGTGTCACTCTTGACTGAAGTGCACGTAGTCATTCGGCATCTACTCATTATACTCACAGTAAGAGAAAAGATGAGGAGTGACTGATGCAATTGGGACGACAAGGGAAAGGGAATAATGTTCCTCTGGTTCAGTGAATAAAGGTAGTGTCACACTTGACTGAAGTGAACATAGTCATTCGGCATCTACTCATTATACTCACAGTAAGAGAAAAGATGACGAGGGACTGATGCAATAGGGACAACAAGGGAAAGAGAATAATGTTCCTCTGGTTCAGTGAATAAAGGTAGTGTCACTCTTGACTGAAGTGCACGTAGTCATTCAGCATCTACTCATTATACTCACAGTAAGAGAAAAGATGAGGAGTGACTGATGCAATAGGGACGACAAGGGAAAGAGGATAATGTTCCTCTGGTTCAGTGAATAAAGGTAGTGTCACTCTTGGCTGAAGTGAACGTAGTCATTCGGCATCTACTCATTATACTCACTGTAAGAGAAAAGACGAGGAGGGAATGATGCAATAGGGACGACTAGGGAAAGAAAATAATGTTCCTCTGGTTCAGCGAATAAAGGTAGTGTCACACTTGACTGAAGTGAACATAGTCATTCGGCATCTACTCATTATACTCACAGTAAGAGAAAAGACGAGGAGGGAATGATGCAATAGGGACGACTAGGGAAAGGGAATAATGTTCCTCTGGTTCTGCGAATAAAGGTAGTGTCACACTTGACTGAAGTAAACGTAGCCATTCGGCATCTACTCATTATACTCACAGTAAGAGAAAAATGACGATGGACTGATGCAATAGGGACGACTAAAGAAAGAAAATAATTATCCTCTGGTTCAGTAAATAAAGGTCGTGTCACTCTTGGCTGAAGTGAACGTAGTCATTCGGCATCTACTCATTATACTCACTGTAAGAGAAAAGACGAGGAGGGAATGATGCAATAGGGACGACTAGGGAAAGGGAATAATGTTCCTCTGGTTCAGTGAATAAAGGTAGTGTCACACGTGACTGAAGTGAACGTAGCCATTCGGCATCTACTCATTATACTCACTGTAAGGGAAAAGATGAGGAGTGACTGTTGCAATAGGGACGACAAGGGAAAGAAAATAATGTTCCTCTGGTTCACTGAATAAAGGTAGTGTCACTCTTGACAGAAGTGAACGTAGCCATTCGGCATCTACTCATTATACTCACTGTAAAGGAAAAGATGAGCAGTGACTGATGCAACAGGGACGACAAGGGAAAGAAAATAATGTTTCTCTGGTTCAGTGAATAAAGGTAGTGTCACACTTGACTGAAGTGAACGTAGTCATTCGGCATCTACTCATTATACTCACTGTAACAGAAAAGATGAGCAGTGACTGATGCAACAGGGACGACAAGGGAAAGAAAATAATGTTCCTCTGGTTCAACGAATAAAGGTAGTGTCACTCTTGGCTGAAGTGAACGTAGGCATTCGGCATCTACTCATTATACTACATGTAACTGAAAAGATGACGAGGGACTGATGTAATAGGGACGACTAGGGAAAGAGGATAATGTTCCTCTGGTTCAGTGAATAAAGGTAGTGTCACACTTGACTGAAGTGCACGTAGTCATTCAGCATCTACTCATTATACTCACTGTAAGAGAAAAGATGAGGAGTGACTGATGCAATAGGGACGACAAGGGAAAGAGGATAATGTTCCTCTGGTTCAGTGAATAAAGGTAGTGTCACTCTTGGCTGAAGTGAACGTAGTCATTCAGCATCTACTCATTATACTCACAGTAAGAGAAAAGATGAGGAGTGACTGATGCAATAGGGACGACAAGGGAAAGAGGATAATGTTCCTCTGGTTCAGTGAATAATGGTAGTGTCACTCTTAGCTGAAGTGCACGTAGTCATTCGGCATCTACTCATTATACTCACAGTAAGAGAAAAGATGAGGAGTGACTGATGCAATAGGGACGACAAGGGAAAGAGGATAATGTTCCTCTGGTTCAGTGAATAAAGGTAGTGTCACTCTTGACTGAAGTGCACGTAGTCATTCAGCATCTACTCATTATACTCACAGTAAGAGAAAAGATGAGGAGTGACTGATGCAATAGGGACGACAAGGGAAAGAGGATAATGTTCCTCTGGTTCAGTGAATAAAGGTAGTGTCACTCTTGGCTGAAGTGAACGTAGTCATTCGGCATCTACTCATTATACTCACTGTAAGAGAAAAGACGAGGAGGGAATGATGCAATAGGGACGACTAGGGAAAGAAAATAATGTTCCTCTGGTTCAGCGAATAAAGGTAGTGTCACACTTGACTGAAGTGAACATAGTCATTCGGCATCTACTCATTATACTCACAGTAAGAGAAAAGACGAGGAGGGAATGATGCAATAGGGACGACTAGGGAAAGGGAATAATGTTCCTCTGGTTCTGCGAATAAAGGTAGTGTCACACTTGACTGAAGTGAACGTAGCCATTCGGCATCTACTCATTATACTCACAGTAAGAGAAAAATGACGATGGACTGATGCAATAGGGACGACTAAAGAAAGAAAATAATTATCCTCTGGTTCAGTAAATAAAGGTCGTGTCACTCTTGGCTGAGGTGAACGTAGTCATTCGGCATCTACTCATTATACTCACTGTAAGAGAAAAGACGAGGAGGGAATGATGCAATAGGGACGACTAGGGAAAGGGAATAATGTTCCTCTGGTTCAGTGAATAAAGGTAGTGTCACACGTGACTGAAGTGAACGTAGCCATTCGGCATCTACTCATTATACTCACTGTAAGGGAAAAGATGAGGAGTGACTGTTGCAATAGGGACGACAAGGGAAAGAAAATAATGTTCCTCTGGTTCACTGAATAAAGGTAGTGTCACTCTTGACAGAAGTGAACGTAGCCATTCGGCATCTACTCATTATACTCACTGTAAAGGAAAAGATGAGCAGTGACTGATGCAACAGGGACGACAAGGGAAAGAAAATAATGTTTCTCTGGTTCAGTGAATAAAGGTAGTGTCACACTTGACTGAAGTGAACGTAGTCATTCGGCATCTACTCATTATACTCACTGTAACAGAAAAGATGAGCAGTGACTGATGCAACAGGGACGACAAGGGAAAGAAAATAATGTTCCTCTGGTTCAACGAATAAAGGTAGTGTCACTCTTGGCTGAAGTGAACGTAGGCATTCGGCATCTACTCATTATACTACATGTAACTGAAAAGATGACGAGGGACTGATGTAATAGGGACGACTAGGGAAAGAGGATAATGTTCCTCTGGTTCAGTGAATAAAGGTAGTGTCACACTTGACTGAAGTGAACGTAGCCATTCGGCATCTACTCATTATACTCACTGTAAGGGACAAGATGAGCAGTGACTGATGCAACAGGGACGACAAGGGAAAGAAAATAATGTTCCTCTGGTTCAGTGAATAAAGGTAGTGTCACTCTTGACAGAAGTGAACGTAGTCATTCGGCATCTACTCATCATACTCACATTAAGAGAAAAGACGAGGAGGGAATGATGCAATAGGGACGACTAGGGAAAGAGGATAATGTTCCTCTGGTTCAGTGAATAAAGGTAGTGTCACTCTTGGCTGATGTGAACATAGTCATTCGGCATCTACTCATTATACTCACTGTAACAGAAAAGATGAGCAGTGACTGATGCAATAGGGACGACAAGGGAAAGAAAATATTGTTCCTCTGGTTCAGTGAATAAAGGTAGTGTCACTCTTGACTGAAGTGAACGTTGTCATTCGGCATCTTCTCATCATACTCACTGTAAGGGAAAAGATGAGCAGTGACTGATGCAATAGGGACGACTAGGGAAAGAGAATAATATTCCTCTGGTTCAGTGAATAAAGGTAGCGTCACTCTTGGCTGATGTGAACGTAGTCATTCGGCATCTACTCATTATACTCACTGTAACAGAAAAGATGAGCAGTGACTGATGCAATAGGGACGACAAGGCAAAAGAAAATAATGTTCCTCTGGTTCAGTGAATAATGGTAGTGTCACACTTGACTGAAGTGAACATAGTCATTCGGCATCTACTCATTATACTCACAGTAAGAGAAAAGATGACGAGGGACTGATGTAATAGGGACGACAAGGGAAAGAGAATAATGTTCCTCTGGTTCAGTGAATAAAGGTAGTGTCACTCTTGACTGAAGTGCACGTAGTCATTCGGCATCTACTCATTATACTCACAGTAAGAGAAAAGATGACAAGGGACTGATGTAATAGGGACGACAAGGGAAAGAGAATAATGTTCCTCTGGTTCAGTGAATAAAGGTAGTGTCACTCTTGACTGAAGTGCACGTAGTCATTCGGCATCTACTCATTATACTCACAGTAAGAGAAAAGATGAGGAGTGACTGATGCAATAGGGACGACACGGGAAAGGGAATAATATTCCTCTGGTTCAGTGAATAAAGGTAGTGTCACACTTGACTGAAGTGAACATAGTCATTCGGCATCTACTCATTATACTCACAGTAAGAGAAAAGATGACGAGGGACTGATGCAATAGGGACAACAAGGGAAAGAGAATAATGTTCCTCTGGTTCAGTGAATAAAGGTAGTGTCACTCTTGACGAAAGTGCACGTAGTCATTCGGCATCTACTCATTATAATCACTGTAAGAGAAAAGATGAGGAGTGACTGATGCAATAGGGACGACAAGGGAAAGAGGATAATGTTCCTCTGGTTCAGTGAATAAAGGTAGTGTCACTCTTGGCTGAAGTGAATGTAGTCATTCGGCATCTACTCATTATACTCACAGTAAGAGAAAAGATGAGGAGTGACTGATGCAATAGGGACGACAAGGGAAAGAGGATAATGTTCCTCTGGTTCAGTGAATAAAGGTAGTGTCACACTTGACTGAAGTGAACATAGTCATTCGGCATCTACTCATTATACTCACAGTAAGAGATAAGATGACGAGGGACTGATGCAATAGGGACAACAAGGGAAAGAAAATAATGTTCCTCTGGTTCAGTGAATAAATTGTAGTGTCACTCTTGACTGAAGTGCACGTAGTCATTCGGCATCTACTCATTATACTCACTGTAAGAGAAAAGATGAGGAGTGACTGATGTAATAGGGACGACAAGGGAAAGAGGATAATGTTCCTCTGGTTCAGTGAATAAAGGTAGTGTCACTCTTGGCTGAAGTGAATGTAGTCATTCGGCATCTACTCATAATACTCACAGTAAGAGAAAAGATGAGGAGTGACTGATGCAATAGGGATGACAAGGGAAAGAGGATAATGTTCCTCTGGTTCAGTGAATAAAGGTAGTGTCACACTTGACTGAAGTGAACATAATCATTCGGCATCTACTCATTATACTCACAGTAAGAGAAAAGATGACGAGGGACTGATGTGTTAGGGACGACAAGGGAAAGAGAATAATGTTCCTCTGGTTCAGTGAATAAAGGTAGTGTCACTCTTGACTGAAGTGAACATAGTCATTCGTCATCTACTCATTATACTCACTGTAACAGAAAAGATGAGCAGTGACTGATGCAACAGGGACGACAGGGGAAAGAAAGTAATGTTCCTCTGGTTCAGTGAATAAAGGTAGTGTCACTCTTGGCTGATGTGAACGTAGTCATTCGGCATCTACTCATTATACTCACTGTAACAGAAAAGATGAGCAGTGACTGATGCAACAGGGACGACAAGGGAAAGAAAATAATGTTCCTCTGGTTCAGTGAATAAAGGTAGTGTCACTCTTGGCTGAAGTGAATGTAGTCATTCGGCATCTACTCATTATACTCACTGTAAATGAAAAGATGAGCAGTGACTGATGCAACAGGGACGACAAGGGAAAGAAAATAATGTTCCTCTGGTTCAGTGAATAAAGGTAGGGTCACTCTTGGCTGATGTGAACGTAGTCATTCGGCATCTACTCATTATACTCACTGTAACAGAAAAGATGAGCAGTGACTGATGCAACAGGGACGACAATTGAAAGAAAATAATATTCCTCTGGGTCAGTGAATAAAGGTAGTGTTACACTTGACTGAAGTGAACATAGTCATTCGGCATCTACTCATTATACTCACTGTAAGGGAAAAGATGAGCAGTGACTGATGCAACAGGGACGACAAGGGAAAGAGAATAATGTTCCTCTGGTTCAGTGAATAAAGGTAGTGTCACTCTTGGCTGAAGTGAACATAGTCATTCGGCATTTACTCATTATACTCACAGTATGAGAAAAGATGACGAGGGACTGATGCAATAGGGCAACACGGGAAAGAGAATAATTTTCCTCTGGTTCAGTGAATAAAGGTAGTGTCACTCTTGGCTGAAGTGAACATAGTCATTCGGTATCTACTCATTATACTCACTGTAACAGAAAAGATGAACAGTGACTGATGCAACAGGGACGACAAGGGAAAGAGAATAATGTTCCTCTGGTTCAGTGAATAAAGGTAGTGTCACTCTTGGCTGAAATGAACATAGTCATTCGGCATCTACTCATTATACTAACAGTAAGAGAAAAGATGACGAGGGACTGATGCAATAGGGCAACACGGGAAAGAGAATAATGTTCCTCTGGTTCAGTGAATAAAGGTAGTGTCACTCTTGGCTGAAGTGAACATAGTCATTCGGCATCTACTCATTATACTAACAGTAAAAGAAAAGATGACGAGGGACTGATGCAATAGGGCAACACGGGAAAGAGAATAATGTTCCTCTGCTTCAGTGAATAATGGTAGTGTCACTCTTGGCTGAAGTGAACATAGTCATTCGGCATCTACTCATTATACTAACAGTATGAGAAAAGATGAGGAGTGACTGATGCAATAGGGACGACAAGGGAAAGAGAATAATGTTCCTCTGGTTCAGTGAATAAAGGTAGTGTCACTCTTGGCTGAAGTGAACATAGTCATTCGGCATCTACTCATTATACTAACAGTAAAAGAAAAGATGACGAGGGACTGATGCAATAGGGCAACACGGGAAAGAGAATAATGTTCCTCTGCTTCAGTGAATAATGGTAGTGTCACTCTTGGCTGAAGTGAACATAGTCATTCGGCATCTACTCATTATACTAACAGTATGAGAAAAGATGACGAGGGACTGATGCAACAGGGCAACACGGGAAAGAGAATAATGTTCCTCTGGTTCAGTGAATAAAGGTAGTGTCACTCTTGGCTGAAGTGAACATAGTCATTCGGCATCTACTCATTATACTAACAGTAAGAGAAAAGATGACGAGGGACTGATGCAATAGGGCAACACGGGAAAGAGAATAATGTTCCTCTGCTTCAGTGAATAATGGTAGTGTCACTCTTGGCTGAAGTGAACATAGTCATTCGGCATCTACTCATTATACTCACAGTAAGAGAAAAGATGACGAGGGACTGATGCAATAGGGCAACACGGGAAAGAGAATAATGTTCCTCTGCTTCAGTGAATAATGGTAGTGTCACTCTTGGCTGAAGTGAACATAGTCATTCGGCATCTACTCATTATACTAACAGTAAGAGAAAAGATGACGAGGGACTGATGCAATAGGGCAACACGGGAAAGAGAATAATGTTCCTCTGCTTCAGTGAATAATGGTAGTGTCACTCTTAGCTGAAGTGAACATAGTCATTCGGCATCTACTCATTATACTAACAGTATGAGAAAAGATGACGAGGGACTGATGCAACAGGGCAACACGGGAAAGAGAATAATGTTCCTCTGGTTCAGTGAATAAAGGTAGTGTCACTCTTGGCTGAAGTGAACATAGTCATTCGGCATCTACTCATTATACTAACAGTATGAGAAAAGATGACGAGGGACTGATGCAACAGGGCAACACGGGAAAGAGAATAATATTCCTCTGGTTCAGTGAATAAAGGTAGTGTCACTCTTGGCTGAAGTGAACATAGTCATTCGGCATCTACTCATTATACTCACAGTAAGAGAAAAGATGACGAGGGACTGATGCAATAGGGCAACACGGGAAAGAGAATAATGTTCCTCTGCTTCAGTGAATAATGGTAGTGTCACTCTTAGCTGAAGTGAACATAGTCATTCGGCATCTACTCATTATACTAACAGTATGAGAAAAGATGACGAGGGACTGATGCAACAGGGCAACACGGGAAAGAGAATAATGTTCCTCTGGTTCAGTGAATAAAGGTAGTGTCACTCTTGGCTGAAGTGAACATAGTCATTCGGCATCTACTCATTATACTAACAGTAAGAGAAAAGATGACGAGGGACTGATGCAATAGGGCAACACGGGAAAGAGAATAATGTTCCTCTGCTTCAGTGAATAATGGTAGTGTCACTCTTGGCTGAAGTAAACATAGTCATTCGGCATCTACTCATTATACTCACAGTAAGAGAAAAGATGACGAGGGACTGATGCAACAGGGACGACAAGGGAAAGAGAATAATGTTCCTCTGCTTCAGTGAATAATGGTAGTGTCACTCTTGGCTGAAGTGAACATAGTCATTCGGCATCTACTCATTATACTCACTGTATGAGAAAAGATGACGAGGGACTGATGCAACAGGGACGACAAGGGAAAGAGAATAATGTTCCTCTGGTTCAGTGAATAAAGGTAGTGTCACTCTTGGCTGAAGTGAACATAGTCATTCGGCATCTACTCATTATACTAACAGTAAGAGAAAAGATGACGAGGGACTGATGCAATAGGGCAACACGGGAAAGAGAATAATGTTCCTCTGCTTCAGTGAATAATGGTAGTGTCACTCTTGGCTGAAGTGAACATAGTCATTCGGCATCTACTCATTATACTAACAGTAAGAGAAAAGATGACGAGGGACTGATGCAATAGGGCAACACGGGAAAGAGAATAATGTTCCTCTGCTTCAGTGAATAATGGTAGTGTCACTCTTGGCTGAAGTGAACATAGTCATTCGGCATCTACTCATTATACTAACAGTATGAGAAAAGATGACGAGGGACTGATGCAATAGGGCAACACGGGAAAGAGAATAATGTTCCTCTGGTTCAGTGAATAAAGGTAGTGTCACTCTTGACTGAAGTGAACATAGTCATTCGGCATCTACTCATTATACTAACAGTAAGAGAAAAGATGACGAGGGACTGATGCAATAGGGACGACAAGGGAAAGAGAATAATGTTCCTCTGGTTCAGTGAATAAAGGTAGTGTCACTCTTGGCTGAAGTGAACATAGTCATTCGGCATCTACTCATTATACTAACAGTATGAGAAAAGATGAGGAGTGACTGATGCAACAGGGACGACAAGGGAAAGAGAATAATGTTCCTCTGGTTCAGTGAATAAAGGTAGTGTCACTCTTGACTGAAGTGAACATAGTCATTCGGCATCTACTCATTATACTAACAGTATGAGAAAAGATGACGAGGGACTGATGCAATAGGGCAACACGGGAAAGAGAATAATGTTCCTCTGGTTCAGTGAATAAAGGTAGTGTCACTCTTGACTGAAGTGAACATAGTCATTCGGCATCTACTCATTATACTAACAGTAAGAGAAAAGATGAGGAGTGACTGATGCAATAGGGAAGACAAGGGAAAGAGAATAATGTTCCTCTGGTTCAGTGAATAAAGGTAGTGTCACTCTTGGCTGAAGTGAACATAGTCATTCGGCATCTACTCATTATACTAACAGTATGAGAAAAGATGACGAGGGACTGATGCAATAGGGAAGACAAGGGAAAGAGAATAATGTTCCTCTGGTTCAGTGAATAAAGGTAGTGTCACACTTGACTGATGTGAACATAGTCATTCGGCATCTACTCATTATACTAACAGTAAGAGAAAAGATGAGGAGTGACTGATGCAATAGGGAAGACAAGGGAAAGAGAATAATGTTCCTCTGGTTCAGTGAATAAAGGTAGTGTCACTCTTGACTGAAGTGAACATAGTCATTCGGCATCTACTCATTATACTAACAGTAAGAGAAAAGATGAGGAGTGACTGATGCAATAGGGACGACAAGGGAAAGAGAATAATGTTCCTCTGGATCAGTGAATAAAGGTAGTGTCACTCTTGACTGAAGTTAACATAGTCATTCGGCATCTACTCATTATACTAACAGTAAGAGAAAAGATGAGGAGTGACTGATGCAATAGGGAAGACAAGGGAAAGAGAATAATGTTCCTCTGGTTCAGTGAATAAAGGTAGTGTCACTCTTGGCTGAAGTGAACATAGTCATTCGGCATCTACTCATTATACTAACAGTAAGAGAAAAGATGACGAGGGACTGATGCAATAGGGCAACACGGGAAAGAGAATAATGTTCCTCTGCTTCAGTGAATAATGGTAGTGTCACTCTTGGCTGAAGTGAACATAGTCATTCGGCATCTACTCATTATACTAACAGTATGAGAAAAGATGACGAGGGACTGATGCAACAGGGCAACACGGGAAAGAGAATAATGTTCCTCTGGTTCAGTGAATAAAGGTAGTGTCACTCTTGGCTGAAGTGAACATAGTCATTCGGCATCTACTCATTATACTAACAGTAAGAGAAAAGATGACGAGGGACTGATGCAATAGGGCAACACGGGAAAGAGAATAATGTTCCTCTGCTTCAGTGAATAATGGTAGTGTCACTCTTGGCTGAAGTGAACATAGTCATTCGGCATCTACTCATTATACTAACAGTATGAGAAAAGATGACGAGGGACTGATGCAACAGGGACGACAAGGGAAAGAGAATAATGTTCCTCTGGTTCAGTGAATAAAGGTAGTGTCACTCTTGACTGAAGTGAACATAGTCATTCGGCATCTACTCATTATACTAACAGTAAGAGAAAAGATGACGAGGGACTGATGCAACAGGGACGACAAGGGAAAGAGAATAATGTTCCTCTGGTTCAGTGAATAAAGGTAGTGTCACTCTTGGCTGAAGTGAACATAGTCATTCGGCATCTACTCATTATACTAACAGTATGAGAAAAGATGACGAGGGACTGATGCAATAGGGCAACACGGGAAAGAGAATAATGTTCCTCTGGTTCAGTGAATAAAGGTAGTGTCACTCTTGGCTGAAGTGAACATAGTCATTCGGCATCTACTCATTATACTAACAGTAAGAGAAAAGATGACGAGGGACTGATGCAACAGGCACGACAAGGGAAAGAGAATAATGTTCCTCTGGTTCAGTGAATAAAGGTAGTGTCACTCTTGGCTGAAGTGAACATAGTCATTCGGCATCTACTCATTATACTAACAGTAAGAGAAAAGATGAGCAGTGACTGATGCAATAGGGCAACACGGGAAAGAGGATAATTTTCCTCTGGTTCAGTGAATAAAGGTAGTGTCACTCTTGGCTGAAGTGAACATAGTCATTCGGCATCTACTCATTATACTAACAGTATGAGAAAAGATGACGAGGGACTGATGCAACAGGGACGACAAGGGAAAGAGAATAATGTTCCTCTGGTTCAGTGAATAAAGGTAGTGTCACTCTTGGCTGAAGTGAACATAGTCATTCGGCATCTACTCATTATACTAACAGTAAGAGAAAAGATGACGAGGGACTGATGCAATAGGGCAACACGGGAAAGAGAATAATGTTCCTCTGGTTCAGTGAATAAAGGTAGTGTCACTCTTGGCTGAAGTGAACATAGTCATTCGGCATCTACTCATTATACTAACAGTATGAGAAAAGATGACGAGGGACTGATGCAACAGGGACGACAAGGGAAAGAGAATAATGTTCCTCTGGTTCAGTGAATAAAGGTAGTGTCACTCTTGGCTGAAGCGAACATAGTCATTCGGCATCTACTCATTATACTAACAGTAAGAGAAAAGATGACGAGGGACTGATGCAACAGGGACGACAAGGGAAAGAGAATAATGTTCCTCTGGTTCAGTGAATAAAGGTAGTGTCACTCTTGGCTGAAGTGAACATAGTCATTCGGCATCTACTCATTATACTAACAGTATGAGAAAAGATGAGGAGTGACTGATGCAATAGGGACGACAAGGGAAAGAGAATAATGTTCCTCTGGTTCAGTGAATAAAGGTAGTGTCACTCTTGGCTGAAGTGAACATAGTCATTCGGCATCTACTCATCATACTAACAGTATGAGAAAAGATGAGGAGTGACTGATGCAATAGGGACGACAAGGGAAAGAGAATAATGTTCCTCTGATTCAGTGAATAAAGGTAGTGTCACTCTTGGCTGAAGTGAACATAGTCATTCGGTATCTACTCATTATACTCACTGTAAGGGAAAAGATGAGGAGTGACTGATGCAATAGGGACAACACGGGAAAGAGAATAATGTTCCTCTGGTTCAGTGAATAAAGGTAGTGTCACTCTTGGCTGAAGTGAACGTAGTCATTCGGCATCTACTCATTATACTCACTGTAAGGGAAAAGATGAGGAGTGACTGATGCAATAGGAACGACAAGGGAAAGAGAATAATGTTCCTCTGGTTCAGTGAATAAAGGTAGTGTCACTCTTGGCTGAAGTGAACGTAGTCATTCGGCATTTACTCATTATACTCACTGTAAGGGAAAAGATGAGGAGTGACTGATGCAATAGGGACAACACGGGAAAGAGAATAATGTTCCTCTGGTTCAGTGAATAAAGGTAGTGTCACTCTTGGCTGAAGTGAACATAGTCATTCGGCATCTACTCATTATACTAACATGAGGAGTGACTGATGCAATAGGGACGACAAGGGAAAGAGAATAATGTTCCTCTGGTTCAGTGAATAAAGGTAGTGTCACTCTTGGCTGAAGTGAACATAGTCATTCGGCATCTACTCATTATACTAACAGTATGAGAAAAGATAAGGAGTGACTGATGCAATAGGGACGACAAGGGAAAGAGAATAATGTTCCTCTGATTCAGTGAATAAAGGTAGTGTCACTCTTGGCTGAAGTGAATGTAGTCATTCGGCATCTACTCATTATAATAACAGTATGAGAAAAGATGAGGAGTGACTGATGCAATAGGGACGACAAGGGAAAGAGAATAATGTTCCTCTGGTTCAGTGAATAAAGGTAGTGTCACTCTTGGCTGAAGTGAACATAGTCATTCGGCATCTACTCATTATACTAACAGTATGAGAAAAGATAAGGAGTGACTGATGCAATAGGGACGACAAGGGAAAGAGAATAATGTTCCTCTGATTCAGTGAATAAAGGTAGTGTCACTCTTGGCTGAAGTGAATGTAGTCATTCGGCATCTACTCATTATACTAACAGTATGAGAAAAGATGAGGAGTGACTGATGCAATAGGGACGAGAAGGGAAAGAGAATAATGTTCCTCTGGTTCAGTGAATAAAGGTAGTGTCACTCTTGGCTGAAGTGAACGTAGTCCTACTCATTATACTAACAGTATGAGAAAAGATAAGGAGTGACTGATGCAATAGGGACGACAAGGGAAAGAGAATAATGTTCCTCTGGTTCAGTGAATAAAGGTAGTGTCACTCTTGGCTGAAGTGAATGTAGTCATTCGGCATCTACTCATTATACTAACAGTATGAGAAAAGATGAGGAGTGACTGATGCAATAGGGACGACAAGGGAAAGAGAATAATGTTCCTCTGGTTCAGTGAATAAAGGTAGTGTCACTCTTGGCTGAAGTGAACATAGTCATTCGGCATCTACTCATTATACTAACAGTATGAGAAAAGATGAGGAGTGACTGATGCAATAGGGACGACAAGGGAAAGAGAATAATGTTCCTCTGGTTCAGTGAATAAAGGTAGTGTCACTCTTGGCTGAAGTGAATGTAGTCATTCGGCATCTACTCATTATACTAACAGTATGAGAAAAGATGAGGAGTGATTGATGCAATAGGGACAAGGGAAAGAGAATAATGTTCCTCTGGTTCAGTGAATAAAGGTAGTGTCACTCTTGGCTGAAGTGAACATAGTCATTCGGCATCTACTCATTATACTAACAGTATGAGAAAAGATGAGGAGTGACTGATGCAATAGGGACGACAAGGGAAAGAGAATAATATAATGTTCCTCTGGTTCAGTGAATAAAAGTAGTGTCACTCTTGGCTGAAGTGAATGTAGTCATTCGGCATCTACTCATTATACTAACAGTATGAGAAAAGATGAGGAGTGACTGATGCAATAGGGACGACAAGGGAAAGAGAATAATGTTCCTCTGGTTCAGTGAATAAAGGTAGTGTCACTCTTGGCTGAAGTGAACATAGTCATTCGGCATCTACTCATTATACTAACAGTATGAGAAAAGATGAGGAGTGACTGATGCAATAGGGACGACAAGGGAAAGAGAATAATGTTCCTCTGGTTCAGTGAATAAAGGTAGTGTCACTCTTGGCTGAAGTGAACATAGTCATTCGGCATCTACTCATTATACTAACAGTACGAGAAAAGATGAGGAGTGACTGATGCAGTAGGAACGACAAGGGAAAGAGAATAATGTTCCTCTGGTTCAGTGAATAAAGGTAGTGTCACTCTTGACTGAAGTGAACATAGTCATTCGGCATCTACTCATTATACTAACAGTATGAGAAAAGATGAGGAGTGACTGATGCAATAGGGACGACAAGGGAAAGAGAATAATGTTCCTCTGGTTCAGTGAATAAAGGTAGTGTCACTCTTGACTGAAGTGAATGTAGTCATTCGGCATCTACTCATTATACTAACAGTATGAGAAAAGATGAGGAGTGACTGATGCAGTAGGGACGACAAGGGAAAGAGAATAATGTTCCTCTGTTTCAGTGAATAAAGGTAGTGTCACTCTTGGCTGAAGTGAACATAGTCATTCGGCATCTACTCATTATACTCACTGTAAGGGAAAAGATGAGGAGTGACTGATGTAATAGGGACAACACGGGAAAGAGAATAATGTTCCTCTGGTTCAGTGAATAAAGGTAGTGTCACTCTTGGCTGAAGTGAACGTAGTCATTCGGCATCTACTCATTATACTCACTGTAAGGGAAATGATGAGGAGTGACTGATGCAATAGGGACAACACGGGAAAGAGAATAATGTTCCTCTGGTTCAGTGAATAAATGTAGTGTCACTCTTGGCTGAAGTGAACGTAGTCATTCGGCATCTACTCATTATACTCACTGTAAGGGAAAAGATGAGGGGTGACTGATGCAACAGGGACAACACGGGAAAGAGAATAATGTTCCTCTGGTTCAGTGAATAAAGGTAGTGTCACTCTTGGCTGAAGTGAACGTAGGCATTCGGCATCTACTCATTATACTAACAGTATGAGAAAAGATGAGGAGTGATTGATGCAATAGGGACGACAAGGGAAAGAGAATAATGTTCCTCTGGTTCAGTGAATAAAGGTAGTGTCACTCTTGGCTGAAGTGAACATAGTCATTCGGCATCTACTCATTATACTAACAGTATGTGAAAAGATGAGGAGTGACTGATGCAATAGGGACGACAAGGGAAAGAGAATAATATAATGTTCCCCTGGTTCAGTGAATAAAGGTAGCGTCACTCTTGGCTGAAGTGAATGTAGTCATTCGGCATCTACTCATTATACTAACAGTATGAGAAAAGATGAGGAGTGACTGATGCAATAGGGACGACAAGGGAAACAGAATAATGTTCCTCTGGTTCAGTGAATAAAGGTAGTGTCACCCTTGGCTGAAGTGAACATAGTCATTCGGCATCTACTCATTATACTAACAGTATGAGAAAAGATGAGGAGTGACTGATGCAATAGGGACGACAAGTAAAGAGTATAATGTTCCTCTGGTTCAGTGAATAAAGGTAGTGTCACTCTTGGCTGAAGTGAACATAGTCATTCGGCATCTACTCATTATACTAACAGTATGAGAAAAGATGAGGAGTGACTGATGCAATAGGGACGACAAGGGAAAGAGAATAATGTTCCTCTGGTTCAGTGAATAAAGTTAGTGTCACTCTTGGCTGAAGTGAACGTAGTCCTACTCATTATACTAACAGTATGAGAAAAGATGAGGAGTGACTGATGCAATAGGGACGACAAGGGAAAGAGAATAATGTTCCTCTGGTTCAGTGAATAAAGGTAGTGTCACCCTTGGCTGAAGTGAACATAGTCATTCGGCATCTACTCATCATACTAACAGTATGGGAAAAGATGAGGTGTGACTGATGCAATAGGGACGACAAGGGAAAGAGAATAATGTTCCTCTGGTTCAGTGAATAAAGATAGTCTCACTCTTGGCTGAAGTGAACGTAGTCATTTATTATCTACTCATTATACTCACTGTAAGGGATAAGATGAGGAGTGACTGATGCAATAGGGCAACACGGGAAAGAGAATAATTTTCCTCTGGTTCAGTGAATAAAGGTAGTGTCACTCTTGGCTGAAGTGAACATAGTCATTCGGCATCTACTCAATATACTAACAGTATGAGAAAAGATGAGGAGTGACTGATGCAATAGGGACGACAAGGGAAAGAGAATAATGTTCCTCTGGTTCAGTGAAACAAGGTAGTGTCACTCTTGACTGAAGTGAACATTGTCATTCGGCATCTACTCATTATACTAACAGTATGAGAAAAGATGAGGAGTGACTGATGCAATAGGGACGACAAGGGAAAGAGAATAATGTTCCTCTGGTTCAGTGAATAAAGGTAGTGTCACTCTTGACTGAAGTGAATGTAGTCATTCGGCATCTACTCATTATACTAACAGTATGAGAAAAGATGAGGAGTGACTGATGCAATAGGGACGACAAGGGAAAGAGAATAATGTTCCTCTGGTTCAGTGAATAAAGATAGTCTCACTCTTGGCTGAAGTGAACGTAGTCATTTATTATCTACTCATTATACTCACTGTAAGGGAAAAGATGAGGAGTGACTGATGCAATAGGGCAACACGGGAAAGAGAATAATTTTCCTCTGGTTCAGTGAATAAAGTTAGTGTCACTCTTGGCTGAAGTGAAAGTAGTCATTCGGCATCTACTCATTATACTAACAGTATGAGAAAAAATGAGGAGTGATTGATGCAATAGGGAAGACAAGGGAAAGAGAATAATGTTCCTCTGGTTCAGTGAATAAAGGTAGTGTCACTCTTGACTGAAGTGAACATAGTCGTTCGGCATCTACTCATTATACTAACAGTATGAGAAAAGATGAGGAGTGACTGATGCAATAGGGACTACAAGGGAAAGAGAATAATGTTCCTCTGGTTCAGTGAATAAAGGTAGTGTCACTCTTGACTGAAGTGAACATAGTCATTCGGCATCTACTCATTATTCTAACAGTATGAGAAAAGATGAGGAGTGACTGATGCAATAGGGACGACAAGGGAAAGAGAATAATGTTCCTCTGGTTCAGTGAATAAAGGTAGTGTCACTCTTGACTGAAGTGAACATAGTCATTCGGCATCTACTCATTATACTAACAGTATGAGAAAAGATGAGGAGTGACTGATGCAATAGGGACTACAAGGGAAAGAGAATAATGTTCCTCTGGTTCAGTGAATAAAGGTAGTGTCACTCTTGACTGAAGTGAACATAGTCATTCGGCATCTACTCATTATACTAACAGTATGAGAAAAGATGAGGAGTGACTGATGCAATAGGGACGACAAGGGAAAGAGAATAATGTTCCTCTGGTTCAGTGAATAAAGGTAGTGTCACTCTTGACTGAAGTGAACATAGTCATTCGGCATCTACTCATTATACTAACAGTATGAGAAAAGATGAGGAGTGACTGATGCAATAGGGACGACAAGGGAAAGAGAATAATGTTCCTCTGGTTCAGTGAATAAAGGTAGTGTCACTCTTGACTGAAGTGAATGTAGTCATTCGGCATCTACTCATTATACTCACTGTAAGAGAAAATATGAGCAGTGACTGATGCAATAGGGACGACAAAGGAAAGGGAAAAATGTTCCTCAGGTTCAGTGAATAAAGGTAGTGTCACTCTTGGCTGAAGTGAACGTAGTCATTTATTATCTACTCATTATACTCACTGTAAGGGAAAAGATGAGCAGTGACTGATGCAATAGGGCAACACGGGAAAGAGAATAATTTTCCTCTGGTTCAGTGAATAAAGGTAGTGTCACTCTTGGCTGAAGTGAACATAGTCATTCGGCATCTACTCATTATACTAACAGTATGAGAAAAGATGAGGAGCGACTGATGCAATAGGGACGACAAAGGAAAGGGAATAATGTTCCTCAGGTTCAGTGAATAAAGGTAGTGTCACTCTTGGCTGAAGTGAACGTAGTCATTTATTATCTACTCATTATACTCACTGTAACAGAAAAGATGAGGAGTGACTGATGCAATAGGGACAACAAGGGAAAGAGAATAATGTTCCTCTGGTTCAGTGAATAAAAGTAGTGTCACTCTTGGCTGAAGTGAACATAGTCATTCGGCATCTACTCATTATACTAACAGTATGAGAAAAGATGAGGAGCGACTGATGCAATAGGGACGACAAGGGAAAGAGAATAATATAATGTTCCTCTGGTTCAGTGAATAAAAGTAGTGTCACTCTTGGCTGAAGTGAACATAGTCATTCGGCATCTACTCATTATACTAACAGTATGAGAAAAGATGAGGAGCGACTGATGCAATAAGGACGACAAGGGAAAGAGAATAATATAATGTTCCTCTGGTTCAGTGAATAAAAGTAGTGTCACTCTTGGCTGAAGTGAATGTAGTCATTCGGCATCTACTCATTATACTAACAGTATGAGAAAAGATGAGGAGTGACTGATGCAATAGGGACGACAAGGGAAAGAGAATAATGTTCCTCTGGTTCAGTGAATAAAGGTAGTGTCACTCTTGGCTGAAGTGAACATAGTCATTCGGCATCTACTCATTATACTAACAGTATGAGAAAAGATGAGGAGTGACTGATGCAATAGGGACGACAAGGGAAAGAGAATAATGTTCCTCTGGTTCAGTGAATAAAGGTAGTGTCACTCTTGGCTGAAGTGAACATAGTCATTCGGCATCTACTCATTATACTAACAGTACGAGAAAAGATGAGGAGTGACTGATGCAGTAGGGACGACAAGGGAAAGAGAATAATGTTCCTCTGGTTCAGTGAATAAAGGTAGTGTCACTCTTGACTGAAGTGAACATAGTCATTCGGCATCTACTCATTATACTAACAGTATGAGAAAAGATGAGGAGTGACTGATGCAATAGGGACGACAAGGGAAAGAGAATAATGTTCCTCTGGTTCAGTGAATAAAGGTAGTGTCACTCTTGACTGAAGTGAATGTAGTCATTCGGCATCTACTCATTATACTAACAGTATGAGAAAAGATGAGGAGTGACTGATGCAGTAGGGACGACAAGGGAAAGAGAATAATGTTCCTCTGTTTCAGTGAATAAAGGTAGTGTCACTCTTGGCTGAAGTGAACATAGTCATTCGGCATCTACTCATTATACTCACTGTAAGGGAAAAGATGAGGAGTGACTGATGCAATAGGGACAACACGGGAAAGAGAATAATGTTCCTCTGGTTCAGTGAATAAAGGTAGTGTCACTCTTGGCTGAAGTGAACGTAGTCATTCGGCATCTACTCATTATACTCACTGTAAGGGAAATGATGAGGAGTGACTGATGCAATAGGGACAACACGGGAAAGAGAATAATGTTCCTCTGGTTCAGTGAATAAATGTAGTGTCACTCTTGGCTGAAGTGAACGTAGTCATTCGGCATCTACTCATTATACTCACTGTAAGGGAAAAGATGAGGGGTGACTGATGCAACAGGGACAACACGGGAAAGAGAATAATGTTCCTCTGGTTCAGTGAATAAAGGTAGTGTCACTCTTGGCTGAAGTGAACGTAGTCCTACTCATTATACTAACAGTATGAGAAAAGATGAGGAGTGACTGATGCAATAGGGACGACAAGGGAAAGAGAATAATGTTCCTCTGGTTCAGTGAATAAATGTAGTGTCACTCTTGGCTGAAGTGAACATAGTCATTCGGCATCTACTCATTATACTAACAGTATGAGAAAAGATGAGGAGTGACTGATGCAATAGGGACGACAAGGGAAAGAGAATAATGTTCCTCTGGTTCAGTGAATAAAGTTAGTGTCACTCTTGGCTGAAGTGAACGTAGTCCTACTCATTATACTAACAGTATGAGAAAAGATGAGGAGTGACTGATGCAATAGGGACGACAAGGGAAAGAGAATAATGTTCCTCTGGTTCAGTGAATAAAGGTAGTGTCACCCTTGGCTGAAGTGAACATAGTCATTCGGCATCTACTCATCATACTAACAGTATGAGAAAAGATGAGGTGTGACTGATGCAATAGGTACGACAAGGGAAAGAGAATAATGTTCCTCTGGTTCAGTGAATAAAGATAGTCTCACTCTTGGCTGAAGTGAACGTAGTCATTTATTATCTACTCATTATACTCACTGTAAGGGATAAGATGAGGAGTGACTGATGCAATAGGGCAACACGGGAAAGAGAATAATTTTCCTCTGGTTCAGTGAATAAAGGTAGTGTCACTCTTGGCTGAAGTGAACATAGTCATTCGGCATCTACTCAATATACTAACAGTATGAGAAAAGATGAGGAGTGACTGATGCAATAGGGACTACAAGGGAAAGAGAATAATGTTCCTCTGGTTCAGTGAATAAAGGTAGTGTCACTCTTGACTGAAGTGAACATAGTCATTCGGCATCTACTCATTATACTAACAGTATGAGAAAAGATGAGGAGTGACTGATGCAATAGGGACGACAAGGGAAAGAGAATAATGTTCCTCTGGTTCAGTGAATAAAGGTAGTGTCACTCTTGACTGAAGTGAACATAGTCATTCGGCATCTACTCATTATACTAACAGTATGAGAAAAGATGAGGAGTGACTGATGCAATAGGGACTACAAGGGAAAGAGAATAATGTTCCTCTGGTTCAGTGAATAAAGGTAGTGTCACTCTTGACTGAAGTGAACATAGTCATTCGGCATCTACTCATTATACTAACAGTATGAGAAAAGATGAGGAGTGACTGATGCAATAGGGACGACAAGGGAAAGAGAATAATGTTCCTCTGGTTCAGTGAATAAAGGTAGTGTCACTCTTGACTGAAGTGAACATAGTCATTCGGCATCTACTCATTATACTAACAGTATGAGAAAAGATGAGGAGTGACTGATGCAATAGGGACGACAAGGGAAAGAGAATAATGTTCCTCTGGTTCAGTGAATAAAGGTAGTGTCACTCTTGACTGAAGTGAATGTAGTCATTCGGCATCTACTCATTATACTCACTGTAAGAGAAAATATGAGCAGTGACTGATGCAATAGGGACGACAAAGGAAAGGGAATAATGTTCCTCAGGTTCAGTGAATAAAGGTAGTGTCACTCTTGGCTGAAGTGAACGTAGTCATTTATTATCTACTCATTATACTCACTGTAAGGGAAAAGATGAGCAGTGACTGATGCAATAGGGCAACACGGGAAAGAGAATAATTTTCCTCTGGTTCAGTGAATAAAGGTAGTGTCACTCTTGGCTGAAGTGAACATAGTCATTCGGCATCTACTCATTATACTAACAGTATGAGAAAAGATGAGGAGCGACTGATGCAATAGGGACGACAAGGGAAAGAGAATAATATAATGTTCCTCTGGTTCAGTGAATAAAAGTAGTGTCACTCTTGGCTGAAGTGAACATAGTCATTCGGCATCTACTCATTATACTAACAGTATGAGAAAAGATGAGGAGCGACTGATGCAATAGGGACGACAAGGGAAAGAGAATAATATAATGTTCCTCTGGTTCAGTGAATAAAAGTAGTGTCACTCTTGGCTGAAGTGAATGTAGTCATTCGGCATCTACTCATTATACTAACAGTATGAGAAAAGATGAGGAGTGACTGATGCAATAGGGACGACAAGGGAAAGAGAATAATGTTCCTCTGGTTCAGTGAATAAAGGTAGTGTCACTCTTGGCTGAAGTGAACATAGTCATTCGGCATCTACTCATTATACTAACAGTATGAGAAAAGATGAGGAGTGACTGATGCAATAGGGACGACAAGGGAAAGAGAATAATGTTCCTCTGGTTCAGTGAATAAAGGTAGTGTCACTCTTGGCTGAAGTGAACATAGTCATTCGGCATCTACTCATTATACTAACAGTACGAGAAAAGATGAGGAGTGACTGATGCAGTAGGGACGACAAGGGAAAGAGAATAATGTTCCTCTGGTTCAGTGAATAAAGGTAGTGTCACTCTTGACTGAAGTGAACATAGTCATTCGGCATCTACTCATTATACTAACAGTATGAGAAAAGATGAGGAGTGACTGATGCAATAGGGACGACAAGGGAAAGAGAATAATGTTCCTCTGGTTCAGTGAATAAAGGTAGTGTCACTCTTGACTGAAGTGAATGTAGTCATTCGGCATCTACTCATTATACTAACAGTATGAGAAAAGATGAGGAGTGACTGATGCAGTAGGGACGACAAGGGAAAGAGAATAATGTTCCTCTGTTTCAGTGAATAAAGGTAGTGTCACTCTTGGCTGAAGTGAACATAGTCATTCGGCATCTACTCATTATACTCACTGTAAGGGAAAAGATGAGGAGTGACTGATGCAATAGGGACAACACGGGAAAGAGAATAATGTTCCTCTGGTTCAGTGAATAAAGGTAGTGTCACTCTTGGCTGAAGTGAACGTAGTCATTCGGCATCTACTCATTATACTCACTGTAAGGGAAATGATGAGGAGTGACTGATGCAATAGGGACAACACGGGAAAGAGAATAATGTTCCTCTGGTTCAGTGAATAAATGTAGTGTCACTCTTGGCTGAAGTGAACGTAGTCATTCGGCATCTACTCATTATACTCACTGTAAGGGAAAAGATGAGGGGTGACTGATGCAACAGGGACAACACGGGAAAGAGAATAATGTTCCTCTGGTTCAGTGAATAAAGGTAGTGTCACTCTTGGCTGAAGTGAACGTAGGCATTCGGCATCTACTCATTATACTAACAGTATGAGAAAAGATGAGGAGTGATTGATGCAATAGGGACGACAAGGGAAAGAGAATAATGTTCCTCTGGTTCAGTGAATAAAGGTAGTGTCACTCTTGGCTGAAGTGAACATAGTCATTCGGCATCTACTCATTATACTAACAGTATGTGAAAAGATGAGGAGTGACTGATGCAATAGGGACGACAAGGGAAAGAGAATAATATAATGTTCCCCTGGTTCAGTGAATAAAGGTAGCGTCACTCTTGGCTGAAGTGAATGTAGTCATTCGGCATCTACTCATTATACTAACAGTATGAGAAAAGATGAGGAGTGACTGATGCAATAGGGACGACAAGGGAAACAGAATAATGTTCCTCTGGTTCAGTGAATAAAGGTAGTGTCACCCTTGGCTGAAGTGAACATAGTCATTCGGCATCTACTCATTATACTAACAGTATGAGAAAAGATGAGGAGTGACTGATGCAATAGGGACGACAAGGGAAAGAGTATAATGTTCCTCTGGTTCAGTGAATAAAGGTAGTGTCACTCTTGGCTGAAGTGAACATAGTCATTCGGCATCTACTCATTATACTAACAGTATGAGAAAAGATGAGGAGTGACTGATGCAATAGGGACGACAAAAGAAAGAGAATAATGTTCCTCTGGTTCGGTGAATAAATGTAGTGTCACTCTTGGCTGAAGTGAACATAGTCATTCGGCATCTACTCATTATACTAACAGTATGAGAAAAGATGAGGAGTGACTGATGCAATAGGGACGACAAGGGAAAGAGAATAATGTTCCTCTGGTTCAGTGAATAAAGTTAGTGTCACTCTTGGCTGAAGTGAACGTAGTCCTACTCATTATACTAACAGTATGAGAAAAGATGAGGAGTGACTGATGCAATAGGGACGACAAGGGAAAGAGAATAATGTTCCTCTGGTTCAGTGAATAAAGGTAGTGTCACCCTTGGCTGAAGTGAACATAGTCATTCGGCATCTACTCATCATACTAACAGTATGAGAAAAGATGAGGTGTGACTGATGCAATAGGGACGACAAGGGAAAGAGAATAATGTTCCTCTGGTTCAGTGAATAAAGATAGTCTCACTCTTGGCTGAAGTGAACGTAGTCATTTATTATCTACTCATTATACTCACTGTAAGGGATAAGATGAGGAGTGACTGATGCAATAGGGCAACACGGGAAAGAGAATAATTTTCCTCTGGTTCAGTGAATAAAGGTAGTGTCACTCTTGGCTGAAGTGAACATAGTCATTCGGCATCTACTCAATATACTAACAGTATGAGAAAAGATGAGGAGTGACTGATGCAATAGGGACGACAAGGGAAAGAGAATAATGTTCCTCTGGTTCAGTGAATAAAGGTAGTGTCACTCTTGACTGAAGTGAACATAGTCATTCGGCATCTACTCATTATACTCACTGTAACAGAAAAGATGAGCAGTGACTGATGCAACAGGGACGACAAGGGAAAGAGAATAATGTTCCTCTGGTTCAGTGAATAAAGGTAGTGTCACTCTTGACTGAAGTGAACATAGTCATTCGGCATCTACTCATTATACTAACAGTATGAGAAAAGATGAGGAGTGACTGATGCAATAGGGACGACAAGGGAAAGGGAATAATGTTCCTCTGGTTCAGTGAATAAAGGTAGTGTCACTCTTGACTGAAGTGAACATAGTCATTCGGCATCTACTCATTATACTCACTGTAACAGAAAAGATGAGCAGTGACTGATGCAACAGGGACGACAAGGGAAAGAGAATAATGTTCCTCTGGTTCAGTGAATAAAGGTAGTGTCACTCTTGACTGAAGTGAACATAGTCATTCGGCATCTACTCATTATACTAACAGTATGAGAAAAGATGAGGAGTGACTGATGCAATAGGGACGACAAGGGAAAGGGAATAATGTTCCTCTGGTTCAGTGAATAAAGGTAGTGTCACCCTTGGCTGAAGTGAACGTAGTCATTCCGCATCTACTCATTATACTAACAGTATGAGAAAAGATGAGGAGTGACTGATGCAATAGGGACGACAAGGGAAAGGGAATAATGTTCCTCTGGTTCAGTGAATAAAGGTAGTGTCACTCTTGGCTGAAGTGAACGTAGTCATTCGGCATCTACTCATTATACTAACAGTATGAGAAAAGATGAGGAGTGACTGATGCAATAGGGACGACAAGGGAAAGGGAATAATGTTCCTCTGGTTCAGTGAATAAAGGTAGTGTCACTCTTGACTGAAGTGAACATAGTCATTCGGCATCTACTCATTATACTAACAGTATGAGAAAAGATGAGCAGTGACTGATGCAACAGGGACGACAAGGGAAAGAGAATAATGTTCCTCTGGTTCAGTGAATAAAGGTAGTGTCACTCTTGACTGAAGTGAACATAGTCATTCGGCATCTACTCATTATACTAACAGTATGAGAAAAGATGAGGAGTGACTGATGCAATAGGGACGACAAGGGAAAGAGAATAATGTTCCTCTGGTTCAGTGAATAAAGGTAGTGTCACTCTTGACTGAAGTGAATGTAGTCATTCGGCATCTACTCATTATACTAACAGTATGAGAAAAGATGAGGAGTGACTGATGCAATAGGGACGACAAGGGAAAGAGAATAATGTTCCTCTGGTTCAGTGAATAAAGATAGTCTCACTCTTGGCTGAAGTGAACGTAGTCATTTATTATCTACTCATTATACTCACTGTAAGGGAAAAGATGAGGAGTGACTGATGCAATAGGGCAACACGGGAAAGAGAATAATTTTCCTCTGGTTCAGTGAATAAAGTTAGTGTCACTCTTGGCTGAAGTGAAAGTAGTCATTCGGCATCTACTCATTATACTAACAGTATGAGAAAAGATGAGGAGTGACTGATGCAATAGGGACTACAAGGGAAAGAGAATAATGTTCCTCTGGTTCAGTGAATAAAGGTAGTGTCACTCTTGACTGAAGTGAACATAGTCGTTCGGCATCTACTCATTATACTAACAGTATGAGAAAAGATGAGGAGTGACTGATGCAATAGGGACTACAAGGGAAAGAGAATAATGTTCCTCTGGTTCAGTGAATAAAGGTAGTGTCACTCTTGACTGAAGTGAACATAGTCATTCGGCATCTACTCATTATACTAACAGTATGAGAAAAGATGAGGAGTGACTGATGCAATAGGGACGACAAGGGAAAGAGAATAATGTTCCTCTGGTTCAGTGAATAAAGGTAGTGTCACTCTTGACTGAAGTGAACATAGTCATTCGGCATCTACTCATTATACTAACAGTATGAGAAAAGATGAGGAGTGACTGATGCAATAGGGACGACAAGGGAAAGAGAATAATGTTCCTCTGGTTCAGTGAATAAAGGTAGTGTCACTCTTGACTGAAGTGAATGTAGTCATTCGGCATCTACTCATTATACTCACTGTAAGAGAAAATATGAGCAGTGACTGATGCAATAGGGACGACAAAGGAAAGGGAATAATGTTCCTCAGGTTCAGTGAATAAAGGTAGTGTCACTCTTGGCTGAAGTGAACGTAGTCATTTATTATCTACTCATTATACTCACTGTAAGGGAAAAGATGAGCAGTGACTGATGCAATAGGGCAACACGGGAAAGAGAATAATTTTCCTCTGGTTCAGTGAATAAAGGTAGTGTCACTCTTGGCTGAAGTGAACATAGTCATTCGGCATCTACTCATTATACTAACAGTATGAGAAAAGATGAGGAGCGACTGATGCAATAGGGACGACAAGGGAAAGAGAATAATATAATGTTCCTCTGGTTCAGTGAATAAAAGTAGTGTCACTCTTGGCTGAAGTGAACATAGTCATTCGGCATCTACTCATTATACTAACAGTATGAGAAAAGATGAGGAGCGACTGATGCAATAGGGACGACAAGGGAAAGAGAATAATATAATGTTCCTCTGGTTCAGCGAATAAAAGTAGTGTCACTCTTGGCTGAAGTGAACATAGTCATTCGGCATCTACTCATTATACTAACAGTATGAGAAAAGATGAGGAGCGACTGATGCAATAGGGACGACAAGGGAAAGAGAATAATGTTCCTCTGGTTCAGTGAATAAAAGTAGTGTCACTCTTGGCTGAAGTGAATGTAGTCATTCGGCATCTACTCATTATACTAACAGTATGAGAAAAGATGAGGAGTGACTGATGCAATAGGGACGACAAGGGAAAGAGAATAATGTTCTTCTGGATCAGTGAATAAAGGTAGTGTCACTCTTGGCTGAAGTGAACATAGTCATTCGGCATCTACTCATTATACTAACAGTATGAGAAAAGATGAGGAGTGACTGATGCAATAGGGACGACAAGGGAAAGAGAATAATGTTCCTCTGGTTCAGTGAATAAAGGTAGTTTCACTCTTGGCTGAAGTGAACATAGTCATTCGGCATCTACTCATTATACTAACAGTATGAGAAAAGATGAGGAGTGACTGATGCAGTAGGGACGACAAGGGAAAGAGAATATTGTTTCTCTGGTTCAGTGAATAAAGGTAGTGTCACTCTTGACTGAAGTGAACATAGTCATTCGGCATCTACTCATTATACTAACAGTATGAGAAAAGATGAGGAGTGACTGATGCAATAGGGACGACAAGGGAAAGAGAATAATGTTCCTCTGGTTCAGTGAATAAAGGTAGTGTCACTCTTGACTGAAGTGAATGTAGTCATTCGGCATCTACTCATTATACTAACAGTATGAGAAAAGATGAGGAGTGACTGATGCAATAGGGACGACAAAAGAAAGAGAATAATGTTCCTCTGGTTCAGTGAATAAAGGTAGTGTCACTCTTGGCTGAAGTGAACATAGTCATTCGGCATCTACTCATTATACTCACTGTAAGAGAACAGATGAGGAGTGACTGATGCAAAAGGGACGACAAAAGAAAGAGAATAATGTTCCTCTGGTTCAGTGAATAAAGGTAGTGTCACTCTTGGCTGAAGTGAACATAGTCATTCGTCATCTACTCATTATACTAACATGAGGAGTGACTGATGCAATAGGGACGACAAGGGAAAGAGAATAATGTTCCTCTGTTTCTGTGAATAAAGGTAGTGTCACTCTTGGCTGAAGTGAACATAGTCATTCGGCATCTACTCATTATACTAACAGTATGAGAAAAGATGGGGAGTAACTGATGCAATAGGGACGACAAGGGAAAGAGAATAATGTTCCTCTGGTTCAGTGAATAAAGCTAGTGTAACTCTTGGCTGAAGTGAACATAGTCATTCGGCATCTACTCATTATACCTACAGTATGAGAAAAGATGAGGAGTGACTGATGCAATAGGGACGACAAGGCAAGGGAGAATAATGTTCCTCTGGTTCAGTGAATAAAGGTAGTGTCACTCTTGACTGAAGTGAATGTAGTCATTCGGCATCTACTCATTATACTCACTGTAAGAGAAAATATGAGCAGTGACTGATGCAATAGGGACGACAAAGGAAAGGGAATAATGTTCCTCAGGTTCAGTGAATAAAGGTAGTGTCACTCTTGGCTGAAGTGAACGTAGTCATTTATTATCTACTCATTATACTCACTGTAAGGGAAAAGATGAGCAGTGACTGATGCAATAGGGCAACACGGGAAAGAGAATAATTTTCCTCTGGTTCAGTGAATAAAGGTAGTGTCACTCTTGGCTGAAGTGAACATAGTCATTCGGCATCTACTCATTATACTAACAGTATGAGAAAAGATGAGGAGCGACTGATGCAATAGGGACGACAAGGGAAAGAGAATAATATAATGTTCCTCAGGTTCAGTGAATAAAGGTAGTGTCACTCTTGGCTGAAGTGAACGTAGTCATTTATAATCTACTCATTATACTCACTGTAAGGGAAAAGATGAGCAGTGACTGATGCAATAGGGCAACACGGGAAAGAGAATAATTTTCCTCTGGTTCAGTGAATAAAGGTAGTGTCACTCTTGGCTGAAGTGAACATAGTCATTCGGCATCTACTCATTATACTAACAGTATGAGAAAAGATGAGGAGTGACTGATGCAATAGGGACGACAAGGGAAAGAGAATAATGTTCCTCTGGTTCAGTGAATAAAAGTAGTGTCACTCTTGGCTGAAGTGAACATAGTCATTCGGCATCTACTCATTATACTATCAGTATGAGAAAAGATGAGGAGTGACTGATGCAATAGGGACGACAAGGGAAAGAGAATAATGTTCCTCTGGATCAGTGAATAAAGGTAGTGTCACTCTTGGCTGAAGTGAACATAGTCATTCGGCATCTACTCATTATACTAACAGTATGAGAAAAGATGAGGAGTGACTGATGCAATAGGGACGACAAGGGAAAGAGAATAATGTTCCTCTGGATCAGTGAATAAAGGTAGTGTCACTCTTGGCTGAAGTGAATGTAGTCATTCGGCATCTACTCATTATACTAACAGTATGAGAAAAGATGAGGAGTGACTGATGCAATAGGGACGACAAGGGAAAGAGAATAATGTTCCTCTGGATCAGTGAATAAAGGTAGTGTCACTCTTGGCTGAAGTGAACATAGTCATTCGGCATCTACTCATTATACTAACAGTATGAGAAAAGATGAGGAGTGACTGATGCAATAGGGACGAAAAGGGAAAGAGAATAATGTTCCTCTGGTTCAGTGAATAAAGGTAGTTTCACTCTTGGCTGAAGTGAACATAGTCATTCGGCATCTACTCATTATACTAACAGTATGAGAAAAGATGAGGAGTGACTGATGCAGTAGGGACGACAAGGGAAAGAGAATATTGTTCCTCTGGTTCAGTGAATAAAGGTAGTGTCACTCTTGACTGAAGTGAACATAGTCATTCGGCATCTACTCATTATACTAACAGTATGAGAAAAGATGAGGAGTGACTGATGCAATAGGGACGACAAGGGAAAGAGAATAATGTTCCTCTGGTTCAGTGAATAAAGGTAGTGTCACTCTTGACTGAAGTGAATGTAGTCATTCGGCATCTACTCATTATACTAACAGTATGAGAAAAGATGAGGAGTGACTGATGCAATAGGGACGACAAGGGAAAGAGAATAATGTTCCTCTGGTTCAGTGAATAAAGATAGTGTCACTCTTGGCTGAAGTGAACATAGTCATTCGGCATCTACTCATTATACTAACAGTATGAGAAAAGATGAGGAGTGACTGATGCAATAGGGACGACAAGGGAAAGAGAATAATGTTCCTCTGGTTCAGTGAATAAAGATAGTGTCACTCTTGGCTGAAGTGAACATAGTCATTCGGCATCTACTCATTATACTAACAGTATGAGAAAAGATGAGGAGTGACTGATGCAATAGGGACGACAAGGGAAAGAGAATAATGTTCCTCTGGTTCAGTGAATAAAGATAGTGTCACTCTTGGCTGAAGTGAACATAGTCATTCGGCATCTACTCATTATACTAACAGTATGAGAAAAGATGAGGAGTGACTGATGCAATAGGGACGACAAGGGAAAGAGAATAATGTTCCTCTGGTTCAGTGAATAAAGATAGTGTCACTCTTGGCTGAAGTGAACATAGTCATTCGGCATCTACTCATTATACTAACAGTATGAGAAAAGATGAGGAGTGACTGATGCAATAGGGACGACAAGAGAAAGAGAATAATGTTCCTCTGGATCAGTGAATAAAGGTAGTGTCACTCTTGGCTGAAGTGAACATAGTCATTCGGCATCTACTCATTATACTAACAGTATGAGAAAAGATGAGGAGTGACTGATGCAATAGGGACGACAAGGGAAAGAGAATAATGTTCCTCTGGATCAGTGAATAAAGGTAGTGTCACTCTTGGCTGAAGTGAATGTAGTCATTCGGCATCTACTCATTATACTAACAGTATGAGAAAAGATGAGGAGTGACTGATGCAATAGGGACGACAAGGGAAAGAGAATAATGTTCCTCTGGATCAGTGAATAAAGGTAGTGTCACTCTTGGCTGAAGTGAACATAGTCATTCGGCATCTACTCATTATACTAACAGTATGAGAAAAGATGAGGAGTGACTGATGCAATAGGGACGACAAGGGAAAGAGAATAATGTTCCTCTGGTTCAGTGAATAAAGGTAGTTTCACTCTTGGCTGAAGTGAACATAGTCATTCGGCATCTACTCATTATACTAACAGTATGAGAAAAGATGAGGAGTGACTGATGCAGTAGGGACGACAAGGGAAAGAGAATATTGTTCCTCTGGTTCAGTGAATAAAGGTAGTGTCACTCTTGACTGAAGTGAACATAGTCATTCGGCATCTACTCATTATACTAACAGTATGAGAAAAGATGAGGAGTGACTGATGCAATAGGGACGACAAGGGAAAGAGAATAATGTTCCTCTGGTTCAGTGAATAAAGGTAGTGTCACTCTTGACTGAAGTGAATGTAGTCATTCGGCATCTACTCATTATACTAACAGTATGAGAAAAGATGAGGAGTGACTGATGCAATAGGGACGGCAAGGGAAAGAGAATAATGTTCCTCTGGTTCAGTGAATAAAGATAGTGTCACTCTTGGCTGAAGTGAACGTAGTCATTTATTATCTACTCATTATACTCACTTTAAGGGAAAAGATGAGGGGTGACTGATGCAATAGGGACAACACGGGAAAGAGAATAATTTTCCTCTGGTTCAGTGAATAAAGGTAGTGTCACTCTTGGCTGAAGTGAAAGTAGTCCTACTCATTATACTAACAGTATGAGAAAAGATGAGGAGTGATTGATGCAATAGGGACGACAAAAGAAAGAGATTACGTTCCTCTGGTTCAGTGAATAAAGGTTTTGTCACTCTTGGCTGAAGTGAACGTAGTCCTACTCATTATACTAACAGTATGAGAAAAGATGAGGAGTGATTGATGCAATAGGGACGACAAAAGAAAGAGATTATGTTCCTCTGGTTCAGTGAATAAAGGTAGTGTCACTCTTGGCTGAAGTGAACGTAGTCCTACTCATTATACTAACAGTATGAGAAAAGATGAGGAGTGATTGATGCAATAGGGACGACAAAAGAAAGAGATTATGTTCCTCTGGTTCAGTGAATAAAGGTAGTGTCACTCTTGGCTGAAGTGAACGTAGTCATTCGGCATCTACTCATTATACTCACTGTGAGGGAAAAGATGAGGAGTGGCTGATGCAATAGGGACAACACGGGAAAGAGAATAATGTTCCTCTGGTTCAGTGAATAAAGTTAGTTTCACTCTTGGCTGAAATGAACGTAGTCCTACTCATTATACTAACAGTATGAGAAAAGATGAGGAGTGACTGATGCAATAGGGACGACAAAAGAAAGAGAATAATGTTCCTCTGGTTCAGTGAATAAAGGTAGTGCCACTCTTGGCTGAAGTGAATGTCGTCATTCGGCATCTACTCATTATACTCACTGTAAGGGAAAAGACGAGGAGGGAATGATGCAATAGGGACGACAAGGGAAAGAAAATAATGTTCCTCTGGGTCAGCGAATAAAGGTAGTGTCACTCTTGGCTGAAGTGAACGTAGTCATTCGGCATATACTCATTATACTCACAGTAAGAGAGAAGACGAGGAGGGAATGATGCAATAAGGACGACAAGGGAAAGAAAATAATGTTCCTCTGGTTCAGCGAATAAAGAAAGTGTCACACTTGACTGAAGTGAACGTAGCCATTCGGCATCTACTCATTATACTCACTGTAAGAGAAAAGACGAGGAGGGAATGATGCAATAGGGACGACTAGGGAAAGAGAATAATGTTCCTCTGGTTCAGTGAATAAAGGTAGTGTCACACTTGACTGAAGTGAACGTAGCCATTCGACATCTACTCATTATACTCACTGTAACAGAAAAGATGAGCAGTGACTGATGCAACAGGGACGACAAGGGAAAGAAAATAATGTTCCTCTGGGTCAGCGAATAAAGGTAGTGTCACTCTTGGCTGAAGTGAACGTAGTCATTCGGCATCTACTCATTATACTCACTGTAAGGGAAAAGACGAGGAGGGAATGATGCAATAGGGACGACAAGGGAAAGAAAATAATGTTCCTCTGGGTCAGCGAATAAAGGTAGTGTCACTCTTGGCTGAAGTGAACGTAGTCATTCGGCATATACTCATTATACTCACAGTAAGAGAGAAGACGAGGAGGGAATCATGCAATAAGGACGACAAGGGAAAGAAAATAATGTTCATCTGGTTCAGCGAATAAAGAAAGTGTCACACTTGACTGAAGTGAACGTAGCCATTCGGCATCTACTCATTATACTCACTGTAAGAGAAAAGACGAGGAGGGAATGATGCAATAGGGACGACTAGGGAAAGAGAATAATGTTCCTCTGGTTCAGTGAATAAAGGTAGTGTCACACTTGACTGAAGTGAACGTAGCCATTCGACATCTACTCATTATACTCACTGTAACAGAAAAGATGAGCAGTGACTGATGCAACAGGGACGACAAGGGAAAGAAAATAATGTTCCTCTGGGTCAGCGAATAAAGGTAGTGTCACTCTTGGCTGAAGTGAACGTAGTCATTCGTCATCTACTCATTATACTCACTGTAACAGAAAAGATGAGCAGTAACTGATGCAA
Organism: Prosapia bicincta; assembly: GCA_036971475.1. Lineage (NCBI taxonomy): Eukaryota > Metazoa > Arthropoda > Insecta > Hemiptera > Cercopidae > Prosapia > Prosapia bicincta. The sequence goes on from JBAIZL010000001.1 coordinate 247,406,729, forward strand.
TAGGGAAGACAAGGGAAAGAAAATAATGTTCCTCTGGTTCAGTGAATAAAGGTCGTGTCACACTTGACTGAAGTGAACATAGTCATTCGGCATCTACTCATTATACTCACAGTAAGAGAAAAGACGAGGAGGGAATGATGCAATAGGGACGACTAGGGAAAGAGAGTAATGTTCCTCTGGTTCAGTGAATAAAGGTAGTGTCACACTTGACTGAAGTGAACGTAGCCATTCGGCATCTACTCATTATACTCACTGTAACAGAAAAGATGAGCAGTGACTGATGCAACAGGGACGACAAGGGAAAGAAAATAATGTTCCTCTGGTTCAGCGAATAAAGGTAGTGTCACTCTTGGCTGAAGTGAACGTAGCCATTCGGCATCTACTCATTATACTCACTGTAACAGAAAAGATGAGCAGTGACTGATGCAACAGGGACGACAAGGGAAAAAAATAATGTTCCTCTGGTTCAGCGAATAAAGGTAGTGTCACTCTTGGCTGAAGTGGACGTAGCCATTCGACATCTACTCATTATACTCACTGTAACAGAAAAGATGAGCAGTGACTGATGCAACAGGGACGACAAGGGAAAGAAAATAATGTTCCTCTGGTTCAGCGAATAAAGGTAGTGTCACTCTTGGCTGAAGTGAACGTAGTCATTCGGCATCTACTCATTATACTCACTGTAACAGAAAAGATGAGCAGTGACTGATGCAACAGGGACGACAAGGGAAAGAAAATAATGTTCCTCTAGTTCAGCGAATAAAGGTAGTGTCACTCTTGACTGAAGTGGACGTAGCCATTCGGCATCTACTCATTATACTCACTGTAACAGAAAAGATGAGCAGTGACTGATGCAACAGGGACGACAAGGGAAAGAAAATAATGTTCCTCTGGTTCAGCGAATAAAGGTAGTGTCACTCTTGGCTGAAGTGAACGTAGCCATTCGGCATCTACTCATTATACTCACTGTAACAGAAAACATGAGCAGTGACTGATGCAACAGGGACGACAAGGGAAAGAAAATAATGTTCCTCTAGTTCAGCGAATAAAGGTAGTGTCACTCTTGACTGAAGTGGACGTAGCCATTCGGCATCTACTCATTATACTCACTGTAACAGAAAAGATGAGCAGTGACTGATGCAACAGGGACGACAAGGGAAAGAAAATAATGTTGCTCTGGTTCAGCGAATAAAGGTAGTGTCACTCTTGGCTGAAGTGAACGTAGCCATTCGGCATCTACTCATTACACTCACTGTAACAGAAAAGATGAGCAGTGACTGATGCAACAGGGACGACAAGGGAAAGAGAATAATGTTCCTCTGGTTCAGTGAATAAAGGTAGTGTCACTCTTGGCTGAAGTGAACGTAGCCATTCGGCATCTACTCATTATACTCACTGTAACAGAAAAGATGAGCAGTGACTGATGCAACAGGGACGACAAGGGAAAGAAAATAATGTTCCTCTGGTTCAACGAATAAAGGTAGTGTCACTCTTGGCTGAAGTGAACGTAGCCATTCGGCATCTACTCATTATACTCACTGTAACAGAAAAGATGAGGAGTGACTGATGCAACAGGAACAACAAGGGAAAGAAAATAATGTTCATCTGGTTCAGTGAATAAAGGTAGTGTCACTCTTGACTGAAGTGGACGTAGTCATTCGGCATCTACTCATTATACTCACTGTAACAGAAAAGATGAGGAGTGACTGATGCAACAGGAACAACAAGGGAAAGAAAATAATGTTCCTCTGGTTCAACGAATAAAGGTAGTGTCACTCTTGGCTGAAGTGAACGTAGCCATTCGGCATCTACTCATTATACTCACTGTAACAGAAAAGATGAGGAGTGACTGATGCAACAGGAACAACAAGGGAAAGAAAATAATGTTCATCTGGTTCAGTGAATAAAGGTAGTGTCACTCTTGACTGAAGTGGACGTAGTCATTCGGCATCTACTCATTATACTCACTGTAACAGAAAAGATGAGCAGTGACTGATGCAACAGGAACAACAAGGGAAAGAAAATAATGGTCCTCTGGTTCAGTGAATAAAGGTAGTGTCACTCTTGGCTGAAGTGAACGTAGTCATTCGTCATCTACTCATTATACTCACTGTAACAGAAAAGATGAGCAGTAACTGATGCAATAGGGAAGACAAGGGAAAGAAAATAATGTTCCTCTGGTTCAGTGAATAAAGGTCGTGTCACACTTGACTGAAGTGAACATAGTCATTCGGCATCTACTCATTATACTCACAGTAAGAGAAAAGTCGAGGAGGGAATGATGCAATAGGGACGACTAGGGAAAGAGAATAATGTTCCTCTGGTTCAGTGAATAAAGGTAGTGTCACACTTGACTGAAGTGAACGTAGCCATTCGGCATCTACTCATTATACTCACTGTAACAGAAAAGATGAGCAGTGACTGATGCAACAGGGACGACAAGGGAAAGAAAATAATGTTCCTCTGGTTCAGCGAATAAAGGTAGTGTCACTCTTGGCTGAAGTGAACGTAGCCATTCGGCATCTACTCATTATACTCACTGTAACAGAAAAGATGAGCAGTGACTGATGCAACAGGGACGACAATGGAAAAAAAATAACGTTCCTCTGGTTCAGCGAATAAAGGTAGTGTCACTCTTGGCTGAAGTGGACGTAGCCATTCGACATCTACTCATTATACTCACTGTAACAGAAAAGATGAGCAGTGACTGATGCAACAGGGACGACAAGGGAAAGAAAATAATGTTCCTCTGGTTCAGCGAATAAAGGTAGTGTCACTCTTGGCTGAAGTGAACGTAGCCATTCGGCATCTACTCATTATACTCACTGTAACAGAAAAGATGAGCAGTGACTGATGCAACAGGGACGACAAGGGAAAGAGAATAATGTTCCTCTGGTTCAGTGAATAAAGGTAGTGTCACTCTTGGCTGAAGTGAACGTAGCCATTCGGCATCTACTCATTATACTCACTGTAACAGAAAAGATGAGCAGTGACTGATGCAACAGGGACGACAAGGGAAAGAGAATAATGTTCCTCTGGTTCAGTGAATAAAGGTAGTGTCACTCTTGGCTGAAGTGAACGTAGCCATTCGGCATCTACTCATTATACTCACTGTAACAGAAAAGATGAGCAGTGACTGATGCAACAGGGACGACAAGGGAAAGAGAATAATGTTCCTCTGGTTCAGTGAATAAAGGTAGTGTCACTCTTGGCTGAAGTGAACGTAGCCATTCGGCATCTACTCATTACACTCACTGTAACAGAAAAGATGAGCAGTGACTGATGCAACAGGGACGACAAGGGAAAGAGAATAATGTTCCTCTGGTTCAGTGAATAAAGGTAGTGTCACTCTTGGCTGAAGTGAACGTAGCCATTCGGCATCTACTCATTATACTCACTGTAACAGAAAAGATGAGCAGTAACTGATGCAATAGGGAAGACAAGGGAAAGAAAATAATGTTCCTCTGGTTCAGTGAATAAAGGTCGTGTCACACTTGACTGAAGTGAACATAGTCATTCGGCATCTACTCATTATACTCACAGTAAGAGAAAAGACGAGGAGGGAATGATGCAATAGGGACGACTAGGGAAAGAGAATAATGTTCCTCTGGTTCAGTGAATAAAGGTAGTGTCACACTTGACTGAAGTGAACGTAGCCATTCGGCATCTACTCATTATACTCACTGTAACAGAAAAGATGAGCAGTGACTGATGCAACAGGGACGACAAGGGAAAGAAAATAATGTTCCTCTGGTTCAGCGAATAAAGGTAGTGTCACTCTTGGCTGAAGTGAACGTAGCCATTCGGCATCTACTCATTATACTCACTGTAACAGAAAAGATGAGCAGTGACTGATGCAACAGGGACGACAAGGGAAAAAAAATAATGTTCCTCTTGTTCAGCGAATAAAGGTAGTGTCACTCTTGGCTGAAGTGGACGTAGCCATTCGACATCTACTCATTATACTCACTGTAACAGAAAAGATGAGCAGTGACTGATGCAACAGGGACGACAAGGGAAAGAAAATAATGTTCCTCTGGTTCAACGAATAAAGGTAGTGTCACTCTTGGCTGAAGTGAACGTAGCCATTCGGCATCTACTCATTATACTCACTGTAACAGAAAAGATGAGCAGTGACTGATGCAACAGGGACGACAAGGGAAAGAAAATAATGTTCCTCTAGTTCAGCGAATAAAGGTAGTGTCACTCTTGACTGAAGTGGACGTAGCCATTCGGCATCTACTCATTATACTCACTGTAACAGAAAAGATGAGCAGTGACTGATGCAACAGGGACGACAAGGGAAAGAAAATAATGTTGCTCTGGTTCAGCGAATAAAGGTAGTGTCACTCTTGGCTGAAGTGAACGTAGCCATTCGGCATCTACTCATTACACTCACTGTAACAGAAAAGATGAGCAGTGACTGATGCAACAGGGACGACAAGGGAAAGAGAATAATGTTCCTCTGGTTCAGTGAATAAAGGTAGTGTCACTCTTGGCTGAAGTGAACGTAGCCATTCGGCATCTACTCATTATACTCACTGTAACAGAAAAGATGAGCAGTAACTGATGCAATAGGGAAGACAAGGGAAAGAAAATAATGTTCCTCTGGTTCAGTGAATAAAGGTCGTGTCACACTTGACTGAAGTGAACATAGCCATTCGGCATCTACTCATTATACTCACTGTAACAGAAAAGATGAGCAGTGACTGATGCAACAGGGACGACTAGGGAAAGAGAATAATGTTCCTCTGGTTCAGTGAATAAAGGTAGTGTCACACTTGACTGAAGTGAACGTAGCCATTCGGCATCTACTCATTATACTCACTGTAACAGAAAAGATGAGCAGTGACTGATGCAACAGGGACGACAAGGGAAAGAAAATAATGTTCCTCTGGTTCAGCGAATAAAGGTAGTGTCACTCTTGGCTGAAGTGAACGTAGCCATTCGGCATCTACTCATTATACTCACTGTAACAGAAAAGATGAGCAGTGACTGATGCAACAGGGACGACAAGGGAAAAAAAATAATGTTTCTCTGGTTCAGCGAATAAAGGTAGTGTCACTCTTGGCTGAAGTGGACGTAGCCATTCGGCATCTACTCATTATACTCACTGTAACAGAAAAGATGAGCAGTGACTGATGCAACAGGGACGACAAGGGAAAGAAAATAATGTTCCTCTGGTTCAGCGAATAAAGGTAGTGTCACACTTGACTGAAGTGAACATAGTCATTCGGCATCTACTCATTATACTCACTGTAACAGAAAAGATGAGCAGTGACTGATGCAACAGGGACGACAAGGGAAAGAAAATAATGTTTCTCTGGTTCAGCGAATAAAGGTAGTGTCACACTTGACTGAAGTGAACATAGTCATTCGGCATCTACTCATTATACTCACTGTAACAGAAAAGATGAGCAGTGACTGATGCAACAGGGACGACAAGGGAAAGAAAATAATGTTCCTCTGGTTCAACGAATAAAGGTAGTGTCACTCTTGGCTGAAGTGAACGTAGCCATTCGGCATCTACTCATTATACTAACAGTATGAGAAAAGATGAGGAGTGACTGATGCAACAGGAACAACAAGGGAAAGAAAATAATGTTCATCTGGTTCAGTGAATAAAGGTAGTGTCACTCTTGACTGAAGTGGACGTAGTCATTCGGCATCTACTCATTATACTCACTGTAACAGAAAAGATGAGGAGTGACTGATGCAACAGGAACAACAAGGGAAAGAAAATAATGTTCCTCTGGTTCAACGAATAAAGGTAGTGTCACTCTTGGCTGAAGTGAACGTAGCCATTCGGCATCTACTCATTATACTCACTGTAACAGAAAAGATGAGGAGTGACTGATGCAACAGGAACAACAAGGGAAAGAAAATAATGTTCCTCTGGTTCAGTGAATAAAGGTAGTGTCACTCTTGACTGAAGTGGACGTAGTCATTCGGCATCTACTCATTATACTCACTGTAACAGAAAAGATGAGCAGTGACTGATGCAACAGGAACAACAAGGAAAGAAAATAATGGTCCTCTGGTTCAGTGAATAAAGGTAGTGTCACTCTTGGCTGAAGTGAACGTAGTCATTCGTCATCTACTCATTATACTCACTGTAACAGAAAAGATGAGCAGTAACTGATGCAATAGGGAAGACAAGGGAAAGAAAATAATGTTCCTCTGGTTCAGTGAATAAAGGTCGTGTCACACTTGACTGAAGTGAACATAGTCATTCGGCATCTACTCATTATACTCACAGTAAGAGAAAAGACGAGGAGGGAATGATGCAATAGGGACGACTAGGGAAAGAGTATAATGTTCCTCTGGTTCAGTGAATAAAGGTAGTGTCACACTTGACTGAAGTGAACGTAGCCATTCGGCATCTACTCATTATACTCACTGTAACAGAAAAGATGAGCAGTGACTGATGCAACAGGGACGACAAGGGAAAGAAAATAATGTTCCTCTGGTTCAGCGAATAAAGGTAGTGTCACTCTTGGCTGAAGTGAACGTAGCCATTCGGCATCTACTCATTATACTCACTGTAACAGAAAAGATGAGCAGTGACTGATGCAACAGGGACGACAATGGAAAAAAAATAACGTTCCTCTGGTTCAGCGAATAAAGGTAGTGTCACTCTTGGCTGAAGTGGACGTAGCCATTCGACATCTACTCATTATACTCACTGTAACAGAAAAGATGAGCAGTGACTGATGCAACAGGGACGACAAGGGAAAGAAAATAATGTTCCTCTGGTTCAGCGAATAAAGGTAGTGTCACTCTTGGCTGAAGTGAACGTAGCCATTCGGCATCTACTCATTACACTCACTGTAACAGAAAAGATGAGCAGTGACTGATGCAACAGGGACGACAAGGGAAAGAGAATAATGTTCCTCTGGTTCAGTGAATAAAGGTAGTGTCACTCTTGGCTGAAGTGAACGTAGCCATTCGGCATCTACTCATTATACTCACTGTAACAGAAAAGATGAGCAGTAACTGATGCAATAGGGAAGACAAGGGAAAGAAAATAATGTTCCTCTGGTTCAGTGAATAAAGGTCGTGTCACACTTGACTGAAGTGAACATAGTCATTCGGCATCTACTCATTATACTCACAGTAAGAGAAAAGACGAGGAGGGAATGATGCAATAGGGACGACTAGGGAAAGAGAATAATGTTCCTCTGGTTCAGTGAATAAAGGTAGTGTCACACTTGACTGAAGTGAACGTAGCTATTCGGCATCTACTCATTATACTCACTGTAACAGAAAAGATGAGCAGTGACTGATGCAACAGGGACGACAAGGGAAAGAAAATAATGTTCCTCTGGTTCAGCGAATAAAGGTAGTGTCACTCTTGGCTGAAGTGAACGTAGCCATTCGGCATCTACTCATTATACTCACTGTAACAGAAAAGATGAGCAGTGACTGATGCAACAGGGACGACAAGGGAAAAAAATAATGTTCCTCTTGTTCAGCGAATAAAGGTAGTGTCACTCTTGGCTGAAGTGGACGTAGCCATTCGACATCTACTCATTATACTCACTGTAACAGAAAAGATGAGCAGTGACTGATGCAACAGGGACGACAAGGGAAAGAAAATAATGTTCCTCTGGTTCAACGAATAAAGGTAGTGTCACTCTTGGCTGAAGTGAACGTAGCCATTCGGCATCTACTCATTATACTCACTGTAACAGAAAAGATGAGCAGTGACTGATGCAACAGGGACGACAAGGGAAAGAAAATAATGTTCCTCTAGTTCAGCGAATAAAGGTAGTGTCACTCTTGACTGAAGTGGACGTAGCCATTCGGCATCTACTCATTATACTCACTGTAACAGAAAAGATGAGCAGTGACTGATGCAACAGGGACGACAAGGGAAAGAAAATAATGTTGCTCTGGTTCAGCGAATAAAGGTAGTGTCACTCTTGGCTGAAGTGAACGTAGCCATTCGGCATCTACTCATTACACTCACTGTAACAGAAAAGATGAGCAGTGACTGATGCAACAGGGACGACAAGGGAAAGAGAATAATGTTCCTCTGGTTCAGTGAATAAAGGTAGTGTCACTCTTGGCTGAAGTGAACGTAGCCATTCGGCATCTACTCATTATACTCACTGTAACAGAAAAGATGAGCAGTAACTGATGCAATAGGGAAGACAAGGGAAAGAAAATAATGTTCCTCTGGTTCAGTGAATAAAGGTCGTGTCACACTTGACTGAAGTGAACATAGTCATTCGGCATCTACTCATTATACTCACAGTAAGAGAAAAGACGAGGAGGGAATGATGCAATAGGGACGACTAGGGAAAGAGAATAATGTTCCTCTGGTTCAGTGAATAAAGGTAGTGTCACACTTGACTGAAGTGAACGTAGCCATTCGGCATCTACTCATTATACTCACTGTAACAGAAAAGATGAGCAGTGACTGATGCAACAGGGACGACAAGGGAAAGAAAATAATGTTCCTCTGGTTCAGCGAATAAAGGTAGTGTCACTCTTGGCTGAAGTGAACGTAGCCATTCGGCATCTACTCATTATACTCACTGTAACAGAAAAGATGAGCAGTGACTGATGCAACAGGGACGACAAGGGAAAAAAAAAATGTTCCTCTGGTTCAGCGAATAAAGGTAGTGTCACTCTTGGCTGAAGTGGACGTAGCCATTCGACATCTACTCATTATACTCACTGTAACAGAAAAGATGAGCAGTGACTGATGCAACAGGGACGACAAGGGAAAGAAAATAATGTTCCTCTGGTTCAACGAATAAAGGTAGTGTCACTCTTGGCTGAAGTGAACGTAGCCATTCGGCATCTACTCATTATACTAACAGTATGAGAAAAGATGAGGAGTGACTGATGCAACAGGGACGACAAGGGAAAAAAAATAATGTTCCTCTGGTTCAGCGAATAAAGGTAGTGTCACTCTTGGCTGAAGTGGACGTAGCCATTCGACATCTACTCATTATACTCACTGTAACAGAAAAGATGAGCAGTGACTGATGCAACAGGGACGACAAGGGAAAGAAAATAATGTTCCTCTGGTTCAACGAATAAAGGTAGTGTCACACTTGACTGAAGTGAACGTAGCCATTCGGCATCTACTCATTATACTCACTGTAACAGAAAAGATGAGCAGTGACTGATGCAACAGGGACGACAAGGGAAAGAAAATAATGTTCCTCTAGTTCAGCGAATAAAGGTAGTGTCACTCTTGACTGAAGTGGACGTAGCCATTCGGCATCTACTCATTATACTCACTGTAACAGAAAAGATGAGCAGTGACTGATGCAACAGGGACGACAAGGGAAAGAAAATAATGTTGCTCTGGTTCAGCGAATAAAGGTAGTGTCACTCTTGGCTGAAGTGAACGTAGCCATTCGGCATCTACTCATTATACTCACTGTAACAGAAAAGATGAGCAGTGACTGATGCAACAGGGACGACAAGGGAAAGAAAATAATGTTCCTCTAGTTCAGCGAATAAAGGTAGTGTCACTCTTGACTGAAGTGGACGTAGCCATTCGGCATCTACTCATTATACTCACTGTAACAGAAAAGATGAGCAGTGACTGATGCAACAGGGACGACAAGGGAAAGAAAATAATGTTGCTCTGGTTCAGCGAATAAAGGTAGTGTCACTCTTGGCTGAAGTGAACGTAGCCATTCGGCATCTACTCATTACACTCACTGTAACAGAAAAGATGAGCAGTGACTGATGCAACAGGGACGACAAGGGAAAGAGAATAATGTTCCTCTGGTTCAGTGAATAAAGGTAGTGTCACTCTTGGCTGAAGTGAACGTAGCCATTCGGCATCTACTCATTATACTCACTGTAACAGAAAAGATGAGCAGTAACTGATGCAATAGGGAAGACAAGGGAAAGAAAATAATGTTCCTCTGGTTCAGTGAATAAAGGTCGTGTCACACTTGACTGAAGTGAACATAGTCATTCGGCATCTACTCATTATACTCACAGTAAGAGAAAAGACGAGGAGGGAATGATGCAATAGGGACGACTAGGGAAAGAGAATAATGTTCCTCTGGTTCAGTGAATAAAGGTAGTGTCACACTTGACTGAAGTGAACGTAGCCATTCGGCATCTACTCATTATACTCACTGTAACAGAAAAGATGAGCAGTGACTGATGCAACAGGGACGACAAGGGAAAGAAAATAATGTTCCTCTGGTTCAGCGAATAAAGGTAGTGTCACTCTTGGCTGAAGTGAACGTAGCCATTCGGCATCTACTCATTATACTCACTGTAACAGAAAAGATGAGCAGTGACTGATGCAACAGGGACGACAAGGGAAAAAAAAAATGTTCCTCTGGTTCAGCGAATAAAGGTAGTGTCACTCTTGGCTGAAGTGGACGTAGCCATTCGACATCTACTCATTATACTCACTGTAACAGAAAAGATGAGCAGTGACTGATGCAACAGGGACGACAAGGGAAAGAAAATAATGTTCCTCTGGTTCAACGAATAAAGGTAGTGTCACTCTTGGCTGAAGTGAACGTAGCCATTCGGCATCTACTCATTATACTAACAGTATGAGAAAAGATGAGGAGTGACTGATGCAACAGGGACGACAAGGGAAAAAAAATAATGTTCCTCTGGTTCAGCGAATAAAGGTAGTGTCACTCTTGGCTGAAGTGGACGTAGCCATTCGACATCTACTCATTATACTCACTGTAACAGAAAAGATGAGCAGTGACTGATGCAACAGGGACGACAAGGGAAAGAAAATAATGTTCCTCTGGTTCAACGAATAAAGGTAGTGTCACACTTGACTGAAGTGAACGTAGCCATTCGGCATCTACTCATTATACTCACTGTAACAGAAAAGATGAGCAGTGACTGATGCAACAGGGACGACAAGGGAAAGAAAATAATGTTCCTCTAGTTCAGCGAATAAAGGTAGTGTCACTCTTGACTGAAGTGGACGTAGCCATTCGGCATCTACTCATTATACTCACTGTAACAGAAAAGATGAGCAGTGACTGATGCAACAGGGACGACAAGGGAAAGAAAATAATGTTGCTCTGGTTCAGCGAATAAAGGTAGTGTCACTCTTGGCTGAAGTGAACGTAGCCATTCGGCATCTACTCATTATACTCACTGTAACAGAAAAGATGAGCAGTGACTGATGCAACAGGGACGACAAGGGAAAGAAAATAATGTTCCTCTGGTTCAGTGAATAAAGGTAGTGTCACTCTTGGCTGAAGTGAACGTAGCCATTCGGCATCTACTCATTATACTCACTGTAACAGAAAAGATGAGCAGTGACTGATGCAACAGGGACGACAAGGGAAAGAGAATAATGTTCCTCTGGTTCAGTGAATAAAGGTAGTGTCACTCTTGGCTGAAGTGAACATAGTCATTCGGCATCTACTCATTATACTCACTGTAACAGAAAAGATGAGCAGTGACTGATGCAACAGGGACGACAAGGGAAAGAGAATAATGTTCCTCTGGTTCAGTGAATAAAGGTAGTGTCACTCTTGGCTGAAGTGAACGTAGCCATTCGGCATCTACTCATTATACTCACTGTAACAGAAAAGATGAGCAGTGACTGATGCAACAGGGACGACAAGGGAAAGAGAATAATGTTCCTCTGGTTCAGTGAATAAAGGTAGTGTCACTCTTGGCTGAAGTGAACGTAGCCATTCGGCATCTACTCATTATACTCACTGTAACAGAAAAGATGAGCAGTGACTGATGCAACAGGGACGACAAGGGAAAGAGAATAATGTTCCTCTGGTTCAGTGAATAAAGGTAGTGTCACTCTTGGCTGAAGTGAACGTAGCCATTCGGCATCTACTCATTATACTCACTGTAACAGAAAAGATGAGGAGTGACTGATGCAACAGGAACAACAAGGGAAAGAAAATAATGTTCATCTGGTTCAGCGAATAAAGGTAGTGTCACTCTTGGCTGAAGTGAACGTAGCCATTCGGCATCTACTCATTATACTCACTGTAACAGAAAAGATGAGCAGTGACTGATGCAACAGGGACGACAAGGGAAAGAAAATAATGTTCCTCTGGTTCAGTGAATAAAGGTAGTGTCACTCTTGGCTGAAGTGAACGTAGCCATTCGGCATCTACTCATTATACTCACTGTAACAGAAAAGATGAGGAGTGACTGATGCAACAGGGACGACAAGGGAAAGAGAATAATGTTCCTCTGGTTCAGTGAATAAAGGTAGTGTCACTCTTGGCTGAAGTGAACGTAGCCATTCGGCATCTACTCATTATACTCACTGTAACAGAAAAGATGAGCAGTGACTGATGCAACAGGGACGACAAGGGAAAGAAAATAATGTTCCTCTGGTTCAACGAATAAAGGTAGTGTCACTCTTGGCTGAAGTGAACGTAGCCATTCGGCATCTACTCATTATACTCACTGTAACAGAAAAGATGAGGAGTGACTGATGCAACAGGAACAACAAGGGAAAGAAAATAATGTTCATCTGGTTCAGCGAATAAAGGTAGTGTCACTCTTGGCTGAAGTGAACGTAGCCATTCGGCATCTACTCATTATACTCACTGTAACAGAAAAGATGAGCAGTGACTGATGCAACAGGGACGACAAGGGAAAGAAAATAATGTTCCTCTGGTTCAGCGAATAAAGGTAGTGTCACTCTTGGCTGAAGTGAACGTAGCCATTCGGCATCTACTCATTATACTCACTGTAACAGAAAAGATGAGGAGTGACTGATGCAACAGGAACAACAAGGGAAAGAAAATAATGTTCATCTGGTTCAGCGAATAAAGGTAGTGTCACTCTTGGCTGAAGTGAACGTAGCCATTCGGCATCTACTCATTATACTCACTGTAACAGAAAAGATGAGCAGTGACTGATGCAATAGGGAAGACAAGGGAGAGAAAATAATGTTCCTCTGGTTCAGTGAATAAAGGTCGTGTCACACTTGACTGAAGTGAACATAGTCATTCGGCATCTACTCATTATACTCACAGTAAGAGAAAAGACGAGGAGGGAATGATGCAATAGGGACGACTAGGGAAAGAGAATAATGTTCCTCCGGTTCAGTGAATAAAGGTAGTGTCACACTTGACTGAAGTGAACGTAGCCATTCGGCATCTACTCATTATACTCACTGTAACAGAAAAGATGAGCAGTGACTGATGCAACAGGGACGACAAGGGAAAGAAAATAATGTTCCTCTGGTTCAGCGAATAAAGGTAGTGTCACTCTTGGCTGAAGTGAACGTAGCCATTCGGCATCTACTCATTATACTCACTGTAACAGAAAAGATGAGCAGTGACTGATGCAACAGGGACGACAATGGAAAAAAAATAACGTTCCTCTGGTTCAGCGAATAAAGGTAGTGTCACTCTTGGCTGAAGTGGACGTAGCCATTCGACATCTACTCATTATACTCACTGTAACAGAAAAGATGAGCAGTGACTGATGCAACAGGGACGACAAGGGAAAGAAAATAATGTTCCTCTGGTTCAGCGAATAAAGGTAGTGTCACTCTTGGCTGAAGTGAACGTAGCCATTCGGCATCTACTCATTATACTCACTGTAACAGAAAAGATGAGCAGTGACTGATGCAACAGGGACGACAAGGGAAAGAAAATAATGTTCCTCTAGTTCAGCGAATAAAGGTAGTGTCACTCTTGACTGAAGTGGACGTAGCCATTCGGCATCTACTCATTATACTCACTGTAACAGAAAAGATGAGCAGTGACTGATGCAACAGGGACGACAAGGGAAAGAAAATAATGTTGCTCTGGTTCAGCGAATAATGGTAGTGTCACTCTTGGCTGAAGTGAACGTAGCCATTCGGCATCTACTCATTACACTCACTGTAACAGAAAAGATGAGGAGTGACTGATGCCATAGGGACGACAAGGGAAAGAGAATAATGTTCCTCTGGTTCAGTGAATAAAGGTAGTGTCACTCTTGACTGAAGTGGACGTAGACATTCGGCATCTACTCATTATACTCACTGTAACAGAAAAGATGAGCAGTGACTGATGCAACAGGGACGACAAGGGAAAGAAAATAATGTTCCTCTGGTTCAACGAATAAAGGTAGTGTCACTCTTGGCTGAAGTGAACGTAGCCATTCGGCATCTACTCATTATACTCACTGTAACAGAAAAGATGAGGAGTGACTGATGCCATAGGGACGACAAGGGAAAGAGAATAATGTTCATCTTTTTCAGTGAATAAAGGTAGTGTCACTCTTGACTGAAGTGGACGTAGTCATTCGGCATCTACTCATTATACTCACTGTAACAGAAAAGATGAGCAGTGACTGATGCCATAGGGACGACAAGGGAAAGAGAATAATGTTCCTCTGGTTCAGTGAATAAAGGTAGTGTCACTCTTGACTGAAGTGGACGTAGTCATTCGGCATCTACTCATTATACTCACTGTAACAGAAAAGATGAGCAGTGACTGATGCAACAGGAACGACAAGGGAAAGAAAATAATGTTCCTCTGGTTCAGCGAATAAAGGTAGTGTCACTCTTGGCTGAAGTGAGCGTAGCCATTCGGCATCTACTCATTATACTCACTGTAACAGAAAAGATGAGGAGTGACTGATGCAATAGGGACGACAAGGGAAAGAGAATAATGTTCCTCTGGGTCAGTGAATAAAGGTAGTGTCACTCTTGGCTGAAGTGAACGTAGTCATTCGGCATCTACTCATTATACTCACAGTAAGAGAAAAGATGACGAGGGACTGATGCAATAGGGACGACAAGGGAAAGAGGATTATGTTTCTCTGGTTCAGTGAATAAAGGTAGTGTCACTCTTGGCTGAAGTGAACGTAGTCATTCGGCATCTACTCATTATACTCACAGTAAGAGAAAAGATGACGAGGGACTGATGCAATAGGGACGACTAGGAAAAGAAAATAATGTTCCTCTGGTTCAGTGAATAAAGGTAGTGTCACTCTTGGCTGAAGTGAACGTAGTCATTCGGCATCTACTCATTATACTCACAGTAAGGGAAAAGATGACGAGGGACTGATGCAATAGGGGCGACTAGGAAAAGAAAATAATTTTCCTCTGGTTCAGTGAATAAAGGTAGTGTCACTCTTGGCTGAAGTGAACGTAGTCATTCGGCATCTACTCATCATACTCACAGTAAGAGAAAAGACGAGGATTGAATGATGCAATAGTGACGACTAGGGAAAGAGGATAATGTTCCTCTGGTTCAGTGAATAAAGGTAGTGTCACTCTTGGCTGAAGTGAACGTAGTCATTCGGCATCTACTCATTATACTCACTGTAAGGGAAAAGATGAGCAGTGACTGATGCAATAGGGACGACTAGGGAAAGATGATAATGTTCCTCTGGTTCAGTGAATAAAGGTAGTGTCACTCTTGGCTGAAGTGAACGTAGTCATTCGGCATCTACTCATTATACTCACTGTAAGGGAAAAGATGACGAGGGACTGATGCAATAGGGACGACTAGGGAAAGAGAATAATGTTCCTCTGGTTCAGTGAATAAAGGTAGTGTCACACTTGACTGAAGTGAACATAGTCATTCGGCATCTACTCATTATACTCACAGTAAGAGAAAAGATGACGAGGGACTGATGCAATAGGGACGACTAGGGAAAGAGAATAATGTTCTTCTGGTTCAGTGAATAAAGGTAGTGTCACTCTTGACTGAAGTGAACGTAGTCATTCGGCGTCTACTCATTATACTCACTGAAAGGGAAAAGATGACGAGGGACTGATGCAATAGGGACGACAAGGGAAAGAGGATAATGTTCCTCTGGTTCAGTGAATAAAGGTAGTGTCACTCTTGACTGAAGTGAACGTAGTCATTCGGCATTTACTCATTATACTCACTGTAAGGGAAAAGATGACGAGGGAATGATGCAATAGGGACGACTAGGGAAAGAGGATAATGTTCCTCTGGTTCAGTGAATAAAAGTAGTGTCACTCTTGACTGAAGTGAACGTAGTCATTCGGCATCTACTCATTATACTCACTGTAAGGGAAAAGATGACGAGGGACTGATGCAATAGGGACGACAAGGGAAAGAAAATAATGTTCCTCTGGTTCAGTGAATAAAGGTAGTGTCACTCTTGACTGAAGTGAACGTAGTCATTCGGCAACTACTCATTATACTCACTGTAAGGGAAAAGTCGAGGAGGGAATGATGCAATAGGGACGACTAGGGAAAGAGAATAATGTTCCTCTGGTTCATTGAATAAAGGTAGTGTCACTCTTGGCTGATGTGAACGTAGTCATTCCGCATCTACTCATTATACTCACTGTAACAGAAAAGATGAGGAGTGAGTGATGCAATAGGGACGACAAGGGAAAGAGAATAATGTTCCTCTGGTTCAGTAAATAAAGGTAGTGTCACACTTGACTGAAGTGAACGTAGTCATTCGGCATCTACTCATTATACTCACTGTAAGGGAAAAGATGAGCAGTGACTGATGCAACAGGGACGACAAGGGAAAGAGGATATTGTTCCTCTGGTTCAGTGAATAAAGGTAGTGTCACTCTTGACTGAAGTGAACGTAGTCATTCGGCATCTACTCATTATACTCACTGTAAGGGAAAAGATGAGGAGTGATTGATACAATAGGGGCAACAAGGGAAAGAAAATAATGTTCCTCTGGTTCAGCGAATAAAGGTAGTGTCACTCTTGACTGAAGTGAACGTAGTCATTCGGCATCTACTCATTATACTCACTGTAAGGGAAAAGACGAGGAGGGAATGATGCAATAGGGACGACTAGGGAAAGAGAATAATGTTCCTCTGGTTCAGTGAATAAAGGTAGTGTCACTCTTGGCTGATGTGAACGTAGTCATTCGGCATCTACTCATTATACTCACTGTAAGGGAAAAGATGAGGAGTGATTGATGCAATAGGGACAACACAGGAAAGAGAATAATGTTTCTCTGGTTCAGTAAATAAAGGTAGTGTCACTCTTGACTGAAGTGAACGTAGTCATTCGGCATCTACTCATTATACTCACTGTAAGGGAAAAGATGAGGAGTGATTGATACAATAGGGACAACAAGGGAAAGAAAATAATGTTCCTCTGGTTCAGCGAATAAAGGTAGTGTCACACTTGACTGAAGTGAACGTAGTCATTCGGCATCTACTCGTTATACTCACTGTAAGGGAAAAGATGAGCAGTGACTGATGCAACAGGGACGACAAGGGAAAGGGAATAATGTTCCTCTGGTTCAGTGAATAAAGGTAGTGTCACTCTTGACTGAAGTGAACGTAGTCATTCGGCATCTACTCATTATACTCACTGTAAGGGAAAAGATGAGCAGTGACTGATGCAACAGGGACGACAAGGGAAAGGGAATAATGTTCCTCTGGTTCAGCGAATAAAGGTAGTGTCACACTTGGCTGAAGTGAACGTAGTCATTCGGCATCTACTCATTATACTCACTGTAAGGGAAAAGATGAGGAGTGATTGATACAATAGGGACAACAAGGGAAAGAAAATAATGTTCCTCTGGTTCAGCGAATAAAGGTAGTGTCACACTTGACTGAAGTGAACGTAGTCATTCGGCATCTACTCATTATACTCACAGTAAGAGAAAAGATGAGGAGTGATTGATACAATAGGGACAACAAGGGAAAGAAAATAATGTTCCTCTGGTTCAGCGAATAAAGGTAGTGTCACACTTGGCTGAAGTGAACGTAGTCATTCGGCATCTACTCATTATACTCACTGTAAGGGAAAAGATGAGGAGTGATTGATACAATAGGGACAACAAGGGAAAGAAAATAATATTCCTCTGGTTCAGCGAATAAAGGTAGTGTCACACTTGACTGAAGTGCACGTAGTCATTCGGCATCTACTCGTTATACTCACTGTAAGGGAAAAGATGAGCAGTGATTGATACAATAGGGACAACAAGGGAAAGAAAATAATGTTCCTCTGGTTCAGCGAATAAAGGTAGTGTCACTCTTGACTGAAGTGAACGTAGTCATTCGGCATCTACTCATTATACTCACTGTAAGGGAAAAGATGAGGAGTGATTGATACAATAGGGACAACAAGGGAAAGAAAATAATGTTCCTCTGGTTCAGCGAATAAAGGTAGTGTCACTCTTGACTGAAGTGAACGTAGTCATTCGGCATCTACTCATTATACTCACTGTAAGAGAAAAGACGAGGAGGGACTGATGCAACAGGGACGACAAGGGAAAGGGAATAATGTTCCTCTGGTTCAGTGAATAAAGGTAGTGTCACCCTTGGCTGAAGTGAACGTAGTCATTCGGCATCTACTCATTATACTCACTGTAAGAGAAAAGATGAGGAGTGATTGATGAAATACGGACGACTAGGGAGAGATCAAAATGTGTTCCAGGTACAATAAATAAGGGTACATAGCGTTCCAGTGTCGCTCTTCCCTAAGTGAACCTACTCTCCGTCTGTGTCTTTTCTCTGGGGTGTCTAAAGCTTCACCCCCTTTTTAAAAATGAATGGTACATAGATCTAAGCAACTAAGGTAGAGATGTCTTTTTAGTGAATAGAGGAAAATTATCCCTCCTTAATTCCACGAAATATTATTAATAACTTGCAAATCTTAAATATACCTTTATTACTTATTTATTTGTACATTCAGAGCGCATTTTACCATTTTAGACGCTTTGAAATACCTTGAAGCATTAGTTATGACATCACATACACTAAGATAGCTCGCAAAAACTCATCAGCCTATTTTAAATAGGATTTTATAGTCGACTTGGCATTTGGATCGGGGTCACCCCCCCCTCTCTAATGACCTGCTTTACAGTACTCGTTCGACATATCAATTCTAGTTTGTTGTTTGTAGGTCGTTGCGTGGAATTCGTTTTCATGTAGGCCTATTACCAGCGTTATGTTTTGCACTCGTTCGTCTCTGGTTAGGGCAAGGCGGGAGATGGAACGAGCGTCTGCCCATCTTCATCTTGTACAGAGTATTTATGCGTTGCCGGTTCGACACACATTGGATTGTTTTACGAGCGTTTATTCGTAATCGGAAATGTACCGAAAATTGACATTGTTAAAATCTTCCAATCAAACTCTCTAATATTCAGAGTAAAAAAGATATAAAATCTGTACAAATCTTAGTAACGTACTCACATGTGGTTGTAGTGTGTAGTGTGTGTGTGTGTGTGTGTGTGTGTGTGTGTGTGTGTGTGTGTGTGTGTGTGTGTGTGTGTGTGTGTGTGTGTGTGTGTGTGTGTGTGTGTGTGTGTGTGTGTGTGTGTGTGTGTGTGTGTGTGTGTGTGTGTGGTGTGTGTGTGTGTGTGTGTATGTGTGTGTGTGTGTGTGTGTGTGTGTGTGTGTGTGTGTGGTGTGAGTGTGTGTGTGTGTGTGTGTGTGTGTGTGTGTGTGTTTGTTTATTTTGTCTTAAAATCATCAGCTTTTATTAGAATATCGACTATGAGAGAAAAAAACCTTTGCGAATTTATGTCCACTGAATCAGGACATTGATCCCAGTGGTGTGGGGAGGATCATGTGTCCAGTGTCAGGTTCTGCAGGACATCTATTCTCCATCAGAGATATAAAGTGGTGTTATAAGTAAAAAGAAAGATAGGGAGATTTAGATGAAAAAAGGACTAAGAAAAGGCGTTGAAACAGAATACAATCAAAACATAACATATCTCCTATTTGTAGCGCACGTACTTATATAGGCGTTATAAATAAATCTGCCCAATAACGTATTATGTTTTACAGACGAAAGGTACGTTAAGGCTGTTAAACTTCAATTAGGTCATTAGCGATAAACAGGTACATACCTCTTTTGCCCAGCTGATCTCTTCTGCTACAGAGAAGAAACTCTTGCCAGGAGATATATTAATTTTCTTCTTTACCTAGTATGAAGGGATAGTTACGTCATTCCCTTAGTCCCCCCTAGTTCCAACTACCCTTCGTTATCCTTCTTGCAAGGGGACTCTACAGGTAGACACCTCTTTTGCCCAACTTGAGAACGGTTCTGCTTCAGAGAGACGACTCTTCCCAGGAAATATAATAATTTTCCACTTTTCCTAGTATGAAGGGATTATTAAGTTTTTTCTTTAGTCCTACTTAGGTCCAACTACCCTTCATTATCCTTCTTACAAGGAGCTCCACAAATAGATTCCTCTTTAATATCCGTATAGGGAGAATAATGGCTTCACAACGCTACACTGTACATGTGATGCAGTATTTTCTTTATAACCTCTACAAAGGTGTTTTATTTCCCAACCTTAATCCTACCAATACTCACAATCCTTTCCAATCCTTCCGAGGTGACGGTCTATATCAGGCAAGCATACTTCGTAGGTCTCTGTATAATTATAAATTAGATATAGAAAACTGATAGGGAGAGTAATTGTCGTTGCCATGGTAACGCTATCCCAAAAAGATACTTCTTATGTTCTTTTGTGTATAATTTGGATAAACAATATAGTTACGATTCTTCTGTGGTAATGTGGTGACGTGTTAAATAGGTTCGTTCAGTCGTGTTACTGTCCAATGTAAATTGATTGTTGTCGTTGCCATGGTAACACAAATCCAAACAGATGCTTCTTGTGTTCCTTTGTGAATAATTGTGATAAACAACATGGTTTCGATTCTTCTGTGGTGACGTGTTAAATGGGTTCGTTCACTAGTGTCATCGTCCGATGTAAATTTATTGTTGTCGTTGCCATGGTAACGGAAATCCAAACAGATGCTTCTTGTGTTCCTTTGTGTGTAATTGTGATAAACAACATGGTTTCGATTCTTCTATGTAAACGTGTTAAATAGGTTCGTTCACTAGTGTTATCGTCCGATATAAATTTATTGTTGTCGTTGCCATGGTAACGCTAATCCAAACAGATGATTCTTGTGTTCCTTTGTGTATAATTGGGATAAACAACATGGTTTCGATTCTTTTGTGGTAACGTGTTAAATGGGTTCGCTCACTAGTGTCATCGTCCGATGTAAATGTATTGTTGTCGTTGCCATGGTAACGGAAATCCAAACAGATGCTTCTTGTGTTCCTTTGTGTATAATTGGGATAAACAACATGGTTTCGATTCTTCTTTGCTAACGTGTTAAATGGGTTCGTTCACTAGTGTCATCGTCCGATGTAAATTTATTGTCGTCGTTGCCATGGTAACGGAAATCCAAACAGATGCTTCTTGTATTCCTTTGTGTATAGTTGTGATAAACCACATGACTTCGTTTCTTCTGTGGTAACGTGTTAAATGGGTTCATTCACTAGTGTCACCGTCCGATATAAATTTATTGTTGTCGTTGCCATGGTAATGCTAATCCAACAGATGCTTCTTGTGTTCCTTTGTGTATAATTGGGGTAAACAATATAGTTTCGATTCTTCTGTGGTAACGTGTTAAATGGGTTCATTGAGTCGTGTCACCGTCCCATATAAATTTATTGTTGTCGTTGCCATGGTAATGCTAATCCAACAGATGCTTCTTGTGTTCCTTTGTGTATAATTGGGGTAAACAATATAGTTTCGATTCTTCTGTGGTAACGTGTTAAATGGGTTCATTCACTAGTGTCACCGTCCGATATAAATTTATTGTTGTCGTTGCCATGGTAATGCTAATCCAACAGATGCTTCTTGTGTTCCTTTGTGTATAATTAGGGTAAACAATATAGTTTCGATTCTTCTGTGGTAACGTGTTAAATGGGTTCATTCAGTCGTGTCATCGTCCAATGTAAATTTATTGTCGTCGTTGCCATAGTAACGGAAATCCAAACAGATGCTTCTTGTATTCCTTTGTGTATAGTTGTGATAAACCACATGACTTCGTTTCTTCTGTGGTAACGTGTTAAATAGGTTCGTTTATAGTTTCTATAAAACAGAATAGGATACTGCGTAGGTGGAATCGACCAGAGGAAGTGGTGATTACAGCCGTCTGGGCTATTAGGAAATTCACATCTTGCTGCGTGGGTGAGCCTTGTTGCCAATTCGACGTTAAACTTCCGTTCGTCGCTTATTGTCATCGTAACTGCGGTGGAGTGATTTACTAGTGGTGTAGCTTGCTTCGTTCTGCAATTTCAGTCGCTGGCCGTGGCGGTTTGACTGTCAATATCGCATCCCTACCCTGCTACAGACCCATTCCTATTTTACTTTAATCAAAGTATAGCCGTGTCACCATCCGAAGAAGGATTGTGATTGCTGTTGCCATGGTAACGCTTTGCCAAATTGAAATTTCTTGTGTTCCTTTGTGTATAATTGTGATACATGATGTGGTTTCGATCTACTGTGGTAACCGATTAAATAGGTTTGTTCAGTCGTGTCACCTTCCGATGGAGAGTTGTTGTTGCCATGACGCTATTTGAAATAGATATTGCTTGTGTTCCTTTTTGTATAATTGGGGTATAATTTGGTTTAGAATTTTGTGTGTTAACGTGTTAAGTAGGTTTGTTCATTCGTTGTCACCGTTCGATAAGCAGCCAAGCAACATTAAATACCGTATTAACAATAACAAAATTATATTGTGAATTTGCTTATATTTAACAGATAAATAAAGCTCTAAGTCACTTGTTATAACTATTCCGATAAAGTTCCGGACACGCACGTCAGTCCCAGGAAACCAGACGCGACCGTGCTGTAATATTCTCTCAGTGACTCAAGTTCCCACGTGGAACTTCAGTCTTCTCCAATAATTGAAACGAACAAAACCTTTTTCCGTTTTCCATCCTTCCACCTTTGTGATTCGGATAAAAAATTGTTCCGGATGAAGGGCATAATTGCTTCAGCTAAGTGATCCTCCCCCGCTAAACGTTACGTCCCTCAGCACCAGGCGATTATTTTGTCCCCTCGCAAGTCCTACCAATACGCCAGCTCTCCTTTCATATACCCCTTCGCCACACGGTGTGACGGGAATAGAACTCCCTATGTTCCCGACAGAACGTAGGTTTACTTCCGGTATGCCCTTGTGCATCATAACATTTCCCTGCATTCCAGGGCTGAAGTTTCATACATTTACCTTAACTAAGACTATTCACAACACTTCCTTTCAACCCCGTAATAGTTAAATAGTCGCTATCTTTGTGTGGGTTGTACAAATCCATTCGGCTTGCATAAACTAAATACAAAAGCTAGAGATTATAAAGTGGAGAAATCGTGGCGCATATTGTGAATACTTTGGCCTGCGCACGTACGCAAAGAGCTGAGCTCTTCCGACAGTTCTATTATGCAGACATTGCTGTATGATATTATTATTTTGTCACCCTATTATATCCATAAGAGATATTTATTAAGGCCAATTTGCATTTCTTAACGCTATAACTGTAATTACGATCATAATTCTGACTTAGTTTCCTATGTTTTAAATTCCTTCCTATTAGTTCACACTCTCCTGATATATATCTTATACAAATTTTCAATCGTTAATAAAATACGTTTTTTGTTCATCCAATTAAGTTAAAATCCAATTAAAAAATTCTTAACCTCTAGTGGATGACAAGTGATGTTAATACAGTTTTTTTTTGAAATATTTATTTAATAATTACATTATAAATTTGTGGGATTCAGCCGGATTCGAACTGAGAGTCTTCGTGTTCGAAGACTAGCGCGCCTTAGCACTGTGCTGGCTTTCCAATACCTAGAAATATATTTCTCAAAGATGTAGGCCTATATGAATTTTTCCGCCCATCTGTAAACCTTCATAGTACAAAGTTAAACTGTTGTCATGGTTACCGCTCAATATCATAAATAGTAACTAGGGTAACTAAAATAATTTTATTTTTGTTAACCTCAGAATGAATTTACTTATTTTTTTCTATTTATGTTACTTCTTAACGTAACTATTTGCCGAAAATCTAAAACAAAACTTAAAATTTAACTTTGTGGAATTATTGACTTGGGTAGTTATTATTTAGTCAGAAGTCATGGATTATGCAAAAAATATACCTACAGGTGTTCAGTGCATTCAGGAACACTGTAAAACTTGGGGTACAGCAACAACAAAGAATAATAAACAGGGTGTTGATGACCCAAACGTTTAACATTATGTACTTACTGTGTACACCTTTGGCATTTCTGCATTTCGGCGACGCGCTGACCAATAGAGATGGGCATCCAGTAGAAACCCGTCTGACTCCAAGTTAAAGCCATGGATGGCCTCAAGTGGTTTGGATCTGCTTGACAGAATGGACGGGGGGGCTAGCGATTACACCAATTCTGTAGAGATGAGCTGCAGTGTATCGTTGCCAGTGGGGGGGGCTAGCGAGTACACCAATTCTGTAGAGATGAGGTGCAGTGTATCGTTGCCAGTGGGGGGGGGGGGCTAGCGAGTACACCAATTCTGTAGAGATGAGCTGCAGTGTATCGTTGCCAGTGGGGGGGGCTAGCGAGTACACCAATTCTGTAGAGATGAGCTGCAGGGTATCGTTGCCAGTGGGGGGGCTAGCGAGTACACCAATTCTGTAGAGATGACCTGCAGTGTATCGTTGCCAGTGGGGGGGGGCTAGCGAGTACACCAATTCTGTAGAGATGAGCTGCAGTGTATCGTTGCCAGTGGGGGGGGGGGGCTAGCGAGTATACCAATTCTGTAGAGATGAGCTGCAGGGTATCGTTCCCAGTGGAGGGGGGCTAGCGAGTACACCAATTCTGTAGAGATGAGGTGCAGTGTATCGTTGCCAGTGGGGGGGGGGGCTAGCGAGTACACCAATTCTGTAGAGATGAGCTGCAGTGTATCGTTGCCAGTGATGGTTCTTTATGACCAGTAATTAAAAATGACACATTTTACCTCACTTTCAACAAACACAAAACTTTATAAAACTAAGATTTTGTTTTAAAAACCGAGCACAGAGTTATACTTTAATATTGTTATGTCACAATAAATCTACGTAGGACATGTTTGAATATAATTGGTTAAAAAATACTAAAGTTTACTAATTAACGAAATAAACTCTTCTACTCGTTCCGTGCAGCCAAGCATTATACCAAAATGGAGGCCACTTCATTTGTTAAATTTACTCTAAGTTGGCAAACGTAATTTGGTTTTCTCCCTAACCAAACCGTATCTAATGAGATACTTTATAGCTATATTAAAATAAAGTATATTTTTGGTAGCTAAATTATAAAAAAACTTTTTTATCTTTTAACAAATTTAAATTTTGGGCATCGGCAACACGTCTGAATAATTTATTAATGTTCCTAAGCACTTGCGACACTTACAAATTTTGTGACATCTGCAAACCTACAGTTACCATGACTTACTGTTAAAAATTATGTCTCCGTAATTGTGACACATTGCTGGTAATCCTTCAGCTCAAATCCAAAACCTTCTCTTCATAAGTTTTATAAAAATTCACGTTCGTACAAGTCGTCTCATTTCCAAATGTCTGTGGAATCATTCGTCGAACGACATTGACAGCAAAACCAATGGGATTAAGTGTTATTATTAAATTTTTATTTAAATTTAATGTAAAACTAAGTTTATAAAAGTGAAATATAAAATATTTTATTTAAATAGGAGTATTTTACGACGGAATAATCATTACAAAATACTGTACACCAGTGTGTCAGTGACTTGTATCAGAAATGATGTGAGAACCAAGTGTAACGATTCAGTGGTAATTATAGGTTTCGGGAAGGGAGGAGTGTTGAGGGGATCGTTGGAAGGGTCGCCATGAAAATTTACTTTTAAAGACCTTTGCGAAGTTTAGAGTCTGTTTAGAGGTCTATGGACCTCTAATGTGTAAATGGTGAGCCGTTGGATTTTTTCTTTAGTACTTTTTTTTAAAAATTTTATTCATTTTATCATAAATATGTAGATTTTTTTTATAATTAATTCACATGACTACATACAGGCTTGCAGAAGATGTGTGCATTTTGGATCGAAAACGATTGAAAATGCCTGTTAGAAGCTATTCCGGTTTATTGAGCATGAATTATAAGAGAAATATAATTTATTTTGTACACACAGTACACAAAATATTTTTTTTAAATTTTAATTTGTAGCTTTAGTGGTTATTCTCCTCACGGTTCCTGTGACGAACTCTTTCTTCTCTGTGCTATCCTTTTTCTCAGTATATGTAGCGAACTCTTCCCTAGTCGAACTTTTCTCAGTCTTTGTACCAACTTGTCCCGTAGTCTCTGGGTTAAACCATTTTTCGGTACAGACTCTTCTCGCAGACTCTGTATTAAACTCTTCCTTGTGCAACCTCGTTTCGTAATTCCTGTGAGGAACTATTCTATGTGCAAAATTTCCTCGCAAGTTCTGTGGTGAATTTTTCTCTTAGCACGTTCGCTGCGGCGGAACTTGGGGCATACCTTGTAGCGGCCTGCAATTTTTGTTTACAATTTTTTTTATTTAATTTAATGAAAAAAGACAGTTTTCAGGGGGGAAAATAATTTCAATGCTTTTTAGGTGATAATATGAAGTCACATAGGCTTTCGCAGCGCTGCTAAAAGGTCACATTGTAAGAAAAATTTTACTTATGACTATTTATTGTCATATATCGTAAATAATAATGAAATAAATAATTTATCAGAAGAAAAAAAAACATTTTGAATGATTTCAGCTAATATTATGACGTCACAGTTATCGGAAGCCGATAGGCTTTCACAGTACCGCTAGAAGATACCATTGTAAAAAAATTACACTTTTGCCTATTTATTGTTTTATATATATATATATATATATATATATATATATATATATATATATATATATATATATATATATAAATATATTCTGTAGAGTAAATGGTATGTCTCTCGTACCAATAGTGTTGTAATGCCACCAAGTAGGGTTGTAATTGTCTGAATCATCATCATCTGACTCACTTTCATTGTCTGTAGATATAGGTTCACCATCTAGATCGGCGGCATCAATGTCACTGGACTCATCACTGGAACTAGTCTCGGAGTAGTCACCAACATCGTTCAAATCACTATTTACATTTAAAACCACGTCTCTAGATGTACCAGCCATTATTTTACAGAGATAAAACACTAAAACTAACACTATTTATTTACAAAAACAAATAAATAATATACCGTCCTTTGGTAAGCGAAATGGGAAACTATTGCTACATAAGAAACACACGTATACACCCACCACGCTGCAAGAGAAACAGCAAACTAAAGCAATAACTGCAGTCGTAAATCCTACATGTAACGAATATGGACAAGAGAAGCCTATAGGCTTCCGCCCCACCCGAGAAGCCGCCACTCGAAAGCCGATAGTCTTCCGTCCGCAGCCAACGTGTTAGAGAGCTTTTCCCAGTTTCTGTACAAACTTATCTCCGTAGACTCTGGGGTGAACCCCTTTTTCTGTACAAACTCTTCTCGGTGACTCTGTGGTGAACTCCTCTTTGTGCGACCTCTTCTCGTCATCTCTGTGGTGAATTCTTCTCTATTCTCAGTTTATGTACTAACTCCTCGCAGACTCTGTGAGAGACTCTTCCTTGTGCTACCTCTTCTAGCAGATTCTGTGGTGACCTCTTCTAGTACTTGCTGTGGAGAACTATTATCTGTGCAAACATTTCTCGCAATTTCTGTGGTGAATTGTTCTCTTAGAGAACTTTTCTCAGTTTCTGCACCAACGTATCTCCGTAGTCTCTGGGGTAAACCCCTTTTTCAATACAAACTCTTCTCGGTGACTCTGTGGAGAACTTCTCTTTGTGCAACCTCTTCTCGTCATCTTTGTGGGGAATTCTTCTCTGAGCAAACTATACTCCATTTCTGTATTAACTCTTCTCGCAAAATCTGTGGGGGACTCTTCCTTGTGCGACCTCTTCCAGCAAATTCTGTGGTGACCTCTTCTAGTAATCCCTGTGGGGCACCATTCTCTGTGCAAACTCTTCTCACATTCTATGGCTTAGGCTTGTTCTTCTTTGTGCGAACTAAAAACCTATCTCCTGGTCTCTGTACCATCCACACTAACCATACTACACTGCCTCAAGGGATTCGCTGTTCCTAATGCACATTATGGCTCAGAGAAACGGAATATTTGCGAATATCAACCACTAAAATAAGAATAAAGAATGTATAAGTTTTAATGTTGACAAAATCAAATCAAGTACTTGCCCTTAAGTGTTCTAACAAAGAAATTTCAATTCCAAAAAGACTTTCAAGTGACAGCGATTCGAACGTACGTATTTCTGGAAACGAACCGTTAGATATTGCATTGTATGTCGAAACAAACCTGTGGGAGTGGCAGCGATTTTTTATGGAATCCTTGTGTTTAATTAGTTTTTGTGAAAATTAGTTTTAGGCGTGTGACGTATTTGTATAGCTCAATATATCCTGATTTTTAGTCAGAGTTTTTTTAAAAACACTTAAATTTGTTTAAGGGCTGGTATTTGTTCTTCATTGCCAAAAAATGTGTAGATGTAATTAGGTCGGGGCTTAACTAGCTTCAACTCAAAAGGCAGAATAAGGCCCTCAATAATAAAAAAATGTCCGGAAGGCTGATGTTAGAGGCAAGCGATCGTTGCTCCGTGTCATAAAGCTAAATTATTGTTAATACGAATAAAAATTTAATTAAAACACTTTTGTTTTTAAAATGTTATTAAACATAAATTTTTAACTAAAAATAATTTAGTCATACATAAAAGTGGACTATCAAGATCCTTATAAACATATAAATGAACCATAAAACCCAAAAATATAAAGATAGGTTTTAACTTTCTTGATGAAATTAAAATAGAGCATAAAAATCATAAAGACAGACCATAAATATCCTAGTAAATATAAAAATAGACAATAATGATCATGAAAAACATAAATACATACTACAAATATCCTGGTAACATAAGAAAGGACCAAAAAGATTCAAACAAATATAAAGATAGGCCATAAATATCCTGTTAAATATATACATACACCATATAGATATTGACAAACATAAAGAAAGGCCATAAAGAAAACATTCTGGTAAACAAGACATATACCGTAAAGAACCTAAACTACATAAAGCTCCTGATAAACAAAGAGATTAAAAGAATTACCTATTTGTTAATTAACATTCTGATGATATACTCATGAGATTATGTATAATTTAAACAGTAATGGCTGAAGCCGTGGTTATTATTTTGTTTACTCTGACATTTTCATGTTTTAACATTCATTGCTCATAATGTACAGAGTGTAAGCATCATTACTGATGATGGTAACATCATCGACGAAACTCGTCTTTAATACTTTAACTGGTGATGAGTAGGAGGTAAAGCCTAAGCTTTAGGTTTTATCTTTGAATCTATATCGAAGATCTTAATTTGGATTCTGAGTTTTACAGGATGCATTTTAAGTTAGATTGACATAAAATAAGGGTTAAAAGTCTTTCCATCGCCAGAGAATATTTATTTCATGAAAATTATTCTATCTACGCTAGTCGTGAGTTTCATCTCGCACTACCAAGAGAGATAAATGGATATTGATACTCCTGCTATCAATACCGTTGGCATCCATACGCCTGTCTATCAATATCCCTTTATATCGGTATCCATGACTATAGACGCGTTGCTTAACGATAGCTCTTTATATCGATAAACCTGGCTATCAATATCCCTTTATATCGGTATCCATGACTATCGATGCGTTGCTTAACGATACATCTTTATATCGATAAACCTGGCTATCAATATCCCTTTATATTGATATCCATGACTATCGATGCGTTGGTTAACTATACCTCTTTATATCGATACACCTGGCTATCAATATTCCTTTATATCGATGCGTTGGTTAACTATACCTCTTTATGTCAATACACCTGGCTATTAATATCCCTTTATATCGATGCGTTGGTTAACTATACCTCTTTATGTCAATACACCTGGCTATTAATATTCCTTTATATCGATGCGTTGGTTAACTATACCTCTTTATGTCAATACACCTGGCTATTAATATCCCTTTATATCGATGCGTTGGTTAACTATACCTCTTTATGTCAATACACCTGGCTATTAATATTCCTTTATATCGATGCGTTGGTTAACTATACCTCTTTATGTCAATACACCTGGCTATTAATATCCCTTTATATCGATGCGTTGGTTAACTATACCTCTTTATGTCAATACACCTGGCTATTAATATCCCTTTATATCGATGCGTTGGTTAACTATACCTCTTTATGTCAATACACCTGGCTATTAATATCCCTTTATATCGGTATCCATGACTATCGATGCGTTGCTTAACGATACATCTTTATATCGATAAACCTGGCTATCAATATCCCTTTATATTGATATCCATGACTATCGATGCGTTGGTTAACTATACCTCTTTATATCGATACACCTGGCTATCAATATTCCTTTATATCGATGCGTTGGTTAACTATACCTCTTTATGTCAATACACCTGGCTATTAATATCCCTTTATATCGATGCGTTGGTTAACTATACCTCTTTATGTCAATACACCTGGCTATTAATATTCCTTTATATCGATGCGTTGGTTAACTATACCTCTTTATGTCAATACACCTGGCTATTAATATTCCTTTATATCGATGCGTTGGTTAACTATACCTCTTTATGTCAATACACCTGGCTATTAATATCCCTTTATATCGATATCTCTGTTTATCGATACCATTTCATATCGATATCCATTACTATCAATACGTCGGCTAACGATACCTCTATATATCAATATACCTGGCTATGAATATTTCTATATATCGATATCCATAACTATCGATACCATTTAATATCGATATCCATGACTAACAATACGTTGGCTAACAATACCTCTTTATATCGATACAAATTTCTATCAATATTCTTTTTTATCAATATCCCTGGCTATCGATACCATTTTATATCGATATCCATGATTATTAATATATTGGCTAACGGATCGATATCCCTGGCTATCGATACATTGGTTAACGATATCTCTTTACATCGATACACCAGACTATCAATATCCCTTTATATCGATACCATTTTATATCGATTTCCTTGGGTATCGATAGGGTTGACTATAGGTACCTCTGGCTATAGATCGTCGCTGAGTTAAAATATACATATTTCTATCTGAAATCAAATAGAAATATTAATACATAATGATTTCGTGAGGTGGTTCAACAATTCCAAGGAACCAAACCTTTATCAGGCACACACAAGCCAAACGCTAGGTCAACAAACACTGCAATCTACTACGAAGTAAATGTTCCCACAGACGTTAGATAAGGAAACAATGAGCGATTAAAACCATTCCGGGAACAACTAGAATTTTACACCCAACTGTATTTAGTTCGATTGTTCACCGCACGAATAGCTTTTACATTTCCCGGTTGTGGCAATTGCACCGCTTTATGGCCCCGTTCGCTTGGCTATTGTGTTGTCACAGTATTTTGGTTTAGAAAAGAATAAAACCAAGAATAATGTGTGCTGTATCGTGTGGTACTCAGAACTGAAAACGTTTGAAAAATACGACTCGCGAATCACACCTGTTTTCCTTGAGATATGCAAGATGTGTCACAATTCTGAAATTTTAGTCCAGTCACTTTTGAAAATAGAAACCCAAGCCCAAAATTGGTATTAACGGATACAAATTTACATTAACAACATTCGGTTGATAATAGTTCTTAATATTGTTTAGGCCTCTAACCACAATGTGCTTGTTGTCTGTATTCAATTTAAAATTATCTTATTTTAAGAAATAAATCTTGTAACATTTATTATTTGAGAGAAAATAGTAGCGGTGATATTCTAAAGGCGGTTTTTAAAAATGGTAAAACCAGTAGATGCGAAACTAATAACTCAAGTATAATCAATTTGCTCGCCACTGGCTGTTGTTTGTTCCACTTACATTTTCTGTACTCCTAACGTGACCATCCAATATGAATATTAGGTAGGATTAGGCAAGTTCAAGGGGATGCCGAGAAGACGATATAGAAGGCACCTTGGGTCGCGTACCTGATAGATTTATTCTGTATCAGATGCATATACAATAGGACACAAATGTGACAGTGACTTCCTGGTATGGGTGTCACTGCGGATGTAGACTGCGGAACATTTCCGCGGATGTAGACATACATCATGTCGTATTTCAATTTCTAGAGCGCCTTCAATAGGGATGCGTGGATAATTGACGCAACCCGCATGACGATAGACAAGTTTTTTCATCTAGGCTAGTACAGACGATACTGAAGTGCCAGATTACGTGTAAACACGCATAGCCTACTGGGAGTAGGGTAAAATATATTTAAGCCAATAAGACAAAAAACAAGGCCATTTCAGTACAATCCTAACATTGATAGGCATTTCAAACAAGGCCTATCATTCACAACACAAAATAACTTTATTTCTGTCTTTTTATACTCAACTCACTTTTGTTGAGTGAACAATGGGATATCGAAAGGTACCTTAGGATGAAATGTTACAAAGTTGCAATTGTAAAACTGTATTTATAGAGTTCAAAAAAAATAATCAATTATGTATTAATTTAACTTGGCAAACCGCTACTGCTTACTAATGTTTCTCAGCAAACGCGTTTCTCACCTGTTCAATGCATTGTTCTTAACTCGCAGCACTGAATAATGCACTCGCCAAATACGAAACGAGTCGCTTAGAAATATCAGCAAGCAGTTGTTTTTTGCCGGGATGATTTTATAAATAAATAACATGCTTCATTGGCCAATGTTAAGACTGCCATGTTTCCCCTGGTCTGTGTTACTGATTTAAATGGCTGCAAAGCGTCGCACAGTCTTGTTACGAGAGTTCATAAAGAACATTAAAATGTTCAACTGTTACTACTCTGATACATGAGTTATGCATCAACCTTTAGAAATCAGATTCTATAGGCTACACTTCGGAATGAGTTACAGATATATCCTCAGATGATACTGCATTAGCACATATTCTTACATTACATTAGAATATGTCCTTACATTAGTGTATATGTTTTCATTACATTATATTACTTTTTATTCTTTCATTACATTAGATTATTATACTGTATGTAGACTTTATGCAGAAACTGATAGGAAGTCCATGAAATGCGAGGTTTATTAGGAATCAATCCTATCGAGTTACAAAGCCGTGATTTGTAGCTAACAAGGCGCTTAGTCTCGTATACTTTAGGGGAACAGGTCTCACGTATAGTGTTACAACTATAAATGTTTGCTGTAATGATTGCTAGAGCTTTTGCAGTGGTTGGGCAAAGTTGTCCACCTTCGTTTGTTTGTCCAACGTGCTCTTAGCCGAAGGGTTTAGGAAGTTCATTAAGTATGGTACCTCAAAAATGAAAAAAAATATGCATTTTTTAAAAATATTTTCTCCTTATTCTATGTTTTATTATGAACATTTTGATATATATAACATAGTTTTAGGTAAACGGGAACCTCTATAAATCTTTGATGGAAAGTTTATGGGTCAGACGTCGTGGAGATCATGGGCGTAATGAATATTTTTAAACGTTCTCTCGACAGAGATGTTCGCTATGCTTTTTACCTGGGTGATGGTTATTCCAAAGCCTTTCAACATGTCGAAGATACAAATTTATATGGAAAGGACTTCAATATTCAAAAATTGGAATGTGTAAGTCACGTCCAAAAGGGAATGAGCACGCGTTTGAAGGTACTGAAAGTAAGATCTAGAGGAACCAAGCTTGTGGACAAGAAACCTTTATCAGGCAGAGGTAGACTTACAGATGCAGCTGCACTACAAATACAAAATTATTATGGCTTAGCAATAAGGAGATATACAGCAGATTTAGACTCTATGAAAAAGGCTGTGTGGGCTGAGTTTTACCATTTGCTATCGCCTAACGAAAACCCTCAACATGGTCTCTGGCCGAAAGGTGACACAAGTTGGTGTAAATATCAAACAGCAGTAGCTTTGAAGAATAAGTATGACCACAACAAGCATTTTCATTTACCAGAAATTGTCATGCAAGAAATAAAACCAATCTTTAAAAATTTGAGTGCACCTGAGTTACTCCGCAAATGCTTACACGGCAAGACTCAAAATCCCAATGAATCTTTGAACAATGTTATATGGAGTAAGCTACTTAAAATAAACTTTGTAGGCCTAAAGACTCTTTGTTTAGGTGTGTATGATACAGTAGCTAGTTCTAATGAAGGCAACATAATAAAGTATCAGTTACTGAAGAGTTTGGGTGTTGAGCTGGGAGTAAACTGCGTGAACGTGATGAGATCTTTGGATACAATTAGAGTACGAAAAGGCGAATGGGAAGCTTCAGAAATTCACAAAAGGGCTAGACAGAGTAAGAGACTTGTGAAAAGGAAGCAGGAGGATGAAAGAGGATGATGAGGAAGCAGGGCCTTCATATGCCTCAGGCATGTATTAATTAAAGCTAAAGTTAATGTTTAGAGCAGTTTTTAGAAAAACTGTGTTTTTTTGTACATAATGTACCTTTTCTCAGGAACCATTTCACAAAGGCCTATCAAACCTTTACTACTAGTTTATGATATGTCTGTACAAACTTTAACACAAGGATTTCTTATTTACCATGTTTTATGATGAGATATAAAATGAAAATATTAATATTTTTGAGTTTTTTGGTGCAAAATAAAAAAAAAATCATGTTTTCTCTAGAATTTGATTTTTTTTAAATCCTTTTGTTAAAATGTTTATAAATAGTCCCCAAATAAGCTATGAAACTTTCACTGCAGTACTCTACTTAGTTTCTCTAAAAAGGTACATCAAAGTTGTTAAATTTAACATTACTGGTATAGGAGGTACCGTACCCCCTTAAAACTGTAGTTAAAACATTGCTAGTTTTGAGTTTTTTAATAATCGTAGTATAACTTGTAGAATTGTATTACGTTTTTAACAAACTCCGAACAAAGTTGGACCCAACGCATTGAGGATTACTGGAATGATTTTTAGATATTCTATGGCAGGCCTGTTCCACTTGTTTATACATGAAAGCTAAGCTGACTCAAAGCGAGTGGGTTAAACCTCCTTCAACTGTGGTTTTCACACTCTTGTAACTAGTTCTAAATGCCGGTTGCACTTCGAACTAGGCTGCCTTTCAAGTCGCTTTTGTTGGAGAGCTTTACAACAGGCGCTGACAGATACGAGTTTTTGTAACCGTCTATAAAAATTAGAACAATTATGAATTTCTTGTTTCTCTGCTTGACCTAAGGGTTTCTCATACAGAAGGCTTTAGCTCAACATGTCTTGTAATATAAAAAATAATACGGTCTTGTAATAAGAAAAGTAATACGGTCTTGCAATACGAAAAATAATACGGTATTGTGTTCTAGAGGATTCTTTCAGTCTGCTTGTTTTCTAAAATTCTTTGTAATATTGTAGTGTGAGAAAAATCTGTGTGAGAGATGGAATATTATAGGTAAATATTTGGACTTGAATGTCCCTTAATACTATGAAGATGTAAGAGAGGCATAGTTCGCATGGACACGGAAATACTGAACGCAATATTAAAGTAAAAATATACTGGAAGTTTATGGGAATGTATTGCATTTTAGTAAGTGAATGCCTAAAGGCATTCGACCATGCTTCGACTGCCTCCTCAATATATCAGTCTCTTTATGTAAAAGGTTTGCACATTTTGGTGTGAATTTTTACAATCGCTTTAAATCAAGAGCAGTTTTTGGAACTTGACATTCTAGCGATAGCCTTTCTCAGTTTGACGAAAATTGTCTCCTGTATCTGAGGGTAACGTTTCGATAGATATATAAAAAAGGGTAATTTTCGTAACGTACTAGATTTTTAATTTTGTACTAAATAGTCCCCGTTAGTTGAAATTTAATACATTTCAAATTGCCAGGCAAAATAATGATGCAGTATTTTTTCTCCTTTATTTACTCGAGGTCATTGTAAGTCTAAGTAAGGAAAGTTTCCTTTATTTACTCGAGGTCATTGTGAGTCTAAGCTAGGAAAGTCTCCTTTATTTACTCGAGGTCATTGTAAGTCTAAGCTAGGAAAGTCTCCTTTATTTACTCGAGGTCATTGTAAGTCTAAGTTAGGAAAGTATCCTTTATTTACTCGAGGTCATTGTAAGTCTAGGTTAGGAAAGTCTCCTTTATTTACTCGAGGTCATTGTAAGTCTAGGCTAGGAAAGTCTCCTTTATTTACTCGAGGTCATTGTAAGTCTAAGCTAGGAAAGTCTCCTTTATTTACTCGAGGTCATTGTAAGTCTAAGCTAGGAAAGTCTCCTTTATTTACTCGAGGTCATTGTAAGTCTAAGTTAGGAAAGTTTCCTTTATTTACTCGAGGTCATTGTAAGTCTAAGTTAGGAAAGTCTCCTTTATTTACTCGAGGTCATTGTAAGTCTGGGCTAGGAAAGTCTCCTTTATTTACTCGAGGTCATTGTAAGTCTAAGTTAGGAAAGTCTCCTTTATTTACTCGAGGTCATTGTAAGTCTAGGCTAGGAAAGTCTCCTTTATTTACTCGAGGTCATTGTAAGTCTAGGCTAGGAAAGTCTCCTTTATTTACTCGAGGTCATTGTAAGTCTAGGTTAGGAAAGTTTCCTTTATTTACTCGAGGTCATTGTAAGTCTAAGCTAGGAAAGTCTCCTTTATTTACTCGAGGTCATTGTAAGTCTAAGCTAGGAAAGTCTCCTTTATTTACTCGAGGTCATTGTAAGTCTAAGTTAGGAAAGTCTCCTTTATTAACTCGAGGTCATTGTAAGTCTAGGTTAGGAAAGTCTCCTTTATTTACTCGAGGTCATTGTAAGTCTAGGCTAGGAAAGTCTCCTTTATTTACTCGAGGTCATTGTAAGTCTAAGCTAGGAAAGTCTCCTTTATTTACTCGAGGTCATTGTAAGTCTAAGCTAGGAAAGTCTCCTTTATTTACTCGAGGTCATTGTAAGTTCAAGTTAGGAAAGTTTCCTTTATTTACTCGAGGTCATTGTAAGTCTAAGTTAGGAAAGTCTCCTTTATTTACTCGAGGTCATTGTAAGTCTGGGCTAGGAAAGTCTCCTTTATTTACTCGAGGTCATTGTAAGTCTAAGTTAGGAAAGTCTCCTTTATTTACTCGAGGTCATTGTAAGTCTAGGTTAGGAAAGTCTCCTTTATTTACTCGAGGTCATTGTAAGTCTAGGTTAGGAAAGTCTCCTTTATTTACTCGAGGTCATTGTAAGTCTAAGCTAGGAAAGTCTCCTTTATTTACTCGAGGTCATTGTAAGTCTAGGCTAGGAAAGTCTCCTTTATTTACTTGAGATCATTGTAAGTCTAGGCTAGGAAAGTCTCCTTCATTTACTCGAGGTCATTGTAAGTCTAGGCTAGGAAAGTCTCCTTTATTTACTCGAGGTCATTGTAAGTCTAGGCTAGGAAAGTCTCCTTTATTTACTCGAGGTCATTGTAAGTCTAGGCTAGGAAAGTTTCCTTTATTTACTCGAGGTCATTGTAAGTCTAAGTTAGGAAAGTCTCCTTTATTTACTCGAGGTCATTGTAAGTCTAGGCTAGGAAAGTCTCCTTTATTTACTCGAGGTCATTGTAAGTCTAGGCTAGGAAAGTCTCCTTTATTTACTCGAGGTCATTGTAAGTCTAGGCTAGGAAAGTCTCCTTTATTTACTCGAGGTCATTGTAAGTCTAGGCTAGGAAAGTCTCCTTCATTTACTCGAGGTCATTGTAAGTCTAGGTTAGGAAAGTCTCCTTTATTTACTCGAGGTCATTGTAAGTCTAGGTTAGGAAAGTCTCCTTTATTTACTCGAGGTCATTGTAAGTCTAGGCTAGGAAAGTCTCCTTTATTTACTCGAGGTCATTGTAAGTCTAGGCTAGGAAAGTCTCCTTTATTTACTCGAGGTCATTGTAAGTATAGGCTAGGAAAGTCTCCTTTATTTACTCGAGGTCATTGTAAGTCTAGGCAAGGAAAGTCTCCTTTATTTACTCGAGGTC
Source organism: Prosapia bicincta (assembly GCA_036971475.1). Taxonomy (NCBI): domain Eukaryota; kingdom Metazoa; phylum Arthropoda; class Insecta; order Hemiptera; family Cercopidae; genus Prosapia; species Prosapia bicincta. Next base: position 247,444,486 of record JBAIZL010000001.1, read on the forward strand.
ATTGTAAGTCTAGGCTAGGAAAGTCTCCTTTATTTACTCGAGGTCATTGTAAGTCTAGGCTAGGAAAGTCTCCTTTATTTACTCGAGGTCATTGTAAGTCTAGGCTAGGAAAGTCTCCTTTATTTACTCGAGGTCATTGTAAGTCTAGGCTAGGAAAGTCTTCTTCATTTACTCGAGGTCATTGTAAGTCTAGGTTAGGAAAGTCTCCTTTATTTACTCGAGGTCATTGTAAGTCTAGGTTAGGAAAGTCTCCTTTATTTACTCGAGGTCATTGTAAGTCTAGGCTAGGAAAGTCTCCTTTATTTACTCGAGGTCATTGTAAGTCTAGGCTAGGAAAGTCTCCTTTATTTACTCGAGGTCATTGTAAGTATAGGCTAGGAAAGTCTCCTTTATTTACTCGAGGTCATTGTAAGTCTAGGCAAGGAAAGTCTCCTTTATTTACTCGAGGTCATTGTAAGTCTAGGCTAGGAAAGTCTCCTTTATTTACTCGAGGTCATTGTAAGTCTAGGCTAGGAAAGTCTCCTTTATTTACTCGAGGTCATTGTAAGTCTAGGCTAGGAAAGTCTCCTTTATTTACTCGAGGTCATTGTAAGTCTAGGCTAGGAAAGTCTCCTTTATTTACTCGAGGTCATTGTAAGTCTAGGCTAGGAAAGTCTCCTTTATTTACTCGAGGTCATTGTAAGTCTAGGTTAGGAAAGTCTCCTTTATTTACTCGAGGTCATTGTAAGTCTAGGCTAGGAAAGTTTCCTTTATTTACTCGAGGTCATTGTAAGTCTAAGTTAGGAAAGTCTCCTTTATTTACTCGAGGTCATTGTAAGTCTAGGCTAGGAAAGTCTCCTTTATTTACTCGAGGTCATTGTAAGTCTAGGCTAGGAAAGTCTCCTTTATTTACTCGAGGTCATTGTAAGTCTAGGCTAGGAAAGTCTCCTTTATTTACTCGAGGTCATTGTAAGTCTAGGCTAGGAAAGTCTCCTTCATTTACTCGAGGTCATTGTAAGTCTAGGTTAGGAAAGTCTCCTTTATTTACTCGAGGTCATTGTAAGTCTAGGTTAGGAAAGTCTCCTTTATTTACTCGAGGTCATTGTAAGTCTAGGCTAGGAAAGTCTCCTTTATTTACTCGAGGTCATTGTAAGTCTAGGCTAGGAAAGTCTCCTTTATTTACTCGAGGTCATTGTAAGTATAGGCTAGGAAAGTCTCCTTTATTTACTCGAGGTCATTGTAAGTCTAGGCAAGGAAAGTCTAATTTATTTACTCGAGGTCATTGTAAGTCTAGGCTAGGAAAGTCTCCTTTATTTACTCGAGGTCATTGTAAGTCTAGGCTAGGAAAGTCTCCTTTATTTACTCGAGGTCATTGTAAGTCTAGGCTAGGAAAGTCTCCTTTATTTACTCGAGGTCATTGTAAGTCTAGGCTAGGAAAGTCTCCTTTATTTACTCGAGGTCATTGTAAGTCTAAGCAAGGAAAGTCTCCTTTATTTACTCGAGGTCATTGTAAGTCTAGGTTAGGAAAGTCTCCTTTATTTACTCGAGGTCATTGTAAGTCTAGGTTAGGAAAGTTTCCTTTATTTAGTCGAGGTCATTTTAAGTCTAGGCTAGGAAAGTCTCCTTTATTTACTCGAGGTCATTGTAAGTCTAGGCTAGGAAAGTCTCCTTTATTTACTCGAGGTCATTGTAAGTCTAGGCTAGGAAAGTCTCCTTTATTTACTCGAGGTCATTGTAAGTCTAGGCTAGGAAAGTCTTCTTCATTTACTCGAGGTCATTGTAAGTCTAGGTTAGGAAAGTCTCCTTTATTTACTCGAGGTCATTGTAAGTCTAGGCTAGGAAAGTCTCCTTTATTTACTCGAGGTCATTGGAAGTCTAGGCTAGGAAAGTCTCCTTTATTTACTCGAGGTCATTGTAAGTCTAAGCTAGGAAAGTCTCCTTTATTTACTCGAGGTCATTGTAAGTCTAGGTTAGGAAAGTCTCCTTTATTTACTCGAGGTCATTGTAAGTCTAGGTTAGGAAAGTCTCCTTTATTTACTCGAGGTCATTGTAAGTCTAGGTTAGGAAAGTCTCCTTTGTTTACTCGAGGTCATTGTAAGTCTAAGCTAGGAAAGTCTCCTTTATTTACTCGAGGTAATTGTAAGTCTAGGTTAGGAAAGTCTCCTTTATTTACTCGAGGTCATTGTAAGTCTAGGTTAGGAAAGTCTCCTTTATTTACTCGAGGTCATTGTAAGTCTAGGTTAGGAAAGTCTCCTTTATTTACTCGAGGTCATTGTAAGTCTAGGTTAGGAAAGTCTCCTTTATTTACTCGAGGTCATTGTAAGTTTAAGCTAGGAAAGTCTCCTTTATTTACTCGAGGTCATTGTAAGTCTAGGTTAGGAAAGTCTCCTTTATTTACTCGAGGTCATTGTAAGTCTAGGCTAGGAAAGTCTCCTTTATTTACTCGAGGTCATTGTAAGTCTAAGCTAGGAAAGTCTCCTTTATTTACTCGAGGTCATTGTAAGTCTAGGTTAGGAAAGTCTCCTTTATTTACTCGAGGTCATTGTAAGTCTAGGTTAGGAAAGTCTCCTTTATTTACTCGAGGTCATTGTAAGTCTAGGCTAGGAAAGTCTCCTTTATTTACTCGAGGTCATTGTAAGTCTAGGCTAGGAAAGTCTCCTTTATTTACTCGAGGTCATTGTAAGTCTAGGCTAGGAAAGTTTCCTTTATTTACTCGAGGTCATTGTAAGTCTAGGCTAGGAAAGTCTCCTTTATTTACTCGAGGTCATTGCAAGTCTAGGCTAGGAAAGTCTCCTTTATTTACTCGAGGTCATTGTAAGTCTAGGTTAGGAAAGTCTCCTTTATTTACTCGAGGTCATTGTAAGTCTAGGCTAGGAAAGTCTCCTTTATTTACTCGAGGTCATTGTAAGTCTAGGCTAGGAAAGTCTCCTTTATTTACTCGAGGTCATTGTAAGTCTAGGCTAGGAAAGTCTCCTTTATTTACTCGAGGTCATTGTAAGTCTAGGCTAGGAAAGTCTCCTTTATTTACTCGAGGTCATTGTAAGTCTAGGCTAGGAAAGTCTCCTTTATTTACTCGAGGTCATTGTAAGTCTAGGTTAGGAAAGTCTCCTTTATTTACTCGAGGTCATTGTAAGTCTAGGCTAGGAAAGTCTCCTTTATTTACTCGAGGTCATTGTAAGTCTAGGCTAGGAAAGTCTCCTTTATTTACTCGAGGTCATTGTAAGTCTAGGCTAGGAAAGTCTCCTTTATTTACTCGAGGTCATTGTAAGTCTAGGCTAGGAAAGTCTCCTTTATTTACTCGAGGTCATTGTAAGTCTAGGCTAGGAAAGTCTCCTTTATTTACTCGAGGTCATTGTAAGTCTAGGCTAGGAAAGTCACCTTTATTTACTCGAGGTCATTGTAAGTCTAGGCTAGGAAAGTCTCCTTTATTTACTCGAGGTCATTGTAAGTCTAGGCTAGGAAAGTCTCCTTTATTTACTCGAGGTCATTGTAAGTCTAGGCTAGGAGAGTCTCCTTTATTTACTCGAGGTCATTGTAAGTCTAGGCTAGGAGAGTCTCCTTTATTTACTCGAGGTCATTGTAAGTCTAGGTTAGGAAAGTCTCCTTTATTTACTCGAGGTCATTGTAAGTCTAGGCTAGGAAAGTCTCCTTTATTTACTCGAGGTCATTGTAAGTCTAGGCTAGGAAAGTCTCCTTTATTTACTCGAGGTCATTGTAAGTCTAGGTTAGGAAAGTCTCCTTTATTTACTCGAGGTCATTGTAAGTCTAGGCTAGGAAAGTTTCCTTTATTTACTCGAGGTCATTGTAAGTCTAAGTTAGGAAAGTCTCCTTTATTTACTCGAGGTCATTGTAAGTCTAGGCTAGGAAAGTCTCCTTTATTTACTCGAGGTCATTGTAAGTCTAGGCTAGGAAAGTCTCCTTTATTTACTCGAGGTCATAGTAAGTATAGGCTAGGAAAGTCTCCTTTATTTACTCGAGGTCATTGTAAGTCTAGTCAAGGAAAGTCTCCTTTATTTACTCGAGGTCATTGTAAGTCTAGGTTAGGAAAGTCTCCTTTATTTACTCGAGGTCATTGTAAGTCTAGGCTAGGAAAGTTTCCTTTATTTACTCGAGGTCATTGTAAGTCTAAGTTAGGAAAGTCTCCTTTATTTACTCGAGGTCATTGTAAGTCTAGGCTAGGAAAGTCTCCTTTATTTACTCGAGGTCATTGTAAGTCTAGGCTAGGAAAGTCTCCTTTATTTACTCGAGGTCATTGTAAGTCTAGGCTAGGAAAGTCTCCTTTATTTACTCGAGGTCATTGTAAGTCTAGGCTAGGAAAGTCTCCTTCATTTACTCGAGGTCATTGTAAGTCTAGGTTAGGAAAGTCTCCTTTATTTACTCGAGGTCATTGTAAGTCTAGGTTAGGAAAGTCTCCTTTATTTACTCGAGGTCATTGTAAGTCTAGGCTAGGAAAGTCTCCTTTATTTACTCGAGGTCATTGTAAGTCTAGGCTAGGAAAGTCTCCTTTATTTACTCGAGGTCATTGTAAGTATAGGCTAGGAAAGTCTCCTTTATTTACTCGAGGTCATTGTAAGTCTAGGCAAGGAAAGTCTCCTTTATTTACTCGAGGTCATTGTAAGTCTAGGCTAGGAAAGTCTCCTTTATTTACTCGAGGTCATTGTAAGTCTAGGCTAGGAAAGTCTCCTTTATTTACTCGAGGTCATTGTAAGTCTAGGCTAGGAAAGTCTCCTTTATTTACTCGAGGTCATTGTAAGTCTAGGCTAGGAAAGTCTCCTTTATTTACTCGAGGTCATTGTAAGTCTAAGCAAGGAAAGTCTCCTTTATTTACTCGAGGTCATTGTAAGTCTAGGTTAGGAAAGTCTCCTTTATTTACTCGAGGTCATTGTAAGTCTAGGTTAGGAAAGTTTCCTTTATTTACTCGAGGTCATTTTAAGTCTAGGCTAGGAAAGTCTCCTTTATTTACTCGAGGTCATTGTAAGTCTAGGCTAGGAAAGTCTCCTTTATTTACTCAAGGTCATTGTAAGTCTAGTCTAGGAAAGTCTCCTTTATTTACTCGAGGTCATTGTAAGTCTAGGCTAGGAAAGTCTCCTTCATTTACTCGAGGTCATTGTAAGTCTAGGTTAGGAAAGTCTCCTTTATTTACTCGAGGTCATTGTAAGTCTAGGCTAGGAAAGTCTCCTTTATTTACTCGAGGTCATTGGAAGTCTAGGCTAGGAAAGTCTCCTTTATTTACTCGAGGTCATTGTAAGTCTAAGCTAGGAAAGTCTCCTTTATTTACTCGAGGTCATTGTAAGTCTAGGTTAGGAAAGTCTCCTTTATTTACTCGAGGTCATTGTAAGTCTAGGTTAGGAAAGTCTCCTTTATTTACTCGAGGTCATTGTAAGTCTAGGTTAGGAAAGTCTCCTTTATTTACTCGAGGTCATTGTAAGTCTAGGTTAGGAAAGTCTCCTTTGTTTACTCGAGGTCATTGTAAGTCTAAGCTAGGAAAGTCTCCTTTATTTACTCGAGGTAATTGTAAGTCTAGGTTAGGAAAGTCTCCTTTATTTACTCGAGGTCATTGTAAGTCTAGGTTAGGAAAGTCTCCTTTATTTACTCGAGGTCATTGTAAGTCTAGGTTAGGAAAGTCTCCTTTATTTACTCGAGGTCATTGTAAGTCTAGGTTAGGAAAGTCTCCTTTATTTACTCGAGGTCATTGTAAGTTTAAGCTAGGAAAGTCTCCTTTATTTACTCGAGGTCATTGTAAGTCTAGGTTAGGAAAGTCTCCTTTATTTACTCGAGGTCATTGTAAGTCTAGGCTAGGAAAGTCTCCTTTATTTACTCGAGGTCATTGTAAGTCTAAGCTAGGAAAGTCTCCTTTATTTACTCGAGGTCATTGTAAGTCTAGGTTAGGAAAGTCTCCTTTATTTACTCGAGGTCATTGTAAGTCTAGGTTAGGAAAGTCTCCTTTATTTACTCGAGGTCATTGTAAGTCTAGGCTAGGAAAGTCTCCTTTATTTACTCGAGGTCATTGTAAGTCTAGGCTAGGAAAGTCTCCTTTATTTACTCGAGGTCATTGTAAGTCTAGGCTAGGAAAGTTTCCTTTATTTACTCGAGGTCATTGTAAGTCTAGGCTAGGAAAGTCTCCTTTATTTACTCGAGGTCATTGCAAGTCTAGGCTAGGAAAGTCTCCTTTATTTACTCGAGGTCATTGTAAGTCTACTTTAGGAAAGTCTCCTTTATTTACTCGAGGTCATTGTAAGTCTAGGCTAGGAAAGTCTCCTTTATTTACTCGAGGTCATTGTAAGTCTAGGCTAGGAAAGTCTCCTTTATTTACTCGAGGTCATTGTAAGTCTAGGCTAGGAAAGTCTCCTTTATTTACTCGAGGTCATTGTAAGTCTAGGCTAGGAAAGTCTCCTTTATTTACTCGAGGTCATTGTAAGTCTAGGCTAGGAAAGTCTCCTTTATTTACTCGAGGTCATTGTAAGTCTAGGTTAGGAAAGTCTCCTTTATTTACTCGAGGTCATTGTAAGTCTAGGCTAGGAAAGTCTCCTTTATTTACTCGAGGTCATTGTAAGTCTAGGCTAGGAAAGTCTCCTTTATTTACTCGAGGTCATTGTAAGTCTAGGCTAGGAAAGTCTCCTTTATTTACTCGAGGTCATTGTAAGTCTAGGCTAGGAAAGTCTCCTTTATTTACTCGAGGTCATTGTAAGTCTAGGCTAGGAAAGTCTCCTTTATTTACTCGAGGTCATTGTAAGTCTAGGCTAGGAAAGTCACCTTTATTTACTCGAGGTCATTGTAAGTCTAGGCTAGGAAAGTCTCCTTTATTTACTCGAGGTCATTGTAAGTCTAGGCTAGGAAAGTCTCCTTTATTTACTCGAGGTCATTGTAAGTCTAGGCTAGGAGAGTCTCCTTTATTTACTCGAGGTCATTGTAAGTCTAGGCTAGGAGAGTCTCCTTTATTTACTCGAGGTCATTGTAAGTCTAGGCTAGGAGAGTCTCCTTTATTTACTCGAGGTCATTGTAAGTCTAGGCTAGGAAAGTCTCCTTTATTTACTCGAGGTCATTGTAAGTCTAGGCTAGGAAAGTCTCCTTTATTTACTCGAGGTCATTGTAAGTCTAGGCTAGGAAAGGAGCTACAATGACGAGCATATAAATAAGAACAATTGTATTCACAATTAATAAAACGATTTCTTTATATAACGGTTGGATCAGTCAGTTTGTGTGCTGACGGTATGCCGTGTTTTGGAAATGTAGTCTGCATGTCAAACTTCGTTTCGACACTGAACTCGTCTAGACCAAGTGACCCGAGCAGTACAACAGACTTCCCTTCGTCGTTACATACTGTGACGCCAGTTAATAAAAGACACCTCAAGTAGCTTGGGAATGACGATTGTAAGGAAAACATCGATGTTTTTATCGTCGATACTTCAGTAACACTAAAACTTTGATCTGGCAAAAACAATTAACTCTATACATTGTATGACATCGATATTTTGCGATGTATAATATCGACGTTTCATTCGATAATATCTAGTACTTAATCATATTAATAAAATTATTATTGATAATATTACTCATTATAACTATTATTAGTAGTAATTATTATTACTAATGGTTTAGTAATTTACTTTTAATTTACTTAATACTAGAATTTCCTTCAGCAAGAAATCAATATTCTTTGAATCAGAATGAGTAGAACAAATTCAAATTTCTGACTTCAAAAGTGGATGGAGAGTAGTTGGATGAAACAATAGCATATGTGAAAAAAATAAACTCGAAACTTTAATAATTAAAACTGATGAAAATAATTTACCTTAAAATTATCGATATCAATACACTAGGATTTTAAACAAATATTAACAAATCTGGGTTCCCAAATTGAAGTAGAGTAGACTACAAGTAAAACTGCTTAAATCAAATTAGAAAAAACATTGATAATTAAAAACCATCAATGAACAATGATCATCTATCATATACTACCTATTGCAAAAACATAGACATCGAACTGAAAACATCGATTATCAATGTTCACCCCTAGCCTAGGTTTGTACAGACGTTCACTCTAGTTAGCAATACGGAATATTTAATTCCAGTAGGTTTCATCGGGAGTTTCCGAACTATCAGCTACGTAACTGAGGTTACAGGCTTCTAGTTGTTTCAAGGCTTAGCACTACAAGGGAGCTAATATCTGTACAGAGGTCTAAAGGCTTAAATAACTGTACAAAATGGCAACCAAAAGGTTTTTGATGACATAATGTTGTAATCACACTTGTGTACAGTAGAGCCTATCCGGATTGTTTGTTCTTCTAACCGCCTTTTATGAAAACATAACATTGCGTCCCTCAGGGAAATTTAATGTTTGTTGTTTGTCGAGCACTTGTTCGTTCCCACACGGAGCGGGAGAGAATCAACATAGCGGGGATAAGTCAATATGTACAAGATGCTGGGATCTTACGGAGCGGTTAGCGGCTAGACCTTCGCGTCCAGGGAACGATGGAGCGGCAGTGGCAAAACGCAGGAAGTTCAACAGGGGCAAAGTTAACAGAAGGTTGAACGTGTTAAGTAGTAAAAGCGCGTGTGCTTAGAGTTGTGAAATTGACAACTGTCGCGCACAAAGCTATGCAGATAAAAGGAAGCTTTTATGAAAAGTGTTTGCACGAGGAAGGAATCGTTTCTGAGTTGAAGCTGTGAGTTGAAGCTCACATGAGCCACACAGGATTGGCACAGGAGTAGCATGAGAGTCATACAGGAGTGATACTAGAGGGGCACCGGAATCAAACGGGAGTATCACAGAAGTGGCTCAGGAACCACATGGGAGTAGCATAGAGACAACACAGATATGGCACAGAAGTAGCTTATGGAATGGGACAGAAGCCACACATGTGGCACAGGAACCACACATGGATAGCATAGGAATCACACAGAAGTAGCATAGGAAGCACAGAGGAGTATTCGGTAATTTACGAAATATGTTTTTTCATATTGAAAAATAAAATATTTAAGTATTTTGACGTACTATAAAAGAAGGAATCCTAACTCCCACGTTAAAAATCAAAACCAAATCACCTCTCGATTTCGTTGCAAGGAACTATGTTGGACAAATGTTACCATTTATAGTGAGATTTTTCTACAATACAGTACTCCATATGTCTTGTAAAACCGTTTTGGAGGATTGTTTTGTTCTTTCCATTAATAAATTTGGTGATTTATTTTAACGGTCAAAAACTATTCAAACCCGGATCAAACTATCTGCACCCGTCTTCTAATATTATGAATTGCTAGTGCTTGCGCGTATATTTGTGTCTGTGAGACATACAACGTCTCTGTGACACCGTACGCTTTATAAAAATCGGTTCTTTTACTATCTGAATCAATTAACTCTCAAGTTCTAACGGGACGAGTTCGGCCAAGTCCTGAGTGTCAGGCCCCCTTGGGTGCGTTGCACTACCTAGAGCGAACTAATCAGACGGGTTATTTACGTACGGAAACCTGACCGTTTTACTGGTCCCGAGTAAGAATGGAAAAGCAGGCGATACTGTAGTGTCTGGTTGGAGTTTGTCTCATCCCAGGGGGCGGGCCGGTTGCCAGTCTAAGACTTATAATGTGGTGGAAAGGTTTTTGCGTACTAGTACTACGGTTGGCCCAGACACAAAGTTCTGTGTCCCAGGCATGAAGCTAGTTACCCGAGGGGTTCATGAGGGCATGTATTGAAATGCTCGACTGTAGATATTCTCGTCATTGTGCATCTTACCTTTGCGGCTTAGAGGGAGACCCGAGAGCTGAGGCCATAAATCTTCATTTTACCATCTTTCTTTCCTCTTATAAACGCACTCAGGTTTAATGTCTGAGCCAACCTCTCCCTCATTGTATACATTCCTATTAAAACACTCCGAAAGCCCTTAAACCCCACCGTACTAGGTTTAGGCACCAGGTTTGCGTCCAGCTTGGACTGTTTATCCTCGCCCAAGTCCTGCAAGTTTATATTAACGATATTGTTAATCATGGTCAAGTATCACGATGGCGCTTACGCATAGTGACGTTTGAAATGCAGCTCAGCAACGTGGCTTAGTGTTGAGGCCAGCTTTACACGTATATTCGCGGCCATAAATTTTGACATTAGGACTACGTGCTGACGCGCTCTCGATGTGATGTACTACGAGTGCCTGCTGACACCAAGATTAATAACCATTTCTGTGTCAGTTACATTTGTAACTTTGCAGAGACGGTTTCCTGCTTGACACCAGCATGCTTCGAATGTTTGTTCCTCTTTGTGTGTTTGTCGGCTCCATATTTCCTACTCGGCATCATTTTGCATACATTATTTCTATCTCGGTGATTTACACTTTGCCACAGACGGAAAGGCAGACCGAGCTAGAAACAGTCATCGTCACATAAAAATCACGGATTCACACTACAGCTCCTCGAGTAATCATTAAGACAAACGGCACAAATTTATCACGATATTTACAGTTATGTGTTATAAGAGCTGTTACTTCATAACAGAATCGGAATTAAAAAAAGGTGGTATTTATTTCCTTTTACCACCTAACAGATTTGAGCAAAAACAAATTATACCGGGCGATGCAGAAAGTCATCAGGAATACGAATAAAATTACGATAACTTCCGCTAATGACGATTAAAATGAAAAAGTTTGGACAATATCAATCTCTTCCTTCACGGGTCAACTGCAAGATTATTAACTCAACGTTTTGGCTGTATATTTTTGACATATTTACTCGCTCAATGCCTGGAAGTGTAATAATTAAACTTGCTGTTGACTCCCAAAAAATACAATATAAAAAAAAAAAATCAACTTTTACAAAGCTCTAATGACAACACGTTTTATCCGGTACTCAGTCTTTATAGAATTATAAAACTCGCAAACATATGTTATTTTTTTGGGATATTAAGTTGCAAAATTACTCAAAAGGACGAAACAAAGACTTACCGACACTATTCAATGCACAAAACACAAAATGTAGTGTTGCTTTGAACATTTTCACAGCCCAGTATTGTTGTTATTGCTAAAATCGGTTACGTGAGAACGAGAAATAAATACCGACCAGGTTTACAATATTCTGTTCTAAAAACAGGATACAAGGAAGTGAATGACGTTCAGGGTGAGTTGAAGAGAAGGATTCCCTTTGCGTAGCGAATGATGACACATTTCTATCAATCCAAGAACCTGCAAGAGAGAAGACAAGGAATTCAGCGTGGGCTGGGGAAAGTTATTGCCGCTGCTTAGGAAGTGATGAAAATACTTTTTCGATTCTAGAATTTTCCTTCAAGAGAAGAAGCAAAGATGAGTATGACGTTCACCTTGAGTTTAGAAGGATGCAGTTACTCTGCCTAGAGAGTGATGCAACTTTTTTGCCGATTTTGGAATCTTTCTTCAAGACGAACGTTAAAAACGAGCATAGCCAAAAAACTTGGCCGGCCGATGCGCAGTTCCTAATTTGACATTTAGAGTGGTGTCTGACCGAGAGTTTGTAGAACCTCTTTTCTATACGTCATCCCTCGAACAACTCCTCTCCTTCGCAACTCACGACCCTTGCTATATCCCGTGAGTGTGGTGTTCCGCGTGGGTTGCAGATAGTGTAGTTGATCATGAACAGGGGTGACGCACTTTTTTTGACCGTTACGGGAATCTTTCTACAACAAGATTCAAAGACGAGTATAATGTTCAACGTCATGTTGTAGAGATGTAGTCGCCCCTGCTAGCGAATGACACAATTTCTTGATCTATTCTGGAACCTTTCTACGAGAGAAGAGGCAAAGAATAGTATCATGCTCAGCGTTTGTTGGGGGGGGGGGCATTTGTTTCTACACAGAGAGTGATGCAATATCTGCGATATCGAGAATTTTCCAACACTTCAAATTTGGTAATGTTTTGACCAATTCGTAAGTTTTCTTTTAGAATGTTCTCTGAATGAAGGAACATCTTCCAGGCTCCACCAAAAAGGGCGTGCATTTTGCGCTGTAAATAAATGAAGTCAAAATTGCTAAATCATGGTTAGCCTCCGGTCTCTTTGCAGGGGTGTTTCCAGAATCGATGCCAGGGGTAAATAAACGCGCGCCCTTTACGTATGATTTTGCCTATTTAATAATTGGTGGATAGGTGGGCAGTATGGTCGTACCATTGTATTTACTTGCAAGGCATTCGACTGTGTTTTAGAACGGAAACGAGGCGTTGCGCAATCGATAAGCCGGTGTGATTTAGAGGCCGGTTTTTGTAATGTTTACGTGTAAGTGGTTTGGGGCATAAATAAATTTATTTGAAAGTTTTAGAGCGCAATTTGCAAGTTTGTGAGCGCACCGAGTCACGACTGTTACCTAAACAGTCACGCCTAATACAGCGTTCTGTAAACAGCCACCTTCCTAATAAGGAGTGATTGCCGTACCGTGTAACATGGGCTGGTCACGTGACACGGAGCAGTGTAATTTGATGTTTTTATTGCAGCATGCACTGCGTAATCCTCATACAAACATAATAAACTAAATATTCCGTGGGAACTGAAGCAACCTGCAAACTAACATATTAAATATCCCTACTAACCTGCACTACTGCCGAACATTTTGTATTGCTATTTTTCTTTATCTGACATTTTTACTATTTTCTATTAATAAAACTACAAGTAAACTCACATGCGGGCGCGCACGCTTGTAATTAAATTAGTTTTGCGTAAAGCTTGTTTATTTATGTCCCGTTTTTATTCTGATCTCCATGGGAAATGTTAATGAAAAAACCTTTGGTTCTGATAAAATTTGTTTTTGGTTTTATGGCGATCGGAGCCAGTATGAATATTAAAGCTTACAAAGGATAGGAAAGGATTTGGAATATAGTCAGGGACTAAACCCGTCAGTTTAGGCCGAATTGTACGAACGTATCTAACCCCGAGTACATTTAAGCCAAAATGTTATCTTCTCAAAATAAGCTTAAAGTTTGTTTACGTCCGAGACGACTGAAAGGTGAGCATAAATTGATAGTCACCATACAAATCCCTTACGCAGGTTGTTTACTAGAAGCCTAAACACTTTTACTTTATTCTATTTATCACTTATTACACTTTTGCTATTACTTGCGACCAGATATTTTGTTAACTAAAGGTTGTTACACTTTGGAGGAGCCTCCCGTTTAAAAAATAGGAAGCTGAAGAAGTCGTAAGACGAAAACGTTTCCTCCAAGTGTAAGTTAACAATTTAACAACCTTTAGTTAACAAAACGTCTGGTCACAAATAATAGCAAAAGTGTAATAAGTGATGAACAATCAGCTCGTCATGAACAGCAACAAGATTTCGATATTCTATTTATACTGCTTTTCTTGCGTTAAGTCTTTTATATATTTATCTTCAGCTTTATTCCAGAGGTAGGCACTTCCCTTCATTGTGGTTGTAGGAGAGTCTACTTTAGGTAAGCTACCCTCTCATGCTATAACATACCTGCCCCCTATTCCAAGAACCCGGGGCTCATGTCCTTCCTAATTTCATCTAACCTTTATAACTCCTCTTCTTACAAGGAAGAACAACGAGAGACACCTTTTAATGTCCCCGATAGAGAGTATGAAGGTCTTCTATTCGTTCGAAACGTAGGGAGGAAGTACCGGCTGCCCGCCTTCGAATCGGCCACTCTTATCTTACTCACGGGTATCTGATGCGTATGAGGACCCGCCTTTATGTCAGTTCTGTGGAAATACCATCACAAACTGTCATATACTGGTATATTGTGTGGTTTGAAGCATGTTCGTGATAGGTTTAATTTACTAGGGAGTTTAAAGGTGGTGTTAAAGGACAATACCGCGACCGTCGACCGTGTCACCGCACCTAAATATCATATTTAAAATTTAATACTTTAATTTTTAAAATTTATAATTTACATATTTCTTTATTCCCAGTAGCAGTGTTTTTCTTTAGCCCTACCTAGTTTAATCTACTCTTATTTATCCCTCTTCTTATAAGAGAACGTAATTGGTAGAGATATCTTTTTAAGTGAGCCATCTTGATTATGCGATAATATAACCTAACCTAACCTAACTAACATAACCTAACTAAGCCTAAGCTAACCTAACCTTACCTCACCTAATTAACCTTTACTAACCTAACTTCAAATAAAGGTTTTCTCCATTCCAGTTAAGGTCGTTACGCTCTTTTATATTAGTACTTCTTAATGTCATATACCCTACTATTTATTATCCATTTTCTTACAAGGTGATATAACGGTGATACAACACTTCTTTCCAACCATGTTAGAGAATAGATCTACTTGAGATGAGTGACGAGGTACGCTACCCTGCGCACTTTCTTAGTCCTACACGTTTCATCGGTTCATTTTTATCCATCTTCTTACAAAGAAAAGTAACAGGTGAATACCTTCACCTGGTTGAGTGGATTTACTTCAGGAAAGCTACAATGACTATGCGAGGCTATACGTTTACCTTATTCCCAGAAGCAGGGGACCATGATCTCCTTTCCTTAGCCCTTCCTATTTCCCTCAGATTAGAGTTATCCTTCTTTTTATAAGTGAGTGTAATAGGTAGACACCGTCACCCGGTTGAGAATAAATCTACTTCAAGTAAGCCACTGTGCGTGGCTGCAGGTGGAACTACCAATACGTTCCTTCTATTCCTTTTACCACGGGATTATTATCTTCTCTCCTTAGCCCTTCCTACTCTCATATATCATTCCTTATCCTTCTTCCCACAAGGAGGTGTAACATGTAGACACCGTCACCCGGTTGAGAATAAATCTACTTCAAGTAAGCCACTGTGCGTTGCAGCAGGTGGAACTACATATACGTTCCCTCTATTCCTTTTACCACGGGATTATTATCTCTTCTCCTTAGCCCTTCCTACTCTCTTATATCATTTCTTATCCTTCTTCCCACAAGGAGGTGTAACATGTAGACGCCGTCACCCGGTTGAGAATAAATCTTCTTCAAGTAAGCCACTGTGGGTTGCAGCAGGTGGGACTACCAATACGTTCCCTCTATTCTCTTTACCACGGGACCATTATTTCCTTTCCTTGGTCCTTCCTACTCTCATATATCAATCCGTATCCTTCTTCCCACAAGGAGGTGTTACAGGGAGACGCTGTCACCCGGTTGAGAATAAATCTACTTCGAGTAATCCACTGTGCGTTGCTGCAGGTGGGACTTCCAATACGTTCCCTCTATTCTCTTTACCACGGGGCCATTATTTCCTTTCCTTGGCCCTTCCTACTCTCATATCTAATGATATATAAGAAGGAATGCCTTAACCTTCTTCCCACAAAGAGGTGTAACTGGTAGACACCTCTTATAGCCCCAATAGCGAGTAGGTGTACTTCATTTACGCTATCCTGATACTCATGACCCCCCCCCCATATCCGCATCAATAGGTTTTATACCTCTAACATAATCCTAGCTATTATTTTGAATCCTTTCTGATCTTCCATACAATCATATAATCCTAACTATAACAATTTAAAACTACTCCAGGTATTAGGATCGGTGAACAATTTATACCTGACGTTTACTGATTTTGTTTATTTGTATTAAATAGATTATTCTTATTAGTTTGAACGTATGCTTTACACGGATGTTTCGTTTTAAAGTTTACACCTAATGAACACATTTAATGTACACATTTAATGAACACATTTAATGTACTCGCATTTTTCCTATTACGCTGCGTTTAGTATTGATCTGACTAAAGCAGATTCCATGTGGCTCTCTCTTGCCGTCTCCATCACTAATTAGCGGACCCTCCCCTTCAAATTAGTTTTGTTTCATATTAATTTCCTGTCCCCTATCTCTCCCCTACACGCAGTCGATATATTGAGCCTCGGTTTCGTACAAAGTCGATAGTTAACAAGTAATCTTCATTAACGCGACTACTCGAATGTTAATCAGGTGGCGCCTCGGCGCTTGTCGCTTGCGTCATCTCGTGAGATAATTATTTGTCATGATCTGGACGAAACCGCGATCAAAGCGAAAGCCGGTTAGTGTTACTGAAAATGTCGAGAGTAGCTTAGGTTTACGCTCTACCCACAAACCCACCTTGGTCGTTTCCAACGCCCTTAAAGCTTCAACCTTTGCAGAAATCATCACCTACTTTTCCGCTAAGTTTCTCGGTAGAGCTCAACCAATACGAACATCCAACACGACACTTAAACTCTACACTTCAAGCCCTTCTTGGCCCTCAATATTGTTTCCTCAACCTTTCTTATTCAACATATAAATTGGACCCTCTTCCTTCGTAATATATTTTGACATTTCGTTGTAGTTAATGAGTTACATTTATTACTTGTAAATGAAAGTGTCTAAATTTTTCTTTAGTTTCCGGCTCATTATTTTACAGTAGACACTCGATTATCCGAGGTAATGTCGACCAAGGGTAACTGATAACTGCGAAAACACGGACTACGTCAGAAATCGGAAGGGAAATATACTCGTATAGCAAACTGGTGAAATTATTGAAAACGGGCTTAAAGATGTGAAATCAATGCAAATACTATATTTCAAAATGTAAACATGACATAAAAATGAAAAAGAAATACATTCAGGACGTCTTGCAGTTAAACAAGTTTTTCTTGAGGTCCTTAAGAGCTTTCTGTTTACCAGAACACTTCTTTGCCGCCGTATCGGTGACGTTCCACTATGGTTGTCTCTGACTGTTGCACAATAATATTCTAACTTTATTTTACATTCTAACATATTGTATATTTTACTTTCGATTACCTCGGTTAACCGGAACTCGGTTAGCCGGTGTACGGATAATCGAGGATCTTCTGCACCTATATTTAGTTTAATTTAAACTCACAATATCGCTACCCTAATTATCAAACCTCGTAACTCCGAAATTTTGTGAAAATAGTTTTTTGATTCTAACCTCTCAAGTAAAGTATTATATATATAATGAGAGTACCTCTGAACTCCAAAACGTATTATTTTTTGCTCTATTGGCGAATTACGAACTTCTTAACTCCATTCTATATATTATCAGGTTGGCAGAACTGGTAACTGTTATATTGCTGTTGGAACTGAATGGGAGCAAGCAGTTTTTGTTTCATGTTTGTGATGGTTAAGTGTCATTTATGAGTACTGGAACCTAGCTGGCAATCGAAAAAAAGTGTTTATGTCTTATATAAGGATTTATGGTGATGGCTGTTCTTATCGGAATCGATGTTCTACACCAGCCCTTGCTCTTGTCCATGTTGCATCTCCGAACAACATAGTATTCGAACAAAAATTTTTAGAAGTCGGCCACATACAAATGAAGACAGACTCCACGCATTCCTGCATTGAGCGGAAATTGAAAAATAAATTAGTTATTGTTCCAGTAGAGTATGTTTCGATCGGTAAAGAGGCCAGGAAATCGCCTGCCCCATACACCGTCAAGTACTAAGATCACAAATACTACAAAAACTTTGCCAACCACTTATTTTATAAAAGGATTAGGCTATTAAGTCTCAATGAGTCTCTATCAGTTGTAGATCTATGTGCTTTGAAATATCGACCTGATAAAACAAACGAATTTAAGTTTGAATTTTTCCGATGAGTGGGGAAATTTATCCCAAAGAAAGGACAAAAATATAATACCAACAGCCCTTCAGAATTTACCAAATCTTTACTCCAAAAGAATACCTATCAAAAAATGTATGATGTTTTACAAGCCATACAATCTATTTTTATGATGCAATTCCTCATGACTATAGGATTTTTCACATTGTTAACAAATTTGAGAAAGTTGAAGAAAATAACAATTCTTTGTTTTAGCCTATATAATAACATTTCTGAAGTTAATTGTAGTTGGTATGTTTTTGTTTAGCTTGAACTTCATCATAATTTGTTTACGTTATAGGTTTCGTTATGTTTTGTTAAAATTTCTTCTATTTAAAATATACTTTATAATAATTTTTTATTTATGATAGAAAAATGTTGAAGTTAAGTTTACTTAATTATTTTGTTTAAATTGTACTTTTATGACATAATTGTTTGACAGTATAAAATGTTTTTTTTTAAAAATAAAGGCTGTTAAATCTAAGTGACTTACCTTCAAAACTTTCAATGAAATTACAAACTAGAAAACCACGTATCTCCAACACTAACTGTGTGCAAAACTCTTAACTCCATAATAAAAGTGGAAAGTAAAAAAAATTAACAGTTCCACATGTAGGTAATAATAAACAAATATTTAATTATTATATTAAAACCTATATAAACCATTTTTAATATAAATCTATTTTTACAACGTTTGTATTGTCTCCTGTAAAATTTACTGTTTTGGAGTTACAAGGTTTGCTAATTAGGGTAACGATGTGTGATTATTCGCTTACATGTGGACACATGATTGATAACTGTGTGAATTATGATTTAGATGTAAAGGAAAATTGTACAATTTTTGTGTACGTTTGTAAATGTGTATAGAAATAATATAAAATTCTCCAGTCATATAAATAAAATCAGTCTTTGAGAATAAACCCCTTACATCCGTTCCTTCCACATTGGAAATCCCTCCTTAACTCCTGTCCCAAGACAAGAGCGCTGTTAAAAGCCAGTTCTGTGATAGACGCTGCATATCCACGGGGTCATCAACCCCTCCTTTTCTGACCAACATGTTCCTCGTTCATGGGAAGAATATGGAAAGCTCTAAACAGGTAATGTAACAATGGATCTACCCTTCTTGACATTCACTGACCAGCCGCACTTAAGTTCCTAGGAATACTCAATGAGTGGATTGCGTGTGAAAATGGTGCGTGAGAAAATTGCTCAAGAAGTGGTATCGGGAGGGAAATGTAACAGAAGACCAAAGCACTGTGAAGCAGAACAGGGTTGTAGCGGGCTACAGCAAAGGACGGAGGGCAGGAAAATCAGTTGCACAGCTTGACCCTAGTAGGGACGAGTTTAGTCCCCTCTTTTGTCGTGGAACTTTAAAGAAACAGACTGGAAGAGACGAGGGCGTGGTTTAAGAAAATACTTGGCGAAAAAGATTTGTTGAACACGTGGAGAAATTTAAGCTAGCAGGACGTAAAGTGAGAGAGCCTGGTGGTTATAAAAAATCATTTGTAAGTACTTCTCAAGTAATAACTTGAAGCAACAGTTGTGTAATTTCTAATTATAAATAAATAAAACCTCTTAAACCATAAAAACATTTTATCTATGTCCTGATGTACATTTCGATTGCAAAGCATTGGATCCTTAAACGAAATTACTACAAACCCCAACTCGAGTTAGATCACGAGTTAGAGTTGTAGTAATTACCTCTGAAGATCATTGATTTCCAATCAAAATATACATTAGGAGATAAATAAAACCTTTTTGTGTTTTAAGTGGTTTTATTTATTTATAATTACTTCTTAATTGTTGCTATCTATGGCCTCAGGATTCATCTAAGTAGTTAGAAACTGGTTGAGAAGCGTTACTAGTCAAAATTCGTCAGAGCCAACAGTAAAAGTTGGGATTTTCAGAAATATCTCCTGATCTCTCTCTTACTGGACAATAATTTTAGTCTTTTAAGAAAAAAAATCTGTTAAGACTATATAGGTGTTTGCTTGAAAACGAAGCACCTGTTCTCGAGGATCGGCTCGATGGGATGATAACGTCAACGATCGAAAGATAATGCGACTTTGTTAGGATCGATAAGGCGATACGCGGCGAAGAGCATGTGTTCGGTAGGTGCTCCTCCAAATGACCAAAATTCAACTAACCAAAAAATACACAGTATTCAACTAGGGCCTCCTTCAAATGACCAAAATTCAACTAACAAGAACGTACACAACATTCAACTAGGGCCTCCTTCAAATGACCAAAATTCAACTAACCAAAAAGTACACAACATTCAACTAGGGCCTCCTTCAAATGACCGAAATTTAACTAACAAAAACGTACGCAACATTCATCTAGCTCCTTCAAATCACCAAAATTCAACTAACAAAAAAGTACGCAACATTCAACCCGCTGTGCAGAGCTGCGGAAACATGAGCGACACCGACACGATCCATCTACTGTCGGCTCTTCAAAGTAAATTGTTAGTGCACGTTTGGTGTTGACAGCTATTAAATTGTTCCTTGAATATGCTCCCTAACCATGAATGGGTTGAAAGAATTATTGAATTGTACAGAGTTAGACTTGAGTTGTGCGATCCATGAAAGTTTAAGGGATTTTAATGTTGAAATCGATATTGTACTGTAAAAACCCATATAGGCTATTGGTTAATCTTAAGTTTTACTAGTAAATTCTAAGATTCGTAAACATGAGATTTTATATATAAGATATGATTTTTTAGGCTTTTACCATTAGTAAAGAGGTTTTACCAATGACGGGTGGTAAATTTTGGTTTGGAGAACAAATCAATAAGTATTTCGTAATAATGTTTCTTGCTAGTAACGAACGCGTTTGTTAAGGTTAGGTTATGTTAGGTTAGGTTAGGTTAGGGTTAGGTTAGGTTAGGTTAGGGTTGGGTTGGGTTGGGTTAGGTTAGGTTAGTTTAGGTTAGGGTTAGGGTTAGGGTTAGGTTAGTTTAGGTTAGGGTTAGGTTAGGTTAGGGTTGGGTTGTGTTGGGTTGGGTTAGGTTAGGTTAGGTTAGGTTAGGTTAGGTTATGTTAGGTTAGGTTAGGTTAGGTTAGGCGTCATTTATTGTAACTCCGAAGTAAAATATAAGATTTAACGAGTGCATGATGGTAATAGTTCGAAATGAACGATGCTGACAGAAAGTTCAGACAAAACATTGATAAATCTTACTGGAAGTTCTTTTGATTTGCCAATGTACGCGATTCTATATTAATATATACACAATATAAACAAAATTTAATTATACAATTAAATATGTATTAAGGCTACTTGGTTCAGTAATTGGTAGCATTGGTTGGAGCAACCTCGATATTTATCGTTTTCACATATTAAGAAAAAAATACATTCTAAAAAAAAGAATTTTTTGAATGTCGAAACCATAAATAGATGTCAAAATTTCCATTTACTATCGTAAATTTATAAAGATACGTTTAGTTTATACAGTTTGGGAATTTATACAGTTTTTTATGTTTGTGAATTGAGACTATGTCTGTTCAAAATTGTAAGCACTAATTATGGTTTGCGGCTTTTAAAACCACTTTATTCTTATATAGAATGTATTTCTGAATAACATATTATAAAGGAAACGTATAAATATACTACCTATATTATAAAATATAGGGAGTAAGGAATAACCACTGTGAACCCACTTTTGTGAAGCAGTCCAACGTTTATAACGTATCTATTGTAAATCTGTAGATAAAGCATTGCTTAAGCGGTTATTTAAAAATTCTAAACCATTCAAATTCGTAGAAACACTTTAAATGAGAACTCGAACAATGAGTTGACGGACAGGTAAATTAATGAGAGGCAGTGCACGCGCGCCTGCAGTTACTAAAGTAGACCTTTTAGAGGAAGCACTAAATCAGGCGCTTGTAAGAAGCTCAAAGAAAAATTTGTTTGACCGAGACAACAGAGGGAAGACAGGCAATGATTGGCTGCAATAAAAAAATAAGACCACTGGTAAAAAATTAGGAGAAACGGGAAGTGATGAAGGGGACTAGCTTCAATGAGTCGAGGGGAGAAGGTAGTTAGTTTGGGGAACCGACGAGAGCAGAATTCTAAGGAGTCGGAAATAGATGAGTCAAGTTCTGGGAGGCGGAGAGGGAGTCTAACCTTAGAAGGTGGAGG